>OX376182.1:6958958-7585000 GCA_947363495.1 Euzophera pinguis
TAGAAAAATTATCAATTTTACAAATTTCACTAAAACTTAACTAAAGATTTGGAATTTTTGGATAGATGACAGTCACTCAACAGAATATGTCAATTTATATTTTCTAGAACTTTAAGGCTAGCTCAATCTGTGTGATTTGTCCATTTTTTTAGTCTATACTTCTTATTTTATTAAATTCTTAACAACACAAGTGCGTAATGATAATGATTTGCAATCCTATTCATTAAAACGAAGAAATGCCTATTAATATTACATATTAATATTATAAATAATAAAAATTATCTTGCTCTTTGAATACCAAATAATAAAAAGAGTGACAACGATAGCTCATATTTTTTTACAATATTTTTTTAATGTTATGCCCCCTCGTGTTCCTTTATTCCTTCACGCCTGAAATATCAAGTCTAATAGATGAACAGCTCATTAGTAAGGATTATGATACTACAAAGCTCTGTATTTTAGAATGGTTCTTCACGTGCTAACTAATAAACGGCGCCTTTTAAGTTAAAATGTTTGGTGGTAACATCACTATATCAAAAAATATTTTAATAAATTCTTATTTTTTCAAGTAACAATATTGTTGTCCTTAGAAAATATAAATTACAATGGCAGCTGTAAAGTAAGGTTGTGAAAAGAAATAGTCGTTACCACTTTTTCTTTCTCCTATTTTAACTACTGTTATAAATTTTTTATTATTATCTATGATCATTTAATCTTACATGATGATTTGGAAACCAAAATAAATAAAAAAAACTGAAAGCGCTTGAAATGTTAAACTAAAAAAAAAGAAAAGAAGCTGGACTGAACGTCAAACGAAGAACTTTTAAATAGAGTGAAGAAAAGAGCAACAGTTTAAAAGAATCATTTGATAATACACGATAATTTTATGGAAAATTTTATAGAAAGAAAGAAGCAATGGGGTCCGGACAGAGTGCAAGCAGACCAAGGCATACTTAATTAGAATTACACGAAGCAATTACAGGAGAAAGTGTAGCATCTTCACTGACAAGAGGCTATTAATTTATTCATATCGAGTGGGTTACACGGTCAGCCGATCCTGTACACCCTGCTGTCAGAGTTTTTTTTTGATGATTTAACAATTGATTTGATATCTTCAACAACGGAAAAGCCCCTCTTTTTATTAATCGCACATTAATAATATACAATTTTAAAAAAATAAACAAATTAAAATAATGTAAACTTAATATAAAAAAATACTAAATAAAATTGAACTCAAATAAAAAAATATTATCTTACTTTTTAACCAGTCCACCTCAAGTTTTCAGGTACGAAGATATTTTAAAAGTTTCTACAATAGCTATACATTTTCTAATAATTTTGTGACAATAGTTTTTCGTCCGATCGCTTGTTTGTTGTAAGTGTCAATCATCTTTTATCTATGCCCCCGTTGACGGAGTCCGCCACCAGGATACAAAGAAATTCAAAGCTTTCTTTGGATTACTTTATTTTTTCTTAAACTGTAAACCCCGCAGTACCACTGAATTTATTACTGTCTTAATTAACTTTTACTTTAGTAATTTATAATAATTCTAAACAGTTTGCATAGTGAAAACAAAAATAAAAAATAAAATAAATTACGACCGGTCGAAATCGAAGTCGCTCGACAATTTATCGAACACTTCGAAAATAAGGTCACATCAACAAATTACAAATCAGCGGGCGTAGCAACCAACTGGTTTAGCCGGCAAGACGGCGAGTTTCGCGCCAAATCAGCTGATTCCTCGTGAGAACCTATAAAAATCATAAAACCCTTGAGTTTTTGGTCGACAAAAGTTATTGTTAGCCCCAAAAACATGTTATATATAGCAGGTATGTAACAATAGATAAGTTTTTGCTTCTGGCGTGGTGTTTTGGCGGGAATCAGCTGACCGCGCCCGCCTTACCGGTATTATGAACGTAGGTACCCTTTTTTCCAGAACCAGTTTTCAACAAATATTTTTGCCAGTTTCAATTCCTTTACATTGTAAAGCGTCGCGAACTACCATATCATTTAAATACTTATTTCTCATCAACTGCTTAAGTTTTTAATGTTTTTTTTTTACATTTCTTGAAAAAATTGCACAATTCATGAACCAGGCAATAAAATGATTATAAAACCTCAACATTAAAAAAACATAATAAAGTTATTAAATCTACAATACAGGCAATATAGTCCAAACTGCCGAACTAAAAACGATAACAAAAAGACAGCACCCAGCCATTTTGTTTCTTGGTACAGGGGCACCTAAAATGGCGATCAGCTGAGCCGAGAGAGCTCCTCACGGAATCACAATGGCTTTTTTGCCTCATTACCAAGCAGGTCCACTGCTTTGCGACGCCGCATACCTTTATTTTCGATTCTAGGAACGAGAAGCAGGATTTTTTTGTTTGGCCAAACAGGTAGGTCTGGCAAAGGGCGTAACATAATATAGTTCCGTACGACAACTGGTCACGGTTAGGTATAGGGCGCCCAGTGTTTTGACACATATCCATACATACTTCCATACTAATATTATAAATGCGAAAGTCTGTCTGTCTGTCTTACTGTCTGTCTGTTACGCTTTCACAGCCAAACCGCTGAACGGATTTTGATGAAATTTGGTATGGATATAGTTGAAGACCCGGGGTCAAACATAGGCTACTTTTTGACGCAGGCGGAGCTGCGGGAAACAGCTAGTCTTAGATTAATAATTGGTCATAGCGCCGCGGAGACCAATTATTAATCTATGCAGCTAGTGTTACATATATTTTCACTAGCGAGTCGTTTTATGTCAAATTTTTAGGATATTACTAGCTTCGCTGTCCGTCAGTCACCAGTAGGTCTACAATGGCGACTTTGAGCAATTCATCAAAATAAACCATTTCATGAATTGCGAAGCTTAGCAATTCTCCAAATTTTGACATTGACGTTTCAACTCTAATTCAATTCATTTCGTGATTCATTTCCTAAATCACTTATTACTATATACAAGTATTGCTTTATGTAGTAATAAAATAAAAATAGATTTTATAATTTTAATATTTTTATTCATATTTACAATTCTACAGTTAATTTATGATAGTAAATCAACATTATTGGTTAGATAAACTTATTTCACTAAAAAAATCGTAAAAGTACGCACGCTATGCAAAAATAAAGATTATTTTTACGCCTGGCAATAAGGTAAAGCAATTCACGAAAAGTAAGCCATTTTGCGACTTTCCGTCAAGCAGCAGAATTGCCATAAAATGATTCATTTCATGAACTGCCAAAATGTGGCTATTTTAAGATTTGCAATGATTCATATTGTGATCATATTGTAATTCGTGCAAAGGCCATTTTAGATCCACAGGCTGTATGTATCTCATGCATTATGCATGGCATGAACCATGATAGTTTGACAGTTGAAATTTTCACAAATGATGTATTTCTGTTGCCGCTATGCCAACTAATACTAAACCAGAATAAAATAAGTATTTAATGGGGCTCCCATAAAACAAAAATGTTTTTTTGCAGTTTTTATAAATGCGGAACCCTTCGTTCGCGAGTTTGACTCGCATTTAACTGGTTATTTGCTTATGAGGAGCCCGAAAGCAGGGCGAGACGCGACCTATATTGGATTGGTCACCATTAGTGGTATTTTCTATCACGATCTATCTACTCCACGCTTCGGAAGGCCGTTGGTCCCGGCTCCCGGCTGTTATCGATAGATGAAAGCCGTCAGGCTTTGTCAGATGCATAGTCAGCTTAAAAACTGAATCTCTTTCTGTTTATTTATTTTAATATATTAATTCATTTCATTAATACTAAACCTGCGGTAAAGTGCCCAGAAGGAAGGTGGCAGCATTGCCAAATTAAATGGCAATGCTAATCCTTCGTGCGAGGTAATTTCCTATCATATTTTATTTCTTTTAATTTATGTACACACTGCAAGTGTACAGTGCATTACACTTTACATAATAAGCTTGTGTCAGCATTTTACCTGTGCCGCGCGATTATCATACGTCGTGTGCACTCCATATCATCTATACTAATATAATATTATAAAGCTGAAGAGTTTGTTTGTTTGAACGCGCTAATCTCAGGAGCTACTAATTTGATTTGAAAAATTCTTTTAGTGTTGGATAAACTTCTCGTTACATGAAAACAACTTATCATTTCGCTTCTATCACAACAAATGTGCGGTTCAGAAATTAATCATAATATTTATAGTCCTTCGATCCGGATACCTTAAAAACTTAATATTAGGAATCTTGGATCTTGGTACAACGTTTCTAATTATTTCTTGAAAACTACTAAATTTACTTATAGGAAGTTTTGTAAATTGCCTATGATTGAATTTGGAATTAATATAAGACAAAGTTCAGCCCTGAATTCCAATTAGCGTCTAACCATCGTGGGGACCACACATTGCGCTAGATTTGTGATATTCAAGCGTGGTCCGGCATGATTGTAGATTATGAGAAAAGGTAGGTGGAGTGCTGGATCGAATGATTTTCATGAAATGGTCGGTGTCGATATATTTTATCCGACATAATGGGCGGGTCAAATTATTTTCTTAGGTCATTATCGTTGAGTCGAATGATTTTCCTTCGACATAATCGGTGAGAGTAATACATTTTAAAATAGCGCACCTGATTCTTTAGGTAGAATAT
Organism: Euzophera pinguis; assembly: GCA_947363495.1. Taxonomy (NCBI): domain Eukaryota; kingdom Metazoa; phylum Arthropoda; class Insecta; order Lepidoptera; family Pyralidae; genus Euzophera; species Euzophera pinguis. Next base: position 6,963,594 of record OX376182.1, read on the forward strand.
AGGCAACTCACATACGTTTTCCAACAGCAAGAAATACTATTAAGATTTATTTCATTTATCTAGGTCTATTATTAGTATCATACATTTTGTATTAGCTTGATTTGAATGTACCTGCTATTTCTAAACAAACCTCAGTGGTTTTGTGAAATGCATCTTATGTTAATTTAGTTGTATCAATTTTTGGAAAATGTTAAATAAATAAATAGTTCATTAATAAAATATGTGTGTGGCAATAATTTTCCCATCATTTGTTTTCACACAATTAAGTTAATCAACAAAACCAATACAATAATAAGAATACACCAGACATTTCCCGCCATATGATTCTTACGTCACTTCACTTGACACATAACCTTAAAAAATTGAAAACAGATTTTATTTCCTTTACGCATAAAGTTTAAAATCGTTCAAAGTTTTATTGGTTGTGCTCGGCATAACTATTTCGTTCGCTTTTTCATGAGGTCACTGTCGGTCAAATGAGGAACAGGTATATTCAGCCGTAATTCAGGTCAAATTCAACTCTATGCGCATGAGAATACAGGTGAAACAAGATTAAGAAAAATATGTTCTCACGGTCGATATTATGCCAACAAGAAGAAAACGAGTTTTTTATTTTGTTATGGACTTAATTACCTGATAATAGAGTCGGAATTCGTTTGTTACCTAGTTAACATTGGCGCGCTTTTCGACGGATGTTACACGTGCTCTATGGTAGGTCTATGGTTTATGGTAGGATGTTTTGTTTATGATTTTTAATTTTAGAACATAAAATAATTTAAGATTATTTATTTAGTTTTTTCTTTAAAGTAAATATTGAACGGCCCTTTATAGAGGCCTCTTTAAGCCTCTATTCTTTTTTTTCGTTTTCTAAACATAAATCTAAGATTTTGGTGAAAAAATAATAAAGTCACTGAAATCGAACACTCTACAGTAAACTAACCCTTGTTCGTTCACAAATACTCAAAAATAAAACCATATCACGATGACTTACTAATCACGTCAGAGGCCAAAAGGCGTACAGGGTCGATAGACCATGTAACCTACTCGATATGAGTGAATGAAAAAACATAACTCCTGAAAAATAAATAAAACTTGACTTCGATTCACATTTTGCCGCCATATGTAGTTCAAATTTCTAACGTCTTTAATGTCAATGAAATGGTAGGAATGTGATAGACGATTGCCAATCGTAGGATGCAGGTTGCTCTTGCTTCCAACCGGTTAGGTACATTCAGGAGTTCAGGACAGGACTCGGTAGTGCTATTTTTGAGATGGTCATACACTCACCTAAAACCGGTGAATGAAGTGAATCGCAAATTCGCAATCGAATGATTTTTGTTTGACATAATCGGTGAGTCCAATTGTTTAATTTGACTCATTGGTTTATGTTAAGAGTCAGCTTTCTGTGATGGGAAGCCTATTTATATCTCGAGTTCAAAATATTATCATTCAGCTAGGTATTCATAGGGGTCCACGGCTGGCGCGGCCGCGGCGTGTGCGGAAAACCTTAAACGGCGCAAATATGACAATCTTGGAGACAATTACATTGAGTCGTTTGGGATGGAGACCTTAGGCCCATGGTGACCTTCAGCTCACAAAATCTATGACGTTATCGCCCGTAGATTGATTCAGGACTTGCGACCAGAGGGCTGGCTTATATTTCGCCCAAAATTTCAGCATTGCCATACAACGTGGTAATGTCAGTCTTCTAGGCCCCCTATTTCAGAGCAACGTTTTGCCGGGACTGAACTTTTTATAACACTTTTATTGTTTAGTTTTAGTTTAGTAGTTATATGTAAGTTAGCTTTAGTTTTTATAACACCTACAATGATATTGATGATGTCATTATTTGTTTCTGTACTAGTTATTCTGTGTAGGTAGTGTAGGAACTAAACATCTCACAATTTTGTTGACGACGAATTCTACAACATTTATCACATCGAGGATAAATAGACGCTGTACACCAGTGTCTTGTTTAGTTAGTTTTTCGCAACCACTTTTCGGCCTCTGATGTACTTAAAACGACTATCTGTTAGCCAGGACCAACGGCTTAATGTGTCTACCGAAGCACGAAATAAAAAAAAATATCAGGCAATTCCATGATTCAAGATATCCTAACCAAATTGCAAAATTTCCAGGAAACCTTGGGAAAAGAGCCCTTGACAACCAGGACATTACCCTCCAACTTCGCCGCAGTCGCTTAAAACACACAATAATCCTTATTTGCACTTTTGCGCGCGCTAAAATAGGAAAATGGCGGCGCTACAGTAAACGTTACACGGGATGTGAGATGTTTGAATTGTAGAACAGACTAAGCTCTCATGTTCAGAAAACAGTTTTACAAGGAATTTGCAGATATGCTAATTGAAAAGGAAGTCTTCACAGGAAGTCTTGCCTTTTACCATAGCTTTTACCATTTTTGAATACTAGCTAGTATTCCGCAGCTCCGCCTGTATCAAAAGTAGCCTATGTTTGACCCCGGGTCTTTAACTATATTCATACAAATTTCTTCAAACTCCGTTCAGCGGTTATGCCGTAAAAGCGTAACAGTCAGAAAGACAGACTTTCGCATTTATAATATTGGTATGGATACAAGAATTGATATAGCTCCTCCCTAGTACGTATGTTCTGGGGAAAACTGGTGCGGACAATCAAAGAAGGTTATTTTTAGGGGTCCGTACTCAAAGAGTAAAACGACAACTTATTACTGGGACACTGCTGCCCGTCTGTGATAGTTAAACAGTTGAAATTTTTATAGATGATGTATGTCTATTGCCGCTATAACAACAAATATTAAAAAATTTAATAAAATAAATATTGAAAGGGGTTCCCCTAAACAAAAGTGATTTCTTGCTCTTTTTTCCTCGATATTGATAACAACTTATCCACAGAAACAAATAAAGTTTCTAACAAGCCACGACTTAGTACTTAAGTAGGTAATAAATATAATTTAATGATTGTAAAGTCTAAAGCGCATTTTTAGTACCTCTCAGTTATCACCAAGCATCATTGAGAAAGAATTTTTTCACTCTGTAGGTTCAGTTTAGATGCCATTTGCGAAGCATTTAACAACTGTGTGTTTACATGAATAAATATTACGTCTTAAAAATCAATCATTCTAAGAAAAATGCCATCATTTTCACTAGACGATCAAGTGACGCAATCCTACTTATTTTACTCCGGAATTTTGGCGCTAAAAACACTAATCATGATTTTATTGACAGCAAGACTTCGATTCATAAAAAGAATTTTGGCTTCCGAAGAAGATACTAAATTACGGAGTGGTGTGGTAAAGTATGATGACCCAGATATAGAAAGAATAAGGAGCGCACATTTGAATGACCTTGAAAATATTCCAGCATTTTGGATGATTTGTGGTTTTTATGTCACAATTTCCCCGGGACTTTCGGGTTCTGTTAATCTGTTCCGTGTTTACACTGTCTGTCGAGTTATACATTCAATATTGTCTATGAAAAATTCTCCGCGACCATTTCGCGCCATTTCTGATGGTGTGTCGTTGTGTATTTTGTTCTACATGGGTATCAAAGTGATAGGTTATTATTGTAAAGCTTTGTGAAAACCGTTATGTAAGTGGCTTTTGAGATATAGAGTCACTCACTGGTGAGTCCAGTGATTTTCATTCGACTCACCGGATTTAAGTAAGGAATATTTTTGAGCTTCTCAGTGCTTTTAAATTCATGTTCATCATAAACAATTTTATTTAAGTAAGATTATAATTTAATTTTTTGTTTAGTTTAATCAAAATAAATTATTTTAGTAAGTATTATCTATTACTTTAAGGATTTGTTTCTTTTTCATTGAAGTTTTCATAACTGTCTTTCTTGTAATTAAATCTTATACATTTTGTTAGTTGTGTTGTGTTGTTTATTTTGATATACTCATTACCCAGTGCTATAATGATATATAACGATTCATTTAAAAAAATACCATAATCAATGAGTCAAAATTTCATTGGAATCACCGGTTCCGAGTGAAAATACTTGAATGCGTGCGAAACCGTGGGTGAAAGCTAGTATGAATTTAATAAGAAATCAAGGAGCTACGACTACGACTGATTGATTTCATGAGAATAACTAAAAATTATGTATTCACCGTCTAACCACATGATACGATTGTATTGGTTAAACAACTTCCAGTTGGTATTGTTTTGAGGTGGGTGACCGATTAGTCTGAAAAAGATTACTCTTTACCACATGGAAAACGGCACATTATTATTATTACTAGACTCCGCGCTGTGTCCGTCCGTCTGTCTGTCACTTACTAGTCACTATAGGCAGTCTAGGCACTCTCATGAACCTTCATAGTTAGATAGTTACAACAACAACAATTACTAAACAAAAGAAACATAATAAATATTTTTGCTGGTTTTTTGGGACGGAACCTTTCGGACGCGAATCCGATTCGCACTTGACCGGTTTTATTTAATAAACATGTGCATTGTCGGTTTTATTATAATATATCTTTATTGACACCAGGGTGTACAAACTCGATTAACAATGTAACCTATACGAAATGGTGATGATGTTTTTTTTTTCTGCTTTGATGTTAATAGGTTAACTGACTCCTATGGTGATATTTTTGAGGTCTTGACTCAAATCCAGTGAGTCAAATAAAAATCGACTCACCATATGTCGAATGAAAATTGTCCGACTCACTGGAATCGAAATATATTTAGCTTAAACTTTTATATCTAAATAAAGTACTTCAAATTGTAAATGCTTGCCATGATATTTTTCTTATTTGCATATTAGTTACTTTATCCATTTAAGTGCATTTTATTTAGAAATGTAGTCTAGTTCAAAACCTAAAAGTATTTGTACAATCAATCTATGCTTGACTACCTTAGATTAATAATTGGTCTCGCGCGATCGACGAAACCCAATTAATAATCTATGTTGACTACATTTTGATATGTATAATAAATAAAATAAAATATTATGCCAATTTCACAAGTGTTTTTAGATTCATTATTTCGCACGAAGTTGAATTTTCAGAAACCGAACTTTTTTTGTCTAAGAAATTATAAATCCATATTTGTATGTCTATGGGACAAGTGCATTTGCAACATTATTTATTTCTTACATTTCAAAATTTCTTATACTTAACCTCTTGGACATAAAGTTGTAAATTGAAAGGCAAGTTTAATTGAATTGTAAAATAAAATGGTAAGGACTTCAAGTTCGCAATTTTAAAATTCGCTGTTCAAAAAACCTGTTACAATTTATTATAATCCTTACACAATTGGTTTTAGAGGAGAAAATAGAATATGTTTGATTTGAATACATGCTTGTTGGAATTTGCAGTTTCATCTTGGCGGGAGAGGAAAGGAAACATTCCAGATTTGAAAGCCTGCCAACAACGAAGCAACGGTACCTTAACCGCCGCACAGATTTCGCGCGCTTTTTACGCTCAATAGCCATTTCTCCGCAAGCAAATTTCAACCTAAACTCGTTTACAGGAAAAGATAATTTCCCTCAAAATATGTTTGTTTATGTGTGTGCACTTGACAGATAAGCGATTAATGTAAAGGCGACGATGTAGTGGGCGCGCGCAAATGATAAGAGAATTATTATTTTCAATTCAGCACAAGGTTTTTGGTATTGTTTACATTTTAGCTGTATACTATAATAGCTACCAGACAGTTAATATGACTATTGTGATACTAGTTTATGTATTAATTTTGAATATTTCTATGAAAATTTCTGTGGTCAATGACCGCTTGGGGTTATCAGCAATATCATTTGAAAATCTACTACGAGTAGGTAAACTCTGTTTCCGGTTTAAATTTTAGAGAATTCTTAGCTATTATTATTATTTTATTAATAAATTGTTATTAAAATTCTACTAAATGAAGTATTTATTGACCGAGCGAGGACTACAAATCAAGTTGGGGCGAAAAAACATTGTTTGTATGTTTCGCGATAACTCTCGAGCCGTTAGTCTGATTTAGATGAAATTCAGAAGGTGTATAGGAGACATGCATAGAAAAACAAGTATTTCTTAATATTTCCTAAGTCGTTGGTCGGATTTTGCTGATATTCAGAATGTATGTAGAAAAAGTTAAAATACAGATCTATTTTAGTTTTAGTTTTTAACCGACTTTTAAAAATAGGAGATTTTGATGTTTATTTCATATTTGTTATCCAATAACATCGTGGTTCATCAGAAGATTTTGAAAATAGTTTTTATGTTCAAATGGGTACACTTTCAGTTTATACTCCCGAATTTTTTTAGTTATAAAATAAAAATAACTAAAAACATACCTGGATGATCAAGTCGTCCAAGTAAACAAAAATATTTTTTTTTTATTTAAAAAAACAAGAAATTTTTTTCTATTCTTATACTGGGACCAACTTGAAGATATTTTGAAGTTTTGTTGCTTTAGGCAGGCCGTATGCCTGTTTGCCTACGTTTAATTATTTAAAGGTTTACAATGCGCATGTGGCCATCCGGGTGTTGCAATTCCACCATTTGGCGGGCCTTGTCTGCCTATAACATTGTTTGAGGGCTTGAGGGTCGACAACGCACATGTGACACTACTTGTGTTTTGCCGACCCTACGACTACTTGGAACCTACTACATTAATATAGTAAAATAATCGCTAGGTCTATGTTCGCGGCGAACAACTAGTTATAGAAGTAGAGATATTAGATAGAAAATATTATTATACGACTTTTTCAATTATTTTGTTATACATTTGCAGACACTGGTTTTAAGTTTGGAATATAAAACTGGCTAAGAGTGAGTAGTATTTCGTTCTTTCTATCTTTCCGCTGCCGTTACAAAAGTAGCTTAAACAATTCTTTTAAAATATTCTTTTAAATCTTACTATGCCTGAATGGTGGCGGATTACACCAACAAAAGCATTCCCTATGCCTTAGGCAGAGGTGACGTAAGGTGGTCATAAAATATAATGCCGAAAAAATCATAAACCAACAAGTTACGGCTAAACATCATAGGTCAGTCATTTTTTTTACTCAAATCTATTCTAAGCTTAGTATATTGGCCTCTTAAATGTTGCATTTCAAAGCTGCAAAGAGAGAATCGGACCAGTGTCTAGGGGTTAATTTACAAGGCATACTCAGTTAATAGTACTTATTTCATTAGTACGGGTTAAGTAGTGAATTAAATGTAGGAAAGCAGACCCTTGGCTGAGGATGCAACCGGAGAAGAGCTAGGATGTAAAGAGCTGTGTTTATTTTTATTTGTTTCATACATGTTATTATTTTCTGTTATTATTAATATTTATTTTGAGATTTTTCCACTTTTATAGGAAAGATAAAAGAACGTGGTTGGCTATTGTCCACCTATTTGTTGATTGGTAGACGCCATTTACATGCTTTGTAACAAAGTTTAAAAAAAAACATGCAATTGATGGCAATCACGGAACACACCAAAAGAAATATTAGCTTTTCGGTAGTTTTCAAATAATCGATACATACGAGTAGATAGTGATTCGATTTACTTAGAAACGCACTTGTTATAAATGATAAGTTAATCCCTACTTCCCTTAAAGTAATAAAAATGTGAAATGACCGTTAGGTTAAAAGTTACTCAATTTTATACAAGAAATACTTAAAATTTGGTGTTTTCTCACGACTCTCGTCTCGAAGGGAACAGCAGACCGGGGCATCAGTAGGTACCTACCTCTTTTGTTTAGGCTTTGGATTTTCACCAACAAAAGCATTTCAAAATATTTATAAGCTGTTTTTAGCTAGATTCTGCGATAAAAATTACTCTCTTTTCTTCTTTCTCCTTCACTTAGGTCATCTGATTATCTTGTTGGTCTTCTTCTGTTCTTATGTATACGCATTATTCTATACTTGACCATAAATTATTGTTACTGAGACAGTCAAAGAGCTGCAGACCGGTCTTAAAAGTAATGCCGAATCTTATCTAAATGGGGGGAAAAAAACTCTGACATGGTGTTTTAGGGAAGGCTTAACTCAGATGACATTCTCTTTGATGTGATTCAACAAGTATAGAGTTTATAAATGATGACTACTTTTAGTATTTTAGCAATTATCAAGCAAAAGATGTTATGAATCATTACGAACTGTAATAAAATTAGCACCAAGCCGCCTATTGTAAAACAAAATGAAAAATGTTGTTTTTTTCAACTACTATATGAACGAGACACAATACAATAAGATGTCTTTGTCCGTCTGTGACCATTTAAATTCTCTGGGAAAACAGTAAACATCCGACCCAAGTTACCTGATCGCGGAGAAAATGTTGTTTCTTCATAAACTTCAAAACGTCTTTACCTATTTCGTTAAATTATGTGTATTGTTAGAATCACGTTTAAAGTCCAGTATAAAAAAGGACGTGAAGAACCTTTCCACGACAACCCAGAAAGACAATCCTAGCACCGAGTTACGAGGAAGACCCAAAATAAACGAGGAAGGTAGCAGGAGAAAGATGGAGAATCGCCTAAAAAGCATAAGTGCTTCTGGTAGGACGATGGACCACATTTTGACAGGCTTTCCCGACTGGGTATATATAGGAAACTAGTTATTTACCTCAGCTCCACCCGCGTTTAAAAGTCGTCTATTTTTGAACCTGGGTCTTCAACTATATTCATTAAATTAAACTATTTTAATACGGTTTTATCGCGTTTATTACTTATTTATTTACACCTGACGTTTCAAACACTTTACAGCGTTCATGGTCGCAGGCAGACTAAGTTAACATTTGTCTTTGATGTCATAAGATTACAAAACTACCGCCTGAAATTTTTATTGGGAACTATTCCGATTCACGCAGTATTGGCTCACAGTATCTAAGGGTCTTGCAGTCTGCTTCCGAGTTTGCAATTTTATTAAGTTAATGACTGGGTCCCAAGCTGGCGGTACCTGCCATCCATCCTCTCTATTGAAATTAGGATGTTTTTTAATTTCAATAGCTTCACGTAACATCCTTGGAATGAATCTGTTTTCCTTTGCAAGGACTTGAGGATTATCAAAACGCATATAGTGGTTGGGTTTGTCTAGAGCATGTTCACAGACTGCAGACTTGGTTGAGCGTCTATTTTTCATGTCAGCAATATGTTCTTTTATACGAGTATTAATGCTTCTCTTTGTTTGCCCAATGTATGATAAACCACAGTCACAGTCAATTTTATAAACTCCAGCATCTTGCAATGGGATATTGGATTTTACAGGTCTTAAAAATTGGTTTATTTTCTTATGCGGCTTGTAATAGGTCTTGATTGAAGCTCGCCTAAGTATGTTACCAATCTTGTCCGTGACTCCCTTTATGTATGGTAAGATGGCAGGAAAACGATCAACTGTGTGTGGCTTGGGTCGACTTCTGTGACAAATGTGTGGGAGGCTGAGATTGTTGCTTCTTAAGACAGACTTGACTCGTTGAAGCTCCTCCTTAAGATGGTGGGTGTCACAGATGCCGTGTGCTCTCTGTAACAAAGATTTGCCTACGGTAGCTAACTGACATGGATGATGGTGAGATTTACCATTGAGATATTTGTCTGTGTGGGTGGGCTTTCTGTACACAGTGTGACTGATACTATTGTCAAGATTTCTAGTTATTAAAACATCAAGAAAGGCTAATGAATTATTGATCTCAGGTTCCATAGTGAATTTAATTTTACTATTAATGGAATTTAAATGATCTAACAAAACAGAGACTTGAGTTTTGGGGAGTACAACAAAAGTATCATCTACGTACCGTTTGAACATCTTCGGCATAGCCAGGGTGCTTGAAAGAGCCTTCTCCTCAAGGTCTTCCATGAAAATGTCGGCAACAATGGGAGAGACTGGAGACCCCATAGCTACACCGTCAATTTGCATGTAGAATTTGTTTTCCCAGAAGAGATAGCCTGATGTTAAGCAATGCTCAAGTAACTCTGCATACTCTTGAGGTAGATGGTGGTCCTCAAGCCTTCTCTTGACAATATCAATACAGTCATGTAAAGGTAGGCTGGTAAATAATGACTGTACATCAAAACTGACCATTGTGTCTTCATCAGTTAATCGTAGATTATGCGGTTGCACCCAGGAGGATACCTTATGAACATATCATCTGTTCGGTAGAAAATGTCTTGGTAAAAAACCACTTAAATAAAGAAGATTTGGAAGCGATACGCCAAGATGTGTCATCAGTACTACGACATAGCAAGCCGCCAAAACCGAATCTTCCTCGTGAACAATATCTTGCACTCACCAACCTTCGCAAGAACCCAGACATTACTATTTTACGAGCTGACAAAGGAAATTCAACTGTTATAATGGACACCTCTGATTATAACACAAAAATTCAACAACTGTTGTCGGATGAGAATACATATAAACAAGTAAAAAGTGATCCTACTAACAAGATCGTAACAAAAACCAAAGAATTAATATTAAAATACTCCGACACATTAAACTTAGACATCACGTCGCTCGTGCCTTCCTGTGTGAAACCACCAAAATTATATGGCCTTCCAAAAATACACAAAAAAGACCACCCATTAAGACCAATTGTAAGCCAAATAGATTCGCCAACTTATAAACTAGCACAACACCTGGTGAAGATATTAACACAACTTCGTGGTCATACTGATACTAATGTCAAGGACTCTTATCACTTTATCAGCTTAATTAAAGATCTACGATTAACTGATGAAGACACAATGGTCAGTTTTGATGTACAGTCATTATTTACCAGCCTACCTTTACATGACTGTATTGATATTGTCAAGAGAAGGCTTGAGGACCACCATCTACCTCAAGAGTATGCAGAGTTACTTGAGCATTGCTTAACATCAGGCTATCTCTTCTGGGAAAACAAATTCTACATGCAAATTGACGGTGTAGCTATGGGGTCTCCAGTCTCTCCCATTGTTGCCGACATTTTCATGGAAGACCTTGAGGAGAAGGCTCTTTCAAGCACCCTGGCTATGCCGAAGATGTTCAAACGGTACGTAGATGATACTTTTGTTGTACTCCCCAAAACTCAAGTCTCTGTTTTGTTAGATCATTTAAATTCCATTAATAGTAAAATTAAATTCACTATGGAACCTGAGATCAATAATTCATTAGCCTTTCTTGATGTTTTAATAACTAGAAATCTTGACAATAGTATCAGTCACACTGTGTACAGAAAGCCCACCCACACAGACAAATATCTCAATGGTAAATCTCACCATCATCCATGTCAGTTAGCTACCGTAGGCAAATCTTTGTTACAGAGAGCACACGGCATCTGTGACACCCACCATCTTAAGGAGGAGCTTCAACGAGTCAAGTCTGTCTTAAGAAGCAACAATCTCAGCCTCCCACACATTTGTCACAGAAGTCGACCCAAGCCACACACAGTTGATCGTTTTCCTGCCATCTTACCATACATAAAGGGAGTCACGGACAAGATTGGTAACATACTTAGGCGAGCTTCAATCAAGACCTATTACAAGCCGCATAAGAAAATAAACCAATTTTTAAGACCTGTAAAATCCAATATCCCATTGCAAGATGCTGGAGTTTATAAAATTGACTGTGACTGTGGTTTATCATACATTGGGCAAACAAAGAGAAGCATTAATACTCGTATAAAAGAACATATTGCTGACATGAAAAATAGACGCTCAACCAAGTCTGCAGTCTGTGAACATGCTCTAGACAAACCCAACCACTATATGCGTTTTGATAATCCTCAAGTCCTTGCAAAGGAAAACAGATTCATTCCAAGGATGTTACGTGAAGCTATTGAAATTAAAAAACATCCTAATTTCAATAGAGAGGATGGATGGCAGGTACCGCCAGCTTGGGACCCAGTCATTAACTTAATAAAATTGCAAACTCGGAAGCAGACTGCAAGACCCTTAGATACTGTGAGCCAATACTGCGTGAATCGGAATAGTTCCCAATAAAAATTTCAGGCGGTAGTTTTGTAATCTTATGACATCAAAGACAAATGTTAACTTAGTCTGCCTGCGACCATGAACGCTGTAAAGTGTTTGAAACGTCAGGTGTAAATAAATAAGTAATAAACGCGATAAAACCGTATTAAAATAGTTTAATTTAATGAATAACAATCGCGAAAACATAAGAAAACTATATTCATACCAAATTTCATCAAAATCCGTTCAGCGGTTGAAACCGTTACAGACAGATGAAAGTCTGCAGTTGTAATATTAGTATGGAAGTATGGATATATTAATTTCAATCAGTACTGGGCCCCTAACATCGCTCGGTCTTTTGCCTCTCTTGTCTTGTTAGTTTGGAAGTCATTAAAGATACTTCGGGCAAGATGTCAAGTAGACGTAGGATTTATCTGACAGCAGCCTGTGCGACTGCGGCGCGGTGCAGCCAATGGCACATCTTCTATCAATCTTCCATAGTGTCCAGTTGCTCTGCCTTTTGCACTTGTAGATTCTGGAGGTTTAATACATTTTACAATATTAAACATCCCTCTCTAGTATTCTTCCATGCTATTATTTTTACTGTCAAGAAATATACATATCCATCTTTTCCAAAGAATCTTGAATAGAAACATTGTACATTTAGTGGATGGCTTCAAGAAGCCATTGAAAGTTGCTATTCAATTATATTCGAAAGCAAACCAACAGAGAGGAATAGGATTTGGTCATTTTGTACTATTGCAAGTAGCCGAAAATCCTCACACAATGAGCATAGAAATGCTTGACATCATCGTAAACCATTCGTTTCCTGTACGTGACTGCTTAGAGCGGGCTTTGTTGGCCTTTTGTCTGAGAACGATTTTGACATTTCGTTAGCTAATATTTCAGCTACCTACCTGACTTTGTTATGTCATTAGCGCTATTCTTTTGTTTGAGTCGAAATTAGCTTATGTTTTTCACTATTTTCATAATCAGATATCATCTAAATATCCCTAAACAGTCGGCGTTTAAATGTGAAAGAGAATATAGTTTTTTTTTTCATAATCTGTTTATAACAATACTTACCACACCAAAGTTAATTGATGATGCCATCTTAAGCGATCTTTCGAATCTTTTTCTTTCGAGTATAAATGGCAGACAAAGGTCTTAAATTAATTTTGACCAGTACTTGGCCACCTCTACCGCTCGGTAGTTTGCCTCTCGTAGGTCCTCTATTGTGCAAAAGACATGGCATAAAATCTTTCAAATAGAAGAGATAACAATCCAAGCCCCAATAGATATTTAAAATTGTTAAACTTCACTCCCACTCCACCAACCACTAAGTGGTATCGCCGTCATCAGTCATCATCGCGTAAAAAAATATTTTTCTCACATAGATTATTAAAAAAGATGATTTAATAGTATAGTCATACTAACTTATCGCTTCACATGTGTTTTGTCCAGTAGGTACAAGCGAAGATTAAAAACAAAATTGATTACGGTCTTTTGAATAATGGAAGATACATAACGAACAATTGTTAGCGGCGTTCTATGTTATCACTTATTGCATTTTATTTAAAAATAAATCACTTTACTATTGTATAATTAAATAAACACTTTTACTATTACACCATTTACAATTGACATTCGCTCTGTGTCGTTCCTGGTTCAGAGGCTCTCTATAGCTATACAATGTGGTAATGCGGCTAGTATTATGGGAACCTTTGAGCCAGGGGTGTATCATTTTGTATTGTTTGTTTTTAATCAGTTACATTGTTATAGATGTAAAAATTGATATGAAAATTCATTTATTCAAACAATTGCACAACATTTTTTTACTTAAATCAATCAAAAATGCCGCCTCCGGTTGTACCCTGCTCAAAGGTTCCCATAATACTTGCCGCATTGCCTATGACAATTTCTATGGGTATTTTAAAGCGATGTGGTCGTGTAAGAAACCTCGTCAGATTTCGAAAATCTCTGTCATCGGCATAAAAATATGCGAATATCTACCCTGTACGTTACACGATATGAATGAACGATTAAACCTATAGGCCACATATCTGTACCTATCGCCATGTGTATTCAATTTATGATAGAAAGCTACGTCACACGATTCCCGCGCCATACATATTTGCATGCGTCGATAGCTGGCGCCTGTTCGTTCATATTAGCGGTTATCGCATTGATAAATGTTGTATTATTATTTGAACCTTATATGTAACTGATTCTGTGTTTCTGGGCCAAAATATTTTGGGTAAGAGCAGGTTTGTGAAGTTATATTTGCTTGGAATTTATTTAATCCTTTAGTGAAATTTCAGTTTTAGGTGACGTCACTCAATTAGTTATACCTGCTACAAGTAAGCCTGTGCTATTGCCAATTTCCGCAAAGACTTTTTTAAATAGGGACTTATTTGCCTCATGGATAAGTAAAAGCAACCTTTCGTTGTAACTCTCGGGTTCAAATGTAATTATGTTGTTTGTCGGCAGAAATAGTTTAGAAAAGGTAATCTTAGCAGGCGGCCTCAGGTAAAATTATAAACATCGTGAAATGTTATCTATTCATTCATTTCAAGTAGGTTACATGGTCAATCGACCATTAACATCCAGTGTGTCACAGCCATAGAACATCCTCTTAGCATCTGACGTGGTTTTCTTTAACGACCACTGGATGTGCCGGGACCAACGGCTTTGCACAAAATGTCTTTTTATCAGGCAGTGGTGATCCAAGCCTGCAAATGTCCTAACAATTGTAAAAACAACAAAGTATGCATCCCGTGGGAATAGAACTCACAACTAAGTCTGCTGGCAAACTAATCTATAATAGAGGTCTTATTGAGTCTAGGCTTAGATAGCTACCAAAACTTGAAGATTATATACCCTACTTTCTAGCGTGGGTAAATTCAAGGGATCTATATCTACGCCCGATAGCGCGGTATCAGGTGACGTAAGTAACGGTCATATGGAATGTAATCATATGGAGTACAATGCACTACAATGCAAATTTATCTCAGAGGAAGTACACATGTCTAATAAACATATTTCTGGTGTTGGAAAACGAAGAAAGATTCATTTCCAGGAAATTAGCTATGTGAATAGGCAATTCTCATCTTGGTATTCTAAATGGTTCATAGCAGTCTTAAATTATTTGATTGTCTGACAATAGATGATTCCATACTTCAGAAGGCACGTTAAGACGTTGGTGCGATTGTTATCTGATAGTCGTTAAATGAAATCATGTCAGAGGCCGATGAACAGTTCCGAAAAACTCTGATACTATGATTTACAAGGTCGATTGGCCATGAAATGAATGATGTTTCAATTTACTTGAAGGAAACGAGAGGTTTGATATTGCTATGCAGGATAGGCTTCAGGCAGATGGATGTGACACAAAGGTGAAGGTAATAAATCAAGAAGCCAAAACTAATGCGGTTCCAGGCTGTAAGGTTTGGGATACCAACTACTTTGGATAAGCCGGAAGACTGTAAGATACGATTCATCTAAACACGTCATTAATGGTTATCCGGTCTTAGAAAAAGTAAATACCTTAAAATGTTTCTTGTAAAAATATCAATCCTATTTTTGCCTTGGTGATCATGCTGAGAATATGTACCATGATTCAGATTGGAATCAAATACCGTTTTGCGAAATTTGAATCAGAAGCTTTACGCAGAATTTTTAAAGTACCACTAGCAAATCTTTTCAAATTGAAATACATCGACAACAATTATCCCAAGTGACACCACAAAACGTCTTCCAGAATCGTAAATATTAATAATTAGATGTCGGAAAACTTCTAACAACAATCTAGGAATGTCAAATATTGCAGGTTTATTTATTATTTCGGCATCGTAAATTCCATGTGACTTCACAAATTCATTTTGTGTTTAACCAGAGTAATCTAGTCAACTTTCATTCTCTAAGTTAACAAGTATAATAAACTAAGATTTAACAATATCAAATACGGTTATTAAAAGCTCTGCCTACATTTCGGCTTCTAAGGATAGCGCATTAGAGTACGTTACATTCAAACTAGAATCAAACTTCTCCAGAACATTACCAATCATCAAGTAAGCATAATCGAGTATGTGATATTTGATAATAAAAACTCTACAGAAATAGCTTTCTAACCAAGACAACTAGACGGTTAACGTGTATCTGTTAAGATTAGTCATGGTGTAGAGAGGATCGTATCCTCCGTAGGAAATAAAAAAGGACTTGTGTTACCTCTCTAACGGCTATTTTTTATTCTGACTAGCATATCAAGTTGAGAGGCACATTTTGTCGTTAACGCATGATGATTTTATATTTTATTTAACTCCCGTGTTATTATGGCGACTATAATCTTTAAATATTTCTTATTGGAGATTTGCTACGTGCTATTCTACACTTTTATCAAATATTAAATGTAAAAAAGGAAGTCATTTCTCTGGCAGTGTGAGATTTAGGCGCTTTACTGAACAATCTCAAGATTACATACTTTATTTTCTGTAGTTCGTGGTGTTCGTGGCTGCAAAAATAAGAAATAAGCATGTGTTTTTGATTTCGGTTATAAGTATTCGAGAATACGTGAGATGTCTTTTTTCTTAAGAATATTAACACCAAGGTATGCAAATAACTTTGCACCCATCTCTAGAAGCTTAGCCTCGACAATCATAGACTCCTTTTTGTTGATCTAATAACTTTTACTGTTATATATATTAGCTTTATATTTTAACTTACACACAGTTTTTTTTTCAAAATTGAGTGAATTGAAAGCTTTTACTATCATTACTTTGGCTATTACTTCTCACAGCAAATTTATATGGCCATGCCACGACTGGGCCAAAATATATTTTGTCGAAGCGTAAAATCGCTAAAATTGGCATTGGACAACAGGGAAGATTGGCTCGCCCTTATTTCAAGCTATTTTACATGTTAATAACTGTATAACAACAATGGATATTGACAGAAACGAGCCTCTCTTGGTCCTGGGCGGCATTCAAAAGGCATTCCTTCCCAACCATACCATATGATTTGAAGGGAATTCTTGGGAACAACCTTACATTTGCAAACACATCAAGTACACTTCGAAAAGTATTTTCGTCCTGTTTTAAACTTTATTTTGATGACCATACGGATATCTAAAGGTTTTAAAGTGGTTTAAGTATCTTTGCGACATCATATGGCTTAAAGATGTACACAGGTAAAGCATGCTATTTATTTTAAACTTTATTGGGTAGTATTAGAGTTGATAATTGATTTTGTAGAGCATAAGTACCACCATATGATTGAACTTTCAATCGGCTGTGTGTGATTGTAGCCTTTTTGTTAATGTGCAATAGAAATCGCGCTTTAAAATAGTAAGAAATAAGAGTTGTTTTTGTTCATATTTTTTTGATTGTGTGAGTGTGGAAACAGGATTCGTATCCATATGATTTTTGTATAACATTCCATTGATGAATTTTTCGTTGCATTTTAATATCTTTGTGTAGTATATTTAGAGTTCGAAATAGGTTGTTGTTTTCTCATGATGGCCGATCTAGTTAGGTGGGCTTGCCCGTTGGCATGAGCGCGCAAACCCTGGTTACCAGATGTGATAAAAAAATCTTCTAATATGATGAAGATTTTAAAAATAACACAATAATTTAAAAGATTTAATTTCCATGTATGTATTGTTTAAAAAGTACGTTAAAATAATTTTAAGTTCGACTTCATGTAGAAGTACTTACACCGAATAACACAGGCAAAATAATTCCCGCGCTGTAGTAACTGTAGTACCTACTTTGCCTACACATCAAAGAAGCCTTATCTTTTTTATTAATTTTGTTTACATAACACTAAACAAAATAAAATTTATACTCCGCTAAGTACCTAACACACAAATTTTTAATATTAGGTATCTTAATACAATTATACAAAACTCATTATTGGATTATAAATAAAAAAATATCCAATCGCCGATTTAATAAATTTACTAATCATTACTCGGTTTTCGTTGGCTTATAAATAAATCAATTCAATCAAGAAAGACTAACCTTCAACAAAAACTACTACAATAGTAGAAATCCCATAATACGCATCCCCAAAGGATGCAGGGTTGACAACAGGACGAACGACGTGCAAGGGGGAGCTGAAAATTTCAGTTGGTCGCCGGCAGTGGTCGGGATAGGTCGTTTGCTCGGCTTCAAAATAACTTTGAGAGAGATAAAAAAAGACTGAACGAAAAAAAAATGGACTTGTGATTGTGTTTGTATATTTTTTTAGTTTGTGTTTTGGACTTTTGTGTTAAAAATGTGGGGCGAAAGCAGTAAAAAATGCGAAATCAACTGCCAGTGTTCGGGGTAAGATTTATTTGTTTATGTTTCAAACTAACCTCACTTTCCTTATTCAATATTGTTTTACCTAACAAAGATATTTATAAGTAAATGCCTTTATTAATTACTGACTTATGTTTCAAATGAAAATGTTGTTTACTGAATTATGTACTTATTTAATTTAAAATTGTATTATAATAAACATTAAATAATTAATTTAAGTTCGAATAGGTACCTAAAAGTGTAACACAGGATTAACTTTTAGGTAATTTATTTATTCGTTTTAATAATATTTTTAACAAATTGCATGTAAATAATATCACCTGATTGCAATACTCGCATACCTAAAATAATTGGCTATTTTATAACCAACTAGCTTTTTCCCCGCAGCTCCGCCTGCGTCAAAAAGTAGCCTATGTTTGACCCCGGGTCTTCAACTATATTCATACCAAATTTCATCAAAATCCGTTCAGCGGTTTGGCGTGAAAGCGTAACAGACAGACTTTCGCATTTATAATATATTAGTATGGATACGCACAAGCCTCCTAGATCAAATTCTGTAATAATAATCGAATGTCTTGAAGTCTTCGATAAAAAAAACTGTTACGTCATACTTTAAACTTTTAGGTATCCTTGAATTTGGTAGGTCATTGACCTTTTTTTTTCAGCTGGCATACGAAAATAATATACCTACAAAGGGTAGCAGCTACTGTCATCCTATGTTTAAGGATTTTTTTGTAGGCAGGTTTATGTTATCAATATTTTCAAATGAATCTTAGGTAGGTACTGACTAAAAATCTACGTTGATAACGAACAATGACAATGAATGAAAAAAACAAAATACTGCGAAAATGGGGTGTGTAATGTCATTCTTTTTAAAACAATTGCAACATTTGTTTTTGTCTATGGACATTACCAGCATTTGTAGGTGTTTTTTTTTTGCATTAGGAATGGAATCATAAATTCAAATTTTAATATTTTAAACTAACTTGCACGTTCCACATTCTCACTCTTCTTATCAACATGGCCTAATTTTGGCGGCCAAAGAACTTCGGATAATTAATATTAATTGCCAAAAAAAATTGATAGCGTCGCCGCCTCGCCCTACATTCATATCCGTTTTCATTCATGAAAACAAATGCACTTTTAAGATGATAACGTATGGCGGACCCTGGGGAGATAAGTGCACAATGTGGTATCATATTCGTCCACCTCTCTTTCATGTGAAGATAGGTATTACAATCTACGCTACTGAGAGTGTCTCTAACCTTGGAAGTTTCCTTATAAAGCCTCCTCTCGTCTTTTTAAGCTAACTATTGCCACGCCATAAGGAAGGTATAGAAGAAGATATTGGGCCAGAAGGTACCTACCTATTCTTAGCTACTTCGAAGCACGTAACACTTCGAAAGACGCGACTTTGTCCAATGGACGATACCACGACTGAGATCATCAAGCAGGCGGCCGACCATTAAAAATGATCCCAGATGCTACAAATCTATAGGTACTTCTATTGTACTTAATATTATAATATGAATGCCAAAGTGTGTCTGTCCGTCTTTCTGTCTGTTACGTTTTTGATGAAACTTTGTATGGATATCGTCGAAGTCGAAGACCCCGAATCTAAAATAGGTTAATTTTTGACGCTGGCAAAGCCGCGGGAATCGTCTAGTAATAAATAAGATATATCTAGGGAAAGAGCCCGTGATGCAATAAAATCTGCCATCAAAGTACAGGGTCGATTGACCTTGTATATGTATTGATGATAGTAATTGTTGCAAGCTGTACACAAAAAACAATAGGTACTTATTTACAATAATTTTGTGTCGTCCTCGACCTAACCCTCCAGCCAGCCCCCACTATCGAAGCGTGAAGTGCCACAGATAACCAAATGTTACCCCTGACGTCAACAGTTCTAATTAAAACCTTATTTTCTCTACTTAGAATTGTCATTTGATTGAATTGTTTATTTAAAACTACATGTTTTAGAGTACCTATAGCTGTGCCCTGCTGTTTTACAAGACTGACGAGAAACGTCATACTTAGGAATTAGACTATCATAAAAAAAAGTCTGTCCGTTTGGTCGTAGAACTTAGAAGAGTATAGGCGTTCGAGCAGCTTTATTACATTAATATTTTGTACTTCATCGCGTTAAAACGTGAGTTTATCAATGAAAAAAATACTAAACCATAGACTATAATGTAAACAGAATAGATTAAGACGGACTACATCCAAATTTATTCATGGTAATTCAGTCATACCTTGTCTCAACGTATTGTGTCTGCGTCCTACGCCCACTGGACGTTAAAATCCTTTTATCACCTCTCAAGATTTAGATACAACCTCTATGGTAAAAAACCATAGACGCGGTGTTTTATTACGATGCGGTTGTCTATGCTTAACAATGGACCCCTATCCGGCATAAAAAGAAGCCATTTCAACTCTGGAATAGGTTTTAGGTTTGAACTTGGAAGGTTTTTTTTTCGTTTAAGCGCAGCCATATATTTTGAGGGCGAGTTTTCGTTTTTTCTTTAATGTTGGGCCCTGGCCCTCGATGAGAACTGGTCACGACCTCCATCGCCTGAGCCTTCACAATTTTGAAGAAATAGTTTGCGTAGCAATTTCATAAACAATATGTAATGCGCCCTTTTGCTAAAAAGATAACTAAGAATTTCGTTTGCGAAAACTGATTGTTTGGCCTTGTGCCGTGCAGGCTGGTTTACTTCAGATCAGAATATTATGGAACTATGTACTGCACAAGTTTTTTTATTGTAGGTTAGGTAGGTGCACCTTGAGAGGAAGGAGTTTTCTAGAAAATGAACTAAAGCATTATCTGGGGTCGGCGCAATGTCATTTCCCATGAAAGTTCTCGATTTCCGCCCATGGTTTTATTGACTGCTACCATCCCCTTGTCCTCTATTCAATCCATCCATCGCTTCGTAGACAAGGCATCCCCGACGAAAGAATTCGAAGACGAATGGGAATTCGTCTCTATTTCGAGCATCAAGAGTGAATAGCACTCTGTAAAATAATAAAAAACTGTATTTAAGAAAAAATAAAAAAGAATAAATGTCATTGCCCTGTGAAATCGCGTCAGGTGAAATGTCAGGAGTCATTGCCGCCATTAATGCAAGTTCAGTCTATGTCCGGTCTATTTGTCTATGGCCCAAGAATAAAACGGTTGGCGACAATAGCCTTTATTAAGGGATTTAGGAAACTAGCAAGTGACTACGAAATTGCATTTTGGAATTTGCGTCACCCGATAAAATGTTTAGTATTACAAAATGATGATGAGTTTCAATCAACTGCTAAGTATAGTTATGAAATAGGCTTTTAAACTTAATTTGTTTTTTATTTCATGTTACAAATTTAAGGTCCTAAATTCGAAAACAGAAAGATTTTTTTGGAATCCGTTCTATATTAAATAAGTTATAAGCCTTTGTAATCCTGTGGAAGGGGAAACTGTCAAGAAACAAGAAAAGGACGCACTTAATGGTGGAGTGACGTCACTGCCACTTGATTTCATGCGTACAAAAGAGATAGCAAGACGTCTCCACCACGCTCCCACTTTTCTTCATTCGAAAACTTCAAATACGAATTACTGCTTTAAATAATTACCAAATTTTGTTGTTGTTTTCGGAATCGGTTACTTTTGTATGTACTACTTATGTATGTATTGGTCCATATAAAAATCTTGTCAAAATGTGAACACAGTCAAGTAGTCTATTCTTTTTTTCAATTCGAATAACTAACTTACTAGTCTTCGTTTAATATAAAATGAGTTTCTTTGAAAATTAATCCAATGCAAAAAAAAGCATCAGAGAAAATGACAATCTTTTCCTTTTTTGAAATTAGTGAAAAATAAAATCAAGTTTCTGTCTGTCATAAATAGATCCATACAGCAAAAACAGTCTTCCAATTAAATAGAACGTGTCAATAACAAAAAAAAAATCTGTGGTCTAAGATTCTTTTATATAAAAAACAAAACAAGGTCTAGTTATTTAAAAGTGATTTTTCCGAGTCAATGGATTTTCTAAAAACTAAAAGTCCAGTAAATCGTTACGCCCCCGCCTGTGCATGGCGCTCCATCCGTTACGTCCACGGGCCGTGACGCGCCGTTAACGTACTACAACGTAACATGACGTCACATGCTATGATCTAGGCTAGGACCATAGATACTTTTGCGGGAAGAGCTGTCAAAAGTTTCAAATTTGAAATTCGAAGAAGGAATTTAGGACACATTGGTTTTCGAATTGGAAAATCTTTGGAAACTTTGACTTGTATCTGTGTACTTTGCCTTCCAAGATAGACTAATTATTTTATTTTCGCTGAAAATTTTCGACTATCACATAGTTTTTTTTCTAGTAGCTTTCCACGTCAATATAAACACCTGCAAGAAAACTTCAAAAATGTCTTGATCTTGTTCGCCTGCTACTTGAAAATGAAAATTTTATGGATTTCCTTTCTCAACTTGCTGTCACTGTCAGAAATTGCAGCTTTTTCATGCAAGACTCCATCCAGCATCCTATTCAGTTAAACAGTATCTCCTCCATATGGCACTCCATAAACCAAACTAACCCAAGTAGTAAAGCGTTTATAGCACCCGCATCTAGTGTTAAAACTTAGTTCAATGAACCCGCCAGATGTCTCACCCTAGTAGGTAATTGCTAGGAGGGTGGCGCGTGGCAGTTGAAGCCCTAGTTTGGGGAAACTCTATAGCCATGGCAAGATGATGGAAAACATGACGTCATATTAATTTGACACCACGACCTAATTTCGTAACGTTTTCCAGATGACTCACTTTTTACTGAACGTTTATTGTACTTTATAAAACTAAATATATTGCAAAAGGTTGACTTAAAGCCTTAAGGCAATTTCTGTCAGTACACCTATACCTGAGAACCATAGAGATGGAAATAATGAATTCCTATTCTGAGGAGATAACGAATTAACGAGAGAATAAATGAATACGTATTCATTTTTCACTTCGTCTTTCGTAAAAAATTTTTTTTTTTACAATTATTGAAGAAGTTACTTTATTACGTTGCTCTACATACTACCCCTTTGAATGCGCCTCTCTACTATTATATTCAATCATAACCTGCATAACTATTTGTTTATTAGAAGCCGAAACAAAACGCCGTGGCTTTTCATTGCGAATTCTTGGAAAGATCCTGATGTCAATCAGTTACCATAATACGTGTAATTTTTATAAGTGAACACCAAGAATATGGTTCTGTAATACAGGCCATTATACGATAGTTATTGTTATCCTTTGTGGTTTGAAATAGCTGGAGAAAATTGCATGTTCACTGGAATCGTGGCGTTTTGTTCACTATTCTTCTCGAGAGACGCCAGAGGCACGGTTTCCGGGCGCCAAAACATGAATGGAAATTCGTGTTTCGAATTCGGAATGCTTTCGAATTTCGAATGCTTTCGAATTTCGAATGTTTTTAAATTGCATTCGAAAATATTGTTTATGGTAATTTTCTTTTTTCAGCAATGATAAGTTTTTGTGCGCTTCCTCAATGTTTAGTTTTGCAATAAATTTTATTTATCTGCGAAACAATAGCGTAGGAATTGATACGAGTGGTCCTATTGGGGTTGTGGGGATAGCGAATGGTTTGATAGGGTGTGATACCACCTGCTTACATCCAATCATGATGTGTAATCAAAAATGATACTTTTGCATTCGGCACAAGATTCGAATTGGATTGTGGTGTCATGGCGATTTTTTTTCATTATCGATCTGCTATTTTAGTGGGTCTGTTTAAGATATCAATGCTATTATTTATATTCATCGCTAAAAGTTTAGTTTTAAAGAAAATTGATTCCTTATCTTTGCAGTTGTCAAAATATTTTTTAATTGGTGAATTGAAATGTTAATTAACTGGTTAATTGAAACCTTAGTTTATTTACTTGTGAATGTCTAAAAGTCATAAGAAAATTGAGTCTTGTCAGTATTTTCAGACACAAGCGACAGCGGGCTGCCATTAGGTACGGAACACTAGAAATATATTGATATATTCTGAAGCTTATAAACTACTTATCCATTGTCTAAACAGACATTAACAAAGCCACATCTAGTAACAGTCAAATCTCCGTCAAGCGCCAGCGAAATGTAATGAAAACGAAAGTTTTGACAGTGAGAGTTTTTTACCGAAGCGGTTAGATCATCGGGTTAGTGGCACGGTTAATGCTCTAGTTTGGGTTTAAAGTATTAGTTAACTATGTTTACTGGACAATTGGAATCAATGTCGGTCAAAACTTTGACACCACTAGGGTCGACTTATCTTTCAAGTCACAATATGAGAGCTGCCAGAAAAATTAAAGTTGAAATTGTGTAATGACCAACTAAGACCCTTTTGTTGAAGCCCTATTTTTCAAAAATAGGGCTTTAAGTTCTTCCAAAGTCCTGTAAAGGTATATAGGTTCTGATGTGAAGAAAATCTCCGACCAAAAAGTCACCTTTTTTTAATATAAATGCAAAAGTCTCACACCCATATTCCCAAACGTTTGCTCAAACTTTCCTCTTTTGAGGTGAGTATCAAAAAAACCTTGAGGCGGCCTGGTGGTTATAAATCGGTCTGTTACTTTTTGCCTAGTTAACTACTTACTTTGTTTATTTTGTACACTATTCCTTTGTATTTTAAAATTTTTGTGCTTTGTATTGTTATTATAACCTGTGTAGTTCTTTATTGGAGTTTGCTCAAGCAACCAACTAAGAATGTCGTTTTCAAGGAAAGTTCGAGGAATTCCTTAAGGCGTCCTCCAATGAGTTCGAGTGAAGGATGTTCATAAGGTTATGATTAAGAATACGCGGTCAATGACCTTGGATTTAGGCAATGTCAAGTTAGTTCTTGGCGATGACGTTGAATGTAGCAGTTAGTTGCCAAATTAAAGAATTGCATTTTCTATTCAAATTCGATCATGTAACTGACATTGACTTTGAAAATGTCAATGTCAAAGTTACATACATAGACAAACCAAACAAAAATGTGACGTCACTTCTGGCAGAGAATTCGGGACTTTGATTTGGATAGCCAACGGACTTTGCCCAATCAAAATATTTCTTTTAAGACGTTTCATTGACCCCACAGCGTGTTTTTTTAAAAAACAACTACTTCCTGCCACAAGGATTTCGTGACAAAACATCCAATTTCACGCAAACTACTCGATTTGTAGTTAACTTTTCGGCCACGTACGTCAATGTAGCCATTCGCCTCAAAACCAGTTTGGTTAAAAAAAAGAATCTTCGTATCTCATTTATCATGTTTTTTTTCTGTACATAGTTGAAAAAATTGTAGTTGAGCTTTATGATTTTTTGTAACTATTCTATGTTACGTAGGTATACTGTCTTGATGGAAATAATATGATTACCATACAAAGAAATATAATTTAGATTTAAACTAGTTTCGGAGCTTCTCATCTGTCAGATATCTATTAAAAATCTTCAAATGACCGATTAATAATCTAGGAACTTTACATGTTGTATACATGGACTTTTGATTCTTTCGGCTTAAAAATCAAGTCATGCCCAAACGGCAACTTTTTATATCATTAATGGTATTAAACTATTATTTTAAGCCAAATGTCTTCACGTGCAACATCCTGATGACATAACCAGCGACAGTAACTGGAATCCGTAATGAGTGTGCGAGCGAGACGCAATACACACGACTGAGATAGATGATAACGACTGAGCCTGAATGGAGCCTGTTCTATACACTTTTTTCAATTTCTTAGTTTTTTGTTTGAAGTTATCATTTACCATCTCTAACGATCGGTTATCGACCATAGAGTTCGTACATTTGAAAATGGAATGGGGTACTACTGGCCAGAGTGGCCAGTTAGAATTTATAGGGTTGGAGCCGTGAAGAGTAAAATCGATTCTGTTTTGTTTATTCAATTGGTTATACCAAAGATTTATGCAATGTTTTAATCGATTAATTGTTATATTTACTAGTTTACTTATTGAGGCATTTGTAAATTTTATTGCAATTTGTCTCGTACACAAGTTCAGAATATATTTAGACTACAGCTTGTAGGTAATTCATTGTGTGTGCATTAAAAATAACAATCCTTTTGTATATCTCCTCTAATCTTCAACGGCTGGCGTTCCAATGACGTCATTTCCTATTACATCATGAAGTCCAGTAAATGTGTCCAGTATTTGTATAGTTATTTCACAAGGAGAATCTAAATTTCACAGAATATTGGTAATGACTTCAAAACGGTGATTTGATAGAGAAATGCGTGGAATGTTTGATTGAAGTATTGTAAAAGCGTCATAGAAATCGTATATGACTTTATTGCACACAAGCAAAAGGTAAAAATGTTGTGTAAATTGATGTCTAGCAACAGTTGTGCTGTCAAACGAAAAATTGCCTTTAATCGTGTGAAGTTTTCAAACGGTAGACCTCCAGTAAAGGGAAGAACTTCTAACAAACCATTCAATCAATTAATGTTATTATTAAATTGTAAGATGTGACATACATAAGTGAAGTTTTGCCATTCTCGTCGTGTTCAAGCTATTTAAGGAATTTCATTACCTTGTGTAAATTAAGAAGTCAATACCCTGGTTTGGAAATATCCTCAGACGGCTTCATTAATGGCCACGTAAATAACTATATTTTCCTCAATTACCATATTTCACACTTCCAATAGCTGTAGACTTTCTATTTACTCTGTAATTTCAAATCTCTATGGTGTGGCCGGAATTTCGTTCCGATTTCAAACTTTAACGGCTCTACTAACTATCACATACGTTAGAAGTACAAGTCCATAAATATTATTTTGATTTTGAATCGATTCTAGAAGTTCTATATTTAAATCACTTCTTTAATATAGCGCAATTATTCATCAGAGATTAATTTGTTCTTATAGGTTATCAGTTGAAAAATTTTGGGCGGCTATTATTTTTATCTTCGTTTTATGGATAAATTATTATATTTCCAATGTTTATCTTGGTTTTTAGAGAGTTGTATATTTTTGCCTAAAAATAAAGTCGCCCAAGTATTCGTTATGCTTTGATCATTTCATTTTATGTTAACCTTATACCTATCTTACATGAATCTTAACTAGCTGATCTAAGAAAACCCATTTCCTCTCCATATCAACTAAATCACTCATGGTATGTGTGAGCGAGATGCACAGACAACAGACAGAGACAACGACCGCAACGGCCGTTAAATCCAGTTCTATACTCGTTCTTTTTTTTAAAACACTGATTTTGTTTTCTATTCCTTGGTTCCCATCTTGGTGTTTTTCTTTCTTTTTCACTTGGCTCGCGTTCTAATGATGGTCTTAGTGGCCAGTCCTGGTCAGTCTATTCAAACAGGTTATGGTTCATATCTGTTTATTTACTTCAACAAGTGTAGTATTTATTTGTTTATCATTCTTCAATTGCACTGCTATGGTAACTGATCTACGCGGTTTAACTTTGTATTTCTTTAGAATAAAACTAGCATTTTACAAGATTTAGATTATCCTACTTCTGATCTAGAGAAAATTTTGTAAATAAAATGATAAATTTCGAAATTTTATCATTTATAAATCTAATATGATTGACCTCATCGATTTCCGATTGAATCGTCGTCTCTTATTCTGGCTTTAAAAATATGCTCTGTGCTATCAAAAACGTTTTAAATTTTGAATTGTGTCCGTTATGGCGGCCATAGAGATACGGTTTTAAGTTTTTAAGACAAAAGTTAAATTAAAACAAACAAAGCTTCACTAGTGCAACGACCCGGCGCTGTTTGATTAGTCTAGTTATCTAGACAGGATGTCAAGAGTTAAGGCACGTATCCTCGGGCACATACAAACGAAAGTAACAACAATCCGCCATTTTGTTTTTCTTTTAAATTCTGTAGATAGATTTTTTTTATCATCTTGTTTCGCTGAAAGGCTAGGTGTAGATATTTTGCAAATTTGATGTATTGTGATGTGACATGAATTCACATGAATCATATAAGACCTGTTTGAGCCCTTATTGTGTGCTCCTATTCTTTCAAAAATAATGCTATCAAATATTTTTTTCTCTAAACCTACCTAGTTCAGAGTTATGGAGTTATGTTGAACGGTTGTTAAATGCAGCATTATTTTATTGTAATAAATCTATAAGTATTTTAATTTCATCAATTTTCAAAAAAAAATAATTGTTTCTTAATTTCCACCGCTGGGTAGAGCTCTCTACAACCTTTTTTAAAGACCTATGAATATGAATGATACCTCATATAAATTTCAACATGTAATTCTGCAAGTGACTGTACAATAACAACGCAAGTGCACAACAGCTTTTGTTTATTGATGTGTCTGTATGTATGTAGTTACTATATATGTAACATTGAGCTCATGTTTTACGGGACATGTGTCAGTTACTCATACATATATGAACACCAGATGCTTAAACATTTTGGTGTTTAGTTTGATTTATTCTTTACCATCTGTAAGTTGAAAACACTCATGGGGTTCAAAACCTACTTGTCTACCTCTTATTTATTTATTTTCGAAAATAACATTACAAAACTCGTTAGTGCCTTGGTGCCTCCTCTTAAGGATAAAATGCCTGTGCCAGGAGACATCGCTCTTCCATGATCATATTGTAATTTATAATTTATTAGTATGTAGAAGTGCTTGTCTACCTCTTGAAGTAACAATAATTACTTATTGGTCTAGCTAGACGAATCTACGTTAGCAATTTCGGTCTGGCCTGGGAAAATAATGCTAAAGTCACAAATAAATTATTTGATTTGATTCGGATTCTCGTACTACCTTGACTTTATCTTAAATCTTCACTATCGCTTTTGAACATTACCAGGTTGCCAGCTGTTACAGAAGCTGCAGAAATTATTTGACCATGAAACGACCTAGGGTCAGAGTTGAAAGACTTCGTGTGTCCGAAAGTGATGGGAAGCAAGTATGACATGGGAGACTGTTACAATTTCGCGTCTTACATACCCCTAAAATTCGCACCCCCATACGGAAGCTTGAGAAGTTAAAAAAAAAATAACAATAGACAATCAGATGATCCAGATTCGCACGGGAAATCCTTTGTGATCGGGTCACGACCCTGGCCGTGTGAGGGGATTCCTTAGCCCTGTTCGCAAATTAAAAATGTAAAAGTATTGTCTACGGAGGTTTGATATACGTGGGATAGTTGGCGGGTTCCATGTTTGAATTTTAGAATTCATTTCGGAATTTTAAAAATTGCATTTTACATTTTTTTCTACGATCCATATTTGAATTTTGAAACTTTTTTCCCACTTCTGATTGTTTTTTTTTTGATGTCGCAATTTTACTTTAGCAAAACTAGTTTTTTTTTTCTTCTACTAAACTGTTTGTTCGGTATCTTCTTTGACAGTTTTTAATTTGTTTGTCCTGTAACCTGTGTTAACTCATTAATTAGCTGCAAAATGTAAAGCACAGGGAAAATAATCAATAGTTTTAATTATAATGTTAATAATAAGTTAGACCTTGCCGATTTTCCGTTACTTATCAAATGTACAATGTTTATGTGTCCGATAAATTGTAACGGTTTTGCATTGTTCTGATACGAATATTACCGCAAAGTATTTGTTATTATATGGATGTTACATGTTGCTAATATATAAATAAGTGGTCTACTTATTAAAATACTAGCTGTTTCCCGCAGCTTCGCCTGCGTCAGATTTTCGCATTAATAATATTAGTATGGATTATGGAACTTTGGATATTTGTATGGAAGTATAGATTATTTAGTCTTAGGAAAAATAGGTTAATGCTTCTGGATAAAATAATTAAGTTTCTAAAACCTACCTAATTAGTTTTACTGCTAGTATAGCATTTTTTAATCTGTGGTTATACTCGAGTGGATAAAGTACAATAAATAATATATATTGCATCAAACAAGTAGGTATGTAAGATTATAGATTTTTAAAAAGGACAGTCAAGAAAACACAACAAAAATAAAATTAACCAAACACTTGAAATGGAATAGTATAATAATGCACCCCTTGCCCTTTTTTAATTTGGGCATATTGACTGGCATGAAATTTGCACGGAACCGGTTGAAAAAAACCATAGACAACTTTAAATCTATTGTTTGCTTCTTTTTCCTAAGCGCAACCTGCCAGACTGTTTAAGAATATTCTTTGTTCATAGACAATAAACTTTTTTTGTTTTGTTTTAATAATGGTAATAAAAGTAAAAGTTTTTAAAGATTTATTTAAAACTGGAAAGTTAAAAAAAAAATTTGATGTGAGAAATGAGAGTTTCAGAGCCAATATTTCATGAGTCAGTCAGGTTTGTTTTTTCGATTTAACCAAACTTTGGGGAAAACACGGGTTACTCCTGGCCAAATTTTCTGGGGTCAGCCTGCTGAAACCTGCTTGGCTTCCATCTTAAATAAATTTAACTTTTGCTTGTTAGGAGGTTCGGCTTATTAATCATTAATTTTTTAGTTTGAAGTCAGGAACAGAATAGAATACGTGATTTATTACTAAAACTGTCGACGAAATCCAGCGAAAAATATGTAAATGTATTCTAATTAATTTCAAGTTTATTTTCCCACGAATGTTTTTATTAACAGTCTGCTGTTAACTATATCTTATCTTGTTAAATTGAAAAAATATATATATTATTTACGATATTTTAAGATTCAAGGAAATTATAAAATCGTGAATTTATTTACTTAAAATCATATTTACTCAATGTGAACTATTGTTATCTGCAATAAAGGTTTCTTTTAAAAATAAAATACGTTCCGTAGTTTCTTTATGACAAGCACTGTTTATTTAGTAGCTAAAAAAATAATTATAACACATTGGTATATGTCTATATTGGTAATATTTTTGTCTTTATTATACTTTAGATGTTTCCGTGTAATACATGCATTAGTGTTTAAAATAATTCTTCAGTATGTTACGGTTACTTGAATACCAACGGAATAGCTCGAACAAAAGCCTTTAACAAATATACACTAAGTTATGTTCTGTTTATGTTCAACCAACGTCCTCCCGTCACTCATTTCCTTAGCTCTTTACGGGCAGTAAAACGTTCCAAGTTTAAAACCATAAAATCCATAGACACGCTGGATCTATATTTGAAAACGACAGTATTGCACGTTTCAGCCTGTGACGTCATTTTAACGGTTTTCGCGCGCGGTGCACGCGACACTCCTTGTTTAAATAATTTAAGTCTTAATTTGTACCGTGTAAAGTTGTAAATTGATCGCGTCGATTCTCTTTTGTTTTTAATTGAACCGTTGCACTACTAAATCAAAGTCGGAGAGAATCGCTATGGGTGTTCTAAAATTAAATCGTTCTGTTTTTTTTACAGAATTGTAATTTGGCATAATCTTCGAAACTACTTTTGATGGATTTGTTGCAATTGTGTTTTTGACAAGTGATATTTCAATATCCTTTCAACGAGTTGAAAAACACAGGAACTCGCGTCTCGGTAAC
Organism: Euzophera pinguis; assembly: GCA_947363495.1. Classification (NCBI taxonomy): domain Eukaryota; kingdom Metazoa; phylum Arthropoda; class Insecta; order Lepidoptera; family Pyralidae; genus Euzophera; species Euzophera pinguis. Next base: position 6,995,189 of record OX376182.1, read on the forward strand.
AACCACAGAGTAAGTTACACGAAACTTCCGTTCAATTTTACCGTGAATGGGATCCAAAGAGCACATAAACACTTTAGTTTCGAGACGAATGATGAAAACGGCTCAATTCTCGGAATATTTAAAACCAGAAACGGTGACATTCCAGATACGAGCCGATATTTAATAATTAGTTACGACATCGCAACAACCTAAAAACAATAATGATATATTGAAACACACCACATCTGCTGCAAAAGCTGAAATATGGATTTGGAATTAAGTCATTTAATTTGTTTAAAAATATGAAACCAATGCTGTCATCACATATGAAAGAAATCTTTATTGACAGAAAATTAGTTTACAATTATAAAATAATATGAAACAAGAGGATTCTTAAAAGTTTTGAAAGAAATCATGCCCATGATGATGATTTAAAAAGTAATAAAGGTGGTTAACACTCGTAATAGTACTTAATTTGTTGTTTATGCAATAAAGATAATAAACAGTCACATGTAGACGAAATTTAAAAAATTAAATATTGTCTATGGTTCATAATATGGTTCCTGTCGTCTCGAGAAACAATTTCTAGCCAATTTAAGCTGAGCCTCGCTCGTAATCTATTAAACTTGGTAAAACCGATGAAAAGTTCAACATTGAAAGCCACAAAAACGCTATTGATGATAAAGTCGCCACAGTTCCAAATGTTATTTCTATACTGAACTCTGGCATGGCTATCATTGCTCCCAATTTGGATGTGCTAATGATCTAACGCGCCCTAGTTAGATATAACTATACAATTGCGTCTGTTGATGATGTTATTACAAAGGAAAACGTTGTATTTTTAGATATGATACAAGAAATAAATGGAACGTAAGAAGGAATTATTTAAAAAATAATTTGAGATTTAAGGTCAAGATCAATGTGTTTATTGAGGCCATCGATTGATGAACATAGCTGTAATTAGTAATGATTTAATTTGTTCATCATTACACTTATTTTGATAGGTACCTTTACATTTGCTCTCATAGTGATTATTTCAAATGTAACGTCTGAAAAGTTGATCTGAAGACGTTAGAATCTATTTTTGATTTCGTATACCAACAGTCGGCCTCATACAAAAAAGTCCTAACCAGCCAGTGCCATTTAAAAAAACAAAGGCACAAGTGTTCCATCCTGTTTGAACGGGCGATTAGCAAAATGGCGGTGCTTTTGACAGAAGAAAGCGCGGTAGAAACTGTTTTTTTGTGAATTAGGTTATGATTTATGAATGACAGATTTTATCTGGGCGGTTTTGAGTTTACTTTGAATTCTTTAATAGCTTTATTTGCGTCCCCAGCGTTATAATTTTCAAATGCATTATTTATTCTCAATAATAATATTGTTTTATAAGACGATGATAACAACTAGCCTTGGCCTCGTTAGACCAATTGCTCCAGTAACTGGGTCGTCTGAACATCCGTCGTCACCCGATATTAGTCCATTAGAAATACCGGACTCATACATAACTGATCCTTGGGGTGTGCGTACCATAATAGATTCAGTTGTTACTTAAGTAACTAAACCATCGACTACATCTTTTGTTACTGGCTAAATACGTCAAGTAGAAGCCTTTTTTAATACATATATGTCAAATAATTTAAAAAACAGAACAACATTACTTATTTATACATTTTAACTTCGAAAGTCAAATTATTCAACACACGAGTCGAGGTTTTTTATGATGCAGCATAAGGGCGTGATTAGATGAGGGTTTTTTTGGGTCACGTTCGTTGAAGACACTGGAGATTACATCTTGTAGGTTGTAGGAATGTGTCGTTTTTGAACTTAAAGTTATTTTGAGGTTACTCCTACATTTTTGTCAGGTTTTTAACCTTTTGAAGCTAATTAGGTATTAGTGTTGTTAAAGTATATCATGATCTGCATTAACGTTAAAGCGCATTGTATGTTCATCGAGATAGTCAATAAAACGTTTTTCAACGAAGAGAATATGACTGCAAGTATTATTCTTCAAGTATTATTTTCTAAAACATTTTCTGTTTCATTCAAACTTTTTAATAAATTGCTGATATCCAATACTTCACTGGCTCCATAATTTGTATAAACCAGACTAAAGCTGACCATATAATTACTAAATTCAGCGCCGGACCTCACGCACGGCCCCCACCGTTCGTAACATGTGGTGATCGCGACCATTCGGAGGGAAACTGACATCTGCTGTGAAATACTGAATTAATATAGATAAGTTAGTATTAAGTATGTGCTTAATATTATTAACGCACAAATGAAAACGCGTGTGGCGATTTAGTTACTTTATACGGACTAGCGTATAGTTTTTCAATTGTAATGTTGAAATTGCAAGATTGTTCATTATGTTTAGCGTTAATTAAGTCTGCATTCAGAATTCCCTTCTTCATTTTTATGAACTATCTATCATATTTGTGAACTATCTTATAACTATAATATCTTTGAGCGGAATTAGTGAAATCTATGTTTATTGTTATAAAGTTGTTGCAATGATCTACTGCATCAAAGTCGACAAGAGTGTTTGACGGTCTTATAGATTGTCACCAATTTTGAAATCTTCAAAACAAAATGAACCAAAAATGAAAACGTTTTTATATTAACAATTCTTATGTCATTTGCGCTCTTTACCTGTGGTGTTATTCGCCTTGTAAATCTTGTAAATCTGCTAAATAATCTTCACCACTATCTTCCAAAACAATACCTTCTTGTGTCGTAATTAAATACCAGTTCCTGCCATTACGCTGCAGGATTCAAGCTTGGCTACCTCCTTGTGGTTTGCTCAGGAAGTAGGTATTACTACGTACGACGTAGTAACTTGTATGAATGAAATTACTGTGATTAAAACTTGTGATTTCTGAATGACTCGTTTTAAGGGGCTTGTAAACATCTTTGGTTTAACAATCTTCTCGATTAGTAGTTACTTTATTTGTATTTTGAATAGCTACGTTTACTACTCTCGTTATTCTCATAATTTATCTAAAAAAATTGTTGTAAAATTTCTCTTTTCTATCTTGTGTAATTTAATCAAATATTTTTATTCAAACTACAAGCATAAAAAATCGTTACTGCTCAAATCAAGAGATAAATTTTTAATAGCCATCCCAATCAAGGCAACTTGTTTGATACTACAGACAATAATTCCCCTCCCCCGATTTGAATAGCGGACAATGCACAATGTGCCTGTATGCTATCGATCTGTAACGGTCTTCTCCGAACGAAAAATAAAGCGTTTGGTTTATGGTTTACGCTTGATCGATAAGGTGTTTTATAGGGTACACTTTGAAATGTAGTGATTTGTGTAATGAATATTGATTTAGGGATGTAATAAAAAGTGACGTTACTGAAAACTTAGTGGGTGGGATTAATAAGGAGAATGCATTTTCTTTTAAAACAATCTTTTGGCCTTATATTTATTTGATACTTACATGAACTGAAATTATCGAATATTTCGTTTCTTATAAATAAGTTTTTTTTTCGCGCTATCTGTAGTTTGTTGAAGAAGCATCAATTATAGTCTTCTTTTACCGCTTATTAATCTGCTTACTTAAATAACATGCCCATTGAAACGACAGAGAACAATGTCCTACTTTAATATTTCCAGTTACTGTAATTGACTTATCCATTTAAGCCCACAGGTCCAGATATTGTCAAAACAGCCTTCATTGAGTGTCGATTTCAATATGAAAGGGTGAATCGGATGCGCTCAATAATAGACCATAGATTGAAGGCGCGCACGTGCGCTACCGGATGTGTGTTTTTGGCATTTTTTTTAAAGACAGGTCTCATTGTGCGTGTGTGCCTTCCTGGATTTTAAGATAACACTCACTTTTGTCAAAGCGAAAGTTTATTGAGAAATTTTATTTTGTTATTTAATGAAATTAGTTTTTTTGTGTATTTCGGGATTTAATTATTCATGTCGGATTTTGTATTTTTTTATTTTGTGAAAAGTGAAAATATGAGATTTTATTTTTATGGGAATACGCAAATAAGAAATAGTATTGAAGCTTGTAGCTTCGTCAAAAAATTAATTTCAACGTGTGTGAGTTCATCAATACGTCTTTTCTCATACGCATCAATAGTAGACATTTCTGGGGGTATCGAAGTTCCGCTTCACATTCAATAAAAGATTTAATACGACCTGTCAATAACTAAACGCAAACTCAATATCCTGACAACAAATCAACTAATCTTATCTATACGCGCGAAAACCATCTGCCGTCCCCTTCCTTCCGTAAGGTCAATGTTCGAAAAAAAAAATAGGGCAGAAATTGCTCTTTGCTTATAAAGTTAAGGCGCCATAGACAAGGCAATTTGGCAGCTGTTACAGCTGCGGGATTTTCACTTGTTGCATCTTATTGTACGCAGCTGTTTCTCCCCCGCACGCGAGTTCAAGAATTAAACTTTTAACTTCTTACATTATTTGATTGGACAATACTCTCGGCTGTAGGATGTTATGAATTAAGAGTTACTGTTTATTTCTGTTGCTTTGACTATAAAGTTGAAAAGTATCCTTATAATGTTAGTTTCAGCCACGGAGTTTTCAGGAGTTGTTAGTAACAGGTCTCCGTAGTGCCCTGGACTGCTATTTTTTAAGATCTATAACTCATAAGTCAAATGAAAATAGTTCGGATCATCGGTTTTGCATTCTTAAAAAAACGTCCTTGCGGTCGTGGTTTTGGTTTGCCGCTGAGCGGATTTTGATAAAATTTGGTATGAATATAGTCAAACATAGGCTACTTTTTGACGCAGGTGGAGCTGAGGGAAACAGCTAGTACTCGATAAGTTCAGTAAACATCAAATTAATAAAAAAAATTGTAAATCTGTTACCATAACCAATATCCCACCGTTACACACTAATTAACTAACGGCTGAACTCTGAATCCCCCATCAAGAAAGAAACATTAACTCCCTAAAGAAAAGCAGCTGAGATTGCAGCTGCCAAGAATGCACTTGTTTCGTACGTATTGTAGTAAGTTAAGCAGCTGAACGCCCCCGCACGCGCCAAAATCTATCTTTGACCCATAACGGTTACCTATTGTTGACACTGCGGATAAGGATGTATGGAAGACGCTGCTTTGTTTGAAAAAAATATTGTCTATGGTTGGGTGATTATCAGATGGTTGTGAATAACGGCTTTCGAAGGTCAGTTGGTATTTTGATATCAGGGACATGAACTAAATAAATTAAGTGGCTACTTTGAACGCCTATTTCTTAGAGAGCGTTTTGTTTTATCAATGTAAATTTTAAAATATGTTGACATTAAAAAAAAATCTATTTATATATATTTTTTTTTAATTCTAAAATACATTTATCTGTTTTTCCTAAAATTCAGTAGGTAATGCTTTGTACCATGTGAGTTATATAAAGTTTGAAATAAAAATGTTAATTTATTTATACAGATGATGCCATTGCGCACAAGATTTATTTGCAAAAACTATCCACGTGTGAGATAATAATATTATCCTTGAAATAAATGTCAACAACCGATTTTTTTTTTATAAAAATTGTAACTCCCCCATTACAACACGCGACTTTTTAATGCAAAGGCAACATCGAATTCATAATCAATGTGTAGGTGCAACAATAGTTGCGCGCGTGCCATGCGGGCGGGTGGAATTAAGACTTTTTTTATAATGGTAACATTATTTTTTGCGTAGGTGTAGTATGGAAATTTTAAATCTCTCTGGCTCTCCTTTGATGGGTGTGTTCGATATGGAGTTCCTGACATTGAAGCTCGAGATTATTTTATTATATTTAATAGTGTTTTATACAGCCTAATGAACTTTTTTTTTTGTAGACTTCAAAAAACCTTTATTAGATTAATGAAAATAAAAATACTGGCTGGAAAATGTGATTCTTATTTTAAAATATTAGGGCGACTACGATCGATAAAGGTCCCTCTAGCGGTAATGTTGTGCCGTTGGTAGCTTAGCTAATGATATAACGGTTTTGTGATCGATTAGCTTTTTATTTCATTTGAGGTCGAAAGCGGTTACTCAGATTTCAAACACGGATTATAAGTGTAAATCGCATGTTACTTATACGTATTGCATTTTTTTATTCATTTACTATTTATGCGTCCTGTATGCATAGGTTCTTAATTGAAATTCTTTTTTTCAATTTTGTAAAATTTTCTGCACCCCTTCGTGCTGGAAGCTGTTCAAATCGTCGCGCTTTCTTATCCTTTTCTTTCTGGCAACTACAACATTATTAATAGGATTTCAGTGAGCATTGTGATAAATTGAGTCGCTTCCTGTTGTACAGCTTATCCTGAAATATTTGTGGCTTGTGACAGCCGATGGAGCATAAACAGGATACCAGATATCCTTCCTACGACCTCGGAGCAGATGTAATGTTTTTGCGTTAACGGATTTTCAGGGTTATGCGGTTTCAATGATGAGGAACACGTGTGGTGATCTTTGTGCTTGGGTGTTGGTATTTTTTGTGAGATTTCTGGTTGAAGAACGGTAGGGCTTATCAATAATTCTTGCTAGCTCGATCGACAGACTTTCGTATTTATAATATTAAGTATGGATGAAAGCATTGTAAATGCTGTGTTTCTTCTGTTCAGTTACAATACAATACAAATACTGTTTATTGCACCTAAATAAAAATTTTACAAAACAAAAATACATGAAATGAGGTTCAAAGGCGGAGACTTACTACAGTTACTTTTTTTATCTTAAGGTCAAAGGCAAAGCAACTATGTTTCACTCAAGAAATTATCGTCACGCAGACTGAAATCTGCCTTTACCCTTTCAGCCGTAATGCAGCAACAAGATTATCGAAACTTTTGTTTATAAAAAAACCGTTCCCAACGTCGAAAAACGGTTCAGAAAACCAGCTCGACTTGAATGCATTACAATGCATTCAAAATGATGCACCACTTGTGTCTGTCACGAAGGACGATAAGGCAACCCTTCGAGTGAAAGTCGAGCGGTTTTAGACTTTAAGTCACTATCATTATGGATCATCTGTGTTAGTTTGTTTGTACATAACGTCGAAACCGTTGTCAAGTCAGGTTTGATTGTGGTATATTGAAATGAATGACACTTGATTTGTTAGGGAATTTAAACAATATCCTTGTTAAATGGTCATTAATTGTAAAATACCTAGCCGTAAAGTAAATATTGTCAATATTGTCAAGCGCGAGTCGAATTTACGCACTTTTCGGAATTTTATTTTAATAAAGATAATGGAACTAAATTGTCATTGTAACTAATTTTTTCAACAGAAAATACGTGTAAGTTTATACCCTTGTAAATATGTTTGTCCCTACAACAAGTTCTTATTTTTTTTTTAAATTTAGTTTCACGATAAAAAAAATATTTTTATCAACTGTTACAATGTCTTAAAAGTAAAAGTACGGCAAAAACCGTCGAAATCTTTCCCCAAGGTACCGTTCCGTTGGTTCCCCATCTAAATGCCGTTAGCTGAACAAAAACTCCCTTTTGCCGTGATAAGGAACGCAGAATTGCATCCATTGTTATACGAGGGTCCGTACGCTCAATGGGTGATACGCGTCTTGACGCCTTACAAGTATTGTCAAATTGAGAAAAACATTTAAACGACGGTTAGGATTCGTCGTTAATTGCTAATTTAACGTGGTTTTTTTAAATGGTGTGCCTTCACTTTTTTTAGAAAAAAAAATAAATAAATATTACCAGGTAATTAAACTAGCATAGAGAGAGAGGGTTCAATACGTACAATAAATAAATAATCCTTATTCATCTTGTATTTATTCTCATAAACGACTGACGCGAAAAATAAAGTACTTAAGTGTAGTCTTTCACTCTGATCGAAACCACAGCCGTGGAATTTGCATTTTTGCTGCAACAATGTAACAAAATTAATCCTATCCTATCCATTCAGTCGTGCACCTGTTTTCGTACTTAGGTTGTTTTTTTACACGTTTAAGATTGTCCTATATCTTTGCATTGTTTATCTATTTATTATATTTCTTTTTGTATTTTTAGTTTATCGAATAAACTAAAAATTAAAAAAATAATACTAATTTTGGTGAATAAAATTGACCTTGTTTTATACTATCGCCGTCGTCAGTTCAATATCTATTTTGTACTATCACATTGCCCTATGAGTCACGACAATAAATAAAAATATTAATAAATAATTTTAGTTATCCGTTAAATCCATTAGCAATATTAACCGTTACCTATTTTATTCAGAAACGCCCCATCCCTAAGGAGTTATTTTTTTCCGTTGAATATTGATCAGTTCTCAACCGATTTACTAGTTGATGCTATTTAACTATTGTCAATAATGCACATAATCATTCTAATTCCACTAGATATTTCAATTTCAATATTGATGATATTTGTAAACTAAGAAAGTTTATCTTACGTATGAAATTTATTTCATTTTAATCAGACACACACACATGGAGACACAGGTCACAGGATAATCATCACAGAATAAACATTTCGATAAGATAACTTAACTTAAATAATGAGTAAAATACAAAAATTTATGTTTTTAGCATATGTTTGTATGATACTTATGTAATGACATTGACATTGCAACAACAAAACGCAGCTTTGACAGATCGCCAGCCGAGCGCGCGAAATGAAACAGTGAATGAAGCAAAATGATGAATCACATCAATTTATTTCTACCTTATATGCAATTATTGTTAGTAACAAAAATGAAATCGTGTTAAAATCACCAAAATATTAGTTCACGTGTGAATTTACTGTGGTTTTGACCTTTAAAATTCCCATAACCTAAATTCTGGATGGGTTTTTGTCAAGACATAATATTGTTGCTCGGAGGTATGTGAAACCAGTTTTTAGATTAATTTACGACTCTGATAGGTTATTGGAACCCTTAGGAAGCGATATTGAAGCGGTGTTATCATTGTAAATGTCTTTAAAAGGGGTCCCAAAAGGGTTGTATTGTTATCTTTAAGCTTACAGTTTTTCTGTGGGAGTTTTCATAATAGGGGGATTTAAAAGAGTTTTAAGGTATTTGTATTGTAATCAATTACAATTTTTTTAAGAATGTCCTTTTGATAATTTATGTTGACACTTTTTGTCTTCTTTAAAAAACATCAAGTTTGTACAATTACAATAAAATCTAACTTATCTCAAATACTAATCAACTACAGTTATCTATCTCGTCTTAGCGGTTTTCCAGGGATGACTGGAGTAAGATCAAGCACTGTGTATAATTATTAGCCTTTTTTTCTATATTATTAGCACATTAAAATAATTAAACTTGCTGCATTTATTAAAATGTAAGTAAAATGTATTGTAGTAAGTAGTATTTATAATGTATTAGGCCTGGTTTCCACCAAAGCAGAGATGAGAGGAGACGAGAGAAGATGTTTTGAATAACCAATTATATTTCGTTATTTCTACATCTCCTCCGCTTAGCTTTAGTGGAAATGGATCAAGTGGAGAGGAGAGAGGATGTCTAATTTTTATGTAGAATATTAAGGCGCACGCGAGCAAGCGGGGCGCGGCCGAGCGGAGATGTGTGTAGCCGGGGGAGGAGGGGGGCGGCGCGGCGTGTGCGGTTCTACTCCCCGCCCTTTGAAGTTGAATTGAACTTCTAATTCTTCTTCCTCAAGCAAATTAAGATATAACTTTTGTAACGACATGACGTCTTCTTTGCGTAGACAGCGCTTGACTAAGTTTGAGCTCCCACAGCACACATCTCCGCTACGCACAGCTCACATCTCCTCTCCTCATTGGTGGAAAAAACCTGCCAGCTTCGCAGCACATCTCCTCTCGTCTCGTCTCCTCTCCGCTTTGGTGGAAACCGGGCCTTATCTTCTTAAACATCATCTGTTTCTGCTATATGCATTGATTACATTTATTTTGGCAATTCAATTTAAAATTTTACTGGTGTCATCCTCCATCTATCTCTATCTTTGCCAAAATATTAACGGAAAAATTTCTTTCTTTCCAGGTTGATAACGGACAAGTTCAAAATCAACTCCGGCAACAGCGCAACGAAACGGAAACAGGAGGAAGCATTCTCCACAAACTTCAAGCTTAAAATGAACCCACATTCGTTAACCTTCAGTCCATCTTCCCCAAAAGCCACACCGTCCAAACGCAGAATCCTGGGAGAGATCACAAACGCACCATTATTTAAATCGCCAAGCTCGAACACTCCATTATACAAATCCCCAATCATTGAGAGGTTAAAACAGTCTCCGTTGATCGATAGGAACTCGTTATCACCTGTATCGAGTAAGGTTAAAACGGTTAATAAGATTTCAAGGATATTTGAAGAACGGACTAGGTTTAAAATGGATCATATGGAGGATAAAGAGAATATTATGAGCGAGACGTTTATGAAGTTGGATGTAGAAGAGGAGACTAGGGACTGTTCGTTTGGAGACTGTTTCTCTGATAACAAGACTTGGTCCAATACTAAGGTGAGAATTTTTTTGCTTTCTGATCATTTACATATTAAATTGATCTTGGTAGTTCTAGTGTTATTATAAAACTGCATTACCAAGAAAGTTGACCTATTATGATCCCTTACTCTGCTTTAACATCCCTGAAAGTAATGTATTGGTATATATTATACATAGAGTAGAAAAGAGGACCCTGGGCTCTTGAGCTGAGGTTGCAACCGGACAGGCTTTGAGATAGAGAGATTTATTATATATATTTAATTTACTAACTACAATAGCTCTTGGCATTACAAGAGATTTCTCTTCTCCTTGCCAAAAAAAATCATAAAGATCAATAATTTTCTTAATCTTTTCCAGTTGGATTTCACCGACGCGCTCCAATCGAAACTGACCGAAGATACAGACATATGTGTCCCAGAAAATAACGATGCAGACCTCGACTCGGAATTTGAAACTCTCCACGATTTGGAACAGGAATTCGAAAACGACAACTTTGACCAGTGCACGAAGTACGAAATCATATCAACGGACAGCCCGGACATCATTTCACGAGGGCGGTCAACAACATCACGGAAAGTCACATCACGGAACTTTGTTTTCGGTGCTCCGTTGGCCGAAAGCGAGCAGTCGACATCGTTTAACCGTCCCAACGCGAATGCTACACGGATGTTGAATTTTGAAGATGAATCATTCGAATTTACTTCTCCGGCTATGAAAAGGCCTTCAACAACAAATATTTCTGTCAAGAAATCGTTAAAATTCACAGAGACACCAACGAAGAATCCGTTAAGGCATGAACGTAGCGATTCAAGTATCGGTTCAATGAGTTCATCGCCTGCTTCAAATCGACTCAGGATATACAACTCAGAGTCAACAACTTCAATGGAAAGCGGATTTATATCGGAACTAGAAGAACCATTCTTAGAGATCGAAGACACAAGTTCTCCAAAAGTGGCAAACTTTAGCGACTTACTCTCCGGTCAGATAAAAGAGAATTTAGCTCCGGAAAATAGTTTTTTGAAACGACCGTCAATACATCGGTCTTTGAGTTTGAATCCGGATAGTAAAGCAAGAGTTTCGCTTTTCTCTATCTTAGAAAGTCCTCAGAAAAAGAGTGTGAAGAGAGTGGAAAGTGGAGAAGGTAGTAATGTTGTGAATAAGAGGAGGAAACAAAATCCTGAGGTGGAGAGGGTCCAAAGACCAGTTCTGCAGAGGGCTTTCTCGGAAAATAATGCCTCGATTATGTCCGCTTTGGCGAGGTGTAAGTATTTTTTTAAATTTCTTTATTTACTGAACCGATCAATTTTGGCGACCTTTATGGCTTAATGGTTAGGTCTGCTCAAGATGTCCCGGGTTCGATCCCCGGTGAGATCAAGATGGAAAATGATCCTACCTAAAATGTTTATTAAAATGAATAAATACTTTACTTAAATTTTATAAATAGTTTGTAATTTTAAGTAAAGGTCACTTGACTGGTTTCCTTGTAAAAAGGGTTATGGAGGTCAGACGGCATCGCTCCATTGTAATAACCAGTTCCTCCAAATCTAAGACCGTGACTTACAGCGTACCCTAAGGCTCCGAAGCGTGTATATCACTGCACTGGATTGTTAAAAGTTATGAAATATTCATTGAATTTGATTTGATGCAAATTTTTGTTTTCGCGCAGGACACTATTAAAATTTCTCCTTCTCCCCTACAGCGGTGGTGGAAACAGACTTGATCGGTGACTTCTCCCAGCCATTTGCACTTCCACTCACCTCCGGAGACCACTCCGACCTGAAGTCCATCTCGTGTGACACTCTAGCCGGTTTGCTACGAGGAGATTTCCAACACTGCATTGAAGAATACCAGGTAAATACTGGGTTCTGGTAGTGTAGATATGTTGTAAGGTAAGTGTCATCAATAATTAAAGGTTATAGAGATCAGACGGAGGACTACTTCGTGCGTGTTTTCCTAGTTGCGTCGTCGACTTACGCTACAGAGATTAGGGTAGGGTTGGTCATGCTCCTAGATTTGATAGATGGAGCGACTGCCATGCTCCTAGATTTGGCGGCACTGATTGTTACAACGGAGCGACTGCCGTCTGACCTCCGCAACCCTTTTTACAAGGAAACCACCTGTGCTAAGTGTCTTTTTGTCGAACTTTTTTCAGAATCCTACAAACTACCCTATTGTCATTTTATATACTTTTGGCTAAAAAAACATATTAAATAACGATCGTCAACCCATCCACACTTAATATGATAAGTTCAAAAGTCTGTCTGTCTGTCTATTATGCTTTCACGGCTAAACCGCTGAACGGATTTTGATGAAGTTTGGTATAAACATAGGCTACTTTGTTTGTTTGTTTGATTGAAATATCAAAAAAAAAAAACATACAAAATCATGAAAAAAAAAAGTACAATGGCGGACTACTTCTAATTAGGCGATAACAAAATGGGAGCCTTCCAAAAAGGGCGTGAAAAAATTCCTCTAGGGTCGGCAACGCGCTAGCGACTTCCCCGGTTTTGGAGGCGTTCACAGGCTAACGGTAACCACTTACCATCAGGTGGGCCGTACGCCCGTTTGCCTACTTAGTTGTATAAAAAAAAAATATTACATGATATTTTTTAATCCGCCGATTAAAAAATATCATGTAATATTTTTTTAATTCTCATTTTCCATCTTCCTCAGGTGATAGACTGTCGTTATCCGTACGAGTACGAAGGCGGTCACATATCCGGAGCCCTGAACCTCTACACGAGGGAACAAATACTGTCCCTCGTTAATAAACCTTTGGAGAACAGGGCTGCGGAGGACAGGAGAAGGATTCTGGTGTTTCACTGCGAATTCTCATTGGAACGAGGGCCTAATTTGTAAGTTTGATTGATTTTTAAGCTTTCATATCTGTTTTTGTACATCTTGAATTCAACATGTTTACAAAAGAATAAATGATAATTGATTATTGTTCTTTCGGTAAAATAAAGTTTTTACATACATACATACATACACAAGCATGAAAAAAAAAGTACAATGGCGGACTTATCCCACTTAGGGATCTCTTACAGGCAACCAGCGAGTGACAGAAGATATGCTTACAAAATGTGTAGTGTATTATATAATATTATTATGAAGAAAATACATTAAATAAACCTATACATATATAGAAAATACTAGCTGTTTCCCGCAGCTCCGCCTGCGTCAAATAATAGCCTGTTCGACCCCGGGTCTTCAACTATATTCATACCAAATTTCATCAAAATCCGTTCAGCGGTTTGGCCGTGAAAGCGTAATACTAGACCCAAATTAATTTGTATTTTTTCCTTGTCCACAGATCACGTTTCCTCCGCTCATCAGACCGCGAAAAGAACATGGAGAACTACCCTAACCTCCATTACCCTGAAGTATATCTTCTCCACGAAGGATACCGTACATTCTTCAATAATCACCCAGAATTATGTTCTCCAGTCGGCTACATCGCCATGTTGGATCCAAAACATAAACATCAGCTAAGGAGATTAAGGTCTGTGCCCAGTACAAGTAGAAATAGGATAGATAGGCATAGATTGCTACTGTAGGATCTTGGTCTTTTGAGTAGAACGATTGGATTTTTTGTAGACCTTGCAATAATAGTTTTGAATATGGTAAATATGAAAGGTCTTTTTAGTAGACCGATGGTCTTTTGGGTAGAATTATGGTCTTTTGAGTAGACTGCTGGTTATTTCAGTAGAAGTTTTTGAATATCTTTGTTGTATTAAAGGTATTTAGGCTGGTCTTTTGAATAGACTAGTATTATTTTTGAAGACGTTTTTAGAAAGTATGTCACTATTATACTAGTGTTTTCAGAAGACCAGTGGTCTTTTCAGTAGACCTTGCAATAGTAGTAAAGTGACCAGGTCTGCGATTATTTACTTGGGATTTGGTCTTTTTAATAGACCATGCATTTAAATTATAGCCTAATATAGATTTTGTAATATTTCATCGTCTTTTTCATAAAAAATTACTTAAATGTTAAGTTATTTTTTATGAATGGGGCGAAAAGACTGAAATAGTAATAAAATATGTCTAATTTCGACAAGCCAATAATATTCAACTAATCACAAATTTTCAAAGATTTAGTAGAAAAATAGCATTGAGATACCAAAAATCGGATTTTAAATATCCCATTGTTGGGAAATTAGGGTCCAGAAGAGAATTTTTTAAATTTGTGACTATAATCGATTTAACGAATGATTTTCATTAGTATTAATATTCATCATTTTTGAACAACCAATTTTCGTATGAATGAAAATATGAAAAATTTTGAGTGAGTTTTCGATTGAGTCATAAATTTAAAAATTGGAGCTTCTGAAATTGCCATTATTCATAGGTATAAGATTTTTTCGTCAAAAAGTCAAGAGACAGATAAAAAAAAAGTAGATCTAATTAATTTTAGAGATGACTTGTAAATATAAAGACAAAAAATGCCATATTATATTATATTAATTATAGTACAAAGTTAGATAAGCGCGACGTGTATCCCACCTTCTTTCATGCCATTTTTGTAATTAGTTTTTTTTTATTGCAATATATTAAGCTAATGATAAAATTAGGTTGAAAAATAAAATACTTTGAAATTTTGCAAAAAGAAAAAAAATTTTTTTTTCGGTGTCATGTTTTATCTGAAGTTTCGTTTTAAGATAGTTTCAAAATAATTTTATAACTAATTTAATATTAAATACTGTTTAAAGGAATTGTTTTATATAGTAACGTTTGCTTAGACCATAATTTGATTTAACAATTCTTTTAAATAGTATATAATTCGCGTTTTAGTAAAAATAATTAAAAATAAAATTTTACGACTCATAGAAAAATAAAGTTTTAATTTTTTTATTAAATATTAGATACGATTTAATGAACAAATCCTATTGTATAAAATAATTAGTTGCTATAAAATTAAATTTAAAATAAAATTTTATGAGTCAGCGTAGACTTTACTGTAATATTAATAAAAAAATAAAAATTGATAAACCTTCATGTCAAAAATTTTAAATATAGGTTAGATAATATAACTCGGTTTCAAAAATGTTTTTTTGATTTTTTATTAATAATACCGTTAAAGGGCGATTAAAAAAGTCATGTCTAATCCTGAAAATACTACAGGATAACTTTTTATACACCAGCCAAATATTAACAGGGTTTTTAGTTGAAGCTCGAATTATTTCTCTTAAACAAAGTAATATATTTTTAGATGTCTCGTACAAAGTCATCATTCGAATGAAATTTTGTATGAGAATTTTTTTTCGGTTTGCAACATAAACATCCCGGTCAACTTTGGTCTTTTAAATCAATCGCCTTATATACTCACATGACCATGCTAAATCCTTTAACAATTTAGCTGATATTTAAAAAAATCTTGTATATTTCAATATGCTACGTATGATATTGTAAATATAATTATCTAAACAGCGTCTTTTCATAACCACAAGACGCTGTGTCTAAGCTTTAACGTAATCTTTGTGCCGTTGTTTCCAAAACTGTAAATAATTTTTAAAAGCTGACCTCTTTTTTAGCGATATTTTTAATTACGTGTCTTTGTCATAGGAAAAAAAATTGGAATTTATCTTGGTTTAAATTTTCATTATGAACCGAGTGGATAGTAGGCCCATTGTCGCGCCTTTAGATTTGAGTCGAATTAAGATTTTTCGGAAAAAACATGGCGGCTAACTACAGAGAACCCTGTACGTTCGCTATTTTTTTTTCGACATATCTAATGGCTCGAGAATCAGCGTTCTGTTATCGGCGAAATATATTGGTAAAAGAGATTTTTTTTAAATGAAAAATGGTTCCTGCGTAGCTTGTAACTTTTCGTAAACAGTGCGTAAAAAATTACAAGTGAAGCAATACAAAAATTCACGATGATTTTTTTAGTATTTCGTGTCGTAATGTTTCAGTTATAATTTTACTATTAGATCAACATCAAGCGTATTTTTCTAATGCCGGAAAAACGGGCAATTATGTTTTGTCTCTGTTGTCTCCATCTCTATTTGCAAATGTATTGCTGTTTCACTTTCACAAGTTTATTTACAACTAGCTGTTTCTTGCAGCTCCACCTGCGGTATATAGCCTATGTTACTCAGGGTGAATGTAGCTACCCAATGGTGAAAGAATTTTTGAAATCGGCACAGTAGTTTTTGAGTTTATTCATTACAAACATACACACAAAAATACAAATCTTTTCTCTTTATAATATTAGTGTAGATCAATATTCCACTAAAACAATGACATATTTTCATACAAAAGACAAGAGATATAACTATTCGGGCAAATGTCCGTTTTTTCGTCTGAACTAGAAAAATACTATGACCTTGCATCAAATTTGTTAAGCAAAAATGCTTCATACAAGATTTCTACAAAACATGCTTAATATTTTAATATTACGACGCAAAGAACTAAAATTAAACAAAAATCTGATAATTTTGTTGTTTGAAAAAAATAATTTCTAAATAATGTTATCTGATTAACGCTTCGGAATGCAATAATACGCTTAAATGGATGAAAGATTATTCTAATTAACTATTATGGTATAAGTTCAGTATATTTTAAGTCAACTTTGTACAGTCCATAGATTAAAAGATTGAATAAGTGTAAGACGTGTCTGAAAGAAAAAAAAATGTGTTTAATTTTTTTTGTGGTCTTTGAAATTTTGAACTAAACGATTTGTGCTTTTGGAAAAATAGGATGTACACACAAAGTAATTATGAGAAATAAAATTATGTTTAGACATGGAAGATTGGCCATGTACAATTATGTTAATGTTTGATCTGACAATATTTTGGACTTGCACCAAATTATTTCGAGCTAAATAAAGTCGTCAACTATTCAAGTTTCGATTGTAATTTTTTTTTGTAGAAACTTAATTTTGAACATGCTTTCATTGCAATTTTAGATTTAGTATTTAGACGTACTTTTGTTTTAATAAAAATGATATTTTTTTGGGTGAAACTAATGCATTTTATCGTGGACGTATGAATGGTTTAGATTTGTAAGAGAAAGGAAATAGCATATTACTGACGGATATTAAAAAAAATTCTCAATTATCTTTTGTCATACAAATCGCCATGAATACAAAAAATGTATATTTTCCGCTAGTACGCTTACTAGTTAAGATGTAAATAGTTAGTTAAAGATTCTGTATTTGATATAATAATATATATTATAACGGCCAGTTCACACTAGATGCGGATACACATGTTTCATCACGCGCGTACTTTGACGTTAACACACGCGCAGTGTATCATATCCCATACAATTGTATACATTACAACGCACGCAAGCGTGGCGATGCCCATGTATATACGCATCCAGTGAGAAGCTGAATATTTACTAACTGAAATTTAGTATCACATCGTAAAAGTCAAATTTAGGTTTTAATTAACTCGATCGAAGATCATGATCCGTGCTAGTATTCAGTTTAGAATAAGTTGTCACAGTCGTTCTATCCCCGTATTAATAAACGTTTACTAAGTTCTTGTTAATATGTCCTGTCTCGTTCTTTTACGTTGAATATCGATAGGAGCGAAAGAGACAAGACGATGTTCTGAACATTTTTTAAATACGGGGTTAATGTCAAAACAAACTTTAACTGAAAGAAATCTATGTCAATATTCGAAATCTGGTAAAGACAGGGCAATAGTAAAAAAAGAAAAGTACTGAAAATACGGTGAATTTATTGAACAACTGTCATAAGAGAAGATATAGTAAAATATAGTCAAAAATGTCATTTTTTCAATTAGATGGTTTACTATCAGGTGGGCCGTACATCTGTTTGCCTACTTAGTTGTATAAAAAAAAAGATGATTTGGAGTCCTATTTTTGCGTCTTTCTCGAAGACGCTAGAATCAGCCCCTAGATTGTCCTGGAGAAATTGATATTTTTACGTGTATTACTATAATGTTGTCTCTGAAAAATTACAAATAAGTCTATAGTTTTAGTCTATGGTTAATTATAAATTCACCGTGTTATAGATTTCTTAATCTCAACACAGTTACTGCAGTACTGTTAAAAAGTTGCAATATTGACAATTAATCGTTTTAGTTTTAAATTGATAAAAAATAAGTTGTCTTTTCTAAATTTCAATAGCTCTATGGTTCTTTTTGTTTCACAAAAAATTTGTTTCTTCCCTCAACTTTTATCAAAATTTTCTTTTAGATTTTTTTTTCTGAAATTTTCTTTTTATTGTTTTCCATTTTCATGTACGAGAATATTTTGAAGTTATATAAGAATTATAAGGTCCCAATAATGCTTTAAATTGTAACTTTTATATATCTTCAGAATATTTTAGAAAACGCATGAAATTATATTTTTAAAAATGTTGATTTTCGTTTTTCTGTTTTTTTTTTAACAATATATATTACGACGACTTTTCTGAAGTTAATATATTATTTGTAACTACATATATTTTAATTTAGAGTATACATTGTGAAATATTAGTTTTTAAGTTGAAATAAATTATGAAAATATATATTATTTTGTTTGTATTTCAAATTACCTTTATCGTTTTGTCATACGTCGTCACATACATACAGTAAATAAAGCAAATCAAATCAAATCATCTTTATTTGTGAAAACAGATCAGATAAGTAGACATGCAATGAATAAATAAATACTCTCTGCCAGATTGGCGTACAAATTAACAACATTAATTCATTATATTCAATCGAGATTGTCTTTTAAAAAATCATCTAATTTATTATTACATTTCTAAAAGTCGTTAATAACCATTAAAGCTAAAAAAAATTTTTGATTATCTAACTGTATCTATCTGTTGTTGATCACAGGAATAATATGGTTTAGGGTGCAACCAGGAAAATATTGACTATCACGTAAAAGGTATGAAAATAAAAAAAATTACAACACGACATATATTTATTGCTTAGAATTATACAATTTTAACACGCGAGTTTTTGCACATTCAGGTTTTTTGTATGATTCTACTTTACCTCACTAAATGACAGAGATCAGACGGCAGTCGCTCCATTGAAATAACAAGTATGGCTAAACCTACTCTAGGCTCTGGAGTGCCAATTTTTGATATCTATATTTCACCGAAAATCCGGTAGTCGAATGACACAACAATGAAACTGTAGTTTGCAAAAACTCAAGGTATCTTAGGTACATTAACACATTTGGAATAAGGGCACATTTTGAACTTTATTGCTAAATAATATTTATTAATTATATATCTAATTAATAAATAAAAATCTAATATTTATTAGATAATTTACCAAATAATATTTATTATATATCTCCTTACATACTTCTAGAATTCTTAACATTATCTGAAATATAACTTTATTAATAACTCAAAAAAAAATATGATTGTACGTATCATTGACGGTATGAATAGATTCAAAAAATAGTTTTAGAATACCAACTTCTAAAACATATAACAAGGTACACATTGTTATATGTTTACTTCTTGGGAGCTACAACCCTTTATGGGTCTTGGCCTCCACCACAATCTTCCTCCCGTCTCCAAGATGTCTTCTTGCCTATTCTCTTCAAGTACTTCTTCAGACATTCTTCCACCGTTTTCTAGATCTTCCACGGGGCCTTTTCTGTTGTGGGTTCCATTCAGTAATGACTTGGGAGCTCTGATTTACACATTGTTATATACACACTATAAATAAACTACTACCGTTGTTATTTAAAACGTAAAACTAAAAGATAAAGCGAATTAATGCCTTCATTTGACGTTTCAACCGTGTTACAACGAACTATATAAGTTTACTATATGTTCGAGACAAATCAATACGTAACAATATTATAGGTATAGGTTCGTCCCATCTAGATCAAATTATAAGCCAGGAAAATGTAAATGGATCGATATTCAAACTAATAATTGCTCAATACGCCCAAAAATATATTCAGTCCACCTCAAGTCTTTTCACATCTTAACTTTCCTTGGGCGGGTCTTTTTTCTCCTCAACTTTATTGTCGATAACTTTTTCTGCAATCTTATTTTCCTTATCCAAGGCCTCTTCAAGCGACGTTCTTGATAATTGCCGAAGAATTTTCTCGAAAATCTTTGGCGCGCTTTTAGTATTTGGTAGCGAAATGTCCGTCTGAGTCGTCACCGTTTCGCTTTTCTTCTCAACTTCTGCCGGTATGCTCTTCTCTTTCAAATCTAACGTCAAATTTTTCTTCTTATCTTCTCTTTCCGGATCTTCTTCATTTTCTGTTTTTACTTCTTGTATTTTCGTGTCTATGTCCTTATCTCGGCATCGTCTCTCTATGGCTTTTGTTAGGACGTTGCCTAATATGTGTGCGCATTTTATTATGTTTTGCGTTTCCCGCGGCGTGAGATTCAAACCTTCATTTCTAATTACGTAGTTTATATGGTCTATGTTCTCTGGAGTACGTTTTCTTGATCCTTCTGTTGAGAATTCTGAAAAAAGGGTTAGGCTTTTCATAGAAGTATGATACTGTGAGTATATCGTCTAAATACACGAGCACATTTTTTTTTTGTATGTATTCAGTACGCAATCTTTTACTAAAGATGAAAACGCTGGAAACAATTCACGAACCCAGTGCAACATATGCTTCGGTTAAAAATATGAATAAATTGTATTCAACTTAAGAAAATCGATGGATTATAGACGATTTGCCTTAGTGGAAATTTATGGGATTAATCCACGGTCAAGAAATAGTAAAATTCTTGCAATTTTAGGTCTATTTTGCACTAAATATTATTTTGACTAGTATTAGTTGGATTTTGGGGGTAGCTTTTTGTCTTTTGGACCAACAAAACATATCTACGACTAATTAATAATCCTTATTATCGATATTATTATGGAGTATACCCTAAGATTGGACGTTGGGTGGAAGAAATTGCAATAGCGATAAGCCCGCCTTTGTACTCAATCGTTTAAATGTATTTCTTTTAATTTTACATTAGTGATTGGTACAATTAATTGTATATCTATCTATCTAAAGAGCACGTATAGTCTTCGTTCTTACCCAAATCAGCCAAATCGATGTTCTCAGTTCTATACGGCGTTGGACACTGGTCATAGTAGCTCTGCACAGGCACCTTGGACACTGAATTATTGTAGTTCGCCCAGAAAGAGCTCCATTCTCCGTTGGTGCGATCTGCTACTGCTGTGTCTAGCTCGGAGCAGTCCTGCCAGCTGCTGCCGCAACAGCTGAAGAAAGAATTAAGATGACACCATCATCATCATTCCAGCCAGACTTTTGGCGGGAAGCTGAGAAGAACAGTTTCGGCGCTTAATTTAATTTAGCAAAATTTGTGTTTTTATTTTTCAATATTTGTATTTTTTGAGTGTGTGTGCATAATAATGGTGTTTTATTATTATTATTTATGTGATTTTCATACTTGTTGCCAAAAGCTCCTAGTAATCGCTAAGTGCAGTTTTTGTACCACTTCACTTGGCTTGATTCTTCGAACTAGACTTGACTGCCATACTTTTGACGATACCACACTGTAGGACTGAAGATAGTCAAATTGAGAAGGGCTATAAAGGACTTGTATCCATGGCCGTAAATCCCATTACAAAAAAAAATATTTCAGCCACAGCCAAACCACTGCAGGATATAGGCCTCTCCTAATGATTTCCAAAATGACCGGTTGGATCCAGCATTTACGTGTGTGTGACCTTTATTAGGTCATCTGATTTTGAAAATTATGAGCTGGGCTTGGCATTGATCACTGTTAGATGTAAGTTTCTGTGTATTTTGTATCTAAGATTTCTTTGCGTGTTGTACCCTCTTCTGTGCCCATATGTGTGTTGTTCGTTTGATTGACTGGAAAAGATCCCTATTTGGGATAAGTCTGTATTTTGTTGCACCCTGTATTCTGTAACTATGTTCTTTGTGAACAATACAGATTTTTACATACATACATACATGTATGTCTTCGTCTATTTTATTGGTCTTACCTAGACACGTTGTGCAAATCAGTGCTCCTGTGGGTAGTGTTTTCCAGGCGCACGATCCTCGGCGACAGGTCTGCTGACGACAGTCCTGAGTACTCCGGCGAGACTGACGAGTAGTCCAGCTCGGTGCTTACTCCGTATCTGAAAGAGGTCAGTCAATTTACAAAAGCGACGAGCGAGACACCTATTACGACTAAGTATTACGATTCCGTCGCGTTCACACATGCGTCAATGTGTTCGTGTGTCGTAAAGTTAGTTATTTTCCGTATCGACGTCATAGCCATCGCAGGGGCCAGGTGGCAAAAGTGACACCCTTGCATTGTTCGATTTTTACCCTAAATCTGCACGGCTCAGTGCGGTATCCGTTTCTGGTGGGAGGGTGTGAGAGTCCGTTCTGTACGTTAGTACTAATAATAATTGTTCATCTGATCTAATCAAAAAGACACTATTTAGATCAAGTACGTAGCCATTTCTACTGCTCTGTCATTAGACTCCTGCTCAGTGGTCCAGTGGTTAAGTCGTTCGCCTTCAACCCGAAGGGGTTCAATTCCCACGGGAAGCATACTTTGTTTAGTTGTTTCCGGTTGGGTTAGGACATTGCAGGCTTGAGTCATCTGATTGTCTGATAATGAAGATGATTCCGTGCTTTGGAAGGCACGTTGTGCCGGTTGCCCTTAGGTGGTCGTTGAAGATACCACGATGTACACCTGATTGATTAACCTTGTAACACGTTGTATCTAATGCGACTTCGTTGCCACATGTTAAATAAAGACTTACCTGTACGGACTAGCAGAAGACGAAGTCTTGTAAACGCTCTCCCGACTTGTATCCCTGCTCTGTTTGCAGCTCTCAAAAGACTTCTGCGACCTTTTCGTGTCAAGTTTCTGATGAAGATGGCTTTGTAAGGATCCGCTCCTGGGCTTGGGTCGTTGGGATTTGGGCGTGGAGGTCGCTACGGCGGTGAATTTTTGGTCAATGCCGTACTTCGAGTTAGTGTCTTCGAAATCCGAGACCTGGATTTAATTATAGGTTACGTTTTAATGTGATATCGCATTTGCTATATCTGTAAGACTTTAAGAGAGGTAGGACATTTTGTAAGGAGTAGTCCGTCTGGGGAAGTACTTCCACCTTACAGAAGACCGCAGCCAAATAACACTGTGATGCAGTGTTGTGTTTCTGCTGGTGAGTAGGGGCCGCCAGGTCGCCAGGCTCCAGAGAGGTCGCTGTGCTGATGGCGGACAGGTCGGCAACGCGCTCGTGACATCTCCGGTGTTGCAGGCGTTCATAGGCTACGGTAACTACTTACCATCAAGTGGGCCGTACGCCTCATTTGCCTACTTATTTATATAAAAAATATATGTAAGTGGAAAGCAAAGACCTTAAAATATATCATCGTATCGTGATAATCTTACATCATCGAGAAGAAGAAGATCATAAGATATTTAATAAACTTTAAACATGGACGGCAGTCACATCGCATCGTTATATAAAAATGTGCCACCATTTCTAGGACCATCATAAAAGGTACGTACGCTCTGAATCGTAATTGGAGGACATGAGTGAGTAACATACTCCGATGATAATTACTCAGCACGGTGTCCCCCATAGTTGGGGAATAGACCTCTTGATATTTACATTTCACCCACTTATTAGCTGGTCGCATCCAGGAGTGCAATTTGTCTAAAATGTGACTTACGCAAAATCGGCGTGTTGAACGATTTTTATTCAAAATCGATTGTTTTCCTTCGTCATATGAGTCATAAACGTTCATTGGCCCAACATCATCAGCTTTCCATAACCCACTACTGGGCATAAGCCTTTCTCTGTCAACTCCAACTATCTCTGTCCTGAGGCATCGCAAATTCGCAATCCAGTTGTTGCCAGCTGTTTTCCTGATATCGTCAACCTATCTACCAGTCCAGTACTTCGTTTCCGTTTCTTGGACATCAATTTGATTATAGTCTTACTCTATCGTTCCTTCTAGCCAAGTGTCCCGTCCAGTTTAATTTTAAAGTTGCAACCCTAGAGAGTAGTATATCATGGCATTTGGTCCATACCTGCGATAAATCCAAAGACATGTCATCCTCCAAAGAAGTTTCCCTGCTCTTCGAGGATTGCGACTCCATCGGGGCCGTGCGCTTGGTCGACTCGAACTTCTTGTTCTTGATGGATTCCACAGAGGGTCTGCGGTAACCGGGGAGGGAGTTGGCGCGGTCTGATCTGGAGAAATCGTGTAAATTAAATTTTATGTAAATTAGAGATTTCATTTATTTGAAAGAATAAATGAATTATTTTTTTCGGCAATATTAAAAACATCTGGAGTACCTACAAACATTCTGAGAAACCCAACATCATAATTAAAGGATAAAAGTAAAAAGGAGCCAAGCGAAGTAGTTCAGGGCATTAGTTATATTTATGTGTTTTATGAAGAAAAAGGGATAATGGGAAAGGTTTACCCTAGGACACCACCTGAAGTGGAAATGAGCAAAGACGAAGAACATAAGGCAAAATGGATAAAAAACGTCGTGTTGTAATAAAGAATTAGGGAACTAATTAGTGTCAGACAATGGAAGAAACTCCAAAGATAAGGACTGATGATGATGGAATCCACTGTTTAATACTGCACGTCGATTATTAAGAAAGAATAAACAAAATTCGACGATATATATATCTATATAGCACAGAGTAGATAACAGTACCACAGATTACAGAATGCTAACAGTATTGTGACGTAGCTTTATCAAGAAGTGCGCCTCTTTCAGTTATAATAGTTATTATTGTCCCGTAAAAACGAACAATTTACACATTAAGATTTTTAAAAGAGAAGTAGACGTGTCCAAAATAAACTCACTTTTTTAGACATTGCCTCCCCGTGACCACGAAGTCCAAGTTAGCCGGCTTCACAACAACCTTCTTCGGAGTGGATGTGCAGGATGAACCATTCACCTGGTCAGAAGTTTATGCGATAAACATGTATTTTTAAAATTTAAAAGCATTATGTCTTGCCTTCCATATATATATATTTTTACAAGTACCTTCTCTTTCTCTTTTTTAATGCTGTTCCTCCGAGACTGGCTGGTGGAGTTCCTCCTGGACCCCGGACGACTCTTAGGAGTATCAGGGTCGTCATCCTGTCGAGTACCTCGCTGCATGCTGGTGAGAATTCAAATAAACATGATCTTTTTAACAAAAAAACTATATAAATGGTGGGAATTGCACAAAACACTCATTAGTGGGACCTTACACAGAAATAATCTATCTATCAAAGAACATTAGGTAGATATGCTATGTGTGCGTTACCTGCGTGTTCATTTAATAATAATTTGAGACATAAGAAGTTTTAACACTTAGCACATGGCATTTTTAAGTACCTAATCTTATTTCTGTGGTATCCTCTACCTTTAGGATCAAGAAACCTGGATTTTTTCTTTAGTCGCTGTTCTTATCAAAAACATGGAAATAAAAAGCTATTCTTAAGCCGAATACCAGATAAGTCCGCCTTTTTGCCTTACTGCTTTTTTAATACGATTTCTTTATCTTAATTATTCTAAAATGTTTTCTTAATTGGTGCAATAAAGAGCAATTGTATTTATCTTAATACCTGCGAGGCTAAGTATTAATAGGACCACCAGTTATTAGATGAGACTATGGAAAGCCATTTAGAAAGAAAGCGAACACATAACCACCCTTTTTCACTTCACCGCAGTCAGGTAAACACTATAAATAAAACAAAATCAATAAATAACTATGTTCGCGCTTCGCTGCACATATGTTCCGAGATAATCAAGGGTCAAATACATGGACGATCAAATAAAGGGCATGTGAGAAATGACACAATGTCCAACAAATTTTTATTTAAAAAGCGGAACGTGCGCACATTTTGGACTCGCTCAGTTAATGAAAACTTCTCAATGTGACTTGACTTCATCATTGATATTTGTGTAGGTACATTATATATATATATATATATATATATTAAAATGAACAGTATTTGTGTATGTTTTAAGTACCTATGTTTACGTAGTGTATGAACTCAAGCTTTTGATAAAATTTGCTTTTTATGTAATACATTTTTCCCCCTTAACTTTTTTGCGCCAAACTATCTTTCCGTTTCTCCCAATGGTTGACTGGTAGAGAATGCTCTTAGCATTAAGTCCGCCAATTGTTATAAGTATATGTGTACTTTGTGGAACAATAAAGTTTTAATAAATAAATAAATGTCGTATTCGAAAAATAGGTCGCAATAATCCACAGAAAACTTATCCATCCATACTTCCTTAACTGCCTCCGTGGTCCAGTGGCGTTCGCCTGTGACCCGGGGGTCGTGGGTTCGATTCCCAAGGGAAGTATACTTTGTTTAGTTGTTTCTAGTTTGTTTAGGACAAAACAAACTTGAATCACCTGATTGTCTAAAAATGAAGATGAATCCGTGCTTCGGAAGGCACGTTAAGCCGTTTGGTCTCGGCTGCCATATGGTGGTTGTTAAAGGAACTAGTCAGAGACCGAGAGGCGGTTCCGCACAACTCCGACACCAGGATGTACAATGTGTACATGGTTGATTGACAATGTAAACTGCACGAAATAATGATGAATATTATAAATTCGAAAGTCTGTCAGTCTGTCTGTTTAAACACGTTTTCATTACTAAACCTCTGGATGGATATAGTTAAAGACTCAGGATCAAACATAGGCTACTTTTTGACGCGGGCAGAGCCACGGGAAACAGTAAATACTTTATACTCCTTTCAATTTTGAAACAGCAAAAGTGCAGAGAATTATTTTCAACGCATTGCTGCTAAAGTATCTATAAACAACCGATTAAAAATACATTATCGAGAATTTAAAACTTGTTAATGAATAGTTTTCAACGGTTGACCCGACTGCTCAGTAAAAGAGGTGGTTATATTTCGAAAAAATATCACCACCGCCGAAAATCTGAACACGCTATGAATTCGAAGCTTTTTCCAATAAGATAGAAAAAATAATTGTAAGGCAACTTTGCATCTCAACTTATCATCATTGAAAGCAATAACACATGCACTTTGATGAATGTGTTAACATAGTATTACAACATCTATAATGTCGTTAGAATATCAAAAACAATGTTAAAATTGTTTGTGATTGAATACTTAGATATGTATGGATTTAATAAATAAAATAAAATTGTAATATATCTTTTGAGCAGGGCATGTTAGAATACCCATTCTGACCTAACTTTATAAAAACTATGGCTAAAGCAGTTTTTTTTTTGTTTTTAAGTCTTCTAAATTAATATTAAGATTTGTAACCGTCATTTGCTTCTACTTATGTCTAACAGCCTAGCAACGAAACAATTCGCCACGGCGAAATTCGCCGCGATGCCACCGGCGACTAAAAGAAATACATAATAAATGTACTAAAAAGCCACGGGAACTCTGGTGACTGGCTAAATGAGGAGTAGTAACGATTAGTGCACTGAAACAAATGCATTTGAATTTATTTCTTTAAGTCGCCTGTGGCATCGCGGCGAATTGCTTCGTGGCCAGGCTGTAAGAGAGCCACTCCCATTCTTGCCGTGGTTGTCGTAGAAGCCGACGACTAAGAGAAAAAAAGGTTTCAAATCTAAGTTACAATGAATAGAATACGTTGTACTTATTTAAGTACTTTACGCTAGTTTTGTAAACTAAATAAAATTAATATATTATATACTTAATTTTATACGAGGTAAAACTTCTTTTTGTCGAATAGGGCTACGATGAGATGGGAGAGAAATCTCAAACAATGTAAGTACTTGGTGGAAAACATCTACTAGATAAAATAATATATGAACAATAATCTAGACATGCATAATTCATATAAATTATCAATATACAGCAAAACTCCTTGTCAAAAATTGGTTTTGAATTGGAGAAAATTTCAAATCAAATTATAAATTCAGAAAATATTCACCTTCCAATTTTATAATAGCAAAGACGCAAAAACTGAAATTAACTCTTAAAACTACCACAGTACCAAATCATGGCTACTCTTTTTAACCAATTTAGGTAATTTTTATCAACTAATAAGCACTTACCTGTCTATATATAATCCCGTAGTATATAGTATAACATGTCTTACAGTACGTCTGTTTGTTGGCGGCTCGATGTGGCCCACTGAGTGGGTATAATAATATCCTATGACACGCATGGTTAGATTTGGGAACGAAGTTGTTGATAAGCGGAACGGAATGAAATAATTTATTGTAGGTACACAGAATATAATAAATAAATAAATAAAAATGAAAATCCTTTATTATCAGACAACATGAGTCCATATTTATTAGTACACATTTAATCTATTTTAGTAAGATTTGTGACCATAAGTAATATTAAAATAAAATTAAAATATTGATTTTAAAGGTGATGTGAGGTGTGCGAGTCTCCATTATCACCCTTCTAACCAGACATCGCCATAGCGGGGACGTGTATCTGTCCGCTAGCGTGCTCAGGATGCTGTTGCAACTGCCCCGCATTCTGAAAATCAGCGTGTGAGAAATATCGTAATACGGTCAACTTTAACGTACACGTTTATACACATTTTAGTTGTTCAGCAAGGTCAAGCGCCCACTCCACGCGCTTCACAATATACCTCAACCTTATGTTGGTATTCTTTCGTAATTACGGCTTGCTAATTCTCAAAAATATTAATATTAACTACAGTTCACTCTAAATAATTATTGGGTGGCACTTTTGTACACATTCACCCAATTTACATTTGCACAATAAATATCAAAGTTAACTTTACCAATTAGCGATTAATATTATAAACCATTAAATATTATATACCCATCAAATAGGAGGGGATAGTAGTGATATACCTGTTCTGCCACTTTACCTGCCGCTAAAATCTATTAGATTAGTCATAAAACGTTAAAATAAATAAGCGTCGCTTACAAGCGATGATGTTTTTTTGCAAATGATAGTCACTAGAATGTACTTAGAACTTGAAGTTAACTATTTCAATTAAAGATGGTTCCACTGTAACTATTATCTATGCTAGTGTACAGTAATGACGCTATGGTAACTACATGGTCCTCTTTTCTCATTGAGGGCGGTATACGTATGTATGTAACCAAAGTTACAATAGTAAACGATTTCATTTCATTTCATTTCAAAGAACATTGAAACCGCACACAAGACTTTCCTTTCTAAATGTATTCAAAGAGGAGAAATTTGTGAATAAAGTGGCCAGTACGACAAAACGCCAATTTCATAATTATGGACCTAATAAATACGTCGGTCGTCATACTTCACACATCTTTAAATTAGATACCGCTATCGCTCCCGCCACCCGCTCCGCCTATGGCGCTTGTCCCAGCCTTATAATTAAGGGCGGCAGGGCGCGGGGTGAGCACTGGCGCATGCAACAGGTCGCAAAAGCTATGGAGTTGGTAATTTTTTTTTTTTTTTTTTACAACAATGTTTAAGAGAAGTAGGACATTTTGCAAGGAGTAGTCCGTCTGGGGAAGTACCTCCACCCTACAGAAGACCGCAGCCAAATAACACTGTGATGCAGTGTTGTGTTCCTGCTGGTGAGTAGGGTCGCTGTGCTGATAGCGGACAGGTCGGCAACGCGCTCGTGACATCTCCGGTGTTGCAGGCGTTCATAGGCTACAGTAACCACTTACCTTCAGGTGGGCCGTACGCCTGTTTGCCTACTTAGTTGTATAAAAAACAAACAACGTTTATGTTGTGAAGAACAGCAGGCGGACTTTATCCTTATTCCGTACACTACATACTAATATTAAAATATGCGAAAATCTGTCTGTCTGTTTCGCTTGATCACGGTTAAGCCGATGAACCGATTTTGATGAAATTCGATATGGATAATGTTAAAGACCCAGGACAATATTGGTTACTTTTTCAAATATCAACCCTCAAGGGGTTGTACCTAATGGGGGGTGAAATTGTATATTACATTTATAAATAATTTTTATTAGGCGCAGTCGCGGGAAACAGCTGGTATGAAATGCAATAAAAAAACTATTCTCCAAATGCAAACACAGTCCAACGGCTAACTGTGACAGACAGACACACAGAAAGCAGATAGACTTTTGTTTTAGTCCGTCAGTTAGATAATCGAAAAATATTGGCGACGTATTTTTTCTTTTGAAAATAAAACAAAGAATGGTAAAGATGTGGCGCGTTAAAGTTCTGTGTGACGTCACAGTGTGCAACACATTTTCGCAATATGTGACGTCACGAGCCCGCACTCCTAAACTTTGTTGCGTTATATCTTTATAATTTATCGCTCAATTGACAAAAGAAAAAATACGTCACTAATATATTTTGATTCCCTAAATTACGGACTAATTTTAATGTTAGTCTTTTGACCCTGGAAACTAGTCTTAATGAAAGTATGAATGATTCCATTCCTCAGTTTTCGTATTCCTCTCACAGCTACTAGGGCGAGTTACGGAGACATAACCAAATTATCTCATCTTTAGACAGACATATACAATCACAACATGATGTCGCTTCAACTCTCTTCGTAGCGTTTCCCCTTCAGTTGCATCAATACTTTTAATCAAAAGACTGTTACGAGCTGGTGGTTCCCAATTTGGAGAAAAACACCTGGAATGTTATTTTTCAATTGAGTCGAACAATTCTTGTCAGATATCGAAGGATATTTGTTCGATATCGAACAAAAATCTTCTTCTCCATCTTCACCAAAGTATCTCAAAACAGATTACAACTTTTTAAGTTCGACTCACGAAAGGGCCCTGCGTTCTTCAAACAATTTGACACTTGCCACTCCCTCTCACCATACTCGGTTTTACTCCTACTCCTTCGCCGTCACGGCTGTCAGACTGGTAGCGCGTACCTGAATCAATTAGGAAAGGCTCCAGCCGTGCGGGTTTTAAAGCTCTTGTTTATGAGCATTTTCTCGCACAGCTGAGTGATGTGGGAATTTAGTTGCCGCATATGTCTACCCTGTGGAATTGTACCCTGTGGAGTTGTAACTATAATTTATTTCTTATTATACATAAAATATAATTATTTCAACCTATTTCAATACATAAACATTCGTAAGATTTTATATTTAGGTAATAAGTACCTAAAGAAAATAATAAAAAGTAAAGAGCTCTTGAAATTTGTTTCTGCCTACCCTATGGAAAATCTCTAAGCACGTTACTGACGTCAGGTTGTCATACTTTTCTAAAATACGGCTCCATGAGCTCTATTTTTGAATATGAGACTCATATATCGAATGAAAATCATTCGAAATCGAACAAAGATTATTCGTCTCGTCGATTTTGAATGAGTACTTTTCTAAAATCTAAAATATCACCCCTGGATTCGCTAGCCATCTTGATTTTGACACTACGCTTGCCCCGCTAGGCTTTACTCCTCAAATATGTATGTATGTTGAAAACCAGCTTCGAGACCGGTTGAGTTTCTCTCATTCACATTTGTATGAAACAAACAGTGGAAAATTGTTGACGCTGCCCAAAAATATTGTAGTAACTGTCGAGTGGATGAGGTTTTGCTCCTGTGGGAATTTTTCCCAGCATCTGCCTATAAATAGTGACTCAGCTTTACGGTCAGCATTTTGAGCACGTTGCCACGAATTTCATTTTTTTATGTTATTATTATCCGACTGCGAAAGGAGGGTTATGTTTTTCGAGAGTATGTATTTATAATTGTTTGGCACGCTCTGCAGCCTGAACAGCTCCATGGATTTTATCTTAAGAGGTGTCGTTAGATTTGTATTTACTGTGAGAGTGACACTGGGTATAAAAAAATAACAAAATGGCGGATTTTTTTTGGGTATTTTTCATTTTCAAATTACACAGAAACGCAGTCGGATGTTTTAAGTTTGTTAAATTACCGTTACTTTGTTTATTTTTATGTATTTAAGTGAGAGTACGGTTAACCGAACCGAAAATAACCAGTCAAGTGCGAGTTGAACTCGCTGAAATAGGGTTCCGTATATCAAAAAAAAACGCGAGCAAAAACAAGCTATAAATAACGTTTATGTTGTATGGCAGCCCCCTTAATTAATATTTTTTCTCCTTTTTCAACGTTTTTTCCATCCACCCTAAGGTTTGACTGGAAGAGATCGCTCTCTAGCCTTTGTACCTCAATTTTTATGTACATAAATTGTTTTTTGTGAAATTTGTATTTTGGTTCAATAAAGAATATTTGTATTTATTTTGTATTAAGTATTTTTAGCGACAACAGAAACATAATCTGTGAAAATTTCAATTCTGTATCTATCACGGTTCATGAGATATAGCCTGATGACAGACGGACGGACAGCTGAGTCTCAATAATAGGCTCCCTAGGGAACATAAGTAAAGAATTGGTACATAATATTTTACATTAGATAAATAGTTTGTTTCTTTGTTTGTAATATCTTTATTGACCAAAGAAAAAACACACAAATAATTTACATACACAAGCATGGAAAAACAATAAGTACAGTCAACCAGCGAGTGACGTGAGAGGATATGCTTACCAGAATGGTAGAAGCGTGTACACTATAATATTATTATGAAGAAAATACATTAAATAAACCTACATACCTATATAGAATAATCATACATACATATAAATAAACATACATACACCCATGTAACTAGCTGTATACTTTTAAATGTTTAAGTTCAGCAAAGGAGAATTTGAAAGTTTGTGACAGCTTAACTTCCACAGGACGTGAATTCCAAAGCTTAGCTTAGTTTTTATTTATTCCACTATTTTTAACTATTTTCAATAAATAGTGGAAACTATTTTAAATGTTTAAAAGTTTAATATACAAATATGGAAGAACGCATCTCAGCTGTTAGTCTGGTATTTTTATTGTGTAAAAAACAATGTTGAACAATGATCTAAGCTCCAAAGATCTATCCGGGTGAGCTTTCTCCGACCAATCGGTCAACGACAGGTTTTGGGAGGAGATCACAATCAACGGTGAAAAGGTTGTACTACATAACTATAGATCCAGTTCCATCATAGTAAACAAAGTAATTTAAAAAATAGAAACACCCGACTGCCTTTTTGGAATTTGAAAACGAAAATTTATAAAAAAACCGCCACTTTGTTGTTTCAATTTTATGTACCCTGTGTCACTCTCACAGTAAATACGAATCTAACGCGACACCTCTTAACTTAAGCTAAAAGTTGAACGTTCAGGCTGCAGGACGTGCCAAACAATTATACATACAACATACATACATACTCTCGAAAAACATAACCCTCATTCTGGCTCATTCGGGTAAAAAAACCTTCGTTTAATACTAAAACCAAGTTTTACAAAATAACATCGTTCACTTTATATGGATTTTTTTAGTTACATTACTACACACCAGGGGCGCTGTACTAATGTGCCCATGGAGCAAGGAGATGCCGTTTGAAATGGCGCAGTGATGTGATCATTGGCGCCTCGCCGACACTGCAGTGGGCGGAGCTTGTCATTGCTCGAGCTGCGTGGTTGGAGCCACGGCCGAAACCAAGCACCCCGCACGTCTGCCTTCCGCCCCGTTTAGCCTCACAAATACTTTCTTACAAAACGCTTATTACGGCATCTTCTCTTTGTAATTGCTCCATGAATGTGCCAAACAAAATCGTCGCTTGCTTGACGCAGTCGCTAGCGTCTGCGTCAAGAGAAAATCATGGTAGAGGCATAGGTCAAACGCCACATATTTTATGTTAAAACTGACTTAATAAAAGTACAAGTACAAATTATTCCGAATGTTATAATTTGTACTAGCTGTTTTCCGAGACTCCGCCTGTGTCTGGGAGTGGTCTGTGCTTGGTCTTGGGTCTTTAACTGTACTCGTGCCGGATTTCATCAGAATCGGTCCAACAGGTTTGGCCGAGAAGGCATGACAGAAGGATAGATATGGACGGACTGACTTTCGTGCTTGTAATGTTAATATGGAAGTATGGATGCTTCATCGATTATATAACATAGCTGTAATTTAGTCCCTGAGAGGGAGAATCTCTGATGAATGATCTTTCTTTCGTAAGTTTAAGTTCTTAGAAAAAGATAATGGTATGACATCCATATAATAAATAATACTAATATTATAAATACGAAAGTCTGTCTGTTACGCTTTCACGGCCAAACCGCTGAAGGGATTTTGATTGAATTTGGTATGAATATAGTTGAAGATCTGCGGTCAAACATAGGCTACTTTTTGACGCAGGCTGAGCTGCGGGAAACAGCTAGTGTTGAATAAGTAACAGTTACGAGACTGCCGACAAACTGTTACACAGTTTGGCAGATTTCTAATACTGTTTAAGTCTGATTATATATTGAAATAATTATATTTAAAAAAGAAACATGAAAGGGATTCCTAAAATTTAGGGATTTACCTAGTTTGGGTACAACGAGGTCGCTAGCGTGTGCGTTATTAAAATGTCAACTAGAGGCACCAGAGAGAGAACATGAGTTTGATTCTTAAGGAAAGCATATTTTGTTTAGATTTTTTTTTTTTATAAATGAAATATTGTTTTCAGTTTGGTTAGGACATTGCAGGCTTGAATCACCTGATTTTCTGATAATGAAGGGGATTCCGTGCTTCGGGCTTCGGAAGGCATCCCGGCTGTCATTTGAGTCGTCAACGTCACGTCATTATCGTCTTATTAATATATATTTTTTTAAATATGCGCACTTAATCTTGTATTTTATGTTTTAAATGCGTTAGTTTGAAAATTAATTATTTAAAGTTTTCATATACAGAGCGAAATCGACTAAAATTAGCTAATGTTTACCCGATTTCCAATTACCATAATGAAATCAAACTCTCACTCTAGTCTATAATCTATGCCAAAAATTCGGACGCGATCTAAAAGACTCGATTTCGCACAGCGCCATCTGTCGGTGGCAATTTGGCTCTATTGATTGCACTTTCACTGTCGTGTCGTGTGTGACCAGGCAAGGCCGAAGGGCGGACACTTTCACCGTGCGAGAAATACGGAGACCAATTTTTGGGATGCTGGGCGGACAAATTTTTTTTTTTTTTTTAAATAATTCAGCTAAATTTTCTTAGTCCAACGGCAACCATTTAATAGTTCTGTGCTGATGGTTAAGACGTTTGCCGGAAAACTCGAAGGATGTGGGATACGATTCCCACTCTCAATCTACTTTCTTTATCTTGGTTCAACAGGCATTTGTCAAGCTTGCAACGTATTTTTTTAGAAGTTAGGTACTATTCCATGTTTTTAGGACCGGAAGGTACTTATTCAAAAATCAAAAATTCAAAATTTATTTACTGAAGAGAACATGGTCCATTTGTGTTAGTACAAATAAAAATAAAAATACAAAAAAATCTTAAACATTTATTGTTAGTGAAAATTATTATTTCCATATACGTAGTTTTTATAGCAAAATGTATCACACTAATAATGATCCTGGTTGCCATTAGATCCATACTAATATTATAAATGCGAAAGTCTGTCTGTTCGTCTGTCTGTCTGTCTGTTACGCTTTCACGGCCAAACCGCTATACGGATTTTGATGAAATTTGGTCTGAATATAGTTGAAGACCCGGGGTCAAACATAGGACACTTTTTGACGCAGGAAGCCGTCAAAAAGTCGAACAAAAAATGCTCTATCCAAAAGAGTAATAAATGAAAATAAACACTTTATTGCACCAAGAAAATACATTTTGAAACAGACAAATATTATGAATGATGTGCAAAGGCGGTCTCATCTCAATAGTAAACTTTTACAACCCTTTTTGTAGTGAAAATCAAGAAAAGCGATTTAGGTGAAAAAAAGTAATGACATGATAAAGTCTATTAAAAAGTTAAATATAAAAAAAATACACTGCAGGCAAGTTATAATAAAAATCCTGAAATTTTCACAGACGTGGTCACCCTACCTGAGCATTGACCTTTGTATTGGAAACCGAGATGGCTCCGTAATCGAAGGTTTCGTAAGTTCATACAGCCTCATACACTCAGTTACATACAAATCATACGTTGCATATGAGTTGATATGACATTTCAAAAATAGAGTCATTTTTTTAGAAGACATTTTTAAGAACTGGCGGCCATTTTAGGTATCCGAAGAAACCTAGAGTGAAAGAAAGAAATAGTTAAAAATAATTTATACTGCTATTTTTGAAAAGTGTGAGTCACGTAAAATCAGCGAGACGAATAATTTTTGTTTGATATCGAAGAAATTTTGTTCGCTATCTAACGATTTTCATTCGACATCATAGATCTCAAAATTAACACTTCAGTGCCGTCAAATCTAAGTCCATGATTAAAGCGTACCCTCAGGTGCAAGCTGAAGACGCAACTGGGAAACACGGACGAAGAAGATATTTGTAGCTTACTGTACTTTCCTGCATAGTCCACTCCAGACCAGAAGTCAACAACCTTTTATTTCGTAACGCATAAATGCCAATGTCGTTAAC
The DNA here is from genome assembly GCA_947363495.1 of Euzophera pinguis. NCBI lineage: Eukaryota > Metazoa > Arthropoda > Insecta > Lepidoptera > Pyralidae > Euzophera > Euzophera pinguis. The sequence goes on from OX376182.1 coordinate 7,031,883, forward strand.
TCTTTTGGTTTAAAACGATTATTAATTTATTAAATGGGATAAGAATTTATATCAGATAGAATAGAATAGAATATATCTTTATTGAGAAAGCTATAGGTACAGATGTATCAGTTATGACTCAAAAACGAATCGAAAACAACTAACAGCCACAATCACACCCGTATTCTTGACTCAAACTCATTGGAGGACGCCTTAAGGAGGTCCTCGAACTTTTCTTGAAAACGACATTCTTAGTTGGCTGCTTGAGCAAACACCAATGAGGAACGACACAGGTTATAATAACAATTCAAAGCACAAAAATTGAAAAATACAAAAGAATAGTGTAAAAATAAAAAGTAAGTAGACACGTAGGCATTAAATTACAAAAAACTGATTTGAAACTATTTCAAGGACGTCTCAAGGTCGACCAACCTCATATTTGACAGTTCAATACTCACCTCCAATGAGGAATCTCTTTAAGTCAAGGAAGCTAGTGACGATTAATCATACCAATGAGTTGGAGTAAGGTTGAGTCGAGTTTGAGAATATGGGGGTCAGACTCGTTAATTCTTCAAACTGAAATAAAAAAGTTTCCGTTAGAAGGAGAAATTTACTTAAAAGCAAAGCAAGTTGATAATATAGTTTTAAAAATTATCTCCCTAATGAAGATTTTTTAAGATCTTTTTTTCTTAAGTACTCATTAACTACTGTGTGCGGCGTAGACGATTAAAAATTAGAGAGGTAGGACATTTTGTAAGGAGTAGTCCGTCTGGAGAAGTACCTTCACCCTACAGAAGACCGCAGCCAAATAACACTGTGATGCAGTGTTGTGTTCCTGCTAGTGAGTAGGCTCGCCAAGCTCCAGAGGGGTCGCTGTGCTGATAGCGGACAGGTCGGAAACGCGCTCGTGACATCTCCGGTGTTGTAGGCGTTCATAGGCTACGGTAACCACTTACCATCAGGTGGGCCGTACGCTTGAATGCCTACTTAGTTGTATAAAAAAAATCCTTCATATTCGAATAAAATTCACTCGACTCAAGTTTGTTTTCCATGATTTCATGAAAATCATCAAAATTGTTTGACTCAATTTTGATAGAGTTATACGAGTAGATTTAAAAAATAGACTCTTCATCCGCTGGGCAACTGATATGCATAAACATGATAATTGACAGTCGAAACGCCAAAATTTATGAATGAAATGACATCACTTTTACATAACAAGGATGTCTGACTCAAAACAAAGTGTGTCAAGTTAAAACCACATATTTGCAAAATAAAGGCTTCGAAAGTGGCTCTACGTAGGAAAACTTCATGCTTTCTATAATTTTAAAAAGTTTCGGCGCCAACTGCGGTGCGCTCCAAAAACAAGAGGTGTTATGCCAAAAATGACAGATGATATCATGTGCTAAACATTTTTATGTCGATTGTGGAGTGGCCAACACTGATGGGGGATGGGATTTTCGATTAGTCAGCTAATAATGTTAATGTTGTTGATAATTTTCATACTTGAAGACTGGGATAAAATATGGGCTATTATTTTTTCAAGAATCAACCCTAAATTTGTCTGCCATTGGTGAAATTTATATGAAAAATATTAAAATACTTGGTTTAGAAAACATTTAAAGGTCCATTCAAACTGATGCGAATCCAGCGAGACCGGCGGCGGGACGCCCACAGAAATAGGAATGGGTAGAAGTGCCTAGCGCATGCCAAAGTTAAAATTGGCCTGCTAATGATACTTTTATATTCTTATTTCTATGGGCGTCCCGCCAGTCGCACGGGATTCGCGTCAGTTTGAATGGACTTTAAAGAAAGTAGGAACTAGGAAGCGTAAATATCTTAGAGTACGCATAACCTAAAACAAAAACTGACGTAATTGTCGCATGTTTAGAGAAACTCTATTTGCACACGTGTGTAAACAGTGTGCCGGTCATTTGTCGATGGTCAACCGCTGGAATCTATGGCATTCGTGCGTGTAAGGAACGGCTCCCACGGAGCAAGTTAATAGGCTAGTTTCCTAGAAAAATATAATTAGTCCGTCAGTTATATAATCAAAAAATATTGGAGACGTATTTTTTCTTTTGAAAATTAAACAAAGAATGGTAACGATATGGCGCGTTAAATTTCCGTGCGACGTCTCACTTTTTCGCAATATATGACGTCACGAGCCCCCCACTCCTAAACTTTGATGTGTTATAATCTATATAATTAAAAAAAATAAGTCACTAATTTATTTTGACTCCCTAAATGACGGACTAATTTTAATGTTAGTCTTTCGACCCTGGAAACTAGCCTATTGAGAATGTGGGTGGCGGCAATTAGTATCAGGAGTGGTTTATTGAGACCTCATCATATTATCTAAATAAAAATCGTTCTACTCACCTATTATGTCGAATGAAATTCTTCTCACTAGTTGTTTAGTTGTTTCCAGTTTGGTTAGGACATTGCAGGCTTGAATCACCTGGAGTGGTATTTTTGCTAAGTGTGACACGCAAAATCGGTGATTTTCGTTCGATATCGATTCATTTTCATTCGTCATTATATCGGTGAATCGAACAATTTTCATTCGACATTTGAGTCTAACATTATAAAAATCAGTCTCCTGATTGTCTGATATAAAAGATGATTCTGTGCTTTGAAAGGCACGTCCAGCTTTGGTCCCGGCTGCCATCAGGTGGTCGTAAAAGACCACAGAGGCAGTTACCAATAGTTTGTGCGATAAGAACTTACTTAGACTTACACCGTGTAGTTATATAAAGTGGTAAATACATCGTGGAAACTATCCTTAATTTTAACTCGGAAGTCTTTTGTCCATTGAAGAGAAATTTAAGCTATTTGTAGGAGTACCTTTCGTGGCAATTGGGTAATTGGTGTTTGTACAACATTAAATGTTGTTAGGCCTTTATGAGACCCAGTGGCGTAGCGTGCCATTTTGGCGCCTGGGGCGGGAGACCCACTTTGCCGCCCCCATTCTATAGGTGCTTAATTAAAATTAAATTGCACAGGCAATGAGATACTTTTTATTGAAGAAAAAATTGGATGAGCGGTTTTACAAGCGGATTCTACGAGCCTTATGAGCAGCGAAGTCAGAAATAACTTTGTCAAAATCAATATTAGCAGCCAATTCTTGTTCAATCGACAATATAGCCAAGTTTGATAATCTAGCGGAGCTCATAGTAGATCTGAGGTAATTTTTTATTAGCTTCAACTTCGAAAAACTTCTCTCACAGCTTGCCACACTAATCGCCAAAGTCAAATATATACGAATCAAGATGACTATATTTGGAACCGAAATTCCGAGATTCAGTTTTTGAATGAACTGGAGGAGCTCCAGTGGTCCTTTACCACTTATATCTTCCTCTGATTCAGAACAGGCAATAAATTGCTGGAGACGCTTCCGCTCCATCTGAAACTCGTCCTTGTCGATGTCTTCTAATACATGGGAAAGATCACACTCGAACTTGCTGTCCAAAAGTTTTGCTGGCATCAAAAATCCGAACTTGTCCGATATTTCTTGAATTTGCTGGAATCGAGTCGTCATTTCTTGAATGATCTTGTCCAATGATGCGAACACCTCTCGACGGATTTCCTGCTCGTGAGACAAAGCTGCATCTGCAGAAGATTCATCGCCATGCATGCGTTTTTTCCTGCAAATTCTTCTCGTTTTGAGTTCGATTCCGAGTTTTTCGCAAAGAGTCTTAGCAAAGTCAATTGCTTCTTGCACTAAACGGTCTCTACTTTCCACTAAGAGGGTTTTCAAAGCGCAGAGTTTCTGAGCACACTTATCCACACTTAGTCCTCGTTGCTGCAGGTAAATCTGTGCGTCATCTACTTCAGGTAGCACTGCAGCCCAAAAGCCAAGAAAAGTTAGGAAGTTAAATGACTGCATGGCTGTCAGGAGAAGACTGGCTCCCGATCTTGTTTCGGAAGTTTGAGATGAATCTGTTAATTGTTCCAGTACCTCAAGAACTCCCTCAAACTTATTTTTAAGCATCTTGACAGCTACATGTCTAGCGCTCCAACGCGTTTCAGTGACTCGTTTCACTGCTTGACCTGTGACGGCAACCAAAGCGTTCCATCTAACAGTTGATGCAGAAAAGAAGGCAAATAGCTTCTCTAGAATTCCAAAAAACGTCACCGAATTCACTGATTCAGAAGCAGCGTGTACCCCAGCCAAGTTTAGTGAGTGGTTTGTGCATGCAACGAATAGAGCTTTCGGATTTAGTGCTTTAATCCGGGCTTGAACTCCATTGTGGATCCCTGACATTGTGGCAGCATTGTCATAAGCCTGTCCTCTCAGATTCTGTATGTCCAGTCCGTCTGATGTTATCTTCGCGATTATATCGTTGCTGAGATCTTCTGCATTTTTTCCTTTTGGTTGGAAGAAGTCAATGAAAGATTCTACCACAGCGACTTTTTCTCCTTCGATATGTACGTATCGCAGAACTTGGCTCATTTGGTCATTGTGGGAGATGTCTGGTGTACTGTCGAAGATTACGCAATAATATTTAGCTTTTTGAATACGACGGATGATGGTGGATCGAACTTGCTGTCCCAGTAAATTTATAAATTCATTCTGGGTTTCTGGAGACAGATATGAAACTGACACTCTTGCTCCCAGCTTTATCTTTGTCAGGTGTTCCATTAGAAGAGGATCGTATTTAGCTAGGAGGTGCACTAACTCTAGAAAGTTCCCGCGATTGCCACTATCATCTCCTCGAATGTCTTCTCGATGTCCTCTGAAGGCCAGATTCTGTTTGGCTAAGAACTGGATAATATTCAGCAACCTGTACAATACATCCCTCCATTTCTTCTCCTCACTTTCGAAAACTTCTTGTTGTTTCTGATCGATGGTTGCTTTACAGTTCAGGCGAACTTCCAACTCCTTCCATTTCAAGAAGCTCTGTTCATGGCCCAGGTTATTTTCATGGTCTCCGATTCTTGGATTTAGCTTCCACCATTTGTTGAATCCTTCTTCAGATGCGAAGTTCGAGCCGGAATTGCCAAACAGCTTGCAAGAAAAACAATACAAAGACTGCTTCAGAGGCGAGTACACCAGCCATGTTCGGAGAACCTTTTCGCCATTAGATAATGGTTTGTAGAACCACTCTTTGGTTAGTTTTCGGGTACCGCCTTTCGTTGAAGTCCCTGAGCGAACAACATCGGCAAATTTGGAATCGATGTGCTGTACTGAGTCAGACCCGCGACGTACTAGAAGCGTTCTGACTTCGTCGGTCATAGGAGAAGGCCAGCAACCTACATCGTCGAGATTCACATCTTTGACTTCGGCAGGAGCAGAAGGCACGATTTCAATTATGTCTTCTTTGGCAACATTCACTTTTTCTGCAGGCTTATGACTAGATGCTTGAGGCACATCTGGTGAGTCGACTTCGTCTTGACCCTGCTCTGTGGTGGGACCAGAACTACTTCCAACTGCGACGCCAGGCACGTCTTCTTCTTGTGCCTGTAAAATAAGTTATGTATTCCCATGAATATTGGCTAGAAGACACGTTCGAATTTCAAATAAGTATTTTAACTATCACAAAACAAAAGTGGTTTTGGTGACGGCGCGGCTAAATGAAAAATTATGTTACCTACCATAAATAATCAAGTGATCAAAAAACAAAGAAAATATTCCTAGACATTTACAAAACATTCCCAATACAAAATTTCATCTTATTTTGTTTAGCGGCTTAGGCTATAGAGCTGACAACTAAAAACAAACGCACATACATACACATTTTGATTTTTTACTTTAGATAAAGAACCTTGCAATTTATTGCGAGCGACCCAGCCAATAAAATGTCTAAAATAACTGGAGTAATTCTAGGCCACACACGATTCTAGATGGAGGAATCATATATCTACTTACACTGGAATCACTTCCGCTGCTGCAGGATGCCACCGAAGACGTTAACGTGGCTTTCGAACCAGAACTAGAACTGAAATATTTCAGTAATGCACCTTGAGACTTTTTCGCATCTGCTGCTTTCTTAGCCCTTTTTTTGCGGAATTCCGCACCGCTTTCTTTGACTCTTTTCATTTTCAAAAACTAATTCAAAGATTGGGTAAAGATCTAAATGTTTAGTTTTAGAAGATTCAATAGTATTTAAAAGATCGAAACACAATCAAAACGACTTTCGTTCCGTATCCAAAACTCTCGCAAAACAAACATACGAGTAATGCGTGATTGCGTAATGGCACTTCACGATGCACTAAAACAAACAAAGTACCTACAAATGAATGCGTAGTACTAATTCAATGAGTGCGAAAGAGAGGCATCGACACGGGCCGACTCGTAAAACAAAAGATTTCAGATTCAGATCAACTCGGTTCGCGCGCGTTGCCTCGCCGGCGCGGCGGGCGGGCGGCGCGGCGTGATGCGATGTTGCCGTTCGTATGTAAACAAACAAACCTTATAAAGAGCTCTGTCAGTAATTTAGCAATTTTTCTTTTAAATAAATTTTAAAAAATCCTTTGTGCGCAAAATTTTATATAAAAATGGAAAATTATACTGTGTAATGAAATGAATGAATCATAGATCAGATCTCAACCCGCTTCAACGGCGACATTTTGCCGCCCCCCGCGGGCTGCCGCCCGGGGCGGGCCGCCCCCTCCGCCCCACCCACGCTACGCCACTGATGAGACCATAACGTAATGTTTAGGAAATGATGTGGTCAATTTTGAGCATGTTACGTCATTTTGCAATTTTCATCTACATCCATACTTAATATAATAAGTGCGAAAGTCTATCTGTCTGTCTGTTATGCTTTCACGACTAACCCGCTGAACGGATTTTGTTGAAATTTGGTATGAATATAGTTGAAGATCCGGAGTCAAACATAGGCTACTTTTTGATGCAAACGGAGCTGCGGGGAATAGCTAGTTTCAATATATTTAGAGTTTTCATACAAATTGACCTCGATTAATTGAATTTGAGATGAAAAATTATGAAGGTGGATAGATTTCTATAATTAGTTATTGTCTTAGGTTAAGTGTAAACACATCGATGCTAATGATTTCTTATGTTTTCGCGATTGTTATTCATTAAATTAAACTATTTTAATACGGTTTTATCGCGTTTATTACTTATTTATTTACATCTGACGTTTCAAACACTTTACAGCGTTCAAGGTCGCAGGCAGACTAAGTTAACATTTGTCTTTGATGTCATAAGATTGTCATAAAACCGTATTAAAATAGTTTAATTTAATGGAGATCGATGCTAAGTTTATTTGTTAAAACTTTATTACACACTAAAATAACATCACTATATAATAAATGCAACGGCGGACTTATTCCACAATGAGATCAAAGTTGTTCTAGTGCGTACATAATATCTTTACACTCCTGACGATTCAATCGTGGTACAGCAGCCGTGGTCCGGAACTTTATAATGAAGCAGTGATTTAGTTTTAAAGTTAATTGTTTTTTTATGCATAATCTGTATAAACTTAGTGTCTTTTGTGTTGCCTTATAAGTTTGATAGCCCCGTGGTATGCATGTTGGCAACAATTGTCTTCAAGCGACGGCGAGCCTGCGAGTTTAATTGGTCGCCACTTTTTTAATTTTAAACTCAACGTCTCTTCTCAGGGCTCAGCACAGAAATAATTTTAGGTAGAAATGAATGTGATGAAGTTAAGCCTCGCCATAGAAAGAGTGGGGTTGACAACTCCTGTGTGCCCCTGCTGTCTGAGCTTTCGCAACCGCCTTTCGGCCTTTGACGTGGTTCCTTTCGACCACCAAATAACAGCTGTGAACACAACGCGAAGCTAAAAGTAAAAGGAAAGTACTAACGAAGATTGAATATTTTTTTATCGACAATTATTTTAACACACAGAATTTTGTTTTTAAACACCGCCCCTGGAGAAAGCGGGCTTGTTCTCGACTGGTTGGTTACGTAAGGTTGGTAACATTTCAGGTGTGCCAAATACCATGTGTTAATTTATTTTTGCATGCCTTTTGTGTTATGTATTGTATATGCAACACCGTTTTTGAGAAACATAAGATTATATTGTTTGAAGATTAGAGAATAGGTTATAGTGTTAACATCTATACTTCTGCACTAATCTATATATATATATATATATCCATACTATATCCATACTTCCATACTATATACTATTAATATTATAAATGCGAAAGTATATTTTTAACGCAGGCAGAGCCGCGGGAAAAAGCTAGTATTATATATATATATATATATACATAATATATTACTAGTGGCTCTGTGAGCTGTAGACCTCGCGAGGTTATAGAGATTGCAGATCGAAGGAACTTTTCACACCTTAAGTTTTTCATTAAATATTAAAATCTTGATAATGTTCGTTCGGCTAATCTTTTTAGTTTTTTTCCCTCCTCTGTTCTTAACAGAAGGAGTAGTGACAATTACAAAAACTTGGCGTTTATACAAACAACGATGAAGTAAAATTATGCAATATTATGATGACTTGGAGCTGGTCTGATGATGGACTAGACTATTCATATTTTGACAATGCTGGTGAAAATATACGTCTATTGTATGTCATAATAGAAAATAAAATTCCTTTGTTACTTCGTTGTCACTACAAACACGAAATGGTCGTAAGAGCCATAAAGTCCAAAGGCGCTTAGGCCTTTTCAAAAATTTCTAAAAAATGGCTCGACTATCGATTTTCATATGTTTTTCGAACCTGCTCTCCCAAAATTTCACGGAAATCGGTTTAGAAATGCGACCTCTGGAGGAGAACACACAGACATACCAAAGCATTTTTGACCAAGTTGAAACGGAAACCTCGCTCACTTATGATAAAGCTGAAGAGTTTGTTCGTTTGAACGCGCTAATTTCAGGAACCACTGGTCTGATTTGAAAAATTATTTCACTGTTGGATAGCCTATTTATCGAGGAAGACTATAGGCTAGGACGAAGTCGAGACAGGCTGCTAGTTGTCAATAAGTTGCATGTGGTTTTTATCATCCGGGTTTTTTTACTAGTAGTTCGGTGAACAGTAGACTTCACGAACTATCTCCAAATACGAGATTTATTCATGAAACGCCACTATGAAATTCCCCCATTTACGAGGGGTTTTTTTGAGTTTTTTTACAGCACGTGTAGAGATCTGTTATTAAATATAAGTATAATTGAAATCAGTTTAATAATGTTACACCAAACTTGCCCCCTTTTTGCCCTCATATCCCCCCTAACAAAAAGCTCTCGACAAACATACTAATATCCTTACTTCCATACTATATACTATAATATTATAAATGCAAAAGTCTGTCTGTCTGTCTTTCTGTCTGTTACGCTTTCACGGCCAAATCGCTGAACGGATTGATGAAATATGAATATAGTTTAAGACCCGGGGTCAAACATAGGCTACTTTTTGGCGCATGCGGAGCTGCGGGAAACAGTTTCAAATAATCAAGGAACACGTGTGCCAAGTTTTGTAAGGACTCTTTCAGAAATAACGCTACATCATTTTAAACTCTTTTCAACCCCTTTTATCAAAATACCTCACAATAAAAATAATTACTTTAAAAAAAACAACCGACTTCAACTTCGTGCGCGAATATGCCTCGCACTTGGCCGGTTATTTATTTTATCGTAAATAACGTAATAATTCACCAATAGATGTTAAAGAATAAGATTTTGTTCACATTAGGTGAAGATATTACGCAAAATGCTATAGGATATTAAGGAGTTTCTTCCATATCTCCAAAGTTCTTCATCATGTCTTCAACAAATTAATATGGGACCAACTTCGTAGTAAAGGCTGTCAAATAAAAAGAAATCATCAAAATCGGTTCACGGTTGACGAAGATATCGCTAACATTCATACAAAAAAAAAGATACAGTCGAATTGATAACCTCCTCCTTTTTTGAAGTCGGTTAATTATACAAAATATTCTTCTATGGCAGTAGTTCCCAAACTTATTTTTCTCGTGGACCACTTTCAAAATTTTACTGGTTTCGGTGGACCCCCTGCTGCTACATTTCTACCACATTCTTAAAGTCGCCAAAAAATAAAAATTGTGTCACTTCTGAGTTCTGTCCCTATATTTCGATATGTAAAATAAAAACGAAAAATGGCACATTTTATATCACTTTATTTATTAAAAGAATAGAATTACAAGAAAAAAATATTAAGGTAATATAGGTTCAGGTCATAATTTTAATTAATGGGAAGGATGTATCTGATGGAGTGTCAGCAAACGATCAATGTTTGGCTTTATTTTTGTGAGCAATAACCGCAAATCCCCCCGCTCTGTGATGTTTAATTTGCTCCTTTTTTTTGTTAAGAGGTTTGTAACGGCACTAAAACTCCTTTCGACAAGATATGACGAGGGAAAAGCTATTAAAAATTTCCTTGCGATTTCCCACAGTCCAGGATATTTTTCGGGTATTTCTGCTTGCAGCCAAAATGTTGGGTAGCCTTTTCTAAATTTCACCTTCAGCTCCTCATTAGTGCTTAGCTCGAGCAGCTCCTCTTGTAATACAACATTGGCCACTTCCGTTTCATCAAATGGATTTATTATCCATGGTGGTATATCCATCGTCAGTATATCTTCAAACCTGGTTTTGAAGTCATCATGCAGGGCACTTAAATGTTGACTGTAGGTATGGATATCCTCATCAATACATTCTACCTGCGACAAGTTTGGAAATTGAGAGAATTCGCGCCGACTAATGTTTTGCTTCATAAATTTCAATTTCCCAAGAAAAGCCGAAATTATCCCCTTTGTTTTTATTAAATTCAGGCTGTCCCCTTGTAACTGCAAGTTAATATCATTAAATTTTTTAAACAAATCTGTCAAATACGCAATGTCTGCTTTGAATTTGATCAAGTTTTCTTTTAAATCTGGATCTCTACTTTCTAAGAACTCTAATATGGAATCGAAAACAGAGTAAAATCTCGTTAAGCATGCACCTTTCGACAACCAGCGTACTTCAGTATGTAAGAGCAGTCGTTGGAAGTCTTCATCATTTTCGTCGCACAATTGAGCAAATAAACGTGTATTCAATGCATTGCTTCTGATTTTGTTGACAGCTTTTATTACAAAATGAAGAGATTGGTTCAACCTGTCACTTAAATGTTTTGCCACAAGATGTTGTCGGTGGATTACGCAATGAATAGCTGTAAGTCCTGGTATAATTCTTTTGAGATGACTTATAAACCCACGATATCGCCCGACCATTGCAGGAGCTCCGTCTGTTGCCACTGAAATAATGTTTGTAAATGGGATCGATTTTTCCGTAAAAAAATTACTCAGGACATTAAATATTGATTCGCCTTTAGTGTCAGTCTCCAAAGTTCTGGCAAATAGCAATTCTTCGTGAATTTCTTCCTCAACAATAAATCGGACATATGCCAATAGTAATGCTTCATTACTGGGTAACGTTGACTCGTCCAGTTGTATAGAAAAATGAGTTTTTTGCAGATGATTGCACAAAAAGCTTTCGATATCAGAGCTCATTTCATCAATGCGTCTTTGTACAGTATTGTTACTTAATGGAATTCTTTTTAGTACGTCAAATGGAGATTTGTGCAAAACAGTTTTTAAAACCTCTTCAACAGCGGGTAAAATTAATTGTTCTCCGATAGTGTGCGGTTTTCCAGATTTTGCTATAAGTAATGAGATATTGTAAGATGCCCGCAAGCCATCATCGTTACTTTGAGATGTTGAAGCGAACATACTGTGCATGGTGGGTCTCTTTCCATATTTTTCTTTCAATGTTTGAAAATATTTTAAATCTTTACCTATTTTATCAGTATGACACCTTTTTAGATGATCTTCGAGCTTTGATGGTTTCATAGAGTCATTGCTCAAAACTTTGTTGCATAATAGGCACATGGGCAATTGTTTGTCTGCCTCTGATGGAACAAAACCATATTTCAAATAATCGACACTATATTGTCGACATTTTTTCTTTGCTGTAGCCATGTTTCGTGTCAGTTACCTTACCTGTAAAAAAAATGTTTTAGTAACCAAGTTTTTTTCTGAATATAGGTATCACACCGCAGCCTTTGTCAGCACGCGGAAATAGAATTACGGCTTGTAAAGGGACCAACTAATAAACCGCTGAGACAAATACAAACGTTTTCACAAAACGGTATCAATTTTAAAGTACATAATTTACCACTAATTTTTAATAGTATAAATAAAAATTAGTGTACTCAGTATCGAATACTGATCATATTTGTGTAGGAAAAAATAAACGTCGAAATCCCAAAATTGTCCATAAAAACGATAACTAACATTTTATTAAATCAATGAGTTCACGCGCTCCGTGTATTTGCGTATTTTTTGTCTGCGGCTTCATTGTTAAAACGTGACAAACAGGCATCGAAGTTCAAGCCCCGCCCTTTTCCCGTCGCCCGCGCACCGCTCGCTCTTTCCGAAAAGGAATAGTTTTGATAAAATAGTTACTTCAAAATCAATTTAACATGATTATGAAATTACTGTTTTATAAAATTAGTAGTTATTTGCAAGAAAAATTACAAAATTAATTGCTCTGCAATATTGCTTATTCGGCCTTTTTAGAGAGGCAGTGCTTCTCTCGTGAAAAAACAATTGAATAAAACGTGCTGTGTTTGTCTTCAAATCGAAAGAGGACAATTAAAATATCTGTAAGTTACTAAGTTACCTATCTATACAGGCCGTTGTGATCAACCGACTAGTACACGTAAACAAAATACTTAAGTACTATAACAAAAAAAGGTAGGTTACTTACTTTTCTCCGGCACTAGCAAACACAGATATAAATTTTCTCACAACTTTTTTCCAAATTCCGCCTTGTTTTCGAAATTCCGGAAACAAATGAATGCGTTTGGTTGCCTTTGGCATCAAGTATTTATAGTGTTGATCAAGTTCATGTCTGAACAAGCATTAAGCATTGTCGGGCGGATAGCGCTTTGCAAGTCTGTACACGAAATTGTACGTAATATCGAATACACAAGTTTGGACAAGTAACAGTCGCTTGCCTTATTAAAATATTATCTGCTTAGATAGGTACTTAAAACAATGTAGGTAGGCCCTTATAAAAACTATGCTTACATTTTTGCTCTTTACTATCAAAAGCAGATAAATTTTCGTGGACCCCCATTAACATCTTATGGACCCCCATTTTCTGTTCACGCCTACGTAGACCCCCAGCAAGTCTCCCGTGGACCCCTGGGGGTCCACCTGGACCACTTTGGGAATCACTGTTCTATGGTATACGGACTGAAACAGCTAATCGTACAATCTCAGGAGTGTTATTTCTGAAAAGTGTGAGTCGTGTAATGTGCGAGTTGTGAGTCGAATATTTTTGTAGAAAACGAATGATTTTACAATACAATACAAAATATCTTTATTGCCCACATACAGTAACAAATAATTTAACATTTACAAAGACTACAACATTTACGTTCGACATCGAAGAATATTTGTTCGTTATCGAACAATTTTGATGCGACATATATTCAAAAATAGAGCTCCAGGTGATGATGATGATGATGGTAAGCGGTTACGTAAACCAGTTGGTGTCCAAACATTTCTCTGTGTGGGCGCGGCATGTTGAGAATTTAGCGAGTATTAGCGTAGACGAAAGTTGATGAGCATAATGTTGTTTTGAAGACAGGGTTGTCATAATATTACTATGGCTTGTCTAAACTAGTAGTTCTGTGAACAGTAGACTTCGCGAACATCCCCAAATACGTATTATAATAAGCTTCCCCTTTATTGCCCTCATTTTCCTCCTAATAAAAAATAAACACAAGTACAATACAACACAAAATAACTTCTGCCCACATGTGGGAAATCCAAAACTGAAGTTATAACATTGTTAACAATATGGAGCAAAGCCGAACTTATTGCTAAGCAATCTCTTCCAGCCAACCATTGTACAGTAAATAAACATGATGTAAGGGTGGGCCCAGTAAAATAAAAAATAAATATAATGTCTACTAAGATAAATCAACACAGACATAGATATAATTTGGGAACAAGGGACAATCACTAGTAAGAAATACATATAATATATATTCTACACACCTTGAAGGGACAGATAGTGCTCCTTAACCTGGCTCTTAAAACTAGTATTAGTTTGAGCCATGCGTATATCAACAGACAAAGCATTCCACAGGCGAACAGCCCGTACCGTAAGACGCAGTAGAGTGGGTTTGAGTTTTGTGGAGTCTCGTAGGTCAATGAACACTGCGCGAAGGACGGTTTTGTTCTGATTTCAGAAAAGTTAAACGTTCTTTTAGATAATTAGGGGTACAAGGAATATAGAGATGCTATTTTTGAAAACTCATGCAGAATCAGTGAGTCTAATGATTTTCTTTTGACAATCAATTTGACAAAATTTTGTATGAGTAGATACACTTCCAAAATAGTGCTTCATTCTTAATGAGACTGAAATGGAGATTCGTTCGCTTCGCTCGCTCAATCAAGTTCTATATAAGCAGCCCTACTCGTCCGTGCGCTATGTCTGTGACCCGGTTTCGCTCGACGTCCGGATAACCTTGATATAGTATAAAATGCATTTTATCTCCATTTTATTTATAACTTTCGGCAGTTATGTTGATTAGGACATTAACATTTTAATGTTTACTAATTAATATCTATTGCTTAGATTTTATTTTAAAACAGTCTTTTTATGGTCATTGACATTTTTTATCTAATACTAGCTGTTTCCCGCAGCTCCGCCTGCGACAAAAAGTAGCCTGTCTGACCCCGGGTCTTCAACACTATTCATACCAAATTTCATCAAAATCCGTTCGGCGGTTTGGTCGTGAAATCGTAACAGACAGACTTTTGCATTTATAATATTAGTATGGACTTAAATGGTATGTGACCAAAAATATCCTATTAAGCGCGTCATTGTCTTTTGTATAGAGCTGCTGAAATTTTGAAAATATTTATGTTTTGGGTAAAACATACTAAATTTATTCAACATTTTAAACATAATAAAATAACAATTTTATACATGGTACGTACGCATTATTGTTATTCAAATGTGGTCAAAAACAGGTTTAAACACTGTATTCTTAATTGTTAAATCCATCCATACTAAAATTACAAGTGCGAAAGTTTATCTGTCTGTTACGCTTACGGCCAAACAGCTGAACGGATTTTAATGAAATTTTGTATGAAGCCCCCAGGTCAAACATAGGCTACTTTTTGACGCAGGCGGAACTGCGGGAAACAGCTAGTTGTGTGTGATCAAAAATTGTATATTTTGTACATTCAAGTTTATTTATAAAACTATGTTTTTTTAACTAATGTAGTTAGGATTAGACAGATTATTGTTGGATGCGCGTGTAGCCCATCCTAGGCGAGCATAGCTCCTAGTTACCCCGTGTGGGCGGACGGACCAATTTCCGAAATAAATCCTGCTGGCGTTTTAAACTACACTGTTCAGTCTACAACAAAAGACAAACTGACCTGCCTTCCAGAGAACAGCTTACTCCGAGACCGGCGAGAAAATGTCTTCTCTGCGAGGGTGCAGGTGACAACAGGAGTCCACACTTAACTGTTTCCTAGTAGCGGCCGCTAAATCACTATTTCACACAAGCAATTAAGTTTAAGGAGCAGCAGCGAAAGAAACAGCTTATGGGTAAAAAAAAAATCAGAAGGAATGAATGAAGCTGACGGGAAACTTCAGCCAGCCCCAGATTCGCTGTTTCCTTCCAACAAGCCAAGAAGCCTAAAGTGTAAAAGGAACAGCGAGACGGCCATCATTCTTTAATTCGGAAACAAACTTTTTATTGGCATTCAAACAGATGGCCAGTACATTGATAGAAGTGGTACTTATTACAGGTGTAGCGAGTCTATCCGCTCAACCAATTGTTAACAGATGGATTCATACATTATATACAACAAGAGGTCAAAACCCAACCCCTCATTTTCCGCAGTGGAGTAAAAAAGAAATGGCATTGGCCATTACATTTAACTTTTTAATTAATAGTTATTTATTTACAAAGCATTGAGAAAGCTCGACATTCCTCAGGCTTCTTCTTACGTCCTGTTAAAATAACACTCAAAAATTATCTTTAATTACGCTAGATAAAGTCTAACTTTCAATGAAAAATTTCGTGAAGCTTAAGATTGGAAACAGTGTACTTTTGATATACGATTTTGTACTTTTCGCCTAGAAGTTAAGGTTGATTTTGGTTTGTATTGGATAGACAATATGGCCAGGCGAGTTCTCAGCTTGTATGTATGGGGAAATGTACACAGTTTGTTTGTGTTTTTAGTATTTTCGCTTGAATGAAAGATTTGTAAAGAAATTCGTGGCTGATTTATTTATTAAATTTCATTACAAAAATCTGTAGTCTCTGCCTACCCCAACGGGAAACAGACGTGTTGATATGTATGTATTACAAAAAAGCTATGGTAGACATCAAGGGTCTTTTCTATCAGTCCTGCTGGGCAAAGTCTCCTACAATTCCTTCCAAACCTCTCTCTGTTCCGCCACCTCAGGAATGCTATTTTTAAAAGTGTGACTCATGCGAAATCGGCCAATAGAATAATTTTTGTTCGATATCGCACGATATTCATTCGACTCATATATCATACATTCAGTATAGGGTCCTGACCAGCGAGCCTCAAATCTTCCCAAGTCGTATCTCCAGCGCATCCTCGGTCTTCCTCTCTTTCTCCAGCCACCCTCAGAGCGCCAAATCCATACTAATCCATACCAATCCATACTAATATTATAAATGCGAAAGAAAGTCTGTCTGTCTGTCTGACGCTTTCACGGCCAAACCGCTGAACTGATTTTGATGAAACTTAGTATGAATATAGTTGCAGACCTGAGGTCAAACAAAGGCTACTTTTTGACGCAGGCGGAGCTGCGGGTAACAACTAATAATGTATTAAATTTAAAGTTAGCTTGATTTTTTTAACGTACCTATCCCGTAACATTTATTAGAGTAAAAGAGGAAAAAAAAAACACAAAGAAAAAAAAGAAAACACTAAACTAGAAATAAAATAAACCCTGCACGTGTGGCATGTTAGCAAGTACGCTGGCTGCATTCCCCGTTGGACAGCAATGTTTATCCGTTAGGCGAAATAGCAGCCAGCCTTTCTGTCACCAGCAGCGGAGATCAGGCGCGGCGGGATGTCTTTGAAAAACATCTCTCGCGCCCGCATCGCAGGGTTCAAACGCTACGCCAAACGCCACAAAAGTGTAGCCTTGATTAAGACAGGCATATTTGCGTCGCTTGGCGGTCTCAACGCTCTCGGCTGCTGACCCAGCCCTCAAAATTGAACCCTGAGGTGGGAAGGCGCCAGCGTGTCAACGCAAGTGGCGTCCCACATAAGAGCCCTCCCATGATCCCAGGGGAACAGAGATAGTATTATACTATCTTGATTTGAATTTTTTTGAATGCAACTGCATGAAAAATTTGTAAACAAACCTCAGTAGTTTTGTGCAATACGTATAATTCAAATTGTTTGTATCAATGTTTGGCAAATATAATATAATAATTATAATATTTTATTTGTTTGTTTAAACGCGCTAATTTCAGGAACCACAAATCCGATTAAAAAAAATTATTTTAGTGTTGGATAGCATATTTATAGAGGAAGCCTATATAGGCTAGGAAGAAGTCGAGACGGGCTGCTAGTGTAAAATAAATACAAAAATGTCAATCCACCTGCCTACACCCACCTGCGCATCGCTCCCCAAGCAACTCCGCATGCGCACGCGCACCTCTCACATGCTCCTCGAGTGAACAGATGTCAGTCGCATCTCGCACCTCGTAGTGACCTCTCGCGGATATGTACAGTGGACTAAAGTGAAATTAATTAGTGGATTAGTGCTGTGAACGGATTGGCTGGTGAAAATGGTGAGTGTATTTTAAGTGGAGATTTTTTTTTCTATTTTGTCAATCAAGAGGTTTCAAAAAAATTGTCAGTGATTTTATATTGTAAGTTATTTAAAGATGTGTGAGAATTAAATAAAGAGAGCGCAGTTATAAAATTACTTATATTAAAAAAATGGACTAATAATTGTTGATTTAATTTGTGATATCAAAAAAAAATCATAATTAATACTTCTAAAGAAATGTTTTAAATATACAAATCTTAATAGAGACCGTATCAATCAGTGTTATGATAAGACGCGGCAAAAAATAAAACAACGAGAAAATTCGTTTAAAAATTTTAGTGGTCTTTGATTGGAAAATCCAGACTCTTAATTGTCTCTGACAACAATTGAAACAGTGTGGTCTATTCTTAAGTTGTGACACTTTCAATATTTTTACAATTCATGTTTTTAAAACATCAGTTGCTCTGGCTTTGATCTGACTCACCCAAACTCGGTTAGTCTAATGATTTTCATTCAACATACGAGACATAGATTTCAAAAATAGCCCTATTTTTAACTCATACTAGCTGTTTCCCGCAGCTCCACCTGCGGTATATAGCCTATGTTACTCAGGGTGAAGGTAGCTTTCCAATGGTGAAAGAATTTTTGAAATCGGCACAGTAGTTTTTGAGTTTATTCATTACAAACATACTTACACACAAAAATACAAATCCTTCCTCTTTATATTAGTGTAGATAGTGTAGATTAGTGTAGATTTGTTGAATGAAAATCGTTGGATACCGAACAAAAATTATTCGACTGACCGATTTTGCGTGAATCACAACTTTTCAAAAATAGCACTTATCGATCTTGTTCTCCATTCAACAATCTTTGACTCGACTAAGGTCAAGTTTGTGATATTTTATGTTTACTCCGCAACTGAGTTCCCTTTCTCTAAATCATTGAGTTATCACACTAATTTCTATTTTATCTACACAATCATGTGGTTGCACCAAAAAAACATAAAAATAACATGTCCATGAAATAATGAGGTGCAAATTTGGTGGTTGATTGGATGAGATGGATAGATTTACATACTTTATTGTACCAATCACAAAATTTAAAGAAATTTATCACTAACTAGCGGCCCGGTACGTGCTTTGCTACGTATATAGTGATAAATGAAGAACCACTCGACCGATTTTGTGTAAACTTCACATAAACCATCTACTAAATAGTCCGAACAAAGCCTAAACATTTGGTTTGGATAGGTGAGCCCGTTCTTGAGTTATAAAATTACAACGAAAAGTGGCATTGATTTTTATATATATATAGATAGGGTTATCCCTAAATTAAATTGGCGGATTTATATCCGCCAATTTAAATTTATGACATCTTTAATATAAAAATCAATTGCCGTTCGTTAGTCTCGCTAAAACTCGAGAACGGCTGGACCGATTTGGCTATTTTTGGTTTTGAATTATTTGTGGAAGTCCAGGGAAGGTTTAAAAGGTGAATATATTCAGAAGCGGTACGAAGTTTGCCGGGTCAGCTAATTTTTGATAAATATGTTCTTTTATCAAAACAATTTTGAACAAAAATTATTAGATTTCGAGCGAATTTCAATCGACATATGAGTCATGCATTTTAAAAATATGGCGCCTGGAGCTATTTCCCCATGGAGCAAATACAAAGAGGAGACGGCGTATCGACCGGTGCACCGTTACGGTCATTGGCGCAGTGACGTCGAAAGTGGGCGGAATTTACGTCATTTTTCGTTCAATCGTGAACGATGCGTGACAAGGAGCGAGCTCTTATATTTTTCTTATTTATATTTAAGTTTCAGCTTAGAATATTTTGTAAAATATTTTAAATTATTTAGTTTTGGAGTCACAATTAACGTAAAAAAATAACTCTATATTATGTTATTACTCCATGTTAGTTAGTTAGTTAATACGTTTATTTGTTTATCTGTAACACACATATACATATAATTATTATATTCAATCAACACGATAGACATACACAGATACATGACAAGCTTATATGCATTTGTATGCCACAGCAGCACATGTATTTCATACTGTTGGACAAAAACACCTCAGAACCTCCATTTTTGGAAGCCGGTTGTAAATGAAGCTTTAAGCTTATCTTACAGCTTTCATAACCTACTACTACTTAAAGCTGCTAAGTGTGAAAGTTTGTTATGTTACTCAATATCGACGAAACCTGTTTGAGGAATATTTGTGAATGGATTGTAGTAACTTTTTCATGTTCAACGGGCAAACTTCAGGAGCCTATATTTGATATGTATGACTTAAATGTCGAAGTTTTTGGGCGCGCCCCTTGTTCCCAACGTATGTTGCCGGTTTTCGTAAGACAAGACCGTACTATCGCAGGCGATTTTCTTAAAACTTATCCGCTATGTCACGGACATGAAGGCTACTTCTTCTTATGCGGTCCTTTCGCGACACTCCGCATATCCAACGCAGCATATTCATCTCCGTGACACGCAGCTCTTGCTTGCATGGTTCTGTTGTCGTCGTAGTCAATAGTAGTTAGTGTTAGTATTATGAATGAATGAATGAACACTTTATTGCAACAATTACAAACAAAAGAAACACATAGTTAAATCCAATACAACTAAATGGGTACAAAGGCGGACTTATCGCTCATGCAATTTCTTCCAGCCAACCTTAGGGTAGAAATGAGCTGCGGTAAAGAAAAGACACTTGTCAGAGCGATGCAGAAAGCTTAAATGTTCATGCCTACATTAAGACGCATAAAATATACTTACATAAATAAATAATAAGAATAAACTTACAAATAACATACATAAATAAATACTGTCAATAAGTGTAAGAAGTTAGTGTCAGTAGTGTTATGATACGATAAGAACGATTACAATGTCAATAAACTTTATTTTTTAAAGTAAAGTTAAAGCGGAAATCACCTAAATACATCCATACTGTAAGACATGTTCTTACGCGGATATCTCTATATGCTAATAATTTATAGAAAGTGACTTGGCTTAACACAGAAATTTATATTTAATTGGCGCGCAAAAGGAATGAAAGTATTTTATTAACGCGTACATAAATTTAGACTAGAAATTTTGTCTATGGTTTAGAATTCGTATGATATATGGACTTTTGGCGGGAAGCTGTAAAGAGCAGTTTCGGCGCTGTATTTTATTTTGTAATAATTGTGGATTATTATTTGCAAAGTGTTTGAGAATAAGCGTAAGTGTTGGGAAGTGATACAGTGTTTGATTTATGTGGTTTTCATGCTTGTTGCCAAAAGCTCCTAGTAATCGCTAAGTGCATTTTTTTAGCCCTTCACATAAGCTGCTACAGTTCTGAAGGGCTATTTTGTAAAGTGTGTTTCACGCAAAAACGGCGAGTCGAATAATTCTTGTTCGTTATCTAACTATTTTCATTCGACATATGAGTCATGATATATATTTAAAAAAATAGAACTTTGACTTGACTAACTGGCTTCTAGTCAATTAGTCGATAGTTAAATCAACTATCGACTAATTGACTAGAAGCCCAAATTGTCCAATTTGTGCTTTAATTGCGTGGTAAAGTAGAAGAGACTGGCGGCATTTCTCCTTTGAAAAACTAGGCTAATACTGAAAATGTCACGCTTTTCAAAAATAGCACTTCTGGAATATAACACCCCTATTCTTAAACATAACCTTAAGGACGTCCTTCGCTCAAACTCATTGGATGAAGCCTTAAGGAAGTCCTCTACTTTCCTTGAAAACGACATTCTTAGTTGGTTGCTTGAGCCAACTCCAATGAGGAAAGTCACAGATATGATAACTGCTCGTGGCTGCGCCATCGGCCACGGATAACGCGCGGCATGCGCCCACTAACCAGACCATGGTACTCTTTGGCGCCTTGATTGCTCATTTGCCAAACGTAGATATTTTTTTATGATAAGTTGAAATCCTTTGTTCATACATGTATAATGTATGTGTCTCAAAAACCTGTGTGATTTGTCCTGTCCTAACTCACAGCACGCATTGGGAAACTGTAAGTGCTGTCAGTGTTTGTATAAAATAAATAAATAACAATTCTGAACACAAATATAAAAATAAGTAGATACCTAGGCCAAAAGTGGCAAATACCCGATTTATATCCACTTTATTTCATTTCGAGGACGCCTCAAGGTACCTCTCGACCAACCTTATATTTGACAATTCGATACTCACCTCCATTAAGGAATCTCCTTATGTCAAGGAAGCTAGTGACGATTAATCATACCAATGAGATGGAGTAAGGTTGAGTCGAGTTTGAGTGAAGGTTTAAGAATATGGATGTGTACCATCATTTTCAAGGATGTACAATTGTATAAATAGCAAAAAATATGTCCCACGCTGAGAAGACGGACACAAAATGGTCGTCATCCGTCGGAAACGCCTTTCGCCAGCTTTCCGAGGAATTATTGTTGGCCAAGAAGCTTAGAAGCAGAGTTGTAACGTTCAGTGCTGCCCTCTGTGAACAGAAATTAAATTATCGAACTATTTTAATTAAAATATGTAAAGTATTTAGAAATTGTAGGTTGATATCTGGGACATTAAATAAATTTATTTAAAAAAATATAGATTGATCAGTCTCATGAACATGATATCGATAGAGCCCACATTGATGTCATGACTGAGAGACTGGCGGTAGTTCCCCTTTGGCTAATCTTTTGATCAGAATACTCCTAATAAGGGGGTTATTCATGAACGTTTGATAAGTTCAAGTTAACTAAAATACCCAGTCATTAACTTAATAAAATCGCAAACTCGGAAGCAGACTGCAAGACCCTTATATACTGTGAGCCAATACTGCGTGAATCGGAATAGTTCCCAATAAAAATTTTAGGCGGTATTTTGTAATCTTATGACATCAAAAGACAAATGTTAACTTAGTCTGCCTGCGACCATGAACGCTGTAAAGTGTTTGAAACGTCAGGTGTAAATAAATAAGTAATAAACGCGATAAAAACCGTATTAAAATAGTTTAATTTAATAAAATACGTTTTTTACCTAAGACAGAAAGGAACTTAATTGTGTAATGCAGGCTTAACGTTTGTTAACTTTTGTGGATAAAAGGGCTAGTTTTTATCGGTCTGTTATTTGATATTTTCCTCAGAGGAAATTGCTATTTTTGAAATGTATGACAAATATGTCGAATGAAAATTGTTCGATATTTAACGAAAATCCTTCAATATCGCACGAAAATAATTCGGTATCAAACAAAATTTATTCGACTCGCCGCTTTTGCGCGATCCCAAGTCGATGGACCGACGATTTCTATAAAACCAAGGGCAATATTTGAATTCGAGTAGCAAAAAACCATGTAAAATGTAAAATTCAGGAAAAAGTCTTTATACTCAACTGCCTACCTATGTTACATCCTCAACTGTTCACTTTAAAGCTAAGAACTCTGACAGATGGCATTTCCATTCACTTACATACTCCTCGGTATTCGCAAACCTGCAACATTGTCGATTATGTTTTTGTGTAGTGTGACCTTCTTGCAAGTCGGTTAAAACCACAAAAATGCCCATCGACAATAGAAACTTGCGTAAACACAGACAAGAGAGTTATTTTTGAAAAGTGTGATTCACGTAAGATCGTTGTGTCGAACGATTTCCATTCGACATTTTAGTCATACATTTAAATATAACGTTCAATACATGTTGATTTTAAATACCAGCCAAATTTTTAGTGTGTTTAGTATCTGAAACTCGACCACTTTCAATGAAAATAAAATTAACACTTAGATTTTCGACCTTTCTTAAATTCAGTTAAGCTTTTAAAATATTTTAATTAAACCTGTTTGCCTACTTCTACACTAATCTACGTCTACACTAATATTATAAAGAGGAAAGATTTGTATTTTTGTGTGTATGTTTGTAATGAATAAACTCGAAAACTACTGTGCCGATTTCAAAAATTCTTTAACCATTGGAAAGCTTCATTCACCCTGAGTAACATAGGCTATATACCTCAGGTGGAGCTGCGGGAAACTGCTAATAGTTGTATAAAAATAAGTCAATAATCAGCTGACAGGATTTTGGAAAGGTCAAAAAAAGAGGCCGGGACTCGAAGCACGGAACCATCATTATTATAAGACAAGCTGGGTGATTCAAGCAATTCCCAACCACACTGGAAGCAACTTAAAAAGAATGCTTCCCGTGGGAATCAAACCCGCGACTTCGGGTCTAAGGCGAATGCCTTAAAGCTGCTACCAGCGCTAGCGACCTTGAAAATACAGAAAAATTAATTTATCTTTCGTAAGTGAGATTATCAGAAATCCTCGCGCAACTTTTTTGCTAGTATCCTTAAGTTACATTAGAACCTCGAAAGTCATTGAAATACTATCCGCTGTAGATTCCTTTGTAAAAATTATTAAAAACAGCCACTTTTGACACTTTTTGTAAAGGTTTCTAAAGCGGATAGTATTTTAATGACTTTCAAGGTTCTAATTTAACTTAAGGATACTAGCAATAAAGTTGCGCTAGGATTTCTGATAATCTCACTTACAGAAAGATAAATTATTTTTTCTATATTTGCAAGGTCGCTAGCGCTGGTAGCAGCCATAACCAGTGGACCAAACAAGGGCAAAGGCCTAATAACCATAAAAATCTACACTAATATCACAGAATTATCAATAGTACTAACGTACTAATATAGCGTACCAAAGCCTAAACATGTTAACTATGCACTGAAGTTATTCGGTCATTCAACTTTGAAGATCAAGATTAGAAAAAGTAAAAGTATGAGATCAGTGAACTGAACATGAAAATATTTTTGGTTCATTCATACTTATCGTGTGTATTACAAGGTCGATTGACATTGCACGTTTCCTTTCGGACTTTTAGTTTTCCATTTTAGTTCCCAGGGGGGACCCATGGAGCAATTACAAAAAAGAGATGCCGTAAAAAGCATGAATATTTGGAGCTCTATTTATGAAAAGTATGACTCGCCGTCTGATTCGAATGAAAATCACTCGACTCGCCGATTATGTCGAATGAAATCAAAATAAGTTTTTTGATATCGCCTTTCGTCTCTTTTTATTATATTTCTCTACTCTAAGGTAGCCAGGAAGAGATTACATTTGCGATAAGGCCGCCTATTGTATGTATGTATGTAAAAACTTTATTGTACAGAAAGAACATTGTTACAAAGAAATAGAACACAACAAGAGGCGGACTTATCCCTGATAGGGATTTCTTCCAGTCAACCCGAAAACCAAAGGAAAAAAGAGTACATGGGCATCAAAGAGTGAACGAAATAGAAATCAATCCTTCGTTTTCATTCGCATCAAATATGTTATCATCTTCTATATCACTTTTCTATCATTAGTATATATTATTTTTACCATTTTGATAAATACTTATATTTGATAATCACAAAATCCACAACGTCCACTCCTGTCTCTTTTTTTTAGCTGACATTGAGATGACCGAATGTTGAATACCTAGTTGCCAGTAAAAGAAATTAGTAAAGTTCTTATATTTTTCCGGTCAAGGCTGCTATTTTCCTGGTCAGGCAATACTCATTTGTTTCTGTATTTTCTTTGGTGCAATAAACTTTTTTACTCACTTTCGAATTCTGACGTGGTTTCTTTAACGACCACAAGATGGCAGCTAGGATCAAGAGTAACGTGCCTTCAGAAACCTGAAATCGTCTTACAGACAACCAGCAAAGCCTGCAAAGTCCTAACCAAGCTTAACGTGCTTCAGCCGCCGGTACCCACGGCATAACGTGCCTTCCGAAGCACGGATTCATTATTATTATTCAACAATGTGACTCAAGCATGCAATGTACTAACCAAACTGGAAACAACTAAACAACCCGACCTTGTTCACACTTGCATTAGAATAAGAATCTATTCTCTCCACTACAATGAATGAATGTAAACAATTTAAATTATGATTCTTTACAAAAAATCAGGTTAGGTGAATGTTAGTAAATGATAACAACTTAGAAGCTAAGGAATTAAAACTAAGATTATCAGAATCAAATATAAATATAACCCAAAAATACTACAAATAAAGTATTAGAGAATTATACAAGAAAAAAATTAAAGGTCTCGGGAAAGTATCATTGCTTTAACATTTTAGAGTAAGAAGTATGTTTCTTCTATGTTATGAAATTGTTCTATGGTTATCGTGAGAAAGTTTGACAATACTAGACCGGTCGAGGTGCATGTTTTGGAGAAATTACCTGACGTTTTAAGTGTGGGAGGTTACTGATTAGATTCAATACGAATGTTTGATTCAATTCACATTTATTCCCGAGAGTTTATGAAAATTCAGGGAATAAGAGGGAAATTTTCTGGGAAGGCGCCCATCTTTAACTGCGACGACTATTACGTAAATACGGTTAATAACCAAGCCTACTACTATACACCGTTAAATTTTAGTCGTTTGGACCCATCGTCCAGAGACTTCATTCATGCAACTGAACAACTTTCCCCAAGATACATGGGTCGAAATATGGAGTATATTTTTGGACCTCCCATACAAAATGTTTCATCACGTGACCTAACTTACTATGGGAAGTCCAAATTTGTTTTTCATGTTTCGAGCTATGTTCCTTGGAGAAATTTGTTCGGTTGCATGAATGGATTCACTGGACGATGAGTCCAAAACGACTAAAATTTCACGGTGTATAATTACAACTATATTTTTCTTAACTTTAAGCGCTTTTATCAGAATATGTCACTATTGAAATGTGCATGTCGCAAAATATAGGGAAGTCAAATTTTGAAAATATTTTGCAATGTGTTCATGTTTTTTAAAGAAATTAACAGAATTGCCTACCTCTACGGGAAACAATAATATTATTATGTTTTAACATGAATTGTCTACTGTTCATGATACTCCTACACTGACGTTAGAAAAAGTTTACAAACATTTACTAAGTGCGTTAATATATAGACATATTAAATGTTTGTAAACAAAGATACATACATACATAAAAATACTTTTTGTTTTGTTCAACTCGTATAATCCCCCTTCAAAAAAATAAACAACCGTTCAATAAGGCCAAGTTAACTAATTTATGTTAGTACCTTTCCGCCTTATCTATTTTTGACGTGAAAGAACGAGACGAAACATAAATTAGTTAAATTGGTCTTATTGAACAAACAAGTGCGAATCTTGATCCGAAGAAAACACATTCACACACATTAAATCATTCGTCCAATCTGTTCGGCCGCTCTGTGTCGGGTCATCTCGTGAACTTTCTCCGCTTTCGCAGCTTCCCGCGTCTTGCGTAACTCACGAAACTCTTCATGTATCGAAACTTATGATTTTGGTTGTAACTGCCTCCGTGGTCCAGTGGCTAAGGCGTCGAAGTTCGCCTTCGACCGGGGGGTAACGGGTTCGATTCCCACCGGAAGCATACTTTGTTTAGTTGTTTCCAGTTTGGTTAGGACTTTGCTGGCTTGAATCACCTGATTGTCTGATAATAAAGATGATTCCGTGCTTCGGAAGGCATGTTAAGCCGTTGGTCCTGATCAAGAGTAGTCCGTCTGGGGAAGTGTCAAATAACACTGTGATGCAGTGTTGTGTTCCCGCTGGTGAGTAGGGTTGCCAGGCACCAGAGGGGTGTGCTGGTAGCGGACAGGTCGGCAACGCGCTCGTGACATCTCCGGTGTTGCAGGCGTTCATAGGCTATGGTAACCACTTACCATCAGGTGGACCGTACGCCTGTTTGCCTACTTAGTTGTATAAAAAAAAAATTTGAAAGAAGAAAAGAAGACGGATGTATGTACTTGGCTAATCTTAAAATACCTAAAACTTCAGAAACTAAGGAATCTTGGTAAAATTGCTAAGTATTCGGCGAAGTATTCATATAAGTATATGATTTGTGTTTTATTCGATGCTTTTAAAATTCAGACATTTGTCATGTCGTAATAACAATTCTATTTTGTATGTTAAAAGTATTGTATAATCGTTAAATAAGACATGATAATTGAACAACTTTCTTTTATAATTGTTACGTGCCTTTCAGGTTTTATAGTTTTTTTATTAAATTTTATAATCCGGTTTTAATTGTTCGATAAAATTAAGATTTCACAGTAGTATTATGTAGACAGTCTGGATGTCAGTCGTTGGCTGTGACAGATGCCTTTACGTAGCCTGAAAAATCTGACAAAATTGGCCACCAAGACACCAGAATCTTGATCCTTTATGGTCAGATTATTTTTGAAAAGGTATAACTCACACAATTTTCGATTTTCGTTCGATATCAAATGATTTTCATTAAATATAATTTGCACGAGTCATTACTTTTCAAAAAGAAAGATCTCTTTAAAAAATATTTTCTATTAGCGTTTCTCGCAGCTTCACCTGCGTCATTAAATAGCCTGTGTTTAACCCCGGGTCTTCGACTATATTCATACAAAATTTCATTACAACAGGCTAGTTTCCAGGGTCAAATACTGACATTAAAATTATTCCGTCATTTGGGGAATCAAAATATATTAGTGATGTATTTAATCTTTTGTCATTTGAGCGATAAATTAAAAAGATATAACGCATCAAAGTTTAGGAGTGGGGGCTCGTGACGTCACATATTGCGAAAAATTGTACATTGTCACACGGAACTTTAACGCGCCATATCTTTACTATTCATTGATTAATTTTCAAGAGCAAAAATACGTCTCCAATATTTTTTTATTATCTAACTGACGGACTAGTTATATTTTTTTAGGAAACTAGCCTATTCGTACAGTGATTTGGCCATGAAATCGTACCAGACAAACAGACAGACAGACTTTCACACTTATGATATTAGCATGTATTATGTATGTCAAAAGGCAACTGCTCTATCGACTCAGTAATTCCAAATCTAATACCTTGATTATAGCGTACCCTGGATTTTTGATAATTCTGACTCACGTAAAATCGGCGAGTCGAATAATTTCATTCGACATATATACCATACTTTTCCAAAATAGGGCCCCTGGGCTGTAAAGTCTGAACTGTGAGATAAGGATGTTACTGGGAAACACCCTTGGATAAAGATATTTAGATAGCAGCTTTGGCTCTATATTGCACCATTCACCAAAAATAAACATCTTGATATACTAATTTAATCAATGTGTACAAAGGCGGACTTATCGCTATTGCATTTGGCTTTACCAATACATTTTTAGAAACCAGTTTTCAAATGCGGACTTATTTAAATTATTCAAACGAGTTAAAATTTCCTTGACATTGATATTGAAAGTTAGAAAGTAATCTATCGATTTGGGAAATACTAGTGGCGAAAGTTATGCATACGACTAGATTATCGATAAACAATATGTAATAGGCTTCAAGCGATAGCTTAGCGCGGCATGCGTGTTATTCACGAATGCCATGATCATGCGAGACCTGACTTATTACTGGTAACGCAGATTGGATGATCCTCTCACCACGAAATGGCTTTTCGACTTGAGAAGAAGTTTTTCGAAGGCTGTACTTAGTATCTGAAATATTCGTCGGAAGGCACGTTAAGTCGTTGGTCCCAGCTGTTTATTTTATTGCTAGATATTCTGTATATCATGAATCGTGATAGTTTTTTTTATATGGCTCTTACTTTCGTATTTAGCCAGTAACAATTTTTTTTTTATTAAAGTGGTTTAGTCAAGCAAGTCTAAAGTCAAGTCAGTACTTAAGTCAAGTCAAGTCGAATCAGAAGTATTATGCTAAGTGAAGTGGTAAAAAAAAACTGCATTAAGCAATTTCCAGGAGCTTTTGGCAACAAGCAAGAAAATCACATAAATCTAACACCGTATCACTTCCCAACACTCACTCACTCACTTATTATCGAACACTTTGCAGATAATAATCCACCATTATTATGCACAAACACTCAAAAATACACATATTTTGGAAAATAAAATACAGCGCCGATAATGCTCTTCGCAGCTTCCCGCCAAAAGTCCACCGTAATAGTAAAACAGTTGAAATTTGCACAGGTAATGTATTTCTGTTGCTGCTATGACAACAAATAAGCTAAAAACGCAGATTAAAATAATTTTCAAAGAGGGCTCCCATAAAATACAATTTTTATAGAAATGTTATTTATTCCAATTAATAAGTAATTGACCATTCCAAGCAAGTACACAAACAAATTTTCTTCCCTGTATTGCGAAATATTCCTAAGTAATTACTTAGTACTGGTTTTCCGTGTGAAAGTTATGGTTTGTCACCTTAAGAGTTCAAACTAGGGCCAGTTGGGATAAAGATCTTGTAAATAAATTCAACTACTTACTAGACGCCATCTTCCAACTTTTCTTTTTGTATTTTATTATGAATCTCTTATATTTCTAATAAATCTGTTCTTTCTTCTCTCATTTCTTCAAAAATAGAGCTCTTGAGGCTATAAACATTTCGAGCGAAATTTCGTACGTTATGTACGTCTGTAACACGGAGCATGGTTTGTAAGCAGGCTAAATTGAAATACATTGGCCAAACACTTTGTTACAACTTTTTAACACATGTATTCGGGCAAAATAAATTATTATTTTCTATTCTATTCTAGAAAATGGCCTTAATTTAAGACCATTTTACATAATTTCAATTAGTGATGACCACGACATTCACTGCGCACGCGCATCAGAACCGGTACGGAACATGCGCCTTTCTCCTCATAGAAAACGGAAACTGGCCGAATCGCGGCCTATGACCTTGGCATTTTAACCCTTGATGTAAAATGATGGGTGATATAAGTTTACGTGAAAATGTGTAGTTCATGTTAACAGAGTTCGGTGTGATAGAACTCGCATAGTTGGAATATAAATGTGTTTTAATCTGTATCAAAAAATGAAGGGTTTAACCTTAAGGGTGTTTACCGTCGGCGTACTAGACAAATGCGGCAACTAAAACTACGCGAATTCGGCTTACTTGCGGCATACCCGCGTCAGTCACGCCGCAACCGATAAGTGAGTTAAGTGAACATCGTGTTTTACCGCAAAATCTAAGACCATGACAAAAGCGTACCCTGGTCTCTGAAACGCAAGCTCTTCAGCTTGCGTTTGCAACTTGAAAACACGCGAGGAAGGAGAGATTTCTATACAGAAATCAAAAAGTTACGAAACACAAAAATATTTTCCAAACATACTTAGAGAATAGGCTAGTTTCCAGGATCAAAAGACTATCATTAAAATTAGTCCGTCATTTAGGGAATCAAAATATATTAGTGACATATTTTTTATTTTGTCAATTGAGCGATAAATTATAAAGATATAACGCATCAAAGTTTTGCGAAAGTGTAGCACACTGTGACGTCACACGGAACTTTAACGCGCCATATCTTTACCATTCTTTGTTTAATTTTCAAAAGAAAAAATACGTCTCCGATATTTTTTGATTATCTAACTGAGTTATATTTCTTTAGGAAACTAGCCTATTATGGCATAAAACAAAACATAAATTCCCTTTCTTTCAAGTTATGTTGCAATCACAGCATTTTTAACTTGTATAGATAACACATAAGTTTATAGAGTGGACTTTACGGAGTACCAGTCATCACTCATCCACACCTTATCTGCCTCCGTGGTCCAGTGGTTAAGGCGTTCGCCTTCGACCCGGGGGTCGTGGGTTCGATTTCCACGGGAAGCATACTTTGTTTAATTGTTTCCAGTTTTGTTAGGACATTCCAGGCTTGAATCACCTCATTGTCTGATAATAAAGTGGATTCCGTGCTTCGGAAGGCACGTTAAGCCGTTGGTCTCAAAGGAACCACGTCAGAGGCCGAGAGGCGGTTCAAAACTACTCTCACACCAGGGTGTACATGGTCGAATGACTATGTACCCTACACGAAAATATGATGATGAACACATTATCTTACAAAAAAAATTTAATCCTTCCCTTTTTACACCCACCGCCTAGATGGTCAGATGACGTGAAGATGGTAA
The DNA here is from genome assembly GCA_947363495.1 of Euzophera pinguis. Lineage (NCBI taxonomy): Eukaryota > Metazoa > Arthropoda > Insecta > Lepidoptera > Pyralidae > Euzophera > Euzophera pinguis. The sequence continues at coordinate 7,063,557 of OX376182.1, forward strand.
CTCGCAAGCGCTAATTTCAGAAATTTTTGAGAGGCAGTCCAGCAGTGGATTAACTGCCGCTGAAACAATGTTGATAATCTTAAACTCTCCAGAAATTATGAAAATGGAAAACAAAATGAGAATAATTATTAAAACATTTTCCAAAAAACAGGGGTAAATTTTCAACCAGTCAATCAGCTGAAAAAAACTCATTATTCAAATTTAATCGGACCCGTCTTCCCTTTGTTACTGATCTATGGTTTAACTCGCAGGTTAACTCTACCGCATAGGGACAATAACCCCGAAACCACGGTTAATATGCGGTTACGTAACTAAAAGCAATTTGAATGTCAGTTAAGTTTAACTGCTTTCGTGGTTCAGTGGAAATGAATTTTACCTTATTTTACCAAAAATCGAGAGAGATAAGTAATTGGGGCTACGCTTATACACCGTGAAATTTAGTCGTTTTGGACCCTTTAGTGACTCCATTCATGCAACCGAACAAATTTCCCCAAGGAACATAGCTCGAAACATGAAAAACAAATTTGGACTTCCCATAGAAAGTTAGGTCACGTGATAAGACATATTGTATGGAAGATCCAAAAATTTACTCGATAATTCGACCCATGTATCTTGGGGAAAGTTGTTCAGTTGCATGAATGGAGTCACTGGACGATGGGTCCAAAACGACTAAAATTTCACGGTATATAAATAACTAGATACCTACAATAGGCTAGTTTCCTAAAAAATATAATTAGTCCGATAGTTAGATAATCGGAAAGTATTGGAGACGTATTTTTTCTTTTAAAAATTAAACAAAGAATGGTAAAGATATGGCGCGTTTAAGTTCCGTGTGACGTCACAGCGTGCTACACTTTTTCGCAATATATGACGTTACGAGCCCCCACTCCTAAATTTTGATGCGTTATATCTTTATAATTTATCGCTCAATTGACAAAAGAAAAAATACGTCACTAATATATTTTGATTCCATAAATGACGGACTAATTTTAATGGTAATATTTTGACCTTGGAAACTATTCTATATTATACTAGCAGCCCGTCCCGACTTTGATAAATAGGCTATTCAACACTGAAAGAATTTTTTAAATAGGACAACTCTTCAGCATAATATTAGTTTCTCCTTCCTTACCTTTGTAATATTATTAATTGACATCACCCGCGAACCATTACCTATCTGCCTGTTCGCGATAAATCAAATAGTTTATTTATTAATTAGGTACTGTAGCTGTTTCAAAAAGTAGCCTATGTTTGACCCCGGGTCTTCAACTATATTCATACCAAATTTAATCAAAATCCGTTCAGCGGTATGGCCGTAAAAGCTTAACATACAGACTACGGACAGACAGACTTACGCATTTACATTATTAAGTACTAGCTGTTTCCCGCAACTCCGCCTGCGTCAAAAATTTGTTCAGCGGTTTGGCTGCGAAAGCGTAACAGACGGACAGACAGACTTTCGCACCTATAATATTATAGCATGGAAATGATTTTTTTTATAATTAATAATTGCGGTAGGTACTCACTAGGTACTAGAAAGAGTGATTTTCGGGGATGGTTTAGGTACTTAATTAAAATATTTGCCAGCCGTTTGAGTTTTGCGTACCCTGGGGCGGGCTGCTAGTATTGGACAAGAGCTCTCTTCAAAACAAACCGATACGTACCTACAGGTGCGCCGCACGCGCATCAACTTTCACTAACAAGCACGACCGGTTCCGTGACGTCATTGAAAACGGATGTCGGCTCGGCGATAGTTTTTTATCTGTGGTCGGCAAATGTCAATCAGTTACTGCCAATTAAAATTTGGTTAACTGCCTCTGTCATTTATTCTTTTGGAGCGAATTACATAAACAATCGAAATTTTTGAGCTTCAAGGTTTTTCTGAACCGCCTTTCGGCTTCTGATGATCATAAACAATCGAGACTAACGCTTCACACGTCAGGTTCAAGCCTGCAAAGTCCTAACCAAACTGGGAACAACTAAAAAAAGTTGTATCCCGTGGAAATCGAACCAACTCCTCACCACACCTCCGGGTCTATGACAAATGCAGTTAAAATTTGGGTTACCTCTTTAAAAGAAAAAGAACTCTGAAAAGACAGTGGACGGGAACATAGCGCGAAGAAACGATGGCCAATTTAATTAAAATTTATAAAAAAGGGGTAGAAAGGTTCTTGAATGCGACGCACTGGGAAGAAACGAAGAAACAGCTCTGTGTCAGAGATGTGTGGAAGAAAACAGGGGAGGCTTATGCCCAACAGCGGAACACGAAATAGTTAAAAAAATTGAAATTGTAATTTTCAAATCCTGTCCCCAATTAGTCAGACCGCGTCTGTTCGTTACGGAAGCTGACGATTATCCATGGTGACGCACAATATGCCGAATTTTTGTGCAAAACAAGTTTGTAAAAACGAAAGTTGTTTCACATACAATAGTGTTACGTTACGTGTGCGTTATGAAACAAGTACTTAAATTATTGTAAAAACAAACAAAAATACTGTATGTAAGGTTAATCTTGCCAAAAGTATTGCAAGGAAAAATCATTTCTTTGCTAACTTTTGTTAATTTCTTCGTCCAAGCGTGATTTACTAGTTGCGTCCACAGATAACCCCCAATAGATTGAGTATCATTCAATGCTTGTTCGCGTCGACAGTCACCAAATTTAGAGGAAGTACGGGGGGTCGGGAGCGGTAGCTGACGTTACAATGTTGCAGGTTTAGTGATGTGACATTGAATGAAACTACCAAAACCTTATCGATTTTGTGTCACTTTTCTTGCAATCTTTATAGTATTATCAAACGCGCAATAACATTAATAATCGCACATATTTTTAACCGACTTCCAAAAAGGAAGAGGTTCTCAATTTAGTTTTATGTTTGTTATCTCATATCTCCGTCATTTAGGAACGATTTGGATAATTCTTTTTGATGTGATACCTAACGGTTTATAAATCTATGAACGCCGGATATATGCACGAAAAAGTGTCAGGTTCCACGTGCAAAAGAGAGCGCGGAACAAGCCATAGAGAGGCATGATCGGCCTCGATATTATTTTGCATCAATATTTTCTTATGACTACGTTATCACGTAAAACTATCGTCTCTAACAGACAACCAATTTTTATTTTAAAGGTATAACTGACAAATTGGTCCCATAGTCATAAAAATCTATGTATATACAAGGAATTAGGGTAACTCACTCTTTAGAATAATAAGGAGAATAGAATAAAACATGTAAACATCATTATTTATAAGTTTCGTTTTAAAATATTGTAGCGGGAGCGAGGTAGCATGCTCGACCGCCACAAAGGTAAGATGGGGAACCGTATGGCTCTGACAGTGCTGCGTCGGAGGCCTCTTATATAGTCAGCCAAGTTGCGAACCCCAAGTAGTCGCTCAACGCCATCCAGTGGCCATGTTGCCATCCTGTAGTTGAGTCTAGTAATTCCAGTGGCGCATGTATAGAGGTCGCCACAAATATATTGAGATACTTAATCCATTTTTCATTTTTCGTCGGGCTTTTGGAAAACCTTGAAATAAATTACATAATTAAAATCTTTAATTAAATTAAATTAATAAGTCGTAATAAACAATCGATAAAAAATTATTCTTTCAAATTGAAAGGGGTAACATCACTACGGTAAAACGTGACTTATCGAAAAAAAGGACAAACATATAATTGACACTTGGGAAAGACATCAACGTCACCCCATTTTGGTACTCTGGTTGTTACATAGTTCGACCATTATAAAGTGAACTCTGCACTTAATTGTATTAAATTAATTAATAAACTTACCTGTGAAAATTTATACCATCCTTTTGGAGATTTGATGTCTTTGATGATTTTCCGCACCATTTTATGCAACATGTACTAATTTTTACACACTCAACGAACCTAATAGATTTTTTCGGAAATTTTCACGAAACAACCTCACAGCTCTGAGTTCTGGTCGCAACTAATGAAAGGCCCTTAAGCAATTTCATTTATCTGTGCAAAAGCATATAAGTGCGGTGACCGCGGACGCCCATACAAGCGGAATCTATTGGGGGTTATCTGTGGTTGCGTCCTTACGCGAGCCTACGGTGCGCTGTATGTCATGGTCCTTGATTTAGCGGCACGGAGCGACTGCCGTCTGACGTCTGTAACGTGACAAGAAGTGTTTTAGTGGCTACTGTCAGATTTTTCAGACTGCCTAAAGGCATCTGAGACAGCCTAACGTCAGCCATCTATCGATAACGATCGGGACCAACGGGTTAACGTCTAATGTAATGTGATTTCTAATTAATTAAATTTTAACACATTCTTCACCCCTGACACATTGTGGTGAAAAACTTTTGTTTTCGATTTACATTTAAATGAAATCGTTTATTTTCAGTATAGGATATAAATATCACTTATTGACGTCAATTTACTTATATTAAGTTTACCACCGCACTTCCAAAGCGCAAGTGGAGATGAAGCGGCGCCACAAACTCCACTGCAGCATTTTCTTCAAAACGACAATTTACAATTAAAAAAAAAACTTCCTTAAATAACTAGTTTTATGAACGAATTCACATGTTTGTCAACATTTCTTAAAATATTTTATTGTGATTTCAGATTATTTATTTGCATACATACAATCATCATCATCATTTCGTGTAGGTTACATTGTCAATCGACCATGTACACCCTGGTGTCAGAGTTGTTCGGGATCACCTCTCGGCCTCTGACGCATACACTAATCCAGTGTTACATATTGTTACAAGGCATTACAATAGCAAAACAATGTAATGCATGATAAAGTACCTCAAGCGCGTTTGTAGAATTCTAAGCAGTGTTTTTATTCAAATCACGTCTTTATAGTTTGGATGTTTTGAGCGTGATGAGAGTATTCGGAACAGTAATTGTTTTTGTTTTTCATTCATTCATATTGTGTGTATTGTAAGGTCAATTGACCCTGCTTTTGTATGGACAGATGATGTATTTTCTATTGCCGCTAACAATAAATACAATATTAAGTGTGGACAGCCGTTGCCAAGGATTTGGAACGGGCTGAACTGAGCACTCATACAACCCAAGACAGACTATCCTGGCGCAAACGTACGAGGAGGGCCGACCCCAAATAAAGGGATAAGGCACGGATGAAGAAGAAAATACTACAAAATTAAGTGAATTTTTTCGGTGTTATAGATTTTTGTACGGAATCCTTTGCGGGAGTCCTACTCGCATTCAATCGGTTATTTACGACAAATCTTATATTCAACTTTACCCCTAAGTCGTGAAAATAGACCATGGAGCAATTACAAAGAGGAGATGCCGTTTGAAATGGCGCAGTGATGTGATCATTGGCGCCTCGCCGACACAAAAGAAGGCGGATCTTGTCATTGCTCGTGCTCCATGATTGGAGCCACGGCCGAAACCAAGCACCCCGCACGTCTGCCTTCCGCCCCGTGTAGCTGAACAAATACTTTCTTACAAAACACTTATTACGGCATCTCCTCTTTGTCATTGCTCCATAGAATAGACTCTGGTGCTAGAAATTTTAGAAACCACGCTTCGACCTCTTTCAGACCAACAGCTTCCGAAGCGTGGAATCATCAGACAATCAGGTGATTCAAGCCTGCAATGTTCTAGCTAAACTGGAAACAACTTGTAGGAATCGATCCCACAATCTCCGGATACACTATTTATATTAATTTTTGTTTCCTTTTTGTTACAGTTTCGTCGATGGAGGACGGTAAGTGCATTACAATATTAAAGTCAAGCAATCAAAGCTAGATTGGTCGACGTCAAGGGATGTTGCGCCCTACTAGTGACATCCTCCGTGCTTCGAAAGGCATGTATGATGTTAAGTAAGTTAGTAAAAACACCATTTTGCACCATAGATAATTTATAAATAACTAGCTGTTTCCCGCAGCTCCGCCTGCGTCAAAAAGTAACCTATTAAAGTAAATTTCATCAAAATCCGTTCAGCGGTTCGGCCGTGAAAGCGTAACAGACAGACAGAAAGACAGACAGACTTTCGCATTTATAATATTATAAGGAAGTATGGACATTAATATTATAATTTTTTTTTTGATGTTGTTTTGGTCATGAACTGCCATTAAAAAAATCTCAATTGTCACTTATTTTTTGATAATCTACCCATAAGAGTCTACCAATGCACGTCGATACTATTTAGGGTCTATTTTTGAAAAGTATGTCTCACCCAATATCGGTGAGTCTAATGGAAATCGTTCGACTCACCGATTATGTCGAATGAAAATTACCTGTACCTACGTGGTCGCCATTCGAGAACTTTTCTGCCCCATCGGCCATCGGGTCCCCGCGCTATTTACCCCGCCCACTGCCACTTCAGAGTAAATGAATATATTAAATAAATTTATGATTGCAGTAGTCTATGACTACTATCGTAACTTATTTTGTCTATGACATTATAGTTTCTTAGCGGCAAAAAGGTGCGCATGCGCAGCGCAAGTGGCACAAGGTCGATGGGAAAGCTGCCCGCCACATGTGGCACGGTTACCGAGAACAGAGGAAACTTGTGTCTGTGTCAATCTGGGGCTTTTCATGGCTAGAGTGAGGCTATGAACCAGCAAGCTCCATCATAGACAACGTCTATAAATAGTCTGATTAGATCAATCGGCGATCTAGAATTTAAAAATACTTAGGTAGGTCAGTCCTTAAATTTCAATGGAAAAAAAGTTGGTCGGTGTAAGGATAGCCTGGCCAGGTGGGGGTTCATACATTCCTTACAAAATGCGTGTGAGTGTGGGGTCTCTCCCCAAACGATGTAGCAGTTTTTGTCCTGCTCCTTGTGCCCTGACACCTGCACTCGGGAAGACCTGATGGCTGCTACCGATGAGGCCGTGAAAGTGGCAGAGCACTTCTCGGGAATGATATGACTATTTCGTTGCGAGGATATGGATACGCCAAGAGGAACTGAAAAAAAAAATTAGACTCACCGATTTTGCTTAAGTTATACAAAAATAACACTCATCTAGAGAGTGCCCAAAAAAAGTAATTTTCAGTAGTTTCAAACCTCTTAAATACCATCAACCAGAACCACTAATATGTAATTTTTTTATTTACAATTAAGTAGGCAAACAGGCGTAAGGCCCACCTGATGGTAAGTGGTTACCGTAGCCTATGAACGCCTGTAACACCGGAGATGTCACGAGCGCGTTGCCGACCCTGAAGGAATTTTTTCATGTCCTTTTTGAAGGTTCCCATGTTATAGTCACTAGGGAAAACCATGAAATGAAATGAAATTGTTTATTTTCAATATAGGATATAAATATCACATATTGACGTCAATTTACTTATATTAAGTTTACCACCACTTCCAAAGCGCAAGTGGAGAAGAAGCGAAGCCACAAACTCCACTGCAGCATTTTCTTCAAAACGTCAATTTACAAATAGGAAAAAAAAGAAAAAAAGGCAGGGAGTTCATTTCATTTCAGACATTTTTGTGATTTCGGTTGAAAACTGAGGGAGCTTTGAAATAAACATAAGCAAACCCCTACTTTTTATTACCCGACGGCTCCAGACGGACGGTTATGTTTTTCGAAACAGTTTAAGTGGGTATGTATCGCTCTGCAGCCTGAACGACTCGATGGATTCTAGCTTGAGACGTGTCGTTAGATACGTATTTACTCTAAAAGTGACACTGGGTACATCAAAATAAAAAACAAAAAAACAAAATGGCGGACTTTTGGAGTTTTCATTTAGAAATTACACAGAGTCGATTTTTTTTAAATTACCAATATCTTGTTGTAATCATGTTACAAAAACCCAATACCTACGTCACAAGCCTCCATTTTAAAGCATTAAGTTTGCCACCCAAGTAGCAATCAGCTCAATCGACGGTCAATTACTTAGCATTCTCAATTCTATGTCAATGACTCGTATTTAATTATTTATACTGACACTAATAGCGCTTTTACCTCCTGCCGGAGATTGTTGTCATTCACATGGGGTTTTCTACTGTTTAACAAAGTGAGCTTAGTAACTCCGCTTTTCTAGAGTTCTTCACCGACCGTGTTTACCAAGTTGCGTCCAAAATTCAAGAGATGACAGTAAGTAAGCTCCTAGTAGCGATGCCTTAGACCCAGGGGCGGTAGATTCGATTCCCACGGGAAGGAAGCAGTTTGTTATGTTGTTTCCAGTTTAATTAGGACATTGCAGGCTTGAATCACATGATCGTCTGATTATAATGATGATTCCGTGCTTCGGAAGGGAATACACACCTATTTGCCCTTCAAAATTTGATTAAAATTCGACTCAAGATTGATTTAATTAGAAACATTCAAACTTTCGCATTTATCATACAAAATGTCACTTCCACGCTACCTACTTGGGTGGCCTACAATCTTACCGCCTTCCAAACTGAAAAAAAAACTGAAATCCAGTGATTTTTGATGAAATTGTAACGGAAACTAAACGGTCATTGAACCTATCCGTGATTTATGAAAGTCGAGTAAAAGTCATTACTCTGATTAATATAATTACCTTTCTATTATTTTGTGGCTTGGATTGTCTATGGTAATACATTGTGCACGAATCTTTTATTTTTGAAAATGATACAATGTGATTATGAGAAGTGGAGTTTTGGCGCTAAAATGTTGATTTTAGGGAAAATATCGATTTGTGTTACGAGTGCTAATTCGACTAAAGTTTTTGACTCGATTCAAGTAGGACGCCTAGCCCAGGGAATTTAGACATTGCAAAATCAGTACTTTGCCTTTATTTGATTTAATTTTTACATACATACAATCACGCCTTTTTCCCTTAGGGGTGGGCAGAGACTACGGATTTCCATTTGCTACGATCCTTACAGACTATTTAATTTTTAATTATTATTTAAAATGGAAAATATGTACTGATTTGTATTATGATATTGAAATAATTAGCTTGTTTTTAATATAAATAATAAAAACATAACATGGATTAATTTTTTAACATAAATAAAAAGCAGCTTAAAAAAAAAACAAAAAAAGTGGCATCGATCTTTGCAAACTTCACAATCTGGAGACATATTTCTGAAATGGTCGATTTCCAAATAGTTCGATAACGAACAAAAATCCTCTCATTATCGAACTAAAATCATTCGAAGAAACAAGACAAGTTTCCGTGGAGATCTTTTAAATTTTGACACAGTATAAATCAGAACCTAATCTAAGATATAAATTCAATATCTATCTACACTCTACACTAATATTATAAAGAGGAAAGATTTGTATTTTTGTGTGTATATTTGTCATGAATAAACTCGGAAACTACTGTGCCGATTTCAAAAATTCTTTCACCATTGGAAAGCTACATTCACCCTGAGTAACATAGGCTATATACCGCAGGTGGAGCTGCGGGAAACAGCTAGTCATTATATATATTAAATACTACATCTAATAGATCATTGATATCTACATCACTATAATATTACAAGGAAAGCTCAGTTACGCCTGTCAAGTTAACACTATGTAATAGTTAACTTTCACTGAAATATAACCCTTTGCGGTATCAAGTGTTGTAACGTATAGTGGTAGGAAGACAGTTAATTTTAAACTTTACGTTTAAATTTATATAACTATCAAAGGGAAAGGTCATTATCTCGTAAAAAATATCTCGGCCATGGACGTAGAAAATAAGGATGGCGTCCCACTAACGAAATGAAGTATGATAGCATTGTTAATGTAGAGTAAGGTAATATTCCCAAAAAGCCGACAATTTTCCAAAATTGCCTACAAGCTTTCTGGAGTTTTGGTTATGTTATTGCCGAGAATATTTGGAGAACATTATGCCATTGAAAGGTTACAAAAACGGATTTTTCTTTTAGAGTTCGATTTAATGGAAATTAACGACTTTGAGTGCCGCTGTTAGATCTTATGACACAGTAAATCATCTTTATTCTTATAGACAGTGAAAGTCTGAATTTTATTGTAATTTTATTAATGCATGCTTTAAAACTACTGAGTTTCGTTGTTAGAAAGTTAAGCAAAGAAGCTTTTCAAAGCTCAATGTTAGCTTTAAGAGCTTATTGGTTAGCGAGCTGCTTGGAGGCTTTGTTACTTGTACAGATAACTGTACCATAAGGTCAAAATGTACATCTTAGTTTAGATAATAAAAATTGGTCTCAAAGATCAATTATTAATCTAAGATGTACATGATTATGCAATATGCATGCACTATGACGCTGACTGTGCGTATCACGTGCGTATAACCAGAGGTAAATAAGTCTGACCCTCCAGTAAGTATGGTAGGGGGTCAGTTTTTCTGTCCCTGACTGAGCATAGCTAGCGATTACCATTTCCAGGCCACTCCTATTGAGGTGCTATCACTCGTGCCCTGCCGACTCGGGGGGGCTCTATTTTAGATATTTACTCCAATTTGTTTTCGTTTGGTTAACTAGCAACAGGGTCAAAGGCTTCTCCGCGACGCTACGACCGCGAGCCGAGACCAATTAATAATATAAGGGTCAAAAAGATATTTTTTTTTAATACCGAAGTTTAGTTTTTTTAATGGCTGGTCAGTCAATGAGTCACCCTGTTTTTACTTTATTCTGATAATTAAACATTGGCACACGAATTTATCTTTTTTACTTTAGGTATGTAGGTATTTACGTTTTATTTCCCGGAAATGTATGATTTTTCCTTCCTTTCTCTTTGATAAGCTAAAGCTAAACAACCGCATTGGTGCAGCTGGTGTCTAGGTACTTTCTTTCCTCATTGGCAATCTATATAATCTGTGCGCAATGCAATAATATTTCCGGTGACATTTAAATTTAATTTCCCGCTAAAATGGATAGGTAGATTATTCGATTACTTTTATTCATATTTTCATCTCATTATTCATTAGAATTATGAACTTTTTCGTCTTCAAAGCTCATTGTCGTCAGATAGGGCTATTTAGGTGGCTTGTTTCTGGGCTAATCGAACGATTTTTATTTGACTCGCCGATTTTGGGTCAGTCATACTTTTTAAAAATAGGGTTCCAAAAAAAATCGGACCACCCCATTTTTCCCATACCTCAAGCAAACGGGAAAGAGGCCGTTCAAGTACCTATTAAGTAAGCACTATTGTCTTTGTTTTGCTTATTTTGGATGACATGGGGGGTAGGGGAGCCTAGATGATGATTACGACATCGGTAGTTATTTACTTTTTTACACGAATGGCAACCCTCACATTGTCTATGCTTGAAAACGGAACGCATTTTCGGGGATTCCCGCAAATAATGCATACGTTTAGGCATTCCCTTTAGAACCTTTGTTATGTTCGTAAGATTATAATATTTTTGTCCCTTACTCTATGTTGAATACTGTATCAGTAAAATCTAATCTTTATCCTAAATCTATTTTCTTATTTTTAAAATTATATTTACAACATTGTAATTACAATATAAAAAAAATACATTTATAATTGAAAAATGTTTACGTAAGCATGGGGGGAGGGGGTAATAGCTTTGCTTACTTTTGGTCATAAGGGAAATGGGGGGGTAAATAATTGTAATAAATCTGCTTACGTAATATTTGAACGGCCCCAGACCAGCCTATTCTATAGTCCAGTATTGGACTTAAGAATTTGAAATTAGGCTTGGCAGGTAGGTGGTAAACGTTTTGTTCCTACATTTCTATGGGAGCGGGGCCCAGTGCGGTTGCTAGTTTAATAATAAGTATAGGTTTAGATATTATTGTTTGACTGTGAGATATAACAAACAGGGTCATCGACTTTCTTCCATTTACCAAGCCTGAAAAACTATTCTACTTCCGATTTTCTCAGAGAGGACAATACACAGAATCTAGAATTCATCCGACCATTATCTGTGGCGTAATCATAGACAATAGATGAATTAGACGAACATAAAAACTCTAGTGATGGGAAGTTGTCGACTAATCGAGTCTGATTTTAGTAGTTTTTTTTCCCATACGGAGAAAAAATTGAATACATTGTTATTTCTAAGCCAAACTGTGGAATTCAGGGTCTAGCAGTAGGATGAAAGCCTTTTAAGTAATTCAAACTTTCAACGCGCGAAATTTCAAGAATATTGTTTTAGTGGAAATCACTAAGAGGTGCTTAACTATGTTTACAAAAGAATATAGATACAATATAAAACTCACTTTCGAATTTGTATAATATTAGCAAATTTTTAAAAAAATAGATCGAACTATGAATGTGACCTGTGGGCGGGATGCCAACAGCCACTTTTTACCATCGCACCTCTTGCCATCGTCAGGAATTTCATACCCATACCTTGGAACCCATGTTATCGCGTACAGTATGCTTTTGGCAAACGGAATTTCCTCCCTTGTACACTGCGATTATGGAATGAACTCTCTGTCATGGTTTTCCCTAGTGACTATAACATGGGAGCCTTCAAAAAGGGCGTGAAAAATTTCCTTCAGGGTCGGCAACACGCTCGTGACAACTCCGGTGTTGCAGGCGTTCATAGGCTACGGTAACCACTTACCATCAGGTGGGCCGTACGCCTGTTTGCCTACTTAGTTGTATAAAAAAAAAGTGAAAAATGCTGATTTAAGATGATCAATAAGAACTCTACAAATTAAATCTGATCCAAGCCTTGTACTTTGATAATGTAATCTAGTTTATTCGCGCGGCATTGTATCGAAAGCGGCGAGAGTGCGTTAGTCTATATCTGTGTGAATTGATTTATGATCGGCTGTATGTCCCTGAACTCTGACACGCTTTTTGATTGATTATTGAATTATTATGTAATGCAAGTAAACCAACCTCTTTGACGTATGATTAAATGTTTCTTATTTTTGCAAATAATGATTTTTTTTTAAATCCTTCAGTACTTTCTTCAGACAATAAGCAGACTTCGATTACATTGTTGTATGTTCGACTGATTAAGTTTCAGTTCTCAGTTTCATCGTCAGCCTACGTATTGATAGGGTTGGGAAAACCCCAGATTTTATTTGTGTTTATGTTTTTTTTAAATTTTTAGTTTAGCCCTTAAATTTTTCATCAATTAGACCTATATTAATTCATTTCTAAACTGACTCGTATCGTAGACATGACACCCTTTCGTTTTAATCGTCGTATGTACTAGATATATTGTGGCACTGCATAAAATATAACAATAAAGCGACTGCCGTCTGACTTCCATAACCTTTTTACAGGGAAACCTGATTAATCAACAATTTAAAACATAATCCGGGGTGTGTCAATGAACAAAGACATATTCTTAATGCTGCTTGGCATATATCACACACACAGCTTTGACTGTCACACACAACGACCGGAACCAACCGTATAACGTGCCTAACTAAATAGTGGCCACTAATCCAAGACAGCCACCATCTTGGCACCTTCCAGGAGCATTTTTAAATGTACTCATAAGTCAAATAAAAATTGTTCGACTCGTCGATTATGACGAATAAAAATAATTCGAAATAGAAAGAAAATAGATACGTCATACTAAGTTTTCTTTGCACGTTGTGCCCATGTCCTTTGTTTGTTTGGTAGTCTGGAAGCGATCTCTATTTGGGATAAGTCCGCCTTTTGCTGTAGGTACCCTGTATTCTGTTACAGATTTTAACTTACATACATACTTTTTCAAAATGGCACTGCGGACTCCGGAATCAACAACTAACTATGCATAAAAACCCAACTACCATGATAAATAAATAACTATTTATTGCACTAAATTGTAGAAAGTACATGAATATTATTATTATCTATGGTACAAAGGCGGCCTTATCGCTAGAGCAATTTCTTCCAGGCAACCAACAGGTAACTTCATGATATGAAACAGGAAGGTAGGCGCAAATTAGCAATTGGAAAAAGTGAAACATAAAACATAAAAGCATAACGTACCTATGCAGCACATACAAAAAAATAATCCAATGTAAATATATGTGATGCACATATACGAATGCATCACACAACGTAAATAAATATACATACTTATAATACTACTACTATACTTATACAACTAAGTAGGCAAACAGGCGTACGGCCCACCTGATGATAAGTGGTTACCGTAGCCTATGAACGCCTGCAACACCGGAGATGTCACGAGCGCGTGGCCGACCTCTCCGCTATCAGCACAGCGACCCTACTCACCAGCAGGAACACAGCACTGCATCACAGTATTATTTGGCTGCGGTCTTCTGTAGGAGGGAGGTACTTCCCCAGACAGACTACTCCTTACAAAATGTCCTACCTCTCTTACACTTTTATTTATTTTATTTCTTATACTTTTATTACTTTTAAAACTCCTCATGCCCTCAGTAATTAATTTGTTTTTAATTATTTCCAGTTGGCGGTGTGGTGTGTGCTGGTGGTGGCAGCGTGGGCAGAAGACGCGCCGCCGGGACTAATCAGCAAGGATAGCGAGCAGGACCTCGTAGCCGAAGCCAGTAACACAGGTATTTATAATAAATTCTATGGCAATGTATCAAATTGTATATTTACAACAAATAGTCAATGTTACATAGTCAGTCGACTTAAAAGTGCCTTCCGAAGTGCGGAATTAGGTGGTGGGTATACCCGTGATTTTGCCTGCTCGTGCGTGATGAGCACCTGATAGATAATTATTTTATTGCCATTCAGAGACAAATATATTAAAGTAAAATAAAATATTAAATGTATGCTGCAATGATAGCGATAGCAAATATCCACAAGATTGATGCAAAAAAATTGTCTGTAGGAACAGGAGCGCTCCTGTTGTGCGCTATTTTTGAAAAGTGTAACTCACGTTAAATTGGCGAGTCGAATAATTTTTGTACGATATCGAATGATTTTTATCGAACGCTTTTTATTCGACCAATATGTCACACTTTTAAAAATATGCTCCTGAATATTAAATTTAAGAACTTTAAGGCTCTTCTTATTTGTCCATTCCTTTTCGCAGTTCATCTGGCTAAAAATATTGCGTACGCTATTTTTAGAAAATAGAGAAAAATTTACTATTCACGGCTTAAATAACCCCCTTTTTGAACAGGCAAAATAATATAAAAATAAAAATAATTAATCCCTCATAAATTCGTGTTTTCAGGAGCCCAAGCACAAAAACGAGAAGCGGCGTTATCGAACTCTTATGGCGAGCCCCTTCCTCCAGACGCATACGGCCCCCCACAGGATCTATCCAACATCAGTAAGTATCACCTCATTCATGTACACCATCAGGAGACCTATTTTTGAATTTATGACTCACGTGTCGAATGAAAATCGTTCGATATCGAATAAAAGTTACTTGACTCGCCATTTTTGTGTGCGTCATACTTTTCAAAAATAGCAAGCAATCTGTATAAACAGAAAATCTGAGCTTGATGTCCAGATTTTCTGTTTATACTGAAAGACACCCAGCGTAACAGTTGCTCGTATAAAAGATTAACAATTAAAAAAAAGTACAGTTTGTTATTACTTACACAGCCATTTTCACCTAACGTACATTTTTAATTGGCGCTGGCAATTAGATTAAAAGCAGTGGCTAAAATATACTATTTCAATAAAAATCTAAAATATACTATTTCAATAAAAATCTAAAATAAATTATTTCAGTTCCAGATCTCCATTCGCCAGCACCAGTATACGGAGTGCCCCTTCAAGAGACACCCCCCGGCGCCTACGGCCCTCCCTCGCCGATCGTGTTCCCCAGCCAAGTCTACGAAGGACCCCCACCACCAATCTCTAAACTAAAACCTTTGTACGGACCTCCAAAACACTACGGTCCACCAAAGCAAACATATGGACCACCCAAACCAGTCTACGGCCCACCAAAGAAGAACTACGGACCACCAAAATTCAGTCTTCCAAAACCAACATACGGAGCTCCGTTCAAGCCACCGAAGATAAGCTTGCCAAAACCTATTTACGGTGTTCCCAAACCTGTTTATGGTCCCCCTAAACAAATTTATGGACCACCTAAGCCAATATATGGGGCTCCATTGCTTCCTAATGTACAAGTCGCTGAGTTACCCCCAGTATCAACGAGTATTGGCAGCATCAGCTCCAATATAGATCTCGGCCTGAATTTACCAGCTCCGATCTACGGAACACCAATACCGTCTTTACCATTAGATTTGAATCCTAATTTCCTAATCCCAGCAGACACGTACGGACCCCCTGGTCATCCAATTGGACCTATAGGTCCTAACGACCAAGTTGTAGTACATGATAGCAGCATTGGTCATTACGGTCCTCCTCAACCGGATCCTAACCCTCGCCCTCCACATCCTGGCATTCCTGCGCCTCCAACGCCACCTCACGTATTGTACGATGGTTGGAAGCCAATCCCTGGCGTTTCCAAGCCACTGGTTAAACATGTTGAACAAAACATTGATGACCAATACGGACCGCCACCACCAGTACCGCAAGTTCAAGAATTCCATGTAAATGTCGATGGCCAATCTTTACCAGATGCTCACCAACATCATTCGTTCAGCAGCGGTTCAGCTCAGATAACCACTGGCTACTCGAGCGTCCATCAAGATGCTTTAGCAAATATTGATCTAAATGCTATTGTTGGTGGAGATTCCAATCACATTGACCAATCTAAGACTGTGTACGAAGCACATTACACTGAACCGTCTAATCCTCATGATGAGTTGGACATTATCCAGAGCTCAATACCTTCAGGTTTGTCTATTCCTTCAGGATTCGATAAGCCCATAGATACCTATTCAGCCCCACCTCTAGATTCATTATCTAATGGCCCATATCCAGCATCGATCAGACAGCAAGGAGCTAAAGGTCTCATACCGCCTTCAGGAATCTACGGAGTTCCTCCCGGCAGTCACTATGGCGCTCCTCCGAAACCCCTGCCACATAACCTGCCAATCCCTTACGGAAGTCATTCCGGTGGGGGGCATTCAGGCGGCAATAATCCCAGACATCCCGTCAAGTTCAGGGAAGGAGTGCCAGAAGGTCTTCTGTCACACATCGGAAAAGTCACACGACATAAAGATATTCACGCAATAGATCACATAAGCTCAGGTCCTCAGTACTTGCCGCCGCCAATCCGAGATCTGAAAGATGTTAGTCATCAAACAGGAAATATTGGCATTGGAAACCTAGCTCTATCTATTGAACCAACGAATTTATACAGCCTACCTCACGCTGGAAATCCCATCAATTTTAATGTACAACAACCAAGTAGCACATACGGATCACCAATTGACTCTTATTCTGTCCCTTTGCATACAGTTGGAGATCATACGGCTTCAGGCTCAAGTACTAACTCTGTTACCGCTACGCTCGACGGTACAATTCTTGCCAATTTATCCAATCTAGATGCTGCTGCCATTTTGAAGCATTGTCCATATCATGAAGCCATACTTAAAGCTGCTAAATATGGTGGTAAAATACCATCAGAATTAGCTTCGAACTACGTGGCCAGTTTGAGCTCTTTGGGATCAACCCTTACTAAGAGTCAACAAACTTTAATTTCGCCACAAAATGCTTTCAACACTCCCGAACCTGGCAGTGAAAGTGTGTCCTATAACACTAAAGATTTAGCAACAGCATCACACACATTAGTACAAACAATTGTACCTAGTAACGAAATTAAGAAAGATAAGAACGAAAAAGGTAGTTCACATAAAGGGAAAGCGATGAAAGATAAACATAACTACAAAGATGAGAGACTACAGTTTGTCTCGGAGCAAATTCAACAGACGTCTGAAAAAATAAAAAATCTGAGTGAAGAAGCGAAACAGCTACAACAGAAGATCGTTTCAACGAATCAAAATATACATCAAGTGAATAGCCACGTTCATTACAATCCAGAAATACCAGTGAAAGGAAAACACGCAAGTTATTCAATTCAAATACAGTCGGCCGACGGATCTGGAGGCAAAGCTGGTCCGCCGTCGATACCACACGAACAATTGTTATCTGAAGGACTTTTACAAAGCATTCTCCAGGCCATTGAGCAGCCGTCATCAAACCCAGGCCCTCAAATCCACACCGCCAAAGGTCAAAATGTCCAAACACACAGCAATTTCCACAGCCAAAGTAACTTCCAAACTCAAGGTAACTTCAAGCCCAGTACATCAGACTTCGACAATATAGATTTTGGTGGTTTAGCTTTACCAGCCGGTTATGAACCAATTGACAGAACAAAAGAAAAAAATAAGAATACAGATCAAGAAGTACAAAGCTCAAATAAGGACATCAAAACAATTTTGCACAGAGAAATCATTCACAAGCACAGAGGTGATATTCCAGAATGTGATCTAAGGTCTGAGCACTCTGTAAAACACTCAGTAGTTGTTCCGCCTCCAAAATTAGAAAATATAGAGCCAGTAGATGAAATAGATGATAATGATGTTGCTATATTCTTCGGTAATAGTGCACCTAAGAATGGAGTGACTGAAAAGAATGAGCCAGTGACTGAAATATCAGTAGCTACTAGTATAAGTGAGAATGTAGACCAGTATAGTGGGAAAAAGTCTGAATTTGGAGACAAAATCGTAAAGTCGTGAGCATTTAGATTTGCAGTAGATTCTAGTCTGTTTTACCAGTGAGCAGTTAAGAGAAACATGTCAACAGCCAAAGGAAATAACACCACCGTCTGATGTTCAAATAAAACCATGAAAGTACAACATAATTTATTAATTTGCTCAAATCTACATAAGACGATGACAGCAAACGCTCACTGGCGCCATTTTGGTAAAATAAGCCATCAGATGCTAGGGACGTCTGAATTTACCAAATTCCACGTCTGGACTTTATTCTTATAATTTTAGTTTAGTAATTTGTTAGCAAGTGTTTAAAATTACTTTGAAATTTGGATCGCATCCACAGTAAGTTGAATCTAAATGATTAGATTTTTCTGCACTACATTGGGTACGATTCAAATATATATTTTTTTATATTTCACCTCGGCTAAAGAAACAGTATTTTAATCATTTCAATGCAAAATTTGATGAATGTATATTTGATGTTATGAAATTAATTTGTGTGATAGAGTGGGAACCAGTTATGAATATAGTGGTCAGATAACTTTCTTTCGCCGGGGCATAAATTTTAGTAATGCTATTTATAATATTAACCGTAATGTAGTAAGTGTTTACAGTATTGGGTGTTATTTATATTGAATCGATCGAATATCGTGAAAAGTATGTACTGTTTTGTACAATATTATATTATTTAATATGGAAATGTACAGTTAATTTATGATTTTGGTCGTTTCATTTCAACCTATAAGAAAGAAGAAAAAAAGAAACTTCGAGAATATTTGGTTTTATTAGTATATGACCGGCCGCCAGCCTGACACAAACTCTCATAAGGAATGCTGTTGTTGATATAAACCACCACCAGAAAGATGTTAATAAATGAAACAATCATAGTAAAAAAAAAATTCGAAAAACATATAAATCGATTTCAATTCGATAATCAGGACCCGTACTTCTGCAGCAGGACTGGAGCCAACTTAAAATCCATCCAAGCCTAACGTTCTAATCCCATGGAAACCTGACCAAATACTCAAAATATAGGGCGTAAACATCGACCTACACAAAAGCTGTCGCAGGGCTGAATAAATGAATGAATGAACACTTTATTGAACCATTTACTAACAAGAGAATTATACAGTTGAATCGAATAAAACAAAATGCTGAACTAGGGTAAAAGAGCGGTGATAATTATCTGTAGGGTACCTATTCATTCTATTTTGTGCTGTAGGCTTGCAAGATCTAGTAAATTTACCCCTGCAAGCCTACGTATACTTATACTTCATTTTGATGTTTAAAGATTTGGTCTGTTACCCGTAGGATTAAAACTTTAAACAAATGCCTCGGCTGGATTTGACTCCCATTATGCAGTTTTTAAGCTGGCTCCGGGCTGATATAGACGGTCTAAATAACTACGTACGTACCAGTTACGTACGTTCGAAGCAGATTTAACTTAAAGTTATCGATTGCACGCACACTACTCAATCGATACATACCTAGTCTACTAAAATGATTGTATTTTACCACAGACATATAAGACGTACACAGACGGAACATAAGTTAATAGTTATACTTATGTAGCAAGTAATTGTTGTTATCCTTTTCTCACGTATTCGGATCTATATGGCGATATCTCTTTTTTACACCTGTAGCAACATTCACTCACACATAGATATTAAGCTACGCGTGGCAATTTTTGGCCGTGACGCCATTTTGTAATCTGCGTTGTTGGATCGGTGAACACTAAAAATAATAGAGTAGAATACCGGTAAATGATCTCAGATCATGCACTCCACACAACATTCATACATTCTTTGAAATCATGGGAAGCATTATCGTAAACAACTTACCCTAGACTAGATACAGCCCAGGCTGCATAGTTTTGCATGTGTGTGTTTGTGCTACGCTAAGTAATAGCATACCTTCCGTCTGTTTACGTCTTATATGTCTGTGTATTTTACTATTAACACAACACTATTGAAACAGCGTTGCCAGACCGTACCAAAAAGTACGGTTTTCCGTACTATTCATAACACAACCGTACCTCAGTGTAGACCAGTGATTCCCAAAGTGGTCCAGGTGGACCCCCAGGGGTCCACGGGAGACTTGCTGGGGGTCTACGTAGGCGTGAACAAAAAATGGGGGTCCATAAGATGTTAATGGGGGTCCACGAAAATTTATCTGCTTTTGATAGTAAAGAGCAAAAATGTAAGCATAGTTTTTATAAGGGCCTACCTACATTGTTTTAAGTACCTATCTAAGCAGATAATATTTTAATAAGGCAAGCGACTGTTACTTGTCCAAACTTGTGTATTCGATATTACGTACAATTTCGTGTACAGACTTGCAAAGCGCTATCCGCCCGACAATGCTTAATGCTTGTTCAGACATGAACTTGATCAACACTATAAATACTTGATGCCAAAGGCAACCAAACGCATTCATTTGTTTCCGGAATTTCGAAAACAAGGCGGAATTTGGAAAAAAGTTGTGAGAAAATTTATATCTGTGTTTGCTAGTGCCGGAGAAAAGTAAGTAACCTACCTTTTTTTGTTATAGTACTTAAGTATTTTGTTTACGTGTACTAGTCGGTTGATCACAACGGTCTGTATAGATAGGTAACTTAGTAACTTACAGATATTTTAATTGTCCTCTTTCGATTTGAAGACAAACACAGCACGTTTTATTCAATTGTTTTTTCACGAGAGAAGCACTGCCTCTCTAAAAAGGCCGAATAAGCAATATTGCAGAGCAATTAATTTTGTAATTTTTCTTGCAAATAACTACTAATTTTATAAAACAGTAATTTCATAATCATGTTAAATTGATTTTGAAGTAACTATTTTATCAAAACTATTCCTTTTCGGAAAGAGCGAGCGGTGCGCGGGCGACGGGAAAAGGGCGGGGCTTGAACTTCGATGCCTGTTTGTCACGTTTTAACAATGAAGCCGCAGACAAAAAATACGCAAATACACGGAGCGCGTGAACTCATTGATTTAATAAAATGTTAGTTATCGTTTTTATGGACAATTTTGGGATTTCGACGTTTATTTTTTCCTACACAAATATGATCAGTATTCGATACTGAGTACACTAATTTTTATTTATACTATTAAAAATTAGTGGTAAATTATGTACTTTAAAATTGATACCGTTTTGTGAAAACGTTTGTATTTGTCTCAGCGGTTTATTAGTTGGTCCCTTTACAAGCCGTAATTCTATTTCCGCGTGCTGACAAAGGCTGCGGTGTGATACCTATATTCAGAAAAAAACTTGGTTACTAAAACATTTTTTTTACAGGTAAGGTAACTGACACGAAACATGGCTACAGCAAAGAAAAAATGTCGACAATATAGTGTCGATTATTTGAAATATGGTTTTGTTCCATCAGAGGCAGACAAACAATTGCCCATGTGCCTATTATGCAACAAAGTTTTGAGCAATGACTCTATGAAACCATCAAAGCTCGAAGATCATCTAAAAAGGTGTCATACTGATAAAATAGGTAAAGATTTAAAATATTTTCAAACATTGAAAGAAAAATATGGAAAGAGACCCACCATGCACAGTATGTTCGCTTCAACATCTCAAAGTAACGATGATGGCTTGCGGGCATCTTACAATATCTCATTACTTATAGCAAAATCTGGAAAACCGCACACTATCGGAGAACAATTAATTTTACCCGCTGTTGAAGAGGTTTTAAAAACTGTTTTGCACAAATCTCCATTTGACGTACTAAAAAGAATTCCATTAAGTAACAATACTGTACAAAGACGCATTGATGAAATGAGCTCTGATATCGAAAGCTTTTTGTGCAATCATCTGCAAAAAACTCATTTTTCTATACAACTGGACGAGTCAACGTTACCCAGTAATGAAGCATTACTATTGGCATATGTCCGATTTATTGTTGAGGAAGAAATTCACGAAGAATTGCTATTTGCCAGAACTTTGGAGACTGACACTAAAGGCGAATCAATATTTAAAGTCCTGAGTAATTTTTTTACGGAAAAATCGATCCCATTTACAAACATTATTTCAGTGGCAACAGACGGAGCTCCTGCAATGGTCGGGCGATATCGTGGGTTTATAAGTCATCTCAAAAGAATTATACCAGGACTTACAGCTATTCATTGCGTAATCCACCGACAACATCTTGTGGCAAAACATTTAAGTGACAGGTTGAACCAATCTCTTCATTTTGTAATAAAAGCTGTCAACAAAATCAGAAGCAATGCATTGAATACACGTTTATTTGCTCAATTGTGCGACGAAAATGATGAAGACTTCCAACGACTGCTCTTACATACTGAAGTACGCTGGTTGTCGAAAGGTGCATGCTTAACGAGATTTTACTCTGTTTTCGATTCCATATTAGAGTTCTTAGAAAGTAGAGATCCAGATTTAAAAGAAAACTTGATCAAATTCAAAGCAGACATTGCGTATTTGACAGATTTGTTTAAAAAATTTAATGATATTAACTTGCAGTTACAAGGGGACAGCCTGAATTTAATAAAAACAAAGGGGATAATTTCGGCTTTTCTTGGGAAATTGAAATTTATGAAGCAAAACATTAGTCGGCGCGAATTCTCTCAATTTCCAAACTTGTCGCAGGTAGAATGTATTGATGAGGATATCCATACCTACAGTCAACATTTAAGTGCCCTGCATGATGACTTCAAAACCAGGTTTGAAGATATACTGACGATGGATATACCACCATGGATAATAAATCCATTTGATGAAACGGAAGTGGCCAATGTTGTATTACAAGAGGAGCTGCTCGAGCTAAGCACTAATGAGGAGCTGAAGGTGAAATTTAGAAAAGGCTACCCAACATTTTGGCTGCAAGCAGAAATACCCGAAAAATATCCTGGACTGTGGGAAATCGCAAGGAAATTTTTAATAGCTTTTCCCTCGTCATATCTTGTCGAAAGGAGTTTTAGTGCCGTTACAAACCTCTTAACAAAAAAAAGGAGCAAATTAAACATCACAGAGCGGGGGGATTTGCGGTTATTGCTCACAAAAATAAAGCCAAACATTGATCGTTTGCTGACACTCCATCAGATACATCCTTCCCATTAATTAAAATTATGACCTGAACCTATATTACCTTAATATTTTTTTCTTGTAATTCTATTCTTTTAATAAATAAAGTGATATAAAATGTACCATTTTTCGTTTTTATTTTACATATCGAAATATAGGGACAGAACTCAGAAGTGACACAATTTTTATTTTTTGGCGACTTTAAGAATGTGGTAGAAATGTAGCAGCAGGGGGTCCACCGAAACCAGTAAAATTTTGAAAGTGGTCCACGAGAAAAATAAGTTTGGGAACTACTGGTGTAGACCGTACCTTTTTCGTACCTTTTCTATATTAGTGATTTATTTTTCACTACAAACTACAAAGGGTAAAAAACAAAAAAAAACGCCTGCCCCTGTTTTTCTCAAAATTCTGAATTTGCGTTTAAAAGCTTTTACTTACTTGTACCTAAATTTGTTTTTAATGAAAAGGTATTGTGTTGTGTGGACTTTTGGCGGGAAGCTGTGAAGAGCAGTATCGGCGCTGTATTTTATTTTCCAAAATTTGTGTTTTTTTGAGTGTTTGTGCATAATAATGGTAAATTATTATTCGCAAAGTGTTCGATAACAAGCGTGAGTATTGGGAAGGGATACAGTGTTTGATTTATGTGATTTTCAGGCTTGTTGCCAAAAGCTCCTAGTAATCGCTTAGTGCAGTTTTTCTACCACTTCACTTAGCCTGATTCTTCTGATTAGACTTGACTTGACTAGGACTTGACGAAACCACACTGTAGGATTGAAAAATGAAGAAGGGCTATAAAGGACTTTGTATCCACGGCCGTAAAACCCATTACTAAAAAAAAATTGTGTTGTGTCGTTCGGTTAATCACAAATTGTGTTGAGAAAATAATACGAATCTCGAGACGGAAGAAAAGTTAAGTCAAGGTAAGTTGATGTTGATGATGGTTTGCATTTTGCATTTTTCATGTTTTTTGTTTGCACTGCAAGAAGGCAAAGTTGTATGACAATGCTATTGACTTACTTATTTTCTTGTCATCACTGCCAAGGTGTGGTTTATTGCCTTTCATTCATTCTTATTATATAGTTAATGACAAACAACTTAAAATTTTACAAACTATCTGTTCCGATCTGATGGTCAAAGGTAGAACTTTATTTAATAGCCCTGAAAGTTTGACATCTAAATAAATTATTTAAAATTATTATTCACCACTAGCGTCAAAACGAAACGGATAGGTTTGATACTTTGTTGTTGAGTTTTTTAATGTTTTGTTGGGGTTGCCATCTTGTGAAATAACAACCGAATTTGAATAATTCCGGAGCATTTACGTATATCAGTTAAATTCATTCAAGTAGGTAATTGGCTATTTGACAGTTGTAACGATGAAACATAAAATATGTTAAATATGATAGCTTGTAACCAAATAATAATTATACAATAGGTATTTCGCTTTAAAAGAAATTTTAAATATTTTTTTTATTCAAAATAGATTTGCCTTTTTATCTGTGGATTACAAGATTCGAGATGTGGTCGGCCATCTTGTGACATTACATCTCACAGAAAATGTCAAGCAAAACGTCATCTGTCAGTTTCAAACAACGTTCACCGATTGACGGTTTTGAAATGTGACGTCATAAAATGTCAAGTGACCGGCTGTTTTCGCGCGAACTTTAAATTAATAAATCCTTTTTATGCTATTAAATAACGCTTTTTTTTCGTAAATGCATAATTGTAAAAGGTTTATTATAAACATACGTAAGTTTTTGAATATTTTTCCGAAGGCTGTCAAGTAGCCAATTGTATGCATGCATGTGATTCTAATATTTGAACTTTTTATATTAAATGATACGAAATCATACTTTGTTTTAATATTTTTTGTTTCATAACTTTCTTTTCTATCTATACTGATATTGTATTATGGTGTACGTATATACTCCGTAAACGGTCAAAGTAAAAGTTTGCGGAATGCACAGAACACAATGTATCAGACTGAAATTGTTAGTTGGCCTAGAAACTTTCATGAACAGATGGCGCCACCCGTCATATGCTTATATAGCTTATATATTTATATTGTTTCTATTTAGTTAATTACGCAAACTTACCTTCTCTTTCAAACTAAACTATAGCCTGACTGACAAGAGCTTGTTTCAATGCTTTAGGTATAGCCCTGGGTTAAAGTATACGGAAATAGATGGAGTAGGGGATTGGCAAAAGGGTGGGGACAATCTCCCGCTCCACCTATTTCCGTATGCTTTAACCCAGGGCTATACCTAAAGCATTAAAACAAGCTCTTGTCAGTCCACCTATATCCGTACCTTACCGTACCTTTGCATGGAGCTGTGTGTGATGGATGGCATGTTTTTTGTCTAAACGCAGGTGTTGGGAAATGGACAGATTTATAACGAAGCGAAAACGTAATCCTCCTGATAATAATAGCTCTCAAAATAGTAACCAGCCTACTAAACCCGGTCATTCAACTAAGAAGAAATGTTTAAGTCCTAGTATTCCTGGCCCTTCATGTACTGACGCACTAACAAAACCTACCCAGCCACAAGAATCAAATCCTTCCAACGTCTTCAGTCTGCTAGACAAATCAAATCCATCTAACAAAAAAAAACCACAAGCCTTACTTGATACTTGTAACGAAAATGACGAAATCCAGATAGCAACAAGTAATGACGAGCATAAAAAAAATATTCCAACCAAATCTAAAAAATCATCGGATAAGACTGAAAAACATTTATATGTTTTTAGCGAGAAATGGTTAGAAATTAAAGAACTCTCAGAGTGGCTAGTTTCAGACACAGTTAAAGGCACAATCAGTGCAAAATGCAAATACTGTCAAACTACGTTACCGAACCACAAGCCGCACTTGATACGACACTCTGAAACTGATAAACACAAATCAGTAATGAAAGCCATTAAATCCACATCAAATATTAAAGAATCATTAAAACCATCAGTTGAAGCTCTTTCAGCAAAAATAGGTGAGCTTAAAATTGCTGCAATGCTGGCTACAAATAATTTACCATTCCTCTTATCAGACACTTTAGTTAGCTTAATAGCGGACATTTGCCCCGATTCGAAAATTGCTCAGAAGATGAAGATGGGTCGTACAAAAGCAACAGCAGTTGTAACACAAATTTTAGGGCCCAGTCTTCAAAGTACGTTACATGATTATTTAAAACAACCCGGTAATTTCTTTTGCCTAATAATGGACGAAACAACTGATGTTGGCACAAAAAAACAATGTGCGATGACAGTGATATATTGTGACAAAAAATTTAAAATAGAAACAGAATTCTTCGATTTGCTGGAAATGGCTTCAGGTACGGCTGATGACTTGTATAACGCATTAATACAGAGCGTTGAAACAAAAAAAATCCCACTAGAAAACTTAGTGGGATTTTCTTCAGACACGACGAACGTGATGGTCGGCGAATATAATTCTGTGTTCGCCAAATTGAAAGAAAGACTTCCTAACATAGTGTGTGTCCGCTGCTCTTGCCATATGATTCATTTGGCTGCCTCTAAAGCTTGTCTAAAACTGCCAAAATCAGTAGAAGATATGTTACGGAACATTGGCTCCCATTTCAGCCGCAGCCACAACCGACAACAGAAGCTTGCAGAAATGCAACGCTTCTACCAAACAGATATTCATCAGATTCTTTTGCCGGCAACAACTCGGTGGCTTTCTTTAAAGGCATGTGTCGACCGAACGCTGGAACAGTATCCTGCACTGGAAGCCTATTTCAGACTTGAAATAGTGGAAGATCCGTCCAGAATAACTGAAAGTATCATTTTCAGTTTGCGTAACCAGTTTACAAAATTTTATCTCCAGTTCATGGCATATGTGCTAGACCTGCTAAATGCCTTCAATATTACTTTTCAGTCTGAATCGCCATTACTTCATAAACTGAAACCTGCCGTAGAAGTTCTCATCCGCACAATTGCAAGTAACTTCATTGATTTACATCACGTCAAAAACACGCCTCCTCTAGAGATCGAACATAAAAACCCAAGGTTGTACTTGCCTTTGGAAAATTTGTACCTTGGTGTTCTTGTGGACTCAAGCCTCAACGCGGTTGAAAATGATGTAGGAAAAGAGGACCTGGAAAGATTCAAACTAGATTGCCTGGCATTTTATGTTGAAGTTATAGAACAAATAAAACAAAGATTTATATTTACAGACCCAATATATGACATAATCCAAATAGTCGAACCAAAAATTATAAAATCGTTTGATCCACAAATGATAACTTCAATTTTAAACAGATTTCCTTTTTTAGCCCCCACATATCTGAATAAAAGTGCATTAATAAACGAATGGCGGGAGTACTGTTTATTAGATCTGGCAAGTGTGGACGACAGTATATCGATTCAAATGAATGCTGCTGATTTTTGGGCAAAAGTATTTAAATTAAAGGACATAGCTGGCACAGAAAAATTTAAAAATTTAAAAATCCTGATAGGATTCCTATTAATTCTGCCTTTTTCTAATGCCTCAGTGGAAAGAGTATTTAGCAAACTAAAGCTGATAAAGACTGAACATCGGAATCGCCTGAATACCGAAACTATTGCTGCATTAATAGCTACTAGTTCATGTATACAGCAACAAGGTGGTATAAACAATTTTGAACCCAGCTCTTCTATGTTAAATAAGAAGATAAAGTACTAAAATTAATGTGATATAGTAGTGACGGATTTGGCTGATAAAGTAAACACCTAAATACAACACCAAATTCCCTTTTTTGTGAATTTTGAAAACTAATGATTTCGATATAAATAAATGTTTATATCTGTAGAGAAATATTACTAAGTTTGTAGATTGAAATGAAAACTATTAACTTGCATTAAGCATGGGTGCAGGCTAAGTATTAAGTATTTTGGAATGAAGTAAAGCATGTCTACAGACAGAATGACACATATCCAAACTATTGGAGCTTCAAGCATGTATTCGCAAGTTATTTATTTATAAACTCGTGGTAAGTTAAATTATTATTTTACAATTGGGTATTCTACTAATTTTTATTTTTCTTTCTTATCAATATTTTTATTTCCAGAAACAGAATTATGAAAGAATTTTTGTAATCCGTTCAAAAATAAATAAGTTCTAAGCCTTTGAAATTCAGTGGTAGAGGAAACTGTCAAAAAACAAGAAAAGGATGTACTGTGTGAGCTTTGACGTCACTGCCACTAGGTTTCGTGCGTACAAAAGAGATAGTAAGACGTCCCCACCACGCTCCTACTTTTGTTTCAGAGAAAACTTTAAAATTGAATTACTGCCTTACTTATCAACCAATTTTGTTGTTATTTTCAGAATCGGTTACTTTTTAGTGTATATTTTGTTTAGTATAATAATATTAACCAAGTATGAATACAGTCAAGTAGCCTATTACATTCAGAAAAAAATCTGATCTAGTTCTTGCAGAAGTATTTCGACTCAACCGTACCTTGAAGTTAAAAACCGTACCTTTTCAGAAAGCCAACTGTCCTTTTTTGGGAAATCATACTGGCAACACTGATTGAAATGTCAATGTCAACAATAACAATCAACTTGTCATATCGTCATTAAAAGAAAAGAAAAACAGCAAATCAAAACAAAATACATAATACCTACAAATTAAAAAAATGTTTTTAATCAAACCATAACAAAATTAGAATTAAAAATGTCTATAATCAGCTCAGTTTCTCTGGGAAGCATCTGTGAGGGTTGTTTGAGTGTTGACAGAAAATTGACAACGATTGACGGTGAAGAAAGTAAGGAGTTTCACTATATTTTGGAATCTATCGTAAGTACATACCTATTTTAATTACTATTTTTCTATAAAATTAGTACGAATTTAAATAAAGAACAAATCAATAAGCAAAAAAGTAATTAAATTAGCTAACAATGATTTAGGAATTCACCCTCTTAATTTATTTAAAACATGCAGCCGCCTGGGGTTCTACTGCCGATCCCAAAGGAATTTTAGTTACGTTGACGTCCTAAGCTGAAAGTGGTCTTCTTAAATAAGTAAAAAATTACTGCCAACTGGGCCTAACAAGGGGATAAAATCTTTAGCATATAGCTGTTATGGTCATTAAATTTTGTGTTTAAAATGAGTACTTGATCGTCTGCCAGCCGGAGTGCTACTTTTTAACTCACGCAAAATGGGTAGGTCGATTGTTTTTTTTGATGTCGATGCATTTTCGTTCAATTCCTAATGATTCTTATTTGATATTGAACGATTTTCATTCGACATATATGTCATACACAAAAATAGGGTTCCAGGTCGCCTTGAATTGCGTTAGAAGCACAATAACAGATGCTCCAATGTGTGGGGGACTAGCATGGAGTAATTACCAAGAGAAGATGCCGTTTGAAATGGCGCAGTAGTGTGACCATTGGCGCCTTGCCGACACAAAAATGGACGGAAGTTGTCATTGCTCGTGCTCCATGATTGGAGCCACAGCCGAAACCAAGCACCCCGCACATCTGCCTTCCGCCCCGGGTAGCCTCACAAACACTTTCTTCCAAATCGCTTAGGAGATGCCGTAACATCTCCTCTTTGTAATTACTCCATGGGGACTACACACAAGATTGAGTGAATAATCTAACTTGTGCCTACAAACAATTTTGAGAATTATCGTTAGCCAGAACTGTGGGAGTTTATATTGTGATATTCTTTTTGATTAAGCGAGGGAGGGCTACAAATCACGTTTGAGGAAAAAATATTGTTTGTATGTTTCTATGTACTATCGCGGTACATAGAAACATACAAACAATATTTTCTCTGAACCGTTAGTCCAATTTTGGTGAAATTCGAAAGTTGTATAGGAGGGAGACATGCATAGAATTTTCAAGTTTATTGGACATCCAAATCGGTTTAGTAGTTTTTGATGTATTTGCATTAAGGTAAAAATAAGTATTTTTAAATAATTACAAAGCCATTAGTTGGATTTTGCTGATATGCAGAATGTAGGTAAAGAATGTTAAAATAAATCTGGTAAAAAAATTGTTTTATTTGTTTTTAACTGACTTTCAAAAATAGGTTTTGCTGTTTATTTCATATTATTTAATAACACCGTAGTTTATAAGCCTATTTAAAAAATTGTTTCATATTTTAAAGCGTACACTTTCAGTTTATTCTCCTGAAATCCAGGTCTTGCGAGTGCTTATATATGCATCATATAAGATGTATGCCTCTTTGCCTAATAAATTGTTTAATGGTCCGCAATGCGGATGTGACTATCCAGGTGTTGTAGCTGTCTACTGTGAAATCTCACCATTACGCCGGCCTTATGCATACTTGCCTACTAAATTGTTTAAGGGTCCGATGACACGTGATACCAGAAGATGCAGGTCTCTATGGACTACTTTGACCTTTTAGCTGGCAGGCCGTATGCTTTTTTGCCTACAAAATTATTTGAAGGTCGACAACACGCAAAATCTAACGTCTATTTGAATCCTGTCTATATAAATAAAATAATCGCGAGGTCTATGTTCGCGGTGAACAACTAGTTTTATTTAGCAATAAATAAGAGACAAGAGTGTAACATAAACTGCATTTTATCATGAGAAATGATATTTTTTACATAATCTTGAAGTTTTCATACTGATGCAACTTTTGACAAACTTATCATCATAGGAAACACCAAATATACACAAAAATATAGTAAATTTTGTTTCAAAAGTGCTGGCAGGTTCTTCCGCCACGGTTCTTTAAATGAAATAATAAAAAGGGCGCTTGCCACTATCAATATTCCTAGTGCGCTGGAACCAGTGGGGTTAATTAGGGATGACGGCAAGCGTCCAGATGGTCTAACACTGGTCCCTTGGGAGCGGGGAAGGGCACTCGTATGGGACGCAACATGTGTCGATACGATGGCTCCTTCCCCCCTCAAGGGAACAGTCTCCAAGGCCGGAGCCGCGGCGGAGGCTGCAGAGGGCGCCAAGCGGCGCAAATATGAATCGTTATCTAGTGATTACATATTTGCTCCGCTTGGCTTTGAAACGTTCGGTCCATGGGGGCCCAGCATAAAATCTTTTTATAAAACTTTGGCCCCACGACTGGTCGACGTCGCTGGTGACAGGAGGGCCGGCTCATATCTCGCGCAAAGAATAGCAATTGCTATTCAGCGCGGGAATGCGGCTGGCGTTCTTGGAACCATGCCACAGGGACACCAGTTTTTTGATTTTTAAGTTTTTTATTAGATTAATTAAATAAAAAAAAATAGACGAAATGAAAATATAGTAAATTGTTTTTTTTTTATTCTATATATTTATATATATTTAATTTGTGCCAATATACAGGATATAAGCCACACAATACAGCTTTGTTGGGAGTGTGCCGCCTGTCTCAAACGGTCGTTGAAGTTCAGGGAACAAGTGAAAGGCGCTCGAGACTCCATCATACGGTTTATGGTGAGTGTATTGAAATATTCAAGTTATTAAGATCAGAATAGGAACACTGTTTATTGATTTCCATGAGAACTCTTGGTAAAACATGAAGTTTCAGAATTAAATGTGTATTCTATACTAATATTATAAATCCGTAAGTCTGTCTGTCTGTTACGCTTTCACGGCCAAACTGTTGAATGGATTTTGATTAAATTTGGTATGGATATAGTTGAAGACCCGGGTGAAACATAGGCTACTTTTTGATACAGGCAGAGCTGGGGGAAAAAAGCTAGTATTTTATAATAAAGATCTACCTACCTTTATACCTTTTTGGTATTATATGCACTTTATTCTGTTATTTATTAAATACTAACTGTTTCCCGCAGCTCCGCCTAAGTCAAAAAGTACCCTATGTTTGACCCCGGGTCTTCAACCATATCCATACCAAATTTCATCAAAATCCGTTCAGCGGTTTGGCCGTGAAAGCGTAACAGACAGACAGACAGACTGTCGCATTTATAATATTAGTATGGAAGTATGGATGCAGTGTGTTAGTTTAAAAGTTAACTCTTATTAAATGAAAAAATATTTAAGCTTTATTGCACAATAAAAAAATTTTGATAAAATACAAATGGTGGATGGACTCTTAGATTGATAATTGGTCTCCGCGGCGCTACGACGCGCGAGAAAAATTATTTATCTAATGGTGGACTGTATACTATTTTTATGGTCATAAATTCTAGAGTTGTACATGTTGATAATAAAAAAAATATATATATTTAATTTAATTAAATAAGTCATTTATTTATTTATTAAAACTTTATTGTTCCACAAAGTACACATATACTTATAACAATTGGCGGACTTAATGCTAAGAGCATTCTCTACCAGTCAACCATTGGGAGAAACGGAAAGATAGTTTGGCGCAAAAAAGTTAAGGGGGAAAAATGAAAAACTTATAGAAAAACTTAGAGCAAATTTTATCAAAAGCTTAAGTTTATACACTACGTAAACATACATAAAACATACACAAATACTATTTCATTTTAAATATATACCTATATATATATACATATACCTACACAAATATCAATGATGAAGTCAAGTCACATTGAGACGTTTTCATTAACTGAGCGAGTCCAAAATGTGCACACGTGCCCGCTTTTTAAATAAAAATTTGTTAGGACTTTCCTTAATATCAGCAGGCAATCAGCAGGTCATTGCAGCTGAAGGATTAAAAAACAAAAAAATAAGAAATCATATTTTTTCGCGATTGTTACACAATAAATTAAACTATGTTTATACAATTATTTTTTTTTATAAAATTAACGTTGTAAAAACCGTATTGAAATAGTTTCATTTAATGAACAAAAAATAATCAAATTCAAATTCTTTATTTGCAATAGAAGGGTGTGAATGGTGTGATACAGATGTGTAAATTACATAATATCGAGCTTGCCTATCTAACCGTTGAAAACAGTATGCAAATTTTATGATTGAAGATAAAATCTACTCACTACATACGTAATTCGAAATGTAATATCATGAATCGTTTCAAGCATTATTAGAATTTTCATTGACATGTAATTTATTAATTTTCAGTTAAACCAGACAACTTTAACTTCCCTATCCCGCCTACGAATCACAAACAATGATGTCATACAAGAAATTACATACAAAACTGAAACTCCAAGTGAAAACGAAAGTTGTCATACCAAACACAGAGTTAAGAAGGAGAGGGGAAGAAATACCCAGAGGAAAGAGGTGATTCATATTATTTTTAGGGTTCTGTACCCAAAGGGTAAAAATAAAACTGGTCAAGTTTGAGTCGGACTCGCGCGCGAAGGGTTCAAAAGGGGGTAATAATCATGTATGTTGTATGGGTGCGCTTAAAATATTTTAGTCTGTCTTTTAGTATTTGTTGTTAAAGCGGCAACAGAAGACTCTGTCACTAACCCATATTCTCAAACGTTGCTCAAACTCGACTCAACCTAACTCCAACTCATTGGTATGATTAGTCGTCACTAGCTTTCTCGACTTAAGGAGATTCCTCATTGGAGGTGAGTATCGAACTGTCAAATTTAAGGTTGGTCGAGAGGTACCTTGGTACGAAATAAAGTGGATATAGGTGTTATTTGCCTAGGTATCCATTACTTTATTTTATTTTTTACTCTTTTCTATTGTAATTTTCAATTTTTGTGCTTAGAATTGTTATTATAACCTGAGACGTTCCTCATTGGAGTTTGCTGAAGCAATCAACTTAGAATATCGTTTTCAAGGAAAGTTCGAGGACTTCCTTGAGGCGTCCTCCAATGAGTTTGAGTGAGGTTATGTTTAACAATACGGGTGTAAGACGCTGCTGTCCATCCGTCTGTCACCAGGCTGTATTTTATAAACCGTGAATAGACAGTTGAAATTTTCTTCTATGTATGTAGTTAAAATATACTAGCAACTTATTTTATATACTTAGATAGATATTAGTATTGACATTAAATGTGAAATCAAATTCTTATTATTATTTTAATTGTATTTTCAGACATGTATATTGTTTTTATGAACTATGAACTAAATGGAGCAATGAAGTTTTCATTCATTCATTCATATTCACAGATGATGTATTTCTATTGTTGCTATAACAAAACAAAAATTATAAAAAGACCGGCCAAGTGCAAATCGGACTCGTATACGAAGGGTTTCGTACTACTATCTATAAAAATGGCAAAAAATCGTGTCTGTTGTATGGGAGCTCCCCTTAAATATTTGTTTTATTTTTATTTAATTATTTATTTTAAAGTGAATATGTAAGTCAATAATCTGAGAATATTTCAAGCGTCTACCTGTTGCCATTGTCAATATCGAGCAAAATCGACCAAAAAGTATTTTTTTTATACAACGTAGGCAAACAGGCGTACGGCCCACCTGATTGTAAGTGGTTACCGTAGCCTACGAACGCCTGCAACACCGGAGATGTCACGAGCGCGTTTCCGACCTGCCCCCTCTGGGGCCTGGCGACCCTACTCACCAGCAGGAACACAACACTGCATCACAGTGTTATTTGGCTGAGGTCTTCTGCTGGGGGGAGGTACTTCCCTAGACGGACTACTTACGGTCATGTTTTTTTTTTGTATTTATATTTCTAAAATTTTTATTTTACTCTGTTTTTAGTAGTACAAACGTGATTTTTAGGACAATTTTTTTCTATATTAATACGGCCACAGGTAAACGCTTGAAATATTCACAAAATATGGTACGGACCCTTCGTGCGTGACTAATACGACTCTAACTTAGCCGGTTTTAACGGAATATTCTAAACTAGCTTTTTTCCGCAGCTCCGCCTGCGTCAAAAAGTAGCCTATATTTGACCCCGGGTCTTCAACTATATTCATACCAAATTTCATCAAAATCCATTCAACGGTTTGGCCGTGAAAGCGTAACAGACAGACAGACAAAGGACAGATAGACAGACAGACTTTCGCATTTATAATATTAGTATGGATACATTAAATTAATTACAGGATGAAGTGTCTAAGTCTACAGTGAAACCAGTAGCTTTTATTAAAATTGAAGAAAATGATGATTATATCGACACGTGTATGTTTGATGTGCCAATCGTTGACGAGGGTGATGAAGATGTGAAGGTGAGTGATGTTAATGATGAAGAAAAAGGTGTACTTATGAGACTAAAAAAATAATTGGTCGTAGTGATATCATATGTTTTCGCGATTGTAACATAAATAAATCTATACTAATCTAATGATAATTAATATTAATCTGAGTGCTCCCAGGGGAGGCCTCCGTCCCTCACCTTCGACCTTCCTTCGCCAAGGTCGGAGTGGACGCCGATGAAGGACAGGACCCTTACCTCTAGCTTGCCTTCAAATTCAAATTCTTTATTTGCAATAGAAGGGTATGATACAGATGTGTAAATTACATAATATCGAGCTTGCCTATCTAACCGTTGAAAACAGTATGCAAATTTTATGATTGAAGATAAAATCTACTTACTACATACATATTTCGAAATGTAATGTCACGAAACAGAAATGGTTTTTTTTTTCAAAATTCTGGCCCCCAAACTTGTCGACGCCGCTGGTGACAAGAGGGCCGGCTCATTTCTAGCGCAGAGGATAACAATCGCCATCCAGCGCGATAATGCTGCCGGAGTTCTTGGCACCATGCCGCAAGAACAAACATTAGATTTTAATTAGTTTTTTTTTTATTAGGTTTTAGTATTTATTTAGTTTTAATTAAATTATGTTTTTATAATTAAAAAATTACAGAAATCTCTTACATAATTAAGATAAAAAAAAATGACAAGACATGCAAGCATGACAACACTCTTTTGAATCATACAAAACTTAATTCAAAAGCGACCTATATGCAGTACGAAATAAATATTGATTTTCAACCAAAATCATTTTTAAACTTGCTGTATATTTTTGTATTGTAAAACTTTTTATTTTTATACTACGCTCGATAGGTTTAGGAGAAAAATATTTTATAACCTACTCGCTCATCGTCATTATTTCGTGTAGGTTTAATTGTCTATCGACGACATACATCCGCTTACACATATTTTTTAATGTCTTACGTTAATTTGTAGCAAGATTAAAATAATTAATAATTAAGGACTAGTCCGTCTGGAGAAGTACCTCCACCCTACAAAAGACCGCAGTCAAATAACACTGTGATGCAGTGTTGTGTTCCTGCTGGTGAGTAGGGTCGCCAGGCTCCAGAGGGGACAGGTCGGCAACGCGCTCGTGACATTCCGGTGTTGCAGGCGTTCATAGGCTACGGTAACCACTTACCATCAGGTGGGCCGTACGCCTGTTTGCCTAATTAGGTGTATAAAAAAAAAATATTAGGAGAAAATAATGAGGTTGAGAAACCACTCTAGCGATAAGTCCGCCATTGTACCACATTTTCATGTATATTTGTTGGGTACATATTAGACTCTCAAAAATCTATTTTAAATATTATTCATATATTTTTATATACCTATATTTTTATTTCGGTGCAAAAAGCTTTGTATTTTTTTTTTTAATAATATACAAAAGATTTTTGTCGTAGGAATCATCCCCACTACAAGCAGAACTGAAACCCGACACAGACCTTAAGGTCCCAGTGAAAAGGAAAAAGCGACAGAAGGTAAAAGAGGACAGTTTCAACGACTCAGACGACGAGCCGTTGAAGAAATCTGATAATATGGGTGAGGGTGAGAATTAAATGTACTTTAAATACCAAATATTTTGTTTTATTTTTTATTTATTTAGGCACATCAACAATGTAAACACAATCATTACAAAAAACATTGCTTAAAATAATTTTATCCAGTGCTTACACCTATTACAGACATGCACAACATTGTCAAATAATATTATTCATATCAAGAATTAACAACTCACAAATTAATTTAAAATTAAAAGTTACAATTTAAAATTTTATACAATTTGAATCAAACCAACTTATCAAGCTTTCTTGTTTGCGCAATAATAGGCTACTTGACTGTATTCATATTTACGCAATATTTGCATACGAAACAATATGTACACTGAAAAGTAACCGATTCCGAAAACAACAACAAAATTGGTAATTAATCAAATCAGTAATTAGCATTTAAAGTTTTCTTAAGAAGAAAAGTGGGAGCGTGATGGGGACGTCTTGCTATCTCTTTTGTACGCACGAAACCAAGTAGCAGTGACGTCACTGCACCATTAAGTGCGTCTTTTTCTTGTTTCTTGCCAGTTTCCCCTTCCACCAAATTTCAAAGGCTTATAACTTATTTATTTATGAACGGATTTAAAAAAATCTTTCTGTTTTTAGTTTCTGGTAGTGAAATGTTTGATATGAATGATAAAAATAAATTGATTAGAATACCCAATTATGAATGGGGAATAGATGAACAAAATCCCTTGATTATTTTGTCTGGCGGTAGAAATAAGGTTAACTGATAAAATTTTAGATTTTTAGGATCAGCCCATGATCGGCTAATTAATTGTAAAAAATAATCACAATTAAACCCTGAAAAATCGATCTTGACGTCTCTATGGGTATATGCATGTGCCACATCGGTCGACGTATCTAATAATATCATAATGAAAATTGTGGCCTGATTGAATACATTGGCCAAACACTTTGTAACACCTTTTTTTAACACATTTATTCTGGCAAAATAAACTATTCTATTCTATTCCTTTTTATTCTATCATTAAAAAAAAAAACAAAATCTGTCATTTCTTTTTTTTTAAATGAAAGTTTTGATAGTTTGACTTTGACACTGAAATGTACTTCTTTTTTTAAATTTTGATATTTGATCAATGAATACTAACAAGTATGGACTAATTTATTTATTTCATGTGCACACTGTAAATGTATATATTATTAACTTTAGGAGAACTTGGTACAAGATTTCTACTTATTCGTAATGATGAGAAACAAGAGATTTTTAATTTTATATTTTATTTATTTATTAAATAAAAATTGTCGACAGTATCTCGCAAGCGAAGAAAAACGCGAGAGAAGCCGGCGGGCGTGATTAGTAACTCTCGTGTCGACAGAATTCTTAAACAGCTTAACGTAGACAGCGGACAACTTGAAATGGTCTTACTGACTTGGGAACAGGTAAATTAAATTTATTTATATTATAAACTTTCAAATTTTTATACCGATATTTTCTTCTCGAAAAAAATATTCTTCGAACACAAGTGACTATTTCACAGTGTATTCATTAATGAAGTAGTAAATTTAGTCAAAACAGCAACTCTTTATGATCAAAAATCGTTTGTTAGGCTCTTGTTAGCTAAATGTGTTGCGTCTCGTTCTTTCACTCTAAATCTACACTAATATTATAAAGAGGAAAGATTTGTATTTTTGTGTGTATGTTTGTAATGAATAAACTCAAAAACTACTGTGCCGATTTCAAAAATTCTTTCACCATTGGAATGCTTCATTCACTCTGAGTAACATACGCTATATACCGCAGGTGAAGCTGTGGGAAACAGCTAGTATCTAATAAAAGAGAAAGACATATTTTATTTAACAAAAATTAAACTATGTAATACGGTTTAATAATAATGTAATATTTTATATTAAAAATGTTTAATTTCATGTGTAACAATCGCGGAAACAAAGGATATCATTAGTATTACATTTTAGCAATTTTAGTTATAACTTTAGTCTAGGCTATTAAAATTTAGTATTCTTTATATTGATTTTTCTATTGGTGTTCCCCAAGGGTGAATACTAGGTCCCCTAGTTATTAAAAAGTAGCCTTAAAATTTAAAGCAACTTAAAATAGCCTATTTATTTAATATTCAATAGACTTTTTTGTATATAATCATTTTAAAAGAATCATTTTTTAAATTAAATCATGTTGACTTTGACGAAACACGTTTATGG
Organism: Euzophera pinguis; assembly: GCA_947363495.1. Taxonomy (NCBI): domain Eukaryota; kingdom Metazoa; phylum Arthropoda; class Insecta; order Lepidoptera; family Pyralidae; genus Euzophera; species Euzophera pinguis. The sequence continues at coordinate 7,102,777 of OX376182.1, forward strand.
AAGTCAGACGGCAGTTCATTATTGTGCTGAGAAATCTAGAACCATGACTTACAGCATACCTTAGGCTCTGATGCGTGAGCTGAGTAAAAATTTATTACGTTTCAAAGACCGATTATTTTTGAAATTTCATAATTTTCTCATTGTCTTAGTTTTTCTAATATAATTATCTTACTTGTAACAGGTAGACGAAGAAAGATCTAAGGCTTTATCAAACGAAACGTTCACTCGCCACGAATACCGCTGTTACGACTGCGTTTTAGGATTCAACCATAGCATGAAATTAGATGACCACAAGAAGAAACACGATCCAGTAAGTAGATAAAGAAAATTGTGTGTGTAGTACTTCGGTTTAATATGTGTGTTCCCCAAGGATTTATACTAGGTCCGCTAATAATTTTTAATTTTTCTATTGATTATATCCAAAAACAGCATTTTTCTTTCTATGGGATATTGAAATTTATAGTGGTGTTCCCCAAGGATGTTTTTTAGGTCCGCTAGTTATTATTGTAGCGATTAATCCATACTTATAAATAATACTAGCTGTTTCTCGCAGCTCCGCCTGCGTCAAAAAGTAGCCTATGTTTGACCCCTGGTCTTCAACTATATTCATACAAAATTTCATTAAAATCCGTTCAGCGGTTTGGCCGTGAAAGCGTAACAGACAGACAGACAGACTTTCGCATTTATAATAATAGTATGGATTTAGACAGAATAAGAATCTACTAGCTCATTGACTATAGGAAACTAGGTTCCCTATCAAGTAAGAAGTATCAAGAAAATTAGGATTTAGACCTCCAGAATAACGCAACATCCAGTTGTGGATGTTGCAAAACTCTGAATTGAGTCGTGAACCCCGAAATTTTCGAATATCCAATTTTCCAGCCCTTAAGGCTCTGTACCTTATATCCTAGAATTACCTAGGCCCTTAAATAGATCGAAGGGGTTTTATCGATGCAAAGACAAACATCTTGGAAATATATGAGATTTGAAATTTACACAATCGTGGTGAGTTCTAACTTAATGTAGCGCCATCTAATGGCGTGTGACAGAACTTCTATAGTGAGATGTTACAAAATATTGGATAGATGACATTTGAAAATAACACAATCATGGCGAGTTCAAACTTAGTGCAGCGCCATCTAGCGGCGAGTGACGCAAATTCTAATGTGCGGTGTTACAGTATGAATATAGTTGAAGACCCGGGGTCAAATATAGACTACTTTTTGACGCAGACGGAGCTGCGGGAAACAGCTAGTAATTTATACTTTTGCTTCGTGTCACAGGCGAACGGGACTGTATGCTGTTCGGTTTGCAAGATTGTATGTAAGGACACGCATTCGTTATCGGCGCATCGGAGACGACATCGAATTAGGTAATTATTAACTCTTAAATTAAACTATTTTAATACGGGTTTTAAAAAAAATAATAATTAATAAAATAAAATATTTAATACGGTTTTTAATAAAATTAATAATTGGGTCGCTAGGCTCCTGAGGGGTCGCTGTGCTGATAGCGGACAGGTCGTGACATCTCCGGTGTTGCAGGCGTTCATAGGCTACGGTAACCACTTACCATCAGGTGGGGCCGTACGCCTGTTTGCCTACTTAGTGGTATAAAATATGGGCGGTAGTTTTGTATTCTTGTGACATCACAGACAAATGTTTAGTCTTAGACTACTTGTGATCATGAACGCTGTAAAGTATTTGAAACGTTAGATGTGAATATATAGGTAAAAATAATACCTACTAATGATTTCTTATGTTTTCGCGATTGTTATTCATTAAATTTAACTATTTTATATTGGTCTGCCTGTGACCATGAACGCTGTAAAGTGTTTGAAACGTCAGGTGTAAATAAATAAGTAATGAACGCGATAAAAACCGCATTAAAATAGTTTAATTTAATAATAATAATACTGTTTTTGTTTATCAATTATGTAAACATAGCTTATACATTTTGATTTACTTTTATTTCTGCCTTATTTTACTTTTGTTTCCGCATTGTTCTCTTTTTATTTTTGTTTTGGCCTACTTTTATTTCTGCCTCTATTCCTAACGAACTGAATCGCCTGAAGTGCCGTAGCGTGTGCCAAAGTTAACTGGCCTGCTAATGGCACTTATATATTCTTATTTCTGTGAGCGTCCAGCCACGCGAGCGGGATTCGCATCAGTGCGAACGATCCATTATTTCTGGTTGTAGTAGTTTTTCCATCATTCTTACCGCGCTTTTCGATTACAAGATGGCGTTGCGTGCACTGTGAAGGCTTGTTTTCCCGCGCGGCCGTCGCAGCCGATCATTTGGCGAGAGAACATTCTGCTCCGCAACCGTTTCATAAATGTACTATATGCGGAAAGCCGGAGACGTGAGTATATAGTTCATTATCTATGATGTCTATAAATATAGGTACTATTTTACAATACTACAGCCGATTTTCACATGAATTTTTATTTTTCACATGAATTTGGACAATTTCCAATGATGAAGTGCTCATGAGTGCTTTTCATCGGTGCAAATTTTCATTCGTGCTTCGGAAGGCACGTTAAGCTGTTGGTCCCGGCTGCCATTTGGTAGTCGTTAAAGGAACCACGTCAGAGGCCGAGAGGCGGTTCCGAACAACTCTGACACCAGGGTGTGCATAGTCGATAGATAATGTAACCTACACGCAATGATGATGATCAGTGGAAATTATGCCAATGTTTTTGATATGTATGTACATGTATATATCCCTATCCATACTTCACTTTATCAGTTTTTCTTTAATATATGTATTATACATAAAAACCTTCCTCTTCAAACACTATCTATTAAAACAAACTGCATCAAAATCCGTTGCGTAGCTTTAAAGATTTAAGCATACATAGGGACAGACAGGAAAGCGACTTTGTTTTATACTATGTAATGATAATGATGCGAAAGTCTGTCGGTTATGCTTTCACGGCTAAACCTTTGGACCGATTTTGATGAAACTTGCTATGGATATAGTTGAAGACCCAGGCACGCCGCGGACACTCCACACAACAACGGCGAGCGCGATACCTATTACTACTACCGTTCGGACGCGATCACGCGTCAATCAGTGTGTTACTAGTATAGTTGGTTATTTACGTGGTCGCAGCGGCCGCGCGGCTGAAGCGTCATCCTTGCATTGTTTTGCTCTCCATGTTTACCCTAACTCTGCTTGGTTCGGTGCGATATCTGTTTCGGGCGGAAGGGTGTGAGTACTAATAATAATTCTGTGCTATTAATATAATTTAAATTCTCAGGACGCTCGGAAAACTTCGCTATCACATGAAAAGTCACTCGGAACGCCAGAACTGCGAGCTTTGCGGCAAAAGCTTCAGGGACAAAAGCTCGCTGAGAACGCATCTTTTGTAAGTCCAATCATTTCAGATTTTATGATTTGGCATTTTCGAATTATACCTTAGACCGCGGTAGGGTCGTGTATTCGAATCCAACGGGTTTGATTATTTAGTTCTTTTCAGTTTGGTTAGGACATTGCAGGCTTGAATCACCTGATTGTCTGATAATAACGATGATTCCGTGCTTCGGAAGGCACGTGAAGCCGTTGATCCTGGCTGCCATTCGGTGGTCGTTAAAGGAACAGTGTCACGCGACATCATTGTTATCAGACAATCAGGTGATTCAAGTCTACAATGTCCTGTCCTTGAAACTAAAGAATGCTTACCGAGAATCGAACCCACAACGTTCGATTGACCGTGAAATTATTTTGTTTAAGCATACACCGAGGCGAGAAAGAATACGTGTGCCCACAGTGTGACAAACGATTCTTATTCAAGAAGGCTTTGGAAGTTCATATGGTGACACACGATGCGTCCCAACATTTGTATTGTCATCAGGTAAGAATATACCGTATATTTTAATAAAGTTATCAATTCATTGTCTTTTTTTGCGCCTTAATAATTGTGACTTTAAATTGAGATGACGGGAAGGTGTGGGATGAGTTGACACACTGGGACGAGTTAACTCTATAGAAGTGAGATGAGTTGACACACTGGGACGAGTTAACTCTATAGAAGTGAGATGAGTTGACATACTGGGACGAGTTAACTCTGGTGGTGTGAGTTGACACACTGGGATGAGTTAACTCTGGAGGAGTGGGATGAGTTGACACACGGGTACGAATTAACTCTAGAGAAGTGGAATGAGTTGACACACTGGGACGAGCTAACTTTTTAGAAGTGAGATGAGTTGACACATTGGGATGAGTAAACTCTGGAGGAGTGGGATGAGTTGACACATTGGGATGAGTTAACTCTGGACGTGTGGGATGAGTTGACACACTGGGACGAGTTAATTCTGTAGAAGTGGGATGAGTTGACACACTGGTACGAGTTAACTCTAGAGAAGTGTGATGTGTTGACATACTGGGACGAGTTAACTCTAGAGAAGTGGGATGAGTTGACATACTGGGACGAGTTAACTCTAGAGAAGTGGGATGAGTTGACACACTGGGACGAGTTAACTCCTTGAGAAGTGAGATGAGTTGACACACTGGAATGAGTTAACTCTGGAGGAGTGGAATGAGTTGACACAGTGGGACGAATTAAATGTGGAGAAGTGGGATGAGTTTAACTCTTGATAAGTGAGATGTGTTGACACACTGGGATGAGTTAACTCTGGAGGAGTGAGATGAGTTTACACACTTATACCTACCACCAGAAAATTCTTCAGTTATACTCTTATAATATTCATTTTACAGCTCTCAATATAATCAAGCATTTTTAGGTGATATTATTGACATACATTGTTGTATCTTCTGTGCTTCAGAAGGCCGTCAAACCGTTAATACCGGCTGCCATCTAGTGGTCGTTAAAACAACTGGACCTGGGTATACATGGCCGATTAGCGATTAATCATCATGCGGGTTTATATGGTCAATCGGGACCAACGGCTTAACGTGCCTTCCGAAGCGCAGTATGATGACGATTGTTTTATCTTTGCAGTGCGATATGAATTTCAAGAATCGTATGTCGTTCTACCAACATATGAAGTACAGCTTGAAACATATAGATCCAGATAAATTAAAGTGAGTACTTTTAATATTACTATTAACCTTTTCTATACAAAATGTAGCTTCCCAGGCAGTAGGCACATGCCCTGATTTATTTGAGACTAGCCATTTCCCGCAGCTCCGCCTGCGTCAAAAAGTAGCCTATGTTTGACCCTGGGTCTTCAACTATATTCATACCCAATTTCATCAAAATCCGTTTAACGGTTTAGTCGTGAAAGCGTCACCGACAGACAGACAGACTTTCGCATTTATAATATTATTAGTATGGATATTATAATATTAGCCTATTCCCTGTCCATAAAATTTGACAACAGTTATAACAATTGATTTGCTCACATGTATTTCATGGGACAAGGAACCTGTTAGTATAGATTTCATATTTGGAGGATATTCGCGAAGTCTACTGTTCACTGGATTACTTTGGTTTTTTTTTTACGGTTTTCAGACACACGTGTCCTATATGCGACAAGCGGTTCGCTAAATCCTCGCGACTGAATGAACATCATATTGCAGTGCATCTAAAACATACGCCAATATCTTGCGATCAACCTGATTGTACATTTGTAAGTGTATCATGTTAATAATAATATATATATTTTTTTTATACAACCAAGTAGGCAAACAGGAGCACGTTGCCGACCCTGAAGGAATTATGTTTTGTTATTTTTTTATTTTAAATAAATATTTGATTGATTTCTTGATTGATATAATATGTAATTAATTGTGCTGTTTTTATTTGCTTTTCTAATTAGTCGAAAAAATACATAAATTTTTTATTTTGCATTTTTTTAAATTTTGAGTTTTAATTTAAGTTTTTCATTTTCGTCAATAAATAAGGTGCCGTTTTTCGATATATATATATATATTTTTTTTAATTAACGAGAAAAACATGAAATACGAAATAAAAATTTATCCCTGTTTTAAAATGTTTTTTAATTTACAGTTTTTCATTCAAATTGTTTGAAATAATAAGCAACCATAAAGCAAATGAATTGTCATATAGCGTACAATCATATCAAGACCGTTCTGCGTTGTGAAATATTTTTCAGGTTGTGCAAAAGGCAAAGATGTAAAAATATTTCTTCCAACTCATCTGATAGATGAAATCAAATGAAATTTTTATTTTAAATACATTTAACGTCTTGCATGTCCCAAGCGACCTATGCGACCTAAGCGAATATGAGATGCCGCATTACGTTCAGGATATTTTCGAAATGCATGTGTCACCAATTTTGCGTGAGTCGCGTTTCAAAAATATAGCACTGTAGGATGTTTCACATCGAAGGTTCGAAAACATAAAACACACAATCATTCCATTCCCCAGTCGTGTTCGTCCCGCCCGGTACTGCGTACGCACATCCGCATGGTACATCGCAACGCTCGCGCCATACGGAACCACGTGTGTCATAATTGCGGGAAAACTTACACGGTAAGTTTCATTTAAAAAAATGTTTTTTCGTTTATTTATACACTAGCCGTTTCCCGCAGCTCCGTCTGCGTCAAAAAGTAGCCTATGTCTGACCCCGGTTCTTCAACTATATTCATACCAAATTTCATCAAAATCCGTTCAGCAGCCGTGAAAGCGTAACAGAGACTTTCAGATTCATAATACGAGGGCGACACTGAAAGTCTTTAGAACTGACCACTTGTAAACAGTATAATAAAAAAATAAGTTTAAATTTTGAAAATGGAACTCTGCCTACATTTTATGCAAATAAATATTTGATTGATTGATTGATTGCCAATATTATTGAGTAGGCATGTATTTTATTAATTTGTCATTTGTTTTACGATTTGGCGGCAAATTGAAAATTGTCTGTGTCACGTCAGCATGAATTTAACGCGACAAAATTTTCGTGTAATGATTTTTTATGACTTTCGTTGTCATTTAAGCCAACAAGAAAGTTATGATAGACTTTGATTGGCCTTTCACGATGAAGCCCCATCTCGTGCCACTGTTTACAACTGGTTTAATGAGTTCAAACGTGGTCGCACTAATCTCACCAATGATCTGCGTCGCACACCGCCAGGCGAACGATCGACTATTTGGCGACATCAAACATGGAATTACTAGGTCACCCGCCATATAGCCCCGACCTCGCAGCTTGCGATTTTCGAACTTCGAGGAAAACGTTTTATGGACGCCGAGGAGGCAGTGGCTGCGTTTCAAAACGCCGTCGAAGAGACCCCTAAAGACGAGTGGGCAAAGTGCTTTTCTCAGTGGTTCCATCAGTTGCAGAGATGTATTGACGTGAAAGGACACTATTTTGAAAAGATGTAATAAAAGGAATAACTTGCTAGTGTGCTCAGTTTTTGATTATCTAAGAACTTTATCACTTCCCATTATATAATATTCCTATGTTTCGTATTATAGCAATTTTTTTTTATATATATTCAGACAAAGAAAACGCTAGAAGGCCACCTACGCAGCCACACGGGCGAGCGTCCGTTCTGCTGTGCTGTATGTCCGGCCGCGTTTGGATACCAAGCTGCGCTCTACAACCACAACAAGCTGCTGCATCCGAAACAGGTTGTTACAGGATTACAGGGATAACTAGACAAATAAAGATTGAACTTTTACCTAAATTTGTTGTTACTTTCTTGTTTTTTTTCCTTTTAAAGGGCGTTTCTTCTGTCACAAAGTCTGTCGCTCGCTTATCTCGCTCGCTCACTGTTATGGTCAAAGGATAACCCTAACTTAACCTACTTTCTGTCATAATGTCTTCTATTTACACTTAGACACTTCTGTTTAATATCTTGAGAACGATGCGTCGGACGACATCAATAAATAGGACATTTATTGCTCGTCTCACACCTCTTCATCTATTTCCAGTAAGAAAAGGTGCCGTTATGAGGGGCAAAAAAGTCCTAGTCCCCCTTTCGGAAACATATCTCGAGAAGGGTGCGTCGGAAGATATCAGTCAATACTTAGGACATTTTTTGTTTATCTAACACTTCTAGCTATTTCCAATAACAAAAGGGGCAAGTGTGTGACCCTCTTTCGTAAACCTTAAACCCCATTTTGAAAATGACACACTTTCCCAACGTGAATCTTACTCAAGACATATTCCAAAAATATACCTTTCCCGAAATGTCTCTTCTTCACAATATTATTCTTACACTTTCCACATTAATATCACATTCCCAAAATGTCACCATAAAACGATTTATTACGTACCAACTAAAAACACTTTTTTACTATTAAATAACTAGGCAAATATCTTACAAACAATACAAATCCTTAACACTTTCGCGGACAGTAACGTCTCTGGATGTAGATAACAATTGAGTGCCATTGTTATTTGCTTGACTGTCTGTGAAAGTGTTAACTTGTAAAAAATATTTCTCTTAATGCCGCTTAATTGAAAATTGAAATGTCTTCATTTAATTTCAGTCGACCCGAAAACGCGCCGTTCCCGCCACAGAACCCCTCCCCTGGCTCGCTATAGACAACTCACAGCACGGGGGGGATACCGCTAATGCTGAAAATAACGTCGATAGTAACGTTACTTGATAATTTGTAATAAAGATCGATATAATAATTTAATATCGCGTGATTTTAGAGTAAAAAAAATAATTATAAGAAATAAAGTTGGTTTATTATTATTAAATGATGAATGATATATAAATAAAAGATTGTACTTTGACAATATTGTAATGTAAATTATTATTGACCAATGATTGAAATGTAAATAAAATTATTAACTATTGATTTTTTTTTGTTTACTTCTGACTATAGCAATTTTGGCATAAAAATAGTAAATGATTGAAACAGCATGGTACTTTTCTTTCGTGAACACATATACAATTTAAAAGTCTGAGTCATTTTCGCCCTATCTTGACTCGCTCCATTTAAAGTAATGTCCCACCTTTCTTTCTCTATTAGTCCACATCAAAACCGAACAAAACATCCTTCCTAAATATCCAAATACGAATATCAGTTGACAGTAATAAGTACTCAAACCTACTCTGATTAAGAACCCTAAGGATATGTAATTAAAGTAATACCACGCATAATAAGTATCATCATTAGTTTTGCTTATGGCACCACTTAAAGTATTTTTGAGCAAAATTTTCGTTTTGTATCGTATGGCTTACTAATTTCTGATCGATTCTCGTCGTCTACTAAAATTAAATAATTCTATTGAATAAACTTAAATTATATATATAATATTATCGTAACATAGATGTCTATCGATAGTACAAAAATATTGATACTATCGTTATATAATATCGATTGATTTTGGTTTAAATTTCAATAATACTGATTGTATCGATAATATTAGACGTATTAAACTATCAATAGTATCGATAGTATTGGTCTTATCAGTAGTGATCCCCAAAGAACAATATTATATCCCTATTGATACTATCGATTATATTGAAACGTGGTAAATCAATACTATTAGTTTTAGTGCAACAATCGATAGTTGATAAGCAACACTACTTGACAGCTTGACAGTTTTTTCACAACATTAGCCTAACCTAACCTCAAAATCTGTACCCAAGACAAAAACAAAAATGAATTTCCTAAAATTACTAAAAATTATTTCCGTGCCACCTTCTCAAATAGCGCGATGTTACTCCAAAGAAGTTCCCAAAGCGTTAAGAAGTCTTAAAGCTAAATCTACACGGAATACTGTGCAATATTACATAGATTCCTATAGGATTCGCGCTGTTGCTGGTAACGGGGGAGATGGATGCATTTCCTTCCTCAGTGCTTGGTGTAAGGATCATGCAGGCCCTGATGGGGGCGACGGTGGTCATGGGGGACACGTTATCTTCAAGGTAAGTATCTATTTAGTGTTTTAGGTTATATTTTTTTGAACAAGCTCCCACACAGCCGTTTTAAACACTAAAACATTTACTAACATTAAATAAAATGTACCTATGTCAAATGTTTACTAATGTTAGTAAACATTTTGTGAGAGCACTGCTGTGATGTGAGCAGAGAGTGGTGCAAGTTTTAGCACATAAAAGAAAGTAAATTGCTTCTTTATCAAACTAGATATCCTATGTCTAGCAATCAATATTTTTTGATTTGCGACACTTTAAAATAATAACATTCATTTATATTGAGTGGGTTACATGGTCAATCGTACCTATACACCCTGGTGTTACGAAACTGCCTTTCGGCCTCTGTCATGGTTCCTTTAACAACCACCAAAGAGCAAGGACCAACGGCTTAACATGCCTTCCGAAGCACGTAATCATCATTATTATCAGGCAGTCAAGTGATTCAAGCCTGCAATGTCCTAACCCAACTGGAAACAACTAAACAAGAGAGGTACATTTTGTAAGGAGTAGTCCGTCTGGGGAAGTACCTTCACCCTACAGAAGACTGTAGCCAAATAACACTGTAATGCAGTGTTGTGTTCCTGCTGGTGAGTAGGGTCGTCAGGCTCCAGAGGGGTCGCTGTGTTGATAGCGGACAGGTCGGCAAGGCACTTGTGACATCTCCAGTGTTGCAGGCGTTCATAGGCTACGGTAATTACTTACCATCAGGCGGGCCGTACGCCTGTTCGCCTACTTAATTGTATAAATATAAATTATTAACATTTCAGGCTACCCACTCAATCAAAAGTCTGAATCATTGTAAAACTGTAATGCAAGCGAAACACGGAGAAAAAGGATACAACAAAGAGTGCACGGGGAAAAATGCCGAACATGTTATCATACCTGTGCCTTTAGGTAAGTGGTCGGTATATCTTTCAAGATCTATTCAAACTGACGCGAACTCCGCGCGGCTTGCGGTTGTATTTGTATAGATAGGAGATAAAGATTTAGTGTACCTTTTTAGGGACAATAATCAAAGACGATTCTGGAAGGGTGGTGGCGGACTTAAACACAGAGGGGGTAATGTTTGTGGCTGCGAGGGGGGGAGCGGGCGGGAGGGGGAACAAATTCTTCTTGAGCGATACTGAGCAGGTCGGTAGATTGATTTAAAACATACAATTATGATCACTGAAGCAAATTCTTCAAACTCAAATAATTAAATTTTTGTTTTTTTTTTAAGTCAGGGGTGTTGTTTAAGTCAGGGGTGTTGTCTAAGTCAGGGGTGTTGTTTAAGTCAGGGGTGTTGTCTAAGTCAGGGGTGTTGTTTCCAAGCATCTGTCCGATGGCTTGGATACATAGCACACGGGTACGCAAGCCAGACTTACCCGAGCTGTTACTGAGTCAACCCATGTCCATCCGTGTCAGTAGCATCCTAGTACCTCATCCTGTCCCCGAACCCAAATCCTTTTGGCTGATGACGCAACTGGAGTTTTTATAACTAGCAACCAGTTGCGGTAGAATATTGTTAATTTCTGCACAACACAACTAGTTGAGTGCCATGAAAAATAATGATTTACGCAACTGTGTTTTACAAACAAGGATTTTTCAGTAATTAATGGCAACCGTTGATAATTTTTAGTTGATATTAAAACCAATTTCTCAATTGAATTTTTTAAAGACTCGTTTGTATTATAGGCACCAGACGTGGCCGAATTAGGTGCCATAGGGGAAACAAATACATACACGCTAGAAGTGCGGTCTATGGCCCACGTGGGTCTGTTAGGGTTCCCCAACGCGGGCAAGAGCACGCTGCTGCGAGCGCTGACCCGCGCGAGACCCACTGTCGCCGCCTACCCTTTCACGACCCTTAGACCGCATATCGGTAAGTTTTTTAAATTTATTTAGCCTCAATTCTTCAGACTTCTTCAATTAAATATAACATTTCTCACAACTTATGAAGCTTTTTTATATTATTAAATTGAATTAGACGTTACAATGCGGTTTTCTTTTGCGTGTGATGTGGTAACTAATTATGACTTATATCGTAATAAGTATTGTGTCATAGAAAAAAAAACCTAGCGACGCGTGTTTCGCAAAGATTCTCAAAAATGGCTAGATTTATACCTTTTAACTAAGTAGGCAGACAGGCGTACGGCCCACCTGACAAGACCGCAGCCAAATAACACTGTGATGCAGTGTTGTGTTCCTGCTGGTGAGTAGGGTCGCCAGGCTTCAGAGGGGACAGGTCGGCAACGCGCTCGTGACATCTCCGGTGTTGCAGGCGTTCACAGGCTACGGTTACAACTTACCATCAGGTGGGCCGTACGCCTGTTTGCCTACTTAGTTGTATAAAAAAATAAAACAATATATTTTTAGGAATGGTGCCCTACGACGATTATGAGCAAGTGGCGATAGCGGATCTCCCGGGTTTGATTCCCGGCTCGCATAAAAATTACGGATTAGGTAAGATTATAAGGCTTAATAATAATAAGCTAAAATGGAAAGAGCAAACAGAACAAGTATGTAAAAAATTAAGTAGAAGTGCCTATGCCCTACACAATTTACAAAATGTTGTAAATATTAACTCCGCGTTAACAGCTCATCGCGGTCTTGTTACACCAATTCTAAGATATGGGATAATTTTTTGGGATAACAATACTGATAGAGAGACCATTTTCAAAGCACAAAAAAGATGTGTTAGGGCAATGTGTGGACTAAGTCCTAGAGATAGCTGTTTACCAAAATTTAAGTCATTGAAAATACTGACAATGCCATGTCTATACATTTATGAAGTTGCTGTATTTGTGAAAAGTAATCTACAATTGTTTACCAGGCTGTTGAATGCACACAACGACTACGAACACAATATATCTGTAATGTCAGTATACACTGTGAAATTTTAGTCGTTTTGGACCCCATCGTCCAGTGACTCCATTCATGCAACCGAACAAATTTCCCTAAGAAAAGAATAGAATATTTTTTTCATGTTTTTTAAAGGTATACAGTTCCTACAGCACGTGGAGCGATGTCGAGGTCTCGTCTACTTGCTGGACGGGGCAGACGAGCCTCGCCGGCAGTATGACACGTTGAGTTACGAGTTAGCTCAGTATAGCTCAACTCTAGCGGAGAGACCTAAATGTGTGGTCGTTAATAAGGTAAAAACATTTTTTTGTTCTAAGTAGCTTGTGCTTTTATTTATTGGTAGCTGCGGGAAACCGCTAGTTACCAATAAATAAATCATTCATTCATTCATCAAAAATCATTTTACAGGGTTCCATGAAAAATTCTAATCTTATACGACAATTTTTTTTTGTAATTATTGGAAAAATAATATTGTCATTACCCATTATTCTAAGACAATCAGGTGATTCAAGCCAATATATTGTTCTTTGTATTGTGGAGTTTTTTTGAAAAATAAATTTATTCCTTTTCAATGTTAAAAAAAAAAATCAAAATTCTTCCAGATCGATTTACCGGAAGGCAGGCGAGGGTTTGAAGATCTCAAGAAGACAATCGAGGTCATAGGAATATCCGCTAAGACTGGTCTAAATCTATCTGAGGTTTTAAAAATTGTAAGGATTATGTATGATGGGGATAGTTAGTCTAGTCTAGTCTTAGTATAAATGTGCATTTACCATCAGTGTTTGCAAACGTAGTCACTAGTTCTCTTATTCATAAAAAAACATCTAAACGTCTGTTATGCTCATTTTAACTAAAGTATGTTCTGTCCCCTTCTTTCACATCAAATTATCGATATAATACAAAATATCTTTATTGGCCACATACAGTAACAAATAATATAACATTTGCAAAGACTTCAACATAATATGAGCAAAGGCGGACTTATTGCTAGGCAATCTCTTCCAGTCAACCTTTACGAGGTGAATAAGAAACAGTTACCGATAAGAAATTATTTTAGTTAAACTTGGCTTAACGAATTTTTTTAATGAATATGAGGGTAAGAATCTTTCAATATACTGACCTAAATTTAAGAAATAAAAATGGCGCCTTCTCGTGTCGTAGACCAAGATCCACTTTGGATTTCTGCGCCATCGCAGTAAGTAAATATATATTAATTTATCTACATCCACACTAATATAAAGAGGAAAGATTTGTATTTTTGTGTGTATGTTTGTAATGAATAAACTCAAAAAATACTGTGCCGATTTCAAAAAGTCTTTCACCATTGGAAAACTACATTTACCCTGAGTAACATAGGCTATATACCGCAGGTGGAGCTGCGGGAAACAGCTAGTTATTTATAAAGTAAAAAACTTGTATCAGACGTCCATTACACAACCAATGTTTTTTGTGATGATTTAACGTATCATCATTTTTAGGCTATTATTTTCAAACAGTCGTTGATGACCGTTAAATTTTCAAATATAATTCTCCGTTAGAGGGTAGAATTTTTAAATTTATAAATTAATTTAAGTCATTAGAGACTATGAGTGTCGAGGTTATATTTTTTGCTAATACGGAATCTTAATTCCATGGCGGAAATTTTTTTACTCATCCGTTAAAAGTTAACGCACCCGCAAGATACTACGTTTGCGAAAACTGACGGTAAAAGCCCAGGAATGCTATTTTTCAAAAGTGTGATATTTATGTCGAATGAAAATCGTTCAACGAAAACTATTCGATTAAGCGATTTGGCGTGAATCATACTTCTTAAAATAGGACCCCTGGGATATTCGCGAGCCTTTACAGATAAGTCGAATTCAACATTTCTCAAAAACATATGTCAGCTAACCATGGAGTAATTACAAAGAGGAGATGCCGTAATAAGCGTTTTGTAAGAAAATGTATGTTCAGCTCCCCTTTTTTTTACATAAGTTATTTGTCATTTGTTCTATTTAGAAATTCAGTCACTGATTAGAAGCATTTATTCTTAAGCCAATCTTTTAAACACGTATAGAATTTATCATCTGGAAGTGTTTTCATTGCTTCAGGTAGCGCATTAAATACCTTTCCACACATTGCATAGCAGTTTTTGGCATATAGTGCTGTGCGAGGTTTTTTTGGTAGGTTCCTTGGCGGAAGGCAGACGTGCGACATGCTTGGTTTCGGCCGTGGCTCCGACCATGGAGCAATTATAAAGTGGAGATGTCGTAATAGGCGTTTTGTAAGAAAGTATTTGTGAGGCTACACGGGGCGGAAGCAGACGTGCGGGGTGCTTGGTTTCGGCCGTGGCTCCAACCATGGAGCACGATTAATGACATGCTCCGCCCACTTTTGTGTCGGCGAGGCGCCAATGATCACATCACTGCGCCATTTCAAACGGCATCTCCTCTTTGTAATTGCTCCATGGCTCCGACCATGGAGCACGGGCAATGACAAGCTCCGCCCACTGCAGTGGCATCACATCACGGAGCCATTTCAAACGGCATCTCCTATGCAGTAATTACTCCATGCAGCTAACCTATAGAAAACCACCACCATTTTGAAACGAAATATTTATTTTGCGATAACATGGTAACAGTAATTTTATGTTAGATGTAATAGGTAAGTAGCGAAGGATTGAATGTTTCACAATTACAGGCATGAATTTTTTTTTTTAAATGTTATTATCTTTACGGAGTAATTCAACAAATGTACGAGCAGTTTTGTTCTTGATTTTTATTCCGACATATCTCGAATTCGACTTATATCTCAAAAAGATGGCGAGAATGGTGCCCCTATTTTTTTTTTCAATAATTATTTAGATATTCTGTCGTTTGTACATATTTGTAAATAAAACCCATTTTTATAAGAAAAAAGTCTTTTAATTAAAAGTCGAAATTAGATCTAAATAATACTGCATAATCAATGGGGTTCTAAAAAAAAGAGATACCTATCATCATACAATTTGTATGAGAGGTCGACGCCCACACAAAGTGTCTTCAGCCGATAATACAATTTTACGTATTTGGTTATTTATCAATTTGTATGAAACGTTAACGCTCACGCCAACCAAAATTTGTATGAAAAAAAAAATGGTTCATATTTCGAATTAGCGCAGTCGTTCAACCTACTTTAACAAAATTGTGTCTAGTCCTTTTCTGTCTTATTTTTGACTTAAAAGAAACGAGGCGAAACATAAATTAGTTAACGTGAACTTTTCTTATTTGTATGATTAAAAACATTTTTGTAACCTTTTGACCTTTTGATCATTTTTTTAACCTTTTGACCTTTCGATCATTTTTGTAACCTTTTGACCTTTCGATCATTTTTGCACATTTTATATTAACAGAATGAAATATTTATTAGATTTATAATTTGCGTTAACCCCATTCATATTTTTCAAAAAAATGATCACATTATCAAACTTAGAAAATATATTTTTTTAAACTACGCCATGGCGCATTATAATCACTAGTAGTTCTGTGAACAGTAGACTTCGCGAACAATGTTCAAATATGAAACCTATTCATGAAACGCTACAACGAACTTCACCCCTTTCGAGTTTCTTTACAGTTGATTTTTTTTTTCTCAAACTTTGGGAAACCCGACATGATATACAATGTTACTTCCAAATATGATTGCAATCCGTTTATATAACGCTACAGCAAACTTTTCCCCCTTTTTGCCCTCACGTCTCCCCCAATCAAAAAATCTCTTTAACAAAAAATTCAAATAAATCAAGGAACACGTGTGCCAAGTTTCGTAAAGATCCGTTTAGAAATGCGACCTCTAGCCCGGAACATACATTTTTCCGTACAAAAGTAAATTTGGCCAGGCTCGAAGTGAAGACTTTCGCTCACTCAGTCAATTATTATTTAGGGTAGAGGGGGCACTGGGACGAGTGACGGTAACTCCCCTCTTTTTTGTCGCTTCGATTTCTTTGGCTGCACTTTCATCTGTAAAAAAAACAATACTAATAAAAAAAGGAGCGCTAATTTCTTAGCAATAATATTGGTCACGAACTTTTGGCGGGAAGCTGTAAAGAGCATTATCGACGCCGCCATAGATCGACTAGATACCACCGGCGTACTAGACAAATGCGGCAACTAAAACTACGCGAATTCAGCGTAATTGCGGCATACCCGCGTCAGTCACGCCGCAACCGATAAGCGAGTTGGACGTCGAGATAAATTTAAAATTTTAATTTAAAAACAGAAGCAAAATGCCAGTTTGCGTGTTCAAACTATGTAAGAATAATAGTACAAGAAATATCTCTTTCTCGTTTCGGCTTTGCACATTGTTTTACACACACTGCAATATAAAGTTGCCGCATTCTGGAAACTGATTTTTCTTCATAGCGCGGTATCTAGTCGAGCGCGCGCGAGACCAATAATTAATCTAAGCGACGCTGTATTTTATTTTCCAAAATTAGTGTTTTTTTGAGTGTTTGTGCGTAATAATGGTGGATTATTATTCGCAAAGTGTTCGATAACAAGCGTGAGCAATGTTCGATTTATGTGATTTCCTTGCTTGTTGCCAAAAGCTCCTGGAAATCGCTAAGTGCAGTTTTTCTACCACTTTACTTAGCATAATACTTCTGACTCGACTTGACTTAACTACTGACTTGACTTCACACTTGCTTGACTAAACAGCTTTATTTCAAAATAATTACTTGTTACTGGCTAAATACGAAAGTAAGAATTATATTTAAAAAAAAAACAAAAAATTGGTCACAATAAGTGAAGGTAGTACACAAACAGTAGCACTCAGAATCGATAATGAACATTAAAGCAAAATCTTCAAACACATTTATTTTTTAATTTTTTTTAGTATAGTTTTACACAGGCGCCTATTTTGACTTAAAAATCTACATTTTTTTTCATTTTCATAAAAAAAAAACCACGATAACACAAGTAAAGCAATGTTTAGGTTTAAGATGGGTGACCGTACCTTGTAATGCACTTCCCTGACGTGTCTATAAAGACTGGAGTACCATCCAAAGGCTGCGGAACAATGCGCACATCTGTACGGAGTTTCGTGCGTATGCATTGCTATGATGTGGTATTTTAGTTTGGCTGCATTCTGGTGAAAAATACCAAGAGACGTTGTGTATTTTGTGATTATCAAATAAAAACATTTATTAAAATGGCAAAAAAATAATATAATAGTAATGAGAGAAAAGTGATATAAAATATGTTATCATATTTGATGCGAATGAAAACGAAGTATTGATTTAAATTTCATTAAATGACATTGTCAATTTAGTTGTTGACTTGACACACACAACATGTTGCCACATAAAGGCGATCAGTAGCGACGCCAATGCAGGGTTTTTATTTTTCCGGTCGGGCTATATATGTTATACAATACTCGTATAGTATCGTTGAGTTAGTATAAAACAAGTCTTGGAACAAAATTTTAAACTAACGTAATCTGTGTGATTTATTCCTATATATTTGTTATCTTAAAAAAA
Organism: Euzophera pinguis; assembly: GCA_947363495.1. NCBI lineage: Eukaryota > Metazoa > Arthropoda > Insecta > Lepidoptera > Pyralidae > Euzophera > Euzophera pinguis. The sequence goes on from OX376182.1 coordinate 7,120,941, forward strand.
AAACAGTCAAAATTATGTGCATCAACGTGCCTAGAATACTGGCTGCGTTTGCCCTTTGTATCGCCAGACTTATACGCTAATATTATAATTATAATATTATTAGTATGAATGTGCTTACCTGGTAAGATTTCCCGCAGACGTGACACAGGTTGTCTTTTTTCTCTTTGTTTTTGTGAACGTTCTGCATGTGCACGTACAGAGACGTGTGGCATTTGAACGGCTGAAAACAGAAGCATAGATTAAACAAGATAACGGTAATTTAAAAAACTAAAACACCCGACTGCGTTTCTGGGCAATCTAAATTGTAAAACCCGTAAAAATCCTCTATTTTTTTATGATTTTGATGTACCCAGTGTCACTCACACAGTAAATACTAATCTAACGACAACTCTCAAGCTGAAATCCATCGAGCCGTCGCAGCAGCACGCTGTAGAGCTTGCCAAACAATTATACATACATACTCTCGAAAAACATAACCCTTTAGGTGGCAACATGCTGTATGTGTCATGTCAACAACTAAACTGACAATCAAAAATAAATCAATCCTTAGTTTTTATTCGCGTTAAATATGAAAACATTTTTATATCTCTTTTCTCTCATTATTATAAATTATTTTTAACATATTGATATATAAATCGTAGGAACTAATCACAAAATACACAACGAACAAAATGGCAAAAATAATTCATAGTTACGAGAGCAAAGCGATATAAACGATTGATTTCTATTTTATTAAATGAAATTGTCAATTTAGTTGCTGACATGACACATACAACATGTTGCCATCTAAAGGCGATCAGTAGCGACGCCAATGCAGGGTTTTTATTTTCCTGGTGGGTAGGCTATATATCTAAAAATGCATGTCATTTTGATAAAAAGATTGAATACTGACTTTATTTTCATACCCACCGCTTCGCCCGCGTGCATCCAATAATCAAGAAATCAAGACGGATTTAAAAATGAGTGTTTGCGTAGTCTGCATCCCCAATAACCATGGAAACGATGTCTGTGTTGATTTTTAAGGCATAGTCACCCGGTTTCCCACTTTTAGGGTAAATAAAATAGGTATTTACTAATTTATTTTAATCAATGCTCTTGCGAAGTTTCCACAAAATAATAAACCCCCTTAGGGGATGAATTTTGAAAAATCCCTTCGTAGCACTCCTAGTCCACAAAAGGAACTCACGTGCCAATTTTGGAACCAAACGACATAGCGGTTTGGGCTGCAGCGTGATACGTCAGTCACTCGGTCTTCTTTTAAATAATATTGATTACAATTTACCTTATTGCACAGCTGGCATCTAAATTTGATATTGTTCAGATGTTCCCAATCGACGTGGTCTCGAAGACGAGTCTTGTTGACGAACTTCTTGCCGCATTCGTTGCACATGAAACTGTCATAAAATACAGGGCCATTATGAAACTACTAAATAAATAAATACACATATACACCGTGAAATTTTAGTCGTTTTGGACCCATCGGCCAGTGACTCCATTCATGCAACCGAACAAATTTTCCCAAGGAACATAGCTCGAAACATGAAAAACAAATTTGGACTTCCCATAGTAAGTTAGGTCACGTGATGAGACATTTTGTATGGGAGGTCCAAAAATTTACTCCATATTTACACATGACACACACAACATGCTGCCACCTAGGCGATCAGGAGCGTCGTCAATGCAGGGTTTTTATTTTCCTGGTCACGCTATAGATATATAAGTAAAATTAATAATTTATTAGTAAAGCATCTTTTGGATGCTAAACTAAACTTACTATCCAGGTAAGTTATTTCGTAGAGAATCTAGCGTCCTGAGTTTACGAAATCTGATGGTAGAGAGTTACCTGTAGGCTTCTGCGTAAAATATTAAAGATAAACATCCTAGACCCAGGGCGTCGATTCTCTTATTTTACATAGTGCACAATTGAATCTTTATTGGATCGCAATGACAACTTTTGACGTTTCTGGTATTCCGTTACTAATTTTAGGACCAATCGTATACGAGTACCATTGGCGTGCCATTGAACTAACTGCAACTGGAAAATTTTGCTAATCAAAATCATCAATTCTCTCAATAATCGGTATATTTACATTTTTTCTTCTATTACCATTTCAAGTTTTCAGAAAGTTCTCAATTACTCCAGTAGAGTAAGAGAGTCACAGCGAATACTCTCGATCTCGTTCATTCAGTTTCTCGAATACGTGAGAGCGAGACAAAGCAATATGCCTATCCTAACTCACAGCACGCATTGGGAAACTGTAAATTCTGTCAGTGTTTATATAAAATAAATAAATAAATGCCAGAGCGAGACAAGCGATGTACTCGATGGTTCACGAAATTATTCCCGTATGGAACACGCAGCGATTGTACGAGAAGTTTCCGCGGGCAGGATTGCTCAATCTTTTTCCAGTGGTTGTCAACTATGGGGCCTCGATTCGTAACACTATTAAAGTAAATTATTATGTCTAATTTTTCTTTTTAGGCGTACCCCAGGGATCAAATTTGGGCCTTTTTTTTTAAATCAAAAATTGTGTACCCCAAGGATCAATTCTAGGCCCAATACAAATCATTTAATAATAAAAAAAAAACGTCACAATTACCTGAATTCGCTCTCAGAAATGTGTTGCCGTGACACTTTAAGGTGTTGTCTGTAAGTTGCGACGGATGCGAACCACTTGTCACACTCGCCACAGTATAATTCGCCAGCATCTCGAGCCTGGTTCAAAAAAAAGAAATGAATAAAAACTCTTATTTGCAGTAAATGAATAAAAACATATTCGAAATTGCCTTACGTGAAGCGAAATCAGTTCAATCCGTTTACCACAAAGCTATCTACAAGCGTAATGTTTGTAAAATGGGGCAAATACACAATTTGCTTTCTTAAAAACATAATATTACTGAAAAGAAGTGCTTTTAAATCAAACTTGACAAAATGGTTACTGAAACCCTATTTTTATTTTATCAAGGAATATGTTAACCATTGCAAGGTACATATTATATAGATGAACAATATGGGGAATCTAATTGTGAAATGGCTCTTATGGCTCTATGAGTGCGGCAGTAAAAATCATAGATACATTTACCTTATGAGTTCTTATATGCCGTCCTAAATTGGACTTCCATTGGTACACTTTGCCGCATCGCGGACACGGGTAGCGGTTCTGTCCTTTATGCAGAACACTGCAATATAAAAAACCATTTAAATCTTTTCCGTTCGCTAATCGAATAAAATAAAAATAAATAAACGCGATAAAAAAACAGGTTAATTCAATATTAAACTATTAAAATAATAATTAAAACAATTATCGGTCGTCCACTCCGACCTTCCTTCGCCAAGGTCGGAGTGGACGCCGATGAGAGACAGGACCCCTACCTCTGCCGGCCTGCCAGAGTGGAGTCGCAAGAGCTATATGCTCGAGGGTGGAAGTGTATTGCACGTAATGGCGTAATAACGGGGAAACCCGCTCACGAGGCAACTCGCGATGGCGAAACCGGCACCCTTAGCCGAATGTTGCCCCTCTGTTGCCAAACGCGGCGACTATTTAGGGGGCCCATTCACTGAGTGGCGAGTCACCGCCTGCCACAAATAGTCAGTAATCATGATTATGGCAGGTGTCCGATTTCTATTACAATAGCCCATTTTAAACCCATCCAAACTACATAACCATAACCCATTTTATTCTTTTCACTCATTAGCAATAGTTCCTCCTCCTGCCCAGACCCGTTCATGGAAATGTCATCTATTGATATAGCCGAGGACGGGTTTTGGCAGGAGCACCACATGATATCCAACTTCTCCAAAGGGCCTCTACGCATTGGATCCATATCCCCGCGCAAGTCTCTCAAAGGACCGGGGCAACCCGTGAATCCCAAGCGGAGAGAGAATACATAATAATTAAAACAAAATTACAGGATTAAGACACTTCACATACGGGGCGTAAGCGTAGGCGTATTGCAAGCGTATCGTTATATCGGATGAAAGAAAATATTTTTCAGCAATATGGCGAAGGTTGCTCTTTTCCTGGTCGGGCTATAATTTCTTTTACTGGCAACTAAGCATTCAATTAACATTCCGTCATCTCAACGTCATCTGCCAAAACGAGACAGGAGTGGACGTTGTGTATTTTGTGATTATTTCCTACGATTTATTTATCAAAATGGTATCTCATTTCATAGGTATATCAATTCATAGTTACGAGAGAATATATAATATGATATAAACATGTTATCATATATGACGCTAATAAAAACGAAGGATTAATTTCAATTTCATTAAATAACATTGTCAATTTAGTTGTTGACATGACACATACAACATGTTGCCATCTAAAGGCGATCAGTAGCGACGCCAATGCAGGGTTTTTACTTTCCTGGTCGGGCTATACTGACTTTATTGAATAATTTTCTTTACAATACTCACTTTAAGTGATATCTATAAGTTTTTCTCGAACTGAATACTTTTCCACACTCGGCGCATTGTGGCCTCTCGTTTGCCAGCACTGGGACTCTTTTGGACACGATGCCGTTTTTTAATGTTTTCTGTGGGCAAATATTAATAAGTACATATTTATAACTAACTGTTTCCCGCAGCCCCGCCTGAGTCAAAAAGTAGCCTATGTTTGACCCCGGCTTTTCAACTATATTCATACCGAATTTCATCAAAATCTGTTCAGTAATTTGGCCGTGAAAGCGTAACAGGCAAACAGACTTCCGCATTTATAATATTAGTATATTAAAATATTAAGAGTATGAATATAATAAAATATAACGAATTATATACTTTTCAACAATTTTTACTCACAACACTTTCTACATCCTGTACCATCTCTTTCTCCTTTTCATTATCTTCTATCTTCTCTTCTAAAACCCCATTTTCTTCAAAATCTCTCTCCCCGCTATCACAGTCTATGCCTACATCTACGTTGTCTATGGATTCTGAAGATATTGACTTTTTCCTCTTCCGTTTCCGCACATTTTTATTTGACGACTTCTTTTCTGTCTTCTCTGCTTTCTTGACTTTTAATTTGCTCTTCGTTTTTTCTTTTGTCTGTGACGAGAAAAAAAAAATATACAAAAAATAAAAATCGCCCTCAAAATGTTTATATCGTTATCTACTCTTGCCAACATTTTATTCATTTGTTAGTCTTACAGTGCTGCTTATTTTTTCTAATTTATGACAACACCACATTCAGAATCATTGTTATTCAAAGTCCAAGTTTAAGGGGCCATACTACACCCCGGCCACTCCTATGCAACAGCGGCGAGCGGGATACCCATTACCACTGCTACGATTCGTAGGGTCGTCGCAGCGGCCGCGCGGCTGAAGCGTCAACCTTGCATTATTTTATTATGTTGTTGTTTTTATACAATTAAGTAGCCAAACAGGCGTACAGCCCACCTGATGGTAAGTGGTTACCGTCGCGTATCGGTTTCGGGTGGGAGGGTGTGATCGTCGGTGTGGTTAAGTTGAATGACTTACACTCTTAGCTTTACTCTTGACGGGTTCCACCTCAGGTTGTTCCATCGACAATTCGTTAACGAAAGTCTTCTCACAATGTTCTGTGATATCGTCCGGTTCTCTCTTGACCTCTGATATTATATTAGCTTCATTTTCATTCACTTCTGCAATAATAAACTTAATAATAAATGATTTCTTATCATTCTGCGATTGTTACACATTAAATTAAACAATTTAAATAGGGTTTTTATCGCGTTTATTACTATTCTGCCTGTAACCATGAACGCTGTAAAGTGTTTGAAATGTTAATTGTAAATCCATACTAATATTATAAATGCGAAGTCTGTCTATCTGTTACGCTTTCACGGCCAAACCGTTGAACAGATTTTGATGTTTAGTATGAATATAGTTGAAGACCCGGGGTCAAACATAGGCTACTTTTTAACACAGTGGGAGCTGCGGGAAACAGCTAAACTATACTAATAATATTAAAGCTTAGGAGTTTGGTCTTTTGTTTGTGTTTGCGCTAATCTCAGCTAATCTACTTCTTGGAGAGCCTATTTATCGATGATGGCAATAGGCCTTGGCGAAGTCGGGACGGGCTGCTAGTTACGAGGGCGACACTGAAAGTCTTTAGAACTGACTGACCACTTGTAAACAGTATAATAAAAAAATAAGTTTAAATTTTGAAAATGGAACTTTTTGCCAATATTATTGTGTACATAAGTATTTTATTAATTTGTCATTTGTTTTACGATTTGGCGGCAAATTGAAAATTGTCTGTGTCACGTCAGCGTGAATTTAAAGCGAGAAAATTTTCGGGCAATGTTTTTTTATGACTTTCGTTGTCATTTAAGTCAACAAGAAAGTTATAATAGACTTCGATTGGCCTTTCACGATGAAGCCCCATCTCGTGCTACTGTTTACAACTGGTTTAATGAGTTCAAACGTGGTCGCACTAATCTCACCGATGATCTGCGTGAGGGACGGCCTTCTACGGCGACGACTGAAGATAACATCAGTGTTGTGCGGCGTATGATAGAGACTGACAAAAGAGTGACCTATCAGCAGATTGGGGAAGTTTAGGCATCGGTATGAGCCAAGTGCACAAAATCCTGCATGAACATTTAGCGGTCAGGAAGCTTTGTGCCCGGTGGATACCTCACGATTTGACCGAGGCCAAAAAAATCCGTCGTGTTGATTGGTGCCGTGAAATGGTTCAAAGATTTAACGGAGGTGACTCAAATGCTATGTTTGACATATTTATGGGTGACAAAAGCTGGATTTACTGTTATGATCCCGAAACCAAAAGACAGTCTGCTCAGTGGGTGTTTCCTTCCGAGGAGTTGCCAAGTAAAGTGAAGAGAGGTGGGACAAAAGATGGTGGCCTCGTTCTTCGGAAGGACCGGACATTACGCGACAATTGTTTTAGAGGATCGAAAAACAGTTACTGCAGAGTGGTATACTAACAATTGTTTGCCACTTGTCTTGGAAAAAGTTCGGGAGAAAGACCTCGCAGTAGGATCCTCCTTCACTCCTCCAGGCGAACGATCGACTATTTGACGACATCAAACGTGGAATTACTAGGTCACCCGCCATATAGCCCCGACCTCGCAGCTTGCGATTTTTATTTATTCCCAAAAATAAAAGAAAAACTTCGAGGAAAACGTCTTATGGACGCCGAGGAAGCAGTGGCTGCGTTTCAAAACGCCGTCGAAGAGACCCCTAAAGACGAGTGGGCAAAGTGCTTTTCTCAGTGGTTACATCGGATGCAGAGATGTATTGACGTGAAAGGACACTATTTTGAAAAGATTTAATAAAAGGAATAACTTGCTAGTGTGATCAGTTTTTGATTTTCTAAGAACTTTCAGTTTGACCCTCGTACATAAATAACGTACCATGTTCAGCCGTTGGTTCCGGTTTGAGTATGATGTCATCGAATGGCAAAGATATTAGCGATATGTGTTGAATTGAGAGCTGCGGAGGCCGGGCCAGGGTTTGGACGCTGTTCTGGAAGAAAATGTATCTATTTAATAATTTCTTATGTTTCATCCATACTTTCCATTTCATAACCATTCTCCACCAAATTGTAATTTTAAAATAATTTCATTTTCTTTTCGAATCATCTTTTTTTTATCCAAATTGTTTTCATCTAAACACTTTCCATACTCATCTCTTGTATTTTCTATTCTATCTAACATCAATTTTATTCATATGTGGATATCTATTATAATCTGTTATAAACTAAAATAAATAAAGTTATTTGCGAAGCCTCGATGATTTGTGTATTTCTCATTTAATAGATTTAGGCGTTACTTTGCGGAAGTTAAAGTTACAAACACTTACCAAATTATTTTGTGCCGGCCGGCAATAGTTTGTATGAACTAACTGGTGGCGGAAGCGCGCAAAATAATTTGGTAAGTATATTTCACTAACAAAGAATTCTGCTACTATTTCATCTACTTCGTGTGGCTGGGATACATACAGTCTCATGCAGGGGCAGCCGAGCTGGTGAGCCGCCACATGTTTTTACGATTGTTACACATTAAATTAAATCTATGAATAAATCTACACTAATAATACAGCTTAAGAGTTTGTTTGTTTTTTTGAAAAATTCGGTCCGGACGAAGTCAGGACTAGGGAATGCAAATCTCGCGAGATTGGGGCTCAAGCGGGATCCCGCGAGTTTATGAATAACAATATTGCGAGATCTCGCGAGATTGGCAGTTTTGTCATTTCACAGCACCGGTTGTTCAAATTTTCATTGTTTGTAGTAGATTTCGTCGTTCCGCGTCGAATGAGCCGCTTTTCAATGTCATCAGACAAACTTTGAACTTTGTGCACCAAATTTTAAATTCCAAAAACACTTTTTCTTTGAAAATTTATAATCTTTCCACATATTTTTTATTTTATTTCTACACCATTCGATCCGTCTAGCCGAGACGAATTCAACGAAACTTCAAAATCTGAAATTGGACCCATAGATTTCGAAAAATTGTAAATAATCTCGTTAAACTCGCGAGATCTCGCCCTTTTTTCGTCCGAGATTAATTTTGCTAAAAAAGGCCGAGATCTCGCGAGAACGAGATTGCATTCCCTAGTCAGGACAGGCTGCTAGTTAAGTAATAAACTCAATAAAATAGTTTAATGTGTAACAATTGCAAAATAATTATTCATATATCGCAAAATAATCATCATAGCAAAATTATTTGATATGAAAACGTAAGAAATCAAATCCTTACTTCATGTATATCACTGAGCAATTGGTACGACAGCTTGACTTGCGACCTGAACCTCCTGTGCCGTTGCAGCAAAGCGCGGCACTCCCAACAGATACGAATGCATAGTTGTGATGTGTTGTATATCTGCAAATTATATGTACATGAAACATTTTTGCTTTTAAAAGTACAATGCATACTTACAACCTTATTCATAAAAATAAAGGTACCTTCAATAAGAAAAAGTTAACTAATTGACGGCTTTTATTACAAATAAAGGACATTGATCTTCTTGAAAGTGTACAACGAAGAGCCACCAAAATTCCTCAAGCCCTCCGTCAAAAACCATATGAAGAGAGACTATGCGCATTGCGCCTCACTACCCTAGAGGAGAGACGCCACCGTGGCGACCTCATAGAGACCTACAAGATACTCACGGGCACTTACAATCAGCCTGATATTCAGTTGAATTCAACCTGAAGGAGAGTATCAAATCATTAAGAGGACACGATCGCGAGATAATCCACACTATAGCAAACATGAATATTGCACACCACTTTCACAGTAACCGAGTGGTTTACAATTGGAATAGATTGCCTGAGGAAGTGGTATTAGCGCCATCAGTGATCTCTTTTAAAAATCGCTTAGACAAATGGATACAAACAACTAAAGTAACATTGGTACAGAAATGGACCTGAAGTTAAAGACTTTTTGTGAAATTACTAGACACTGCTTGATATAGACGCATCAGCTGTTTCAGCTGCCTGTCTATAATAAAACAAATAAATAAATAATTTATGTTTTAATTAATTCTTTCACATCAAAAATAGATAAGATGAAACATCGAAGTATGAAGGTATTTTATGTGCGAACTTAATTCTGTAATTTTATGTTTTAAGACAGAAACGGACTAAACACTTGTTAATGTAGATTTAATGAACATTCTTATTTTTTATGATTAAGGGACTTTTAATCTATTGCAACAACATGATATTTTGAGTAAATACAGTCACATGCATTGACATGTATACATTGGTTCTTAAATCATTGAAACAAGGTCTAAAACTGAATAAAAAAACGGTGAAGTTAATGCTCCACAAGTGATAGCAGCGCTGATACATACATACAACATATTTTTGTAGTTGTTAAAGAGAAAGAGGCCGAAAGGCGGTTCAGAAAACCTCTGACACAAGGGAGTGCAAGGTTGATTGACCATGCACACCAATATATCAGTTATAATCACAGGCCTGGAAAAAAATATTTGCTATTACAAATTTGACAAGATTTTTACATCTACTACCCACGTATTATTTTTGTAGAAAATGTAATTTATGCGACTTTACACTTACTTAAAACTATACAGTGTTAATTTTATTTCGTAAAATATATGAAACTTACCGGTATTTCATTCAATATTTGTAAATAAAGATCGAAATCCGCAGTCTCGTGGATAAGGTGCAAATTTCTCCCGGTACATAGGCAAGACATGCATAAGTCCTCCATTATTAAATAGAAAAATAATGATCACATAGTTCCTTATATTATTGGTAAGTTTAAATAACGATTTTCTATTTATATATTGTATTTTTGTTTAAATATTAAAATAAACAATGCTAAGCATAGCGTCTCTTTCACAGTTTCTCTTGCTTTGTGACAATGACAAATTGACATTGATAGTGACAGCTCGCAAGTGAAAAGCGAGCAGTGTTGCCTGCTTTAACAAAAAAATTACTTTAAGTTAACTCATCTTTCGCCTCTCGAGTCTTAACTTTCTGTGTATTTCTGTTCTGTGATCACATTTGCTATCTTCATACCATGTTAAATAGGTTCTATTCCAAAAGCAAGCTCATGAGTTGGCATAATAGTTTAAATTGGTCTTCTATCTAAAATGATAAAAATATAATTCCACATTGGGAAAATCACAGAGAAAACAGTTTTAGATAGAAATATTATTATCCGTGATAGCAGGGTGGCAAATGGGTTTAAATTAATATCGTTGCTATATTAGTAAATTTAGAGCCCTTATACATCTCAAAACTGCAGGGGCAATCTAGTATGAAAGAGTGGGGATGGTATCAGACGGAAAATTGGCAGACAAGTGCGTAGAAACGAGATGACATGATATTGCATCCTCACCCTTTCATACTAGATTGTCTCAACATCTAACAATAAAGGCCTTTTATCTTTATCTTTGAGGTGAGTAGAGCCCGTTACTGTATTTGTATTGTACTATTATTTCTATCTTTAACTACTTTAGGATTATTTTGTTCGTTAAATTAGAAATAATAAAAGCTTGTATGTTAGTAATGAATTTATTACTTCTTACATTAAAAACGACTACGCGCCACTATTTACAACACTGGCAACACATTCACTATCTTTGCTCTTCTTCTGCTTTTTCTTTTTCTTCTTTGGATCTTTCTGTTTATTCATATCATTATATTTAAGCAACCTCCTATACATTTTGAGCAGTTGTTTTGCATCTTTTTTCATTTCTTTCGTAACTACTCCTGTTTCTTGATCTAATTCATTTACTTTAGTATTTTCTACTGTATTGTTATCAGATTCTATATTTTCTCTAACAGGATCGACATATTTTGTTGAACCTTGTAACGTATTATACTGTTCTATAGATCCTTCTTCTAAATCATTCTCATCTGTTTTCTCAGCTTCAACTTTCTCACTATCTATTTGTACTTCTTCCTTATTTTTCGATTCTTCAATCATTTTCTTAAGTTGTTTATTTTTCTTTCTCATCGCGTTCATAATATTTGATGTAGTTAAAACTCTTTTCACCTTCGTACTTCCCAAGTACCTATCTCTCCATGATATGTGTTCCAAATTATCCTCTGTGGAATTTTCAGCCAAAGACCGTTCATGTTCCCTTATTTCTTCCTCTGTAATAACCTCTACTCTTTCTATCTCATCTATTTTAGCAGAAAGGGCTTCAATTTCTTCCGCTGTCGGCTCTTTTGATAGCACAGTTCCTTCAACTTCGTAACAAGACGAATCATCTGACAGTTCTAGTATTTCGAATATATCATCTTCATCTATTACAATCGGATTAATTTCATCATCAATGGTAATAGAACTGTTGGTATTCTCATCAATATTATCTTTATAGAAATTTTGATCGGAGCCACTACGAAAATCCGACTTGGTTTTCTTAGATTTCTTCTCTTTCTTGTTCCTTTTCTCCTTCTTTTTATGTTTTTTCTTACTTTTCTTGCTTTTTCCTTCGTCGTCTGATATGCAAACGACTTCAGGTTGTAATTCTGTAGCTTCCACTTCTGAACTATCTCGATCTGATAGTTCGCCATCAGACATTTGTTTTTCATCATTTTTATCACTGGAATTATCTTTAGGTTCACAGACAGATTCCTTTTCTGCAGTATTATTATTGGGACTTTTATTATTAGGACTCGTGACTTCTTGAACTTTAGAATCGTTAAATTTATTTACATCGGTAATTTGATCATTTTCGGAATAATTTTCCTTTGTATCTGAATTTGTTTGAATATCACAATAGCTGCCCTTATTAACAGTATCATTATCCGTTATAGTGACATTGTCATCTTGAGATTTCTCTTTCATTGGCTGATCATTAGCAGTATTCGTTTCAGTTTTATCAAGATTTTCAGTAGGTTTAAGAGTTTCTTCAATATTATCGAATTTGCTCAGATAACTTGACGGTTCTTCGACAATTGTACTAGATTCAGTGTGTTCATCTTTTACAATTTCTTCTTGAATGACGACTTCCTCGCTAGAAATTGCTTCAGAATTATCAACTGTCTGTAAAACATTTTCTGTGGTTATGTTTTTATCGGTAGTTTTATCATTACTACTTGTATTATCATTATTACCTTCATCAATAACTTCTTTAATTGCATTTTCTTGACCAATTTCGAGATTCTGACCATTCGTTGTTTTGTCTTTCAGTTTTTCATCATCACTATTACGTTTTTTATTTTGATCATGTTTACTATCACTATCATCCGATTCACTACTACTACTACTGCTTTCAGAATCCTCCGATGTTTGACTAGAAACCCTATCAAAGTTTTTACGATCTAAATTCTCTAGTAAATCCAATTTTTCACTATCAGATAATTGTAGCGTGATTTCGTCATCATCACTATTATTATTATCTACAGTCCTTTTACCTTTTTTCTTTTTATTCTTTTTTAATTTTACTTTAACTTTGGCATCTTTAGCAATTTTGTTAGCAACACTTTCAACATTATTAGTTTTTTCAGTACTTTTATTCTTCTCAGTAGTTTTTTCTTCCAAGTTGGTAGCACTAGTCGTAGGTTTTTTAGGACTAGTCGCTGGATTAGATTTGGTGCGGTTTAACTTGATTTTTCTCGTCGGTTTTGTCTGTGGCACTGTGATTACTAAATTGTTGACCCTTTTCGTGACTTTCTGTGGGTTTACAATTGTTTCTGTCTCTGCCGATGTGTTTTGTTTGTCTGGAAAAAAAGTTTGAAACAATAAATGAAAGCTATTTCTTATAAATTTCTTACAGAGATTCTACAACCAAGGTACTTAGCAAAATTGAATGGGTTACAAGGTAAATCGACCCCATACACAATCGAGGTACTAATTTAACTGCATAGTCCGCACCGGCTTTTCAATACAAACTCACTTTATTACACAAAAACATAACAATAACATAAACGTACATGAATAAATGAGGTACAAAGGCAATCTCTCCCAGGCTACCTTTATAATGTAATATTTTTTTGTATATTTAAATGAATAAGAAATCAGTATACCTTTCTCCTGTCTGCCGAAGACCGGGCGAAGTGGAGACGTTAGTTAGAGTATGAAAGCGGATAAAAGGGTCCTATTTTTTAAAATAGCATTCTTGGCCTCCGAAGCAACAAAATAACCTAGATGATGCTAGGATGACGAAGTATTACCTTTCTCTAGTTCAGCAACGGAAGGCTTCTCATCGTCGCTGCTGATTTCCACTACTTCAGGCGGTTCCTCCTTCACCAGCACTTCATCATCAGACGAGGTGTCTTGACTCATTTCAACAGCCGGATCTGTTTTCTCTGGAAGAGAACATAATAATGATTTTGTTTTTACGATGGTTACACATTAACTTAAAAAAAAAACAAAAAACAAGTTTTATATACTTAAGACATCACAGACAAATGTTAACTTAGTCTGCCTGCGACCGTAAACTCTGTAAAGTGTTTGAAATGTTAGGTGTCAATAAATCCGAAGAGAGAGGCTCATCACACATCACACATCTTAGCTGAGTTGTCTATGATCTATGGACGAATGTCTGAAAGTCTATAGTCTATGGACAACTGGCTGAAAATCATGATCCATGGACGACTGTCTGAAAGTCTATGGTCTATGACTCACTAGCAGCCTGTTCCTGCTGTAACTGAGCTCTAATAGCCCTGGCTCGAGCTTGCAGCTCCAACAGTTCTAGTACGGTGAGTCCAGCTCGAGATGCTTTGGATTTCTCCGCTGAATCGTCTTCAGTCGACTCAGTCTTCTTCTTCTTTTTGCTTTTTTCTGTCTTCTCGCGGTGGCGGTGTTTCTGTTGACAATGATGGGAAACTTATAGAAAAACAATCAGTAAATTTTTCAATTGTGTCATCGCAGAATGAACAGACTCCCAGAGAATGTCATCAGCACACCATAAGTAACAGTTTTAAAAAACAGATTTTATAAACTCTCCAAACTTCAAAATGCATCAGCTATATAAGCTGCTAGTGTGTTCAAAAATATAAATAAATAAATATTTATCAGTAGCACTTCTTATAGGAACAAAGTCACTTTTTTCTGGGTCGATGGAGAAATATTAATTTTATTTTTATGTGACTAACTGTTGACAAACCAGTATTATTCATCCAAATGACGATCTCTGTTTAATCCAAAGGTTTACTGTTACAATGCATTTAGCATTAAATTCCTATATTGTTATAAACAACTGTATTTTGTATAATAAAGTTTAAATAAATACCCATATAAATAATCAATGTTACTAAAACCTATGGAGTTATTATTATTATTATGTTTATCCACTATTGCTCAAGCGGATTAAACCTGGTAAAATGTGTCAAAGCACAGGTTTATAACCAAGTGCTAAGACCAGTCGTAGAAATTTACGGTTATTATTAATTGTGGATCACACTAGCAGCTTTAAGCTGATGCGTGTGCGTCTTCTTGTTTGGAGAATTGGTATCCGTCTAGTCTATATTTGAAGTTGTTAACTGATGGTGCTCCGGGAGCTTGTTCCAATCCTTGACTACTTGGTTAATTAAAAAGTTCCTCAATGGTTTTCTTTTTGCTTTTATACAACACATCTTTAGCGCACTAAGTCTGGAAAATAAACTCCTAATATATAAATGTATTATAAAACCAGTGTGGACGTATGGCATACAGCTCTGGGGATCAGCAAGTAACTCAAACATTGAAATACTTCAACGCTTTCAAAATAATGTATTGAAGACCTTGTGTAACGCACCTTGGTTCATACATAACACAGAGGTACATGAGTACTTGGAGACTCTGATAGTTAAGGGAGAAATAGGGAGGTCCTGCGAGGCATACAAACATAGACTTGAACAACACAGAAATCATCTAGCCACATCACTATTGAATACCAACAATTGCATGTTCCGACTGAAAAGGACAAGACTAGCATCAATCTAATGATTGTACTGAAATGAGAGGTGACACATCGCTGGATGTGCAAATCTAAAAGAGAATATAAAATCAACACATCTGATTAAGGCTCGGAGGCTGATTGCAGATAGATGAACAAAAAAAAAAAAAAAAAACATCTTTAGCGAAATTTATCTGAAAATAAAGATTAATTTACTTTAAGACTATGCCGAAATACCTTTTTGCTTTTCTTGCTGGTCTGACTGAGTATCTCCTCATCCGAAGATATGCTGTCCAGCGATATCGTCTCAAAGCGCTCCGGGGACGCTGACAAACTTGACTCTGTGTCAGTGGGGGGTTCTGCACCATCCAGAATGGCGCAGAGTCGCTTTGAGCTGATGCCGAGGAGCTGTGAATGATTAATAGTTTTTTTGCCCGTAAGTAATCTATAGAATAAGAATGTGTTTTTTACTAGACAGATTTTAAGCTTAAGCATTTTCAGAGTTATGTGCCCTAAAGGACCCTATTACTATGACACTGCTGTTCATCAGTCTGTCATCAGGCTGTATCTCATGAACTGTGATAGCTAGACAGTTGATATTTTCACAGATGACGTATTTCTGTTGCCGCTATAACAACAAATACAAAAATATTCATAGTAGACGTATTTCTGTTGGTTAGATATTTCGTTGACATTTGCATGCCTTATTATGAGGTCAAATACATTGAGCAACATAACTGTTTTTTAGTATAGGTAGTACATTTTAGTAGATAGTATGAAACTCACACTTTCCAGGGACAGATAGTAACTTACTTAAATGGTATGTAAGAATTAATGTATATGTGAAACGATTCTGATAAAGCCGGACATAATTAGGCTTTTTGATTGGGTGTCCGGCTAAAATAAACGGTGTCCAGTTTGTCCGGCTTTTGTTAAGCTTTTTACATTTAATTTAATTTAACAAGATTTATGGTAATTATCAGAAAAGCTTTAAATACTGAGACACAAAATCCTCAATAATGTAGGGTGTCCAGCCGTTTTAGTTAAATGTCCGGCCAAACTGGCTGGTCTGTCCGGCTATTAGATTTGGTGACCTGGAAACCTATGTGAAACTTAACAGCCATACTCAAAGGTGAGAGCTATATACAACTTTCTAAGTATGAAAAATTTGCGTAACTAATGTCTCTGAGTGTAACAATATTACTAGCCTCTTCATTTTAATATCATTTTAGACCAATACCAAGCCTATGCTAGGTCAACATAACCTACAGTATGTAAACAAAAATTAATTAATTTTAGTGTTCTGTACCTACCTCCTCAGTACACAACTCCTTCACATTATCCACGGAAAGATGCCGTATACAAGCTGGAGTCATAGCCTTCACATCCTTTGGCTTTAAGACAGAAAACACTTGATGCATCAGTTCGACTCTGTCGTGAATGTAATAAGCTAAATCGTGTTCTTCTTGCTCTCGTGAGTAGGAGCTGGATGGCTCGGCCATTTCTCGCTTTATTTTATGCCTTCTCATTTCGATAATTAATACGAAATAAAAAAAAATATAATTTATATTCTAACTCCGCAAAATGCAAAATTAAACAGGAACCCACATTCACTACTACAGACACAGCCAGACACCCACTTTTTGACTTTGATAATTATGTTTTTTTTTCATGCACGTAGGGCTCAGGCACCGGGCACATGCAATACACAATAGGGATATTCGATATACATCGATGCATTGAAAACATCGATGTTTACAATACGATACATCGAATCGATCCGATGTTTTGAAAGGCTTTCGATATACTCGATGTATCGATGTTTTTTAGTAGAAAAACATCGAATCGATTACAACCAATTAATTTCATAAAAAATCAAGTTTGACCACTAAAATTTTACTTAAAATCTTTTTTCCTATGTGTTTATATAAAAAAGAAAAGTTTATTATTCAATAGTGAACTGACAATATAATGCCGTCGCGGCCAACGTGTTCCTAAACTTCATACAATTGCATATAAATACATAACCATGGTAGGAACTTCAGTCCCATCTGAACGTTTGTTTTCTAAAGCGGCACAAGTCGTCAATCAACAACGAAATAGACTGAAAGGCAAACGTTTGAATAAACTGTTGTTTTTGCAAAGTCTCCCAAAAGAACACTGGCAACAGGACATGACAGACTTAGCGAAATTATTACGGATGTTTTTTTTGTTCTTACGCAAATTACAATAAAGATTTTTGTCATACATGGCTTTTACTTTTTTTTATTAAAACAATGTTTGAATTAGTGATGGTTTGCATGAAAAGTTATGCTGAATTTGATTATACTGAATTTTATTTGTTAGTATTTGTTGTTATGTTCATGAGATACAGGCTGGTGACAGTCGGACAGCGAAATCTCAGTGATAAGGTTCCATTTTTTCTCTTTGCGTACGGAACCCTGAAAAAGTACTCGATGCTTACAAAATATCGATGTTTTCACCCGAAACATCGAAAGACATCGATGTACAGTACTGATTTATCGAATCGAAAAAAACATCGATGTTTTTTTAAAGTGGACACCCCTAATACACAATCGTAAAAGGCAATGAGTATCAAGGCCCTTACTATTGTTGTTCCAGTAATGTAGTAGTACAGTACATTATTCACAATGAAACTGTCAATTTATTTTTTCGTGTTACTTCTTTTTTTACAGTAAGTGACACATTTATTCATACCTAGTTATCTAAAAGAACTAAAGAGGTTCAACAACTATCACCTCTAAAGCAGGGCAGAAACGAGTGAGTGAACGAGATGGCGCAATACAAGGTGTAAAGTAAGGGTCGTCTCGTAACTCGTAATAGACGCATTAGCTGTGGTCGCTGTGGAACAACTACTTACTTGTCTTTAAAAAAAAAGAATACATTTGATGAAATCTTATAATATATTTTGACTTTTGCAGCAGTTTTCAAGAGATCGAGAAAAAAGGTGCGCTCACAAAGAATTAAAATACTATAAAGTGAGCAGACAGGATTTTGTTTTAAAAACCTACTACAAAACTGAAAGACAGTCAAAATTTATTTTTGCAGTGCTATGTTATGATAAATTCCATATAATCACGATTTCCACCCGACGAAATGCCACTGGAAGAGATACTAGGCGTTTGTATAGAAAAAGCCTTTCAAACGGCTTTAGAATCTCTTTTTTTGCATTTTTGTCCCAGGGTATCTAACATTTTGCAGCTTAAATCTGAATCAAACCTGAAAAAAGAATACATATTGTATTGGAAAAGATCATTTCTTTGGTAACACTGTAATTTAATATTTCAAGAATTTCAAGCCTATATTTATTAATTTGTGAACGCATCATAATATTAAAAATGGCAGTCGAGAAGCTATACGAAAGTGAAAATTTTATTATAGTTAATAAGCCATACGATATGTACATAAATTCAGATGACGAAAATGAAAAGGTAAGTGCATTGTTAATTGACAAACATTAAATTTTAATTGTTTCGTAGATGGAACCTAGAAATACAATGAATTTGGCACCAACCAACCAACAAATTCTTTTTTCTTCATTGTAAACAGTAGTGATGTTCTTTCATGATTTATAGAAAGCAGGTCTTAGTCGATTATGTTTAAAGTGATTGATTGATTGAATTATTCGTTTTAAAAACCGATTAGAATGGGCATTTGTAATAAATAAGAAAAAGCTATTTCTGATTTGCTTCGTAGGAGTTTATAAATATTTTATTGAAACCTGTGTAAAATAGATTTAAGCGTAAGTTGAGTATATTATGGTTTTGCTTACGTTTCGCAACATTAAAAAATGTAAATTAAATTTTATGTAGAGTTATTGAAAAATATTGTTTCTAATTCAGAACATGAGTTTCAGTTATTGAAAGAATTCGAAGTTTTCACCGTACATATTTAATTGAATAATTTTACTTCATTTTTACATCTTACTTTAAATAAAATTCAGAGAAAATATTTTCAAATTATATTTTAGAATACAGTGACGTACCACATAGCACAGCACGACTCACACTTATCGACATCATCACACCCCCTCCATTTTGTCCAACGACTCGACTACGCTACAAGCGGCGTTTTGTGCATCGCAAAGAACAAAAGTGCAGCAGCTCGTGCAGGAAAACTGTTTGAAGGGCGATTTACTAAGAAATATTACTTGGCTGTTTTAAGAGGCCATGTTGGATTCGAGTTGGGGGACATAAATTATGACGTTGGTAAGTGAAAAATTGGAGTTAAAAATCTTACTACAACTTCTTCATGGGTCATTAGAATTTTCCAATCCTTGCTACAAGGATGTGTCATCCTGGAGGTCAGCCTCTTGCACGTTGCAGGGCATTGATAGTGATATAAAATGACTAGCTGTTTCCCACGGCTTCACCTGCGTCTAAAAGTACTATATGTTTGATCCGGGTCTTCATCTAAGTATATTTAAACCAAATTTCATCAAAAACGGTTAACCGTGAAAGAATCACAAACTTCCATTCATTAATTCATTCATCCATCCCACACATAATCGCAAACTTTATAATTAGTAAGATTCAACTGCGAACTTAAAATATAGAAGTTTACTGCACACATTCATCAACTTTTTTGAATTTTTATAGACAAACCTAATAAAAATAGTCACGCTCTGTATCAACTCTTTCTCCTGTCATCACCAGGGGTTGATCCGCTGACGGCCCAGTCCAGTCATCGGATGCTTGCATTAACAAAAAGGTCTAGTGCGAGCGAACAGGCGCGTGAGGCCCAAACGAGATTACTGGCTCTGGAGACTGGATATTATGGATCTGATCCTGCTACGGTGGTACTCTTGAAGCCGATCACAGGTAACTTTCGCCATTGACTCACATGATCACTAGCTTTAAATGGCCTACTGCTCGATAAAGGCCACCACTTTAGCTTGTGCTATTTGGTTTAGCTCGGCACAGCAGCAGCGGTAAATATGTCGTGGCTAAATTGTAGAATGAATCATTTCATGATATGGTCGATCACTTCATGAAATGCGACCATTTTATGATATGTTCAAAACCGAATCGGCCATATCATTAAACGTCAGCGTTTAATGATATGGTCGTCCACGTTTGGCCAGATCATTTCAATAATAATTCGTATTTGTTTATGCTCAAAACGTAAATCTTAAATTCTGAAAGTTTTAAGTTTAGTGCACTATTAAGTGCTTTGCAATAATTAATTTGTCCAATCACTTTAATTTTTACAATAATGTTCTTAATTTTTTTTAACAGTCACGCGCCATTAAGACACTCAAAAAATGTCCAACATCAGCGAATCTACTGGTTAAAAATATAACAATTTTATGATATGATCACTTGATCAGATCATGATGTAGTCGTGCTTCAGTTGATAATGTCATGAAATGTTGGAAGCTCAATGATCTGGTCACACATTCTGTTTTGGCCATATCATGAAATGGTCGCATTTGAAGATATAATCGACCACATCATGAAATGATTTATTCAACGACCTGACCACCACAGATATACCAGCGAAATATTGACTGTGTCTGATATACAATGAAAAGTTAATAGGGAAGCGGACCTTGGCCTCAGAATCAACCAGTTGCGAAAACCGGTAACACGCTAAGATGAGAAAGATGCACTGTAAATTAACATTATAATTAGTAATATTTACTGTACATACGTGCTCATATGTATTCACGAAATAAATAAATTTAAAGTTCTATGAATCGGGAGGTATGGAAAGCAGTGGGACCTAAATAGCTAAATTAACTTTTGTCACGCATAATTTATAAGCATTGGGGGTTGTTATAAAAATTTAAATATGTTTTGTTGCACATCACAGGTCGTCGGCACCAGCTGCGTGTGCATTGCCACGCGATAGGGCACACAATACTCGGCGATTACACTTACAGCGACAAACGGGACAGCGCGCCTCACAGAATGTTCCTACATGCTGTCAGGTGAGAAAGAAGTGAATAGACGCAAGTGAAGTTGTAATTCTTACGGAACACCTGTAGCTGTAGGCTTGACTTGAAGACATGCTTGGTTTATTCTTGATACCATTTCAGATATTTACCAAATTATCAGACATCTGTACCTCTACCATGATAGTTTCTTAACGTAGATGCTAGCGACTGCGTGCCAATCTGTATAGCGCATAGTCCCCCTTCTTATCATTTCGATGTTTATCTTCATATCCCCTACGATACCCAGAACTGTACCATCCCTGTTGGAAATATAATGATCTTTTTTAAGATTTCATCCAATCATACACCCACACCAGGGTGTATATAGTCGATAGATAATACCACCAACACGAAATGATGATGACGATCAAATCATATTTTCTTTGGTGACTAACAAGACACAATAATTAGACAGTCGATTGTACATTGTACCCCATAGGCTGAGAGATATACCAATATGTGTTATTTACAGATTAGTGCTTCCGCTCACCACTGAGCCCCTCGACATCCAGACATTGGAACCATTCTTCACAGACAAGCGCTTTCAGACCCAATGGAAATCTGAAGACATCCTCAATAAATACCGTACTAAAGAGGCCCTACGTGCGACGTGTGACATTATAGACAGGCCCTACGTGATCGGCGTCAAGTACCAGTCCTACAGTTCTATTTAAGTATTTAGTCTACAAAATTAAAATATTCTGTGTTTTTATTCGTGTTTTATTAAAATAAATTATTGAAAACCTTAGTAGTAATCAAATAAAAGACCAAATAGCTCGTGCTATTTGGCACAGATCTCTTAAGAAAGTAATACTCGCAATTTAATGCAAGTCCGACTAATCTCACAAGATCCCATTAACGTCAAAAAGCTGTTGGTCTTTCCAAAACAGAACAGTATCCGAGCTTTGAAATAGTATTTGAACCGGTTATTTCCATCGAATCGACTAAACCTGTTATCGCTATTCGACTAATTGAACGAATCCTCACATCAGCTAGTTCCCTGGAAAGTCTCTTCTTGGTTTACGTGGCAGTAATATTTTGAAGCAGGATGTTTTTTTTTGTGTTAGATAATTTACATCTATGCAATATCTAAGTGGGATAAGGCCGCCACAGTGTTTTCCATGCTAGTGTATGTAAATATATATTTTTTTGTTCAATAAAGATATAACAAAAAAAACAAAATAGCAATGAATTCAGCAGACTTTTTCATTAATCACAGTTTATAATTAAATTGATTCATTACTCTAATCAACTAAACAAAATCGACTGGCTGCAAGAATGGCGGTTGAATTAACAGCTAGTAGCAGTAAAATCAACTGACTTCTTCAATAAAAACAATGTAAATTAAATCGATTCATTACTCTAATCGACCGAACAAAATCGACTGGCAGTAAGTAAAAAAAAAAAACCTAGTTGTCAATGTGGTCATGTCAGCTGTCAATTTCGCAACAAACAAAAAAAAACCTTTTTGTTTTTGTAATAATTATTTTCCTATTTTTATGAGAAAATAAACGCAATTTCCATGCATTTCCCTAATAAAAGTAATTAAACAATGTGATGTAGTGTATCCGATCTTCTTGATTCGTTCCAGTGAAAAATGGCTGATCTACAGGATTTTATCGAAGAAATTACATTAAATAACATCAACTTCTGTGCTGTGTGTTTTAGAACTGAGAGGGAGAGAAAATTAGTTCCTCCAGTTGCTCTGTCTAAATTTATTAAAATTACATCATTGGAGCAATTGTCGGTGAGTATTATGGAACATTTCCTTTTGGTAAAATTCCAAAGAAACAGTACTTTACCAGAATTTGTACCCTGTGCTCATCGATATAGGATAACAACAACTAGATACACAGTCGCAAAGAAACGCCAGTAAAAAGTGTCCGAAGGGGACTGTAGCATTGTGATTGCCTCAAATGTAAACAGTATTACTTTCCCAGTAAGGATGAGAATTCTAAAACATGATACACATTGAGCTTGCACTTATGGTAGTAAAAAATAGACTTCTAAAACTCTGCCCATCGGCAAAAGGGGCAGACTTTAGACAGGGACACTTTTCGAGCGTGGCTTTGGTTGTTATCCTATATCAATGCCTGTGCTTTTTTCAGTACTCTATTATGGAGTATGCAAAATTTTAGCAAGATTAAAGAGACATGAAGAGGTAAAAAAGTCACAAATTTATAGTTTGCATTAGGATTGTATGTCTAGCTTTCTGCACCGCTCACGCAAGTGTTTTTTTTTCACCGCAGCTCATTTCTACCTTAAGGTTGGCTGGAAGAAATTGCATTAGCGATAAGTCTGCCTTTGTACACATTTAGTTGTATTGGATTTAACTATGTAATTCTTTTGTTTGTAAATGGTGCAATAAGGTGTTCGTTCATTCATTTATTCATTCAGGGATAAACATAGTGAGACTTACAATATTATACAAAGGTATAATTTAACTATCTTCAACAACCAAGTCGATTGACAAAGCTTTATAGAATAGAAAATAAAAAATATTATTTACTTAATACTAGCTGTAGCCTATGTTTGGTCTCGGGTTTTCGTATTAAATTTTACCAAAATCCTTTCAGCGGTTTGGCCGAAAAGCTTAACAGACAGATAGAAAAACACTTTTGTACTTATAATATATAGTGTGGATATATATATATATATACTAGTGATAATTTATAAAAGTAATAAAAAAATTAATGTAAAACGAGGCGAATGGTGCAAAGGCTAACACATTACTAAACATATCTAAATAATTATTTGTCACAGCTATTAACACTTTTACGGACAGTCAAGAAAATAACAATGGCACTCAATTGTTATCTACGTCGAGAGACGTTACTGTCCGCGAAAGTGTTAAATATGTGCACCATTCCTTGCACGTATCTGTAATCACAACCATGGTCAATTTGATGTCCACCGTGCTAACTAACCTACACTACATGGTCATATTTTATTTACTACGCCGACAACAACAACAAATTATGCAACTAACTGACATTATTTTATTTATTTTATTTTATTTATATTTTTGAACACACTAGCAGCTTATATTAGCTGATGCGTGTGCATCTTGAAGTTTGGAGAGTTTATAAAATTGTCCAATCTGTTTTTAAAAGCGTTGACTGAGGGTGCGCTGACCACACTCTCAGGGAGTCTGTTCCACTCTGCTACTATACGATTGCATAGAAAATGTTTTTTCGGTTTTCTTCTTCTGAACAAAATAATCTCTTCTTGGTTGACGTGGCAGTAATATTTTGAAGCAGGATGTTTTTTTTGTGTTAGATAATTTACATCTATGCAATATCTAAGTGGGATAATGCCGCCACAGTGTTTTCCATGCTTTATTTATTATGCCCGCTAAGACCTATACTAACGCCACGCCTGTCAAGCACAGATGAGCCCCACTGACGGGTATGCTTTATAGATTATTATTACACTACGCCCTGCTATTTATGACCAATATTATTGCCAGCTAATTTACATATGTTACATAAATAAATTAATCTATTCAATATTTTTTTTAAATGCTAATTTTATTTGTTGTACCAAAATAAATGTGGCCTGAGCTAGAATGTAATACTCTATACAGCATCCTGTGTTTCAGGCATTATTATTGCAAGTTAGGCTAAAATTTATATAATAAACAATTTACAAGAGAATAATATGATAAAATGAATGTTAAACATGCATCCTTTGAACATCTTTCAGGACAATGAATATGCATGCATATACTGCGAGCGTCAAGCTGCGATGGCTCTCAAACTGTACAACTCCTTGACATACTCTCGCCATGTGAGCGCCGTGCTTTTCACTCTGGCCAAGAAACGAAGAATGACACCCAAAAGTATCGCTTACTTATTGCCTACCAAGATTCGAGGACAGGTATGTTAGGAATAATTAGAGATGTGATTAATATATTAGTAAGGTATTAGGTATCATAATGCACGCAACCATTATTCATATCAGGATATGCGTCTCAGACGATATTAGATTATTACGCATTAGTCAAATAATAAATAAATAGCCTTTTCATTATAAATAGTTCCTCCTCCTGCCGAGACCTGTTCATAGAATTGTCATCTATTGATATAGCCGAGGACGGGTTTGGGCAGGAGCACCACATGACATCAACTTCTACAAAGGGCCTCTACGCGTTGGATCCATATCCCCGAGCAAGCCTCACAATGGACCAGGGCAAACCGTGAAACTCAAAAAAATAAAATGTCTGATAATGATTTCTTATTAATGTTGGGAGAAACAGATACCGCACCGAACCAAGCAGATTTAGGGGAAAAATCGACAAAACAATGCAAGGATGACGCGCTTCGAAAGCATGACTCATGACGTAGATTCGGTAAATAACACACATGACACATTGACGCGTGTGTAACAGGTATCGAGCTCGCCGCTGTTGTATAGATTGACCATGCTGTGGTCATAGTAAAAGTGTCAATAATTATTATTATTAATTGTGGATCACACTAGCAGCTTTAAGCTGATGCGTGTTCGTCTTCTTGTTTAGAGAGTTGGTATCCGTCTAGTCTATTGTTGAAGCTGTTAACTGATGGTGCATTTATAACATTTTTCGGGAGCTTGTTCCAATCCTTGACCACTTGGTTAATTAAAAAGTTCCTCAATGGTTTTCTTTTTGCTTTTATATAACACATCTTTAGCGAATGTCCTCTCAGACGATTGTTTTCAAAGAATGTGTACAGTCCATTAAATTAAACTATTTTAATACGGTTTTATCGCGTATTAAAATAGTTTAATTTAATGAATAACAATCGCGAAAACATAAGAAAACATTATGTGTACAGTCCCTTTAGATCAGATGCGAATGAGAAATAATGATACTTTTATATTAACAACATTGCATTAAGCACTTTTCAAATAATTTTGCGTGCTTCCGCCACCAGTTAGTTCATGCAAACTATTGCCGGCCGGCACCCGCCCACTACTGTTAGTCCCAACATGCCCGCCACCATTAGTTTGCACATGCAACACGTGCATTATTTGTAAGTAATTTTCCCGTTTGTTTTCAGCATTCCGGTCCAAACTCGGTGAAACGGAATAAACTGTTGACCTCTCTCCGTCAGTACCAGAAATATTCTCAGACTGACGTGTTGATTGTCGACGCTATGGGAGTGGATGTATGTATTCATTCATTCATTCATTCATATCTTCTTCGTCCACGCGTTTTTCATTACTGAGACTGTTGTCCATCTGTTACCAGGTTTATTCGAAGTTTTTACAGATAATGGTACGGAACCTTTCGTACGCGAATCCGACTCGTACTTAACCGGTTTCATTCCTAGTTGCTTCGTCACCTTACGCTTCGAAGCCTAGGGTACGCTGTAAGTCATCTAGATTTGGCGTAACTGGTTATTACAATGGAGCGACTGCCGTCTGACCTCCGTAACCCTTTTTACAGGGAAACCAGACCAACAGGAACATGACCCGAGGTGTGTTCGCTGTCAGATTTTTTCAGTCTGCCTGAAGACTGACACATTCCTTTAATGACCACCAGATGGCAACCGTGACCAACGGCTTGACAAACGTTCCGAAGCCCGGAATCATCGTTATTATCAGACAATCAGGTGATTCAAGCCTGCAGTGTCTCGCTTAGGTTTCAAAAATGCAGTGCCAGTAGACATCTAAATATATGTAATGTATATCTAATATTTATGTAGTAGTGTATTTATCTAATATTTATGTAGGGTATTTATCTAATATTTATGTAGTTATCTAATATTTATATAGTGTATTTATCTAATACTAGCTTTTTCCCGCAACTCCGCCTGCGTCAAAAAGTAGCCTGCGTTTGACCCCGGGTCTTCAACTATATTCATGCCAATTTTCATCAAAATCCGTTTAGCAGTTACGTATGTAGTGTATTTATCTAATATATAAGTAGTGTATTTATCTAATATTTATGTAGTGTATTTATCTAATATTTATGTAGTGTATTTATCTAATATTTATGTAGTGTATTTATCTAATATATAAGTAGTGTATTTATCTTATATTTATGTAGTGTATTTATCTAATATTTATGTAGTGTATTTATCTAATATATAAGTAGTGTATTTATCTAATATTTATGTAGTGTATTTATCTAATATTTATGTAGTGTATTTATCTAATATATAAGTAGTGTATTTATCTTATATTTATGTAGTGTATTTATCTAATATTTATGTAGTGTATTTATCTAATATTTATGTAGTGTATTTATCTAATATTTATGTAGTGTATTTATCTAATATATAAGTAGTGTATTTATCTAATATTTATGTAGTGCATTTATCTTATATTTATGTAGTGTATTTATCTAATATTTATGTAGTGTATTTATCTAATATATAAGTAGTGTATTTATCTAATATTTATGTAGTGTATTTATCTAATATTTATGTAGTGTATTTATCTAATATATAAGTAGTGTATTTATCTAATATTTATGTAGTGTATTTATCTAATATTTATGTAGTGTATTTATCTAATATATAAGTAGTGTATTTATCTAATATTTATGTAGTGTATTTATCTAATATATAAGTAGTGTATTTATCTAATATTTATGTAGTGTATTTATCTAATATTTATGTAGTGTATTTATCTAATATTTATGTAGTGTTTTTATCTAATATTTATGTAGTGTATTTATCTAATATTTATGTAGTGTTTTTATCTAATATTTATGTAGTGTATTTATCTTATATTTATGTAGTGTTTTTATCTAATATTTATGTAGTGTATTTATCTAATATTTATGTAGTGTTTTTATCTAATATTTATTTATTTTATTTCATTTTTTTCTCTTTAGATATATTTGTTTTAGGTTTTGTATATCTATTTATATAGAAGTAAGTTTACTATAATTTCATCACGACTATTTTAACACTTACCCTAAATTAATCACTTTTTCTGTACTACCGATTGATTGACTGGTAGAAAAAGCCATAGGCCTTTAAGTCCGCCATTTACATGTCAGGTAATAAAGTTAAATAAATAAATAAATAAATGTCCTAAAAAACACTGGAAACAGCTAAACAAAGTATGCTTCCCGTGGGAATCGAACACACGACATCCTGGTCTAAGGCAAGCAGCGCCTTTAACTACTAGACTACAGACGCAGACAATGAGAAATTCATACTTTTAATATTATACGCGAAAGTTTGTCTGTTACGCTTTAACGGCTGAATCGATTTTGATGAAATTTAATATGGATATAATTGAATTGATTTCCGAAATGGGTAACTTTTTTTGGCGCAGGCAGAGCCGCGGTGATAGCTTATTTGAATTTTCTATGCATTTGTAATGGTATTTTTTTTTTGTTACAGGATACAACAAACAAAATGAGGTAACACTTACTATTTATTTTCTTTTACATAGTAATATTAAATTAAAATATTTCAATACGGTTTCTATCGCGTTTATGATTTATTTGTTTACATCTAACCCCCGTATACTTAAACATAACCTTAAGAACGTCCTTCACTCAAACTCATTGGAGGACGCCTTAAGGAAGTCCTCGAACTTCCCTTGAAAATGACATTCTTAGTTGGTTGCTTGAGCAAACTCCAATGAGGTTATAATAACAATTTTAAACACGAAAATCTAAAATTACAAAAGAATAGAGTAAAAAATAAAATAAAGTAAGTAAATACCTAGGCCAAAAGTGGCAAAAACCCGTTTCATATCTACTTTATTTCATTTCAAGGACGCCATAAGGTACCTCTCGACCAACCTTATATTATTTGACAGTTCGATACTCGCCTCCAATGAGGAATCATCTCAGGTCAAGGAAGCTCGTGACAACTAATCATACCAATGAGGTGGAGTAAGGTTGAGTCGAGTTTGAGTGGAGTTTTAAGAATATGGGTGTAACATTTCTCATTAAATTGTTTCGTTTACCATTCATTTAATTGTATGTGCACTGTAGCCTGAAATAAATGTGTTTTATTTTATTTATTTATATATTTCAAACACTTTACAGGGTTCGTGGTCACAGTAGACAGAATTAAAATAAATTTTAATGTCCAACAATGGCGGTCTACATGAGAAATCATTAATACTATGTTATATTATGAATTGTGTTAGTTGTACAACTGTAAAACAAATTTTAATATTTGTATATTTTTTTACAATTTCGTCAACTTTTTTTTTATACAATTAATTAGGCAAAAAGGCATACGGTCCACCTGATGGTAAGTGGTCACCGTAGCCAATAGACGTTCGCAACACCAGGGGCATCACGTTCGCATTGCCGACCCTTGAGAAGTCCTTTAACGCCCTTTTTGAAAGACCCCATGTTGTAATCTCTTGAATAAACCATGTTGGGGAGCTCATTCCGCAGTCTCAGCGTACGTGGGAGAAAATTTCTATTAAAGCGCAGAAGTAAAATTCAAAATCATCATAATTTCGTGTAGGTTACATTGTCAATCGACCACTTACACCCTGGTGTCAAAGTTGTTTGGAACCGCCTCTTGGCCTCTGACGTAGTGACCACTGTTTAGCAGCCGGGACCAACAGCTTAACGTGCCTTCAGAAGCACGGAATCGTCTTTATTAAAATAATCAACTACGTGTATATGTAATCTTTTTTGACAAATAATTTTTTTTCTTTCTTTCAATAATATATACTTAACTAATCCATACTAATATTATAAATGCGAAAGTCTGTCTGTCTGTTATGCTTTCGCGGCCAAACCGCTGAACGGATTTTGATGAAATTTGGTATGAATATAGTTTAAATAAGGCCCGGGGTCAAACATAGACTACTTTTCGACTCAGGCGGAGCTGCGTGAAACAGCTAGTCCTTCATAATTAAATGAAATCAAGGAAAATTGAATTAATTAAACATGAAATTATAAAACATAAACTGCAAAGATAAAAATAAATAAAAAAATAATTACATACATGAGATACATGCTTGGGATTCCGGTCTTTTGAGAGGCTTGCGCGGAGATATGGATCCAACGCGTAGCGGCCCTTTGAAGTTGATGTCATGTGGTGCTCCTGCCCAAACCCGTCCTCGGCTATATCAATAGATGACATGTCCATGAACAGGTCTGGGCAGGAGGAGGAATTATTGTTAATGAGTCAAAAGAATAAAATGGGTTATGGTTATGAAGTTCGGATGGGTTTAAACTGGGCTATTGCAATAGTAATCGGTATATTTATCATAATCATTTATTCTTTCGTAAACAAGTTGAATTCAAGATGGTACATTGAAAATATTAAGTTTAGCGTACTAGGCATACAAAAGTGAAGTCAGTGGTGTCACACATCATCCAAACAAAATCATGCAAAACAATATAAAACCAGAAAATAAATGCGAGTTAATCTTACAAAAATTAGATCAGCTGTCCTTTAAAGTCACAATCAACATATTTATTATTATTATTAATAATCTACATGATCAATATATTATATTCACAGTGATCCATCAATAATAATCGAGGATGACGACGAAATACCATCAAACATGCCCAGACTAGTTCCCATAGAGAAACTTCTAGGACCACAGACTCAAATAACCAAAAACGCAACGAATATCGGTGATAACGTTATCCTATACCCGATAAAAACGGCAAATGAAGATCACTATTTAATACTACCAAATAACGGACTAAGTCATAACGTGACAAATAACGTACAAGTTATTTTGCCAAATATTAGTAACGAAACAATACCGGTATTGTTACCAAACGGTAATATAGTTGGTTTGCAGCAGACAAATCCCATTGTGATGCCAGATGGGAATATTCAAGAGCATTCCGTAACATTTGATGATACGATAAACATTAATAAGGTCAAGCCGATCGAAGAGGTTATTTTACCTGATAATGGGAGTACTGCGAATAAAATTGGGAAAAATGATGGTTCCGTTGATAAAACTGAAGTTTCTGCAGAAGATGATTCTGGGACGGCGAAAGTTTGTCATATTAGTGATTTGAGAAGTCTAAAAGAGATTGAGGTTAACGTAAAGCCGCCTGAACCTAAAAGGAGTGATAAAAGTATAGATTGGGAAGATAAAATTCCAATGGATGTTATTTCTTTTATGGTAAGTTAATTTTGAAAAGTATCTTCTTACTATCTTAAATATCTTATTTCTTACTATGAATGAAGCACACAATCATCATCATTAACAGACAATCAGGTGATTCAAGCCTGCAATGTCCTAAACAAACTGGAAACAACGTATTTTAGTTTCTAATTTGGGCAATAGGCTAGTTTCCTAAAAAAATATAATTAGTCCGTCAGTTAAATAATCAAAAAAAGTGTTGACGTATTTTTTCTTTTGAAAATTAAACAAAGAATGGTAAAGATATGGCGCGTTAAAGTTCCGTGTGACGTCACAGTGTGCTGCACTTTTTCGCAATGTGTGACGTCACGAGCCGCCACTCCTAAACTTTGATGCGTTATATCTTTATAATTTATCGCTCAATTGACAAAAGAAAAAATACGTCACTAATATATTTTGATTCCCTAAATGATGGACTAAGTTTAATGATAGTCTTTTGACCCTGGAAACTAGCCTATTCTTCTTAAAAAATAAAATACAATTGGACTATTTTCCTAGTAGCGTCCTCATCTTACACTTCCTAGTGTACGCTGTAAGTCATGGTCTTAAATTTGTCGGCACTGGTTATTACAATGGAGCGACTGCCGTTTCGCCTAGCTCCTTTTTTACAGGGAAACCCGACCAACAGGAATATATTATATCTCAAAGTGTGTTAGTGGCCAACACTGTCAGATTGTTTTAAGGATACTGACACAGCCTAACGACTGCCATCTATTGATAACATCCGGGACCAACGGCCTAACGTGCCTTTGGAAGCATGGAATCATCTTCATTATGAGACAATTAGTTTATAGAGTGGTTTAGTTTCACGTATAATAAACTAAACATACTTACTGTAAAATTTGGGCAATTATTTAAAAATAATCATATAGGTTATTTTTAGGGTTTCGTATCCAAATGGTAAAACGGGACTATTACTTAGACTCCGCTGTCCGTTTGTTACTCGGCTGTACTTTTTGAAAATTGATAGACATTTAAAAATTTCACAGAAATATATAATGTATTTCTGAAATTCAAAGAGCTATTATTTTCATTTTTAGTATGTATGTATGTAAAAATCTTTATTGTACACAAAGAACATAGTATCAGAATACAGGTTACAACAAAAGGCGGACTTATCCCAAATAGGGATCTCTTCCAGTCAACCAAACTAACATAGGACATAGACATATGGGCACAGAAGAGGGCACAACACGCAAAGAAATCTTGACAAAAGTTACTATTCTGTAAATAGCTTCTTGCATAATAATTCTAATAATTTGACATTTTAATAATATATTTGTAAGCTGTGTCTATCAGCTAAATCATAGTGATTCTGAATTGCTGCTCTAACACTAACACCTTTAAGTACTACCTATGTTTTCACAAATAATCATGGATTGTTGCCGCTGTAACAACAAATAAAAACAAAACAGAATAAAAAAGTATTTAAGGGGACTCCCATACTACAAACGTGATTTTTTTTTCAGTTGTTTTAGATAATGGTACGGAACCTTTCGTTCGCGAGTCCGACTCGCACTTGACGGTTTTATTTTAAATTATTATTTTAATTTCAGGATGCCAACGATCCCAACAGTGCAACAGTTCTCGGTCAGAATGCACAAAAAACACAAAAAGCTCAAAAAGCTCAATCTTATCCCATCAAAGTAACATCGGATTCTATTCAAAATAACTTCATACAAACTGTTCCGACGAAAGCTGGTCTTAATAAGTCTGATTCGATAATTCCGACAAACAATTTAAAACAAAGTGGTTCTAATAAATCGGGTTCAATTATTCCGACTAAGGATTTTAACCAAACTGGTCGCAATAATTCTGGTTCAATTATTCAGAGGATAGATTTTAACCAAACTGGTCGCAATAATTCTAGCCCAATTATTCCGACGGTAGATTTTAACCAAACTGGTCGCAATAATTCTGGTTCAATTATTCAGAGGATAGATTTTAACCAAACTGGTCGCAATAATTCTGGTCCAATTATTCCGACGATAGATTTTAACCAAACTGGAATTAATAAATCTGGTTCGATTATTCCGACGAATAATTTAAACCAAAGTGGTCCTAACAATTCTGGTTCGATTATTCCGACAAAAGATCTGAAAAAAACTGGCGATAGTAATTTCCGTTTGTTAAAAGCGACAGATCCGCCACCTTTTTTGAATAAAACTAGTCGAACTTACAGCCGCAAAATGGCCGCGCAGGCGCCCGATTTAGGAGATTTACTAATGCCAACGGGGAAGTGTAGGCGGAAAATTTACGAGCGGAAACGGAAAATTGATGACGATGACGTCATTATTTTGAGTTAGTTAGTTTGTAATTTAATTAAAGTTATTATTTAATTGTACGATGAATGAAAATTGTTCGACTCGCCGATTTTGAGTTAGTAAAAAAAACACTGAGCACACAATACAATACAGTATAACTTTATTGCCCACATCTGGGGAATAACAAAACTGAAACTATAACATTGTTAATAATATGGAGCAAAGGCGGGCTTATTGCTAAGCAATCTCTTTCTGCCAACCTTTGTACAATAAGAGAACATGATGTAAGGGTGGGCCCAGTAGAATTAAAAATAAAAATAATGTCTACTCGTATAGATAAACAACACACAATAAAAAAGCACTGGTTTTGAAAAGTTTGAGAAATAACACTTCTGTAGTCATCATCATTATCATTTCGTGTAGGTTACATTGTCTATCGACCATGTACACCCTGGTGTGGGAGTTGTTCGGAATCGCCTCTCGGCCTCTGACGTGGTAACGACTACCAAATGGCGGCCGGGACCAACGGCTTAACGTGCCTTCTGAAGCACGGATCTTTATTATCGGACAATCAGGTGATTCAAGCCTGCAAAGTCCTAACCAAACTGGAAACAACTAAACAAAGTATGCTTCCGGTAGGAATCGAACCCACCACCCCTGGGTCGAAGGCGAACGCCTTAACAACTTCTGGTGTGATATTTTTGAAAACTGTGACTCACGCAAAATTGAGAATAATTTTTGTTCCATATCAAACGATTTTCATTCGACATTAATGTCGAATATTTCAAATATTCCTGGTCTTTTATATGGCGTTAAAATTATTTCCAATGGTTAAATGATATCTTTGATGATGATGACTAGTGATGGGTGAGTAAATTCTGGTTAAAAGTTCTGGTATTAAACCAAAATGGTATCAAAGTTGTTTTCGTTGTCGTTAATACCACGACCTTTGCTGTTCCTACGTGATAGCTTACTCAATAAAGATATATTCTATTCTATTCTAGCGACCACTTTATATTTAATATGGAATTTCTTAGTTACTTAACTATCCGCCAGAGGCGCTGTACGGGTTAGCAGATTAGTTCTTTGAAGTGGCAGTGGGCGGGGCACATAGCGCGGAGAACCGATGGCCGATGGGGCAGAAAAGTTCTCGAATGGCGATCGCGTACCGGTAAGCGCAGCGTTGGACATCCATCGACCAGATGGTCAGATGACCTGAAAAAGGTCGCACGCAAACGCTGGATGCAGACTGCTGCCAACCGATCATTTTGGAAATCATTGGGAGAGGCCTGTGTCCAGCAGTGGAATGACTGCGGCTGAAATGATGATGTTGTTCGTTAAACCTACTTTAACTAAATTGTGTTTAGTCCCTTTCAGTCTTATGTATTTTTTAACGTGAAAGAACGAGACAAAACATAAATTAGTTAACTTGGTGTTAATGAACGTTCTTTAATTTTCATGAATATAGTAGGGATAAATAACTAACAGGGTAATAAAAACTTACACGCATATTTTTACCGTTATTAGTTTTCGTTTAATACCGGTAGAAATCATTGTTTTACCATTTTGGTTTAATACCACATTGAAAACCCGTCACTAACTGATGACCTATCTGTAATAGAGTTGTTGCGATATCGATAGTTTGGCTATCGATAGTTTATCTTGAAAAATAGTTCAACTGGGGCTCATTCATTTCATTCGAAAATACCGAAATTCAGCTATAGTACCGATATCGAAATTAGTTGATACTTTCGATACTATCGACACAAAACCTATCGATAGTTTCGGTAGTATCGACACTATCGATGGTTATTCTACTGATACTATCGATATTATCGATGCTATTGACCATCATCAATACTTATTTTTGGCTATCGATATTATCGAAACTTGAGTAGTGTAGTAGCTATTTTTTTTTGTAACTGAAATGTAAATAGCTTTATTTCAAGATGAAGGAATCTGTTATAATGTATATTTTGTTTAATTTGGTTTATCTTTGTTATGATTGTAATATTAAAAATAATTATTCTTAAAGAATGTGTATAACCCGACCGGAAAAATAAAAACCCTGCGTTGGCGTCGCTACTGATCGCCTTTATGTGGCAACATCTTGTGTGTCATGTCAACAACTAAATTGACAATGTCATTTAATGAAATAGAAATTGATTCTTCGTTTTTATTCGCTTTAAAAATGATAACATCTTTTATTTGTGTCTATTTACAATGTTTATTGCAAATAACGTTTTATTCATTCATTCATATATTAAAATTCTCTCATCACAGTTTCGATAAATCGGAAATAATCACAAAATACAAAATGTCCACTCCTGTCTCTTTTTGGCAGATGACGTTGAGATGACGGAATGTTACAGGAATGTCTAGTTGTCAGTAAAAGAAATTAGTTCCAATATTTTTCCGCAATATGGCGAAGGTTCTATTTTACTGGTCGGGCTTTACTATAAAAATGTTATGTTTATAAAATGTAGCTAAGATATTACTGTTGTATTGTATGGGGGCAACTAGTGTTTGCCCCCATACAAAATGTATTTGTGTCTAATTTGTACAGGAGGTCGAATTTTTTCTCTCAGTTTTTTTTACAATTTTATTTTTCAATGATTGTGGTCTAGTTTCACGTAGGTACCTACTAAACATTCAAATAATTTGGTGGGTTAATGATGTTCCGGCGGAAGTTGATTGTAGTGAGATCCAGACTTAAGAATAAAAGTGGCTTGATGGAAAAGTACTTTTATTTATTGGCGGATATGGTACACGACATGCACTCCGCGTTGGTTCCGTGACAAGTGAGGTTTGGTGGGGGACGATTGCTGCATTGAAAGGATGTTTAAATGTGTGCGTATATGGGAACACGGTTTGTTTGTTTGTAGAACATCGCTACTACAAATGATGTTAACTTTTGAACTAACGCACTGCATATTTATAACATAAAATTTAAGGGTTAATTGCGTATAATATTATACTTCCGATGTTTCAACCGTGTTACAGCCTTAAGGATTAAGGACACTGTTAGTGTGTTTTGTGACGGTACTTGGAGAAATCAAAATATGCTGGCGGAAGACGATTCCGCTGGAAGTATGGAGTTGTAGAAATGCTGAGCCAGTCGTTCCGTGACCACGGCCGTTGTAACACGGTTGAAACGTTGGAAGTATGAAGGTATTATACGCACTTAATGCTGTAATTTTATGTTTTAAAGATGTCTTATGATAAAGTATTTTAATTTACTGTCTTAACCTAGTAATGTCCTAGTTACCTTATGTATAAAGAGAGGTTTAAATATGGAAATTCCAGTACATATACACCGTGAAATTTTAGTCGTTTTGGACCCATCGTCCAGTGACTCCATTCATGCAATTGAATAACCTTCTCCAAGATACATGGGTCGAAATATGGATATCACGTGACCTAACTTACTATGGGAAGTCCAAATTTGTTTTTCATGTTTCGAGCTATGTTCCTCGGGAAAATTTGTTCGGTTGCATGAATGGAGTCACTGGACGATTGGTCCAAAGCGACTAAAATTTCACGGTGTATATGTGTAAGATGTATACTAATGTATACAAACACGATATTATTTTAAGTGTATAAAATTTAGACATAAGTTTCGAATTTATTTGTAAGTGTACAAAATAAAAATTCATTTGGTTGGAGTTTTTTTTTTTTTTTAATAAACTGTCTCATCGGTTTTTTGTTGATTTTAGAATCTGCATGTGTTGCTATTCAATATTATGTACCAAATAGCTTATTGAGAACATAATTCTAGAGAAGTTAAATAATGAAAATAAAGTATACTTCCTGTTTTCCGTGGCTCTGCCAGCGTCAAAAATGAACCTATGTTTTTTGACTCCGGTTCATCTTTCATCAAAATCTGTCCAGAGGTTTAGTTGTGAAAGCGTAACAGACAGTCAGATGGACTTACAGACAGACTTTCGCCTTTATCACACCATCTTACACTCCATACAACAGCGCTGAAATTACAACTACTGACGCCCATATTCTCAAATGTTTGCTCAAACTCGACTCAACCTTTCTCCAACTCATTGGTGTGATTAGTCGACACTAGCCTCCTTGACTTAGGGAGTTAAGTACCTCATTGGAGGCGAGTATCGAACTGTCAAATATAAGGTTGGTCGAGAGGTATCTTGAGGCGTCCTCGAAATGAAATATAGTGGTTACAAATCAGTTTTTTGTCTCGGTATCTACCATGGGTATCTATTTACTTTTTTATTTTTACTCTATTCTTTTGTATTTTTAAATTTTTGTTCTTTGGATTGATAATATAACCTGTGTCGTTCCTTATTGGAGTTAGTTCAAGCAACCACCTAAGAATGTCATTTTCAAGAAAAGTTCGAGGACTTCCTTAAGGCTTCCTCCAATGAGTTTGAGTGAAGGACGTCCATAAGGTTATGTTTAAGAATACGGGTGTAAGATTCGGTCGCGTTCACACGCGCGTCAATGTGAGTGATGTGTGAGTGTCACTCGTATGGTTGGTTATTTACCGTGTCTGTGCGTCATAGTTATCTGTCGCGGCCGCGCGCCGAAATGTCATCCTTGCATTGTTTTGCTCTTGATTTTTTAATCTGCTTGGCTCGGTGCGGTATCTGTTTCGGGTGGGAGGGTGCGAGTGTCCGTTCTGTACGTTAGTACTATTAATATTTCTGTGCCTTTATAATAATATTAGTATACCTTAGTAAGTATTATATTAGTATGGAAGTATGGTTACAGT
The DNA here is from genome assembly GCA_947363495.1 of Euzophera pinguis. NCBI lineage: Eukaryota > Metazoa > Arthropoda > Insecta > Lepidoptera > Pyralidae > Euzophera > Euzophera pinguis. The sequence goes on from OX376182.1 coordinate 7,159,295, forward strand.
TCTTGATTAAAAAATACATAAGTAATTTTCCAACCTTATTAACTTATTATTCATCATATTAAAAATCTCTTTGAGAGAATTTTAAAATTAGTTGCTTAAGTAAACCTAAACTAATGAGTTAAAGTATGTATTCAAAAAATTATGCCTCTGAGTAAGGACATTTTTTAGTTTGAAGAATATGGTAAAGTATTAACGACTCTGACACTCGTATTCTTAAACATAACCTTATGAACGTCCTTCACTTAAACTCATTCAAGGGCGCCATAAGGAAGTCCTCGAACGTCCCTTGAAAACGACATTCTGGTTGGTTGCTTGAGCAAACCCCAATGAGGTTATAATAACAAATTTAAACTCAAAAATGAATAGAGTAAAAATTAAAATGAATTAAGTAAATAACTAGGCCAAAAGTGGCAAAAACCCGTTGTTTTACTATTTTATTTCATTTCGAGGACGCCTCAAGGTACCTCTCGACCAACCTTATAATTGACAGTTCGATACTCACCTCCAATGAGAAATCATCTCAAGTCAAGGAAGCTTGTGACAACTAATTATACCAATGAGGTGGAGTAAGGTTGAGTCGAGTTTGAGTGAAGGTTTAAGAATACGGGTGTGAGAGGGCAGTAAAGATATGATAACCAAAAAACATTTTGACACCTTTGCTCTAAAATTCAGGACAAGAGAAACGCTACAACAAAACATACTCTTAATTAATCGACAAGTATAATTAAGGTAACATTCAAGTCTTAAATTAATCAACTCTTAGCTAAACGATTGGTTATGGAAGTTAGCGAGAATTCGCGTAACTAAACTAGTGTTTATAAATGATGGCGCAATGCTTATTGGACACTTCGAAGTCATGTGGGGTCCTTATATCTTGGGTAAGTAGTTTTTCTACCAGGATTTTGCCAAATCAAGAAGCGTACTTACATATCTTTATACACTACTAGCTCTTACCCGCAGCTCCGCCTGCGTGCAAAAATAGCCTATGTTTGACCTCGGGTCTTCAATTATATTAATACCAAATTTCATCAAAATCCGTTCAGCGGTTTGGCCGTGAAAGCTTAACAGATAGACATACATATCCCACTTATAATATTACATTAAGCATGGATATGGATGATTTTATTAGAAAGTCTGAGAAAATAGCAATCTTAAGTTATTATAATCAAATGGGTTACATGGTCTATCGACCCTGTATATCCTAGTGTCAGAGTGTTTCGGAACCGCCTTTACAAGTGCTGAGTGGGAGCCGGGACCAACGGCTAAACGTGCCTGTCGAAGCACGGAATCATTATTATCAGACAATCAGGTGATTCAAGCCTGCAATGTTCTTTTCAAACTGGGAACAACTAAACGAAGTATGCTTCTTACCCGTGGGAATCGTACCCACGAATCCTTATAAGGCAAATGCCCTAACTGGATCACGAAGGCAGTTAAAACCGTGCAGCAGCCCCTATTGCCTCCATTGTTTAAAAGCTTAATATCTCTTCCTTATTCTTTGATTGAAAGAAACAATTACTTAAATATTTTTAACTAGCTGTTTTCCGCAGCATCAAAATGTCGCCATGTTTGACCCCGGATCTTCAACTATATTCATACCAAATTTAATCATAATCCGTTCAGCGGGTTGGCCGTTAAAGCGAAACGGGCAGATAGACTTTTGCACTATTATGGAAGTATGGATTGATCTCACATCAGCCAACCGTCCACTAACACCCAGACGTACTTTTTTTAACTTTGTTGACACAGCCGCTCCAAGAGCAAAACGAAACAATCCAACAAATATATTTTTTTATCATCAACAGTGTTCACGCTCCTGACAGCGTGCTCAGCCAGCTTGCTACCCAACATCAAACACAAGCAGTCCTACCCCGAGCCCCAAAGATTAGCAGACTACCCCAAACTAGCCGAGCAACTATCCGAAATTCTCAGGCCATTCTTCCTGTCAGAAGAAACTTCTAGAGAAACCAATCTAAATGAAGTCACAAAAAGCAGCGTCGAAATTTTACCTTTACATCCTACAAGTGTTAATAAAAACACGAAAGCCCCTCTAGCTCTTATTCTATCATCTCCTAAAGGCCACACTGGGAATAGACAATATTTCTACAATAAAAAAAACAAACATGGACATGTCAAAGCTAACGTTGAAATTTCGAACGATGTTAGCAACGAAAAACGCACTCTACCTAACAGTGATAAAGATCATAATGTAAAAGAAAATAAAACTCCATTAAAATATATGTTTGATTCGGATGAATACACTGAAAGAAATCATAAAAGTTTTGAAAGTACATCAGTTGATGTAGGTGATTTGGAGTCTGATGAAAAGAGTGTAAGTGATTATAGTGACGAAGATGGTTCATTAGTACAGGATTCTAAAGATTATACAGAAGAAATATTACGCGAAGACACAGATCATACTGAAGAAGTATTAGACAAACCCAAAGATACAAAAGAAATATATGGTGGTACCAAAGATAACTCAAAGGAAGTGTATGGTGACAACAAAGACTATGGAAAAGAACGGTATGGTGGCAATACGGATAACACAAAAGAAGTGTATGGTGACAACAAAGAGTATACAGAGGAAATATTATATGATGACAACAAGGACTACATCAAGGAAACTTATGGTGGCTACAAAGATTATCCGGAGGAAATATTATTTGATGGCAATAAGGATTATACCAAGGAAATTTATGATGATAATAAGGTTTATACTAAAGAATTATATGGCAGTAATACAGATTATACTAAAGAAGTATTAGAAAAAAACAAAAATCATAATAAAAATACATTGGACACTAATAAAGACTACACAAAAGAAATACATAGAGGTAATATAAACAGAGATACAGAAACAGATTATACAAAAGCACAGTACGGTAAAAATGATGATTATTCTAAAGAAGGATTAGATAAAAATGGAGATTTTGTAGAAGAAGTGTTCAGTAAAAAACATGCCACAACAACAAACAATGCCGAAGAAGTATTAGATAAAAACAAGAAATTAAAGAAAAATGTACTTGGCACTAATAAATATTATGTAAAGGATTTATATAGTGGTAACAAAGATTACACAAGGGAAATTTATAGTGGTGATCAGGTGTTAGGCAAAAACAATGATTATACAAAAGATGAACTAACTACTACGAAAGATTACAGCCAAGAAGTATTAAATAAAAACATAAATTACAATCAAAAAGTATTAGGCGGTATCAAAGATTATGCAAAAGTATTAGACAGAAACAAGGATTATACGAAAGATGTATTGGACAAACATAAAGATTATACGAAAGAAATATCAGGCAAAAACAGACATTATACGAAAGTATTAAGCTACAAAAATAAGACAAGGAAATTGGGTGATAACAAAGATACAAAATATGGTGACGATGTATTTGACAGCACACAAGAAATTTCCGATGTTAGCGGGATGTCTGAAGTTAAAGATATTAAAAACTCAAAAGATCTCAACATTGGAAGCAAACATAGTAATAATAAAGACAAAAAAGATAAATCAAAAAATCATAAAAAGAAAGACAAGAAACATAAAGATGATAAATCGCAATTAGTTACAGATGAGAAGGATGGAACTATTTTTGTTGACGATTCTGTGCCTGTGGCTAATAAAACTAAAAATAATGATTGCTCTTTGGAATTGAAGAAGCTTCTAGATAAATATACAACTTCGCATAAGTCATATAATCTATCGTTCTTATTCCATAGATAATATAAAAGACTGGCTTGCTAAAGGACCACGATCCTCGATATTGACCACTGTTTTTTTAGTTTCTGATATGAAGTAATAAAATACGTTACATAGTTGATAAAAAAATTATAAATATTCTAATCTATCTACGTAACAAGGTAAAAATTTGTAACCACTCTGAAACACTCAGTATTCCAATTAATAAAACTGAAAAATAAAATGTACAGTGAAATAAGTGCAGTAGAGTATAAATTTATCAATCAATCAATCAAATCATTTTTTTGTGAAAACATACTTATTACATAAAGGCATTTATAATTCCAAGCCCATTAATGCACATTATTTTTTTTCTTTAACTTCCCATTGCTGGGCAAAAGCAAAAATGATATTTTAATAAAAAAAAAACGAAAACGAAAATTGAAAAGAAAATGATTAAAACGATTCCAAAGTTTCGTTCGTACAATCTTTTTCTTGGAAAGTAAAAATAAATCCATAATTTTTTGTCAATTGTAGTTATTGAATAGATACTTCGTGTCAGTCAATACATATTTAAAACATTTATTTTTTATGCAAGAGCACAAGAAAATGTAAAAAAAAGGAAGTCGAAATGTAAAGAAAATAAATATATTAAGTAAAAATGGTGTTTTTTCTTATTCACCAAACTTTTTCTACAGTCCATATCCGTACAGCGTAACCTTTTTTTACCTTTACCTTAGTAGGAACATGCTCCAGAGCCTAATTTTTGAAGCATGACTCAAGCAAAATCGAATGATTTTCGTTCGATATCGAAAATCTTCATTCGTTATACTCATACCCATATTCATAAACCTTCACTCAAACTCGACTCAACCTTACTCCACCTCATTGGTATGATTAGTCGTCACTAGCTTCCTTGACTTAACGAGATTCCTCATTGAGTATCGAACTGTCAAATATAACGTTGGTCAAGAGGTACCTTGAGGCGGCCTCGAAAATGGTTATAAATCAGTTTTTTACCACTTTTGGCTTAGTCGACTTCTTAATTTGTTTATTTTTTACTCTATTCTTTTGTATTTTTCAATTTTTGTGCTTCGGTTTGTTATAACCTGTGTCTTTCCTCATTGGAGTTTGCTCAAGCAACCTTTCAAGGAAAGTTCGAGTTCTTAAGGCTACAATGAGTTTGAGTGAAGGACGTTCTTAAGGTTATGTTTAAGAATACGGGGGTCAGTGAGGTGAACGCTTCTTTTTCAACTCACCTTATTTCAGTGAGGCATACTTTTCAAACATAGGGCTTCTGATAAGTGTTTGTGGCCAACAAGCGTCTTTTTAGAAGGCATAGCCTAACGACTGTCATCTATCGGTAACAACCGGGACTAACGGCTTAACGTGCCTTCTGAAGCACGGAGGAGCTCGAGATAAAAAATGCCACTAATGGCGACCAATCCAATACGGGTCGCGTCTCGCCGTTGCATGACACGCACATATATTTTATTATATTATTTTTATTGTAAAATCATTGTAAAACGTACATTTTATGCAAATAAATATTTGATTGATTGATTGACATTCCTCAATTTTTTATTTAATAAAACTATTGTTCAACAGTACAAATACTTATAACAAATGGTAGAGCATTCTACTCGTAAACCAGTCAACCATTGAGAAAAACAGAAATAGACAAAATTAGGTGCAAAAATGTTATATTACAAAAAAAATATATTTACTTATTTGTAAGTTGGCAGCTATAAATTTACACAATAATAAAAACAAAACGTAATAAATTACCATGCATGACTGTGACTGTGGCGGATGTTACAATAACAAAAATGGGGTGTGTGATGTGTATAACTATCTAATCTTATTATAGGTATCTTAACCTACTTACGTTGATTATATCGATTTTTATATAATTAAACGTCGTATAGAAAATCACCAATTTTAAGTTATTGAACTGGACGCCCATAGATTAATAGTTGGTCTCCGCGGCGTCGAGCGCGCGAGACCAATTTATTAATCTATGTGGACGCCCTATTTTTGGTTTATTGAAGAGCGAAGCGAGTGAGGTCTCTAAATCGAGTTGGTGCAAAAACACATTGTTTGTATGTATGTATGTTTATACCGCGATAACTGCCGAACCGATTGCATGATTTTGTTAAAACTTTGTAAGTACAATTTTCAAGTTCGTTTGGCATCAAAATCTGTTTTAGTTATTTTTGAGATATCGGCATTAATGTAAAAATAAATATTTATAGATAACTCCAAAGCTGTAAGTCCGTTTTCGTTGATAATCAGAATGTATGTAGCAAACGTTATGATACGTATGATATCAAAACAGATTTAGTGATATTCAACCGACTTCCAAAAAAAAAAGAGTCTAATATAAAAAAATATATAATCTAATGTTTTTCTTCGTATTTGTTACTTAATAACTCCGTTATTACTAAAACGGTTGAAAAAACTATTTTTAAGTCCGATAAGGCATAGGTACTTTCAGTTTAGTCCAGTAACATTTTTAAAGCTATTGGCTGAGTAGTTTAGTAACAAAATAATATCTGTAGATAAAACATCTAGAATTATAGTGATGATGTCGTCGAATAAACTAATCATTTTTTCCAAATCAAAAAAAATATGTTTTTCTCTCAATTTAGTGGTGCCATCGTGAAGATATTTCGAAGTCGGGATATTAATCTACAAGGGTGGGAGTAGAAGGATCAATGAACCATATAGTCTAACGGACTAAAAATTTACGATAACAGAAGGAGGTGCTTTTTAAAGTAGATAAATCTCTCAAATATACAGGTCATGAAGAATTGATATGCCTAAGAGCATCTGCCACAGGATTATGATAAATATCTCCCAGGTGTATGAAACTATTGGGTTCAGAATATCTTAAATATGGCCCCATTAAATTATGGGAAGATTTATTTTTATTTTTGTGGCTAAACTATATTTTATTCGCGGGGAACAACTAGTATTAAGTCTGTTTCCCGCCTATGCTAAATGAAGTAGCCTATGCTTGACCCCGGGTCTTCAATTATATTCATACCAAATTTCATCAAAATCCTTCAGCGGTTTGGCCGTGAAAGCGTAACAGACGAACAGACAGACTTTCGCATTTATAATTTTAGTATGGAAGTATGTATGAAAATCGTTCGATGAACCGTTAATGGCGAATGAAGATCATTCGATATCGAACGAACCCGTTTTTATTCGACGTAATCACCGATTTTGGGCCAAGCATAGGTACTTACTTTTCAAAGCTGGAGTCTTCGATTAATAATTGGTCTCGCGCGCGGAGACCAATTATTAATCTTAGGCTCCAGCTTTTTATCCTAGGTTGGCAGGAAGAAATTACATTAGCGATAAGTCCGCCGAAATCATTTTAATCGTTAGGTTTCTAAATGGTAGGTACATTAAAGTGTTCATTAATTCGTTCGGTATGGATCAATTGTGCGCATTTTGTCCAATCTGTTAAATGTCCAACTGAAGAGAACTGTGTCGCAATTGGCTAGTAAACTTTTTCATGAAAATGTCTAATTCGTAAACCATTTCGAGGAATAGGCTTAGGGAACAGATTACATTAATCAGATCTTTAGTTAAGCAAGTATTTTTTAAGAAAATCGCAGAAAACCCAATGACTTTCATTTTTTAGCAAGGTTGACGTATGACGTAGCCGGATAACTTCCGGCTATTCACATTTAATTTTTTAGGTTGGCAGCACAGCGTAGTGAATAAATATTTTTTGTTTGGTAGCGGTAACTAAGCGCTTCAAATGTCATCTCTGTTCAAGTAAACATAACCTAATTACATTCATTCATACATTTTAATGAAGAAGCGGTGTCCAATTATTGAAAAATCAGATGTAAACGGATGAAGAGACTGCAGTAAAGTCCAATAAACAGGCCATTATACAATAGATACGAGAAATGGGGTATCTAAATATTTGGCGATTGTAAACAAATAAGAAACCAATCGCGGCTCGCGGTCCATCTTGACTTTGACATTTGACACTAACATATATATTTTTTAATACCTTAGTAATTTTGCTTTCTTGCAGTTCGAAATGGCCGACGTCATCACTATAAAATCTTTAAAATTAAATAACAAAATAAATATAATTTTAAGAATTTTTTCGTTTAAATTGTATCTCCGAAATAGTCTATTCTATCAATAAAATATATAATATTCACAATTTATTTTTTAGTTGACTAGCCAATTGGTAGAGTTCATAAATACCGAATGATTGAAATGATTAAATAATTTTACCCTTTAGATTAAACATGGCTTGGGCACTTAGAGAGAATGGAGGAACACCGAGCGGTGAAGAGAGCGTATGTGGGAGGGCCGAGGGGACGGCGTCCGGTCGGCCGGCACTGATATCGCTGGACTGACGAGGTGCGGAGGGATCTGCGCGAACTGCACGCCGATGACTGGCAGGAGATGGCGCAGGATAGATCTAAGTGGAGATCCTTATCGGAGGCCAAGACTCACTTTGGGTCGTTTCGCCATCTTAGTAAGGATGCTCCGTTCTCTCCAAGTGCCCAAGCCAGCGCAGTGGGCTTTCGTCTCGCCAATTATATTTGGCCCTACCACCAAATCTTTCAGCTCTTTTTCTTTCTTTGCCTTCATTCCCCATTCTCAGTCTTTACAGGCCCCAGAATTTTCCTTCCAGCCACCAGGAGTTTGATCTCCTCTTTTTGTGTCAAATATCAAAATCAAAGATCTGCCTACCATATAATGCTCGAGCTTGATGGCTGAGTGGGGCGCAGCAATACTCAGTACCGTCTATTAAAGTATAATTATAAAAAAAAGCGTAACTGGGCTATAAAGCGCAAGCTGAAGACGCGCCTGGCATACCCTAAGATATTAAAAGGATATTCTCCTTCAAAAGGAGAAATTTTACATACCATTACGCCTTTTTCCCGTAGGGGTAGGCAGAAACTACGGATTTCCATTTGCTACGATCCTTATAGACTTCCCTCGCTTCTTCTAAGCTCATCACTCTCGTCCTACGCGCTCGTCGATTACGGGTACTCATGACATATCCCTTTTTAATGACTTGTCATGTCAGTCTGCGATTTGGTCGCAGTATGTTCTCCAAAGCCGGCCCTTACCGACTTTTCCTGTCACCTTTGATTTGTAAATACCTTTCGTAAGTCTCCTTTCATCCATCCTTTCTGCATGCCCAAACCATCTTAACATCCCTTTTTCTATCTTTGTCACTACATCCTCATTCCCTTAAATCATTCATTTTAAATCCATACTCATTAGTATAGATACTTACTACATTAGATTGCAAATAGGGAAAGCCTATGGTCCAATGGTTAATATAATACAATACAATACAAAATATCTTTATTGCCCACATACAGTAACAGCGGACTTATTGCTAGGCAATCCCTTTCAGTCAACCCTTACGAGGTGAAAGAGAAACAGTTAAGTTAGGGTGGGTACAGCAACAGATATAGTTGAAAATTATAAACATATGTTACGGTAAGAGTGATTAATTGAAAATTATTAATAATTATCTATCATTATTAATAATTACCGAAAGTCGAGGTAAAAGTGATAAATTAATCATATTTGCCGGTGGTTATTAATAATATAACATTAGTACCGATAAATGTAATAACCCTAACAATTTACCTTTAATGCTACGTCTAACGTACCTAACGCTTTAAAGTGCCTATAATATAAAACTTGAACTCTGTATCAAATCGCAGAGGTTTGTTGAGCGAAATTTTCTCGCTCTACAAAGACCTTAGAAAAAAAAAACCTAACCTAACCTTGCTCGTGTGATCTCAGACAAGTATAATTGTAAGACTGTGAGTAATATTATAAATAAATACCTGCTGGTCAAAAAACTTTGAGTTTTATTTTATAACTTTTACCAATGTGTGTAGTGAATTATTAATAATTACTACTAAAAGTAATTAATTTCGATTGTTAATTCGCATTTACCAAAACACGAGGTTATTATTAATAATTTTCAATTAATCAGATTTACTGTAACACATACACAAATATTGCACACAAATAAACATGCTCGTACATAAATAACTTACATAATGTAACATTCATACGTACTGTATGAATATCAAAGCGAAAATAACAGCAGTATCAAGTCAAAGTGAGAGGTAGTATTCTTTCAAGCGACTCTTGAAACTTACCCCGATAACCCGATTCCCATGGAAAGCATTGCCTTAATAAACAACAATAATTGTTTCCTATTTAATTAGGCCATGGCAGACTTGAGTCACGTCTACAATAGTACTCACATTTCACACAATTTACAATTTGTAATGTTTATTAAATAGGACCCTGGTGTCAGAGTTGTGCGGAACCGCCTGTCGGCCTCTGAAGTGGTTCCTTATTATGACAATGTGTATTTACATATATTATTTTAACTTTGACAATCAAATTTTGAGACCGGAAATCGTGTAAGTTAGATAACCGACATATGACGATGCATCCTCGTCAACAAGTGTTACCTACAACAACATACCTAGAAACGTATTAATCCCTCTGATTATTGGATTAAAAATAAAATTTTGCATGGGAAAACCCAATAGTTACGGTATGGATACGACAGTATAATTTTGTCTTATCATTTGAATGACTACTGTCCGTCTGCTACAGCACTTGCATTATAATATTCATTTTCGCCGCAGTCAGTCCACTGCTGGACATAAATAAGTATCATTTATTTCAGATAAATGAACATAAAAATTATAAAATTTGTATCAAAAACATTAAAAATTTACAAATGTCAAATAATCTCAAAATGGTCTAACATAATGATTTACAAATTGACCGATTGGGAGCAACTTGCATCCAGTGTTTGCCTGCAACCTTTTTCAGGTCATCTGACCATCTGGTGGATGTCCAACGCTGCGCTTGCCAGTTCGTGGTCGCCATGTTACAATACAAAATATCTTTATTGTCAAAAACACAGCTATTTACAAGGTTAATATCTAGTTTTCCTTTTGGTATCACTGTGGTTTGCCCAATTTGGACGTACAATATAATTTAAAATTAATAAAAATTAACATGAAACATTATATATATATATAAATAATTAGCTAATAACAATTCAAGTACCTTTCTGCCCCATCGGCCATTAGTTCACTGCCTCTTCAAAGAACAGCTGGGCTATGTGGAAGACTTGTTCTCCTACTATCTCCTGCATTATAACATTGTGGTTATCTATAAGCCAAGACAATGGAAGATAATTGGCCCTATTTTTCAAAAGTATAACTCATCATTCGACTCACCATGAAACATCGGTGAGTCGAATGATATATAATCATACTTTTCAAAAATTGGGCACCAGGAAGACTACCGAAGGCTATAGGTTGCTTAAATTCATCCAAATGCGAGACGATTTCGCGTGGCAGCGGATGGATTGTTGCAAAGCTCTCAAGACCCTATTGTTTTAAGCATGTCTCACGTAAAACTGGCGAGTCGAATGATCTTCGTTCGATATCGAATGATTTTTCTTCGACATAATCAGTGAGTCAATATTTTAGCTACTAGATGTGCAATATAACTATCCGACCGATTTTTGGTGAAATCTTGCTTAATCACTCGCATTTTGAAATGTGTGACTAAAAACTCACACAAAATTTCGCGTGAGTAGGTACTTTTCAAGTCACTTTTTTTTTCTTTTCCTGCTATCTGGGACGCTGCTACGTTCTCCTCCTGGATGAAGTATTGGGCACTTACAGAAGGCTTACCACCATCGCTTAAAGCAGAGCAGAAACGAGTAATCGAGATATAGCAATACAAGCTGTAAGGCTTTTCTTCTTCTTTGCGAGTCGACTCTGGCTGTTATCAAACTTCAGAGGACCAAAACTCCGCCACCGACAAGGCATTGTCGGTGGCTTCGTAGAGGTCCCTGAGCGTGCAGGTGGCTTGCTAACGTGTTTTTGCGTTGCTTTTAGCGAAAGAAACATGTTGAATTCAAGATGGTACATGGAAAATATTAAGCACATACACGTTTAGCCTACTAGGCATACAAAAGTGAAGTCAGTGGTGTCACACATCATCTAAATAAAATCATGCGAAACAATACAAAACAAGTAAAATAAATGCGAGTTAATCTTGCAAAAATTACATCAGCTGTCCTTTAAAGTCGCAATCAACATTTTGTCAGAAAAGAGTTCATGCAAGTCATAATAACATTTGGTTACCAACAACTCTTTCAGATGAGCTTTAAATTAATTTAGGGGTAATTCTTTCAAATTCCAAGGCAGTTTATTATACACTTTTGGTGTCATGCTATAGATACTTTATTACTCATGAGCCTCGTTTTGCACTTTGGCAATATAATGTATATTGGCAATTCAGGACTTGGTTTTCTTGGCGTAAATTAATCAGTAGAGAAGGATAAACAAACTTACAACCACACCCAGCTATTATTAACAAAAATGTCGATATTCTAAATCAATCACATGATTAGTCTGATGATTAGTATTTTAAAGATTAATTAATTGATTATTAATTCTGATATGTATAATCTATACCGTGGTGCGTATAAAAACGTAACATTGGACATATTTAGATATTATTTCATCAAAATGAAATTCTTGGTAGTCTTGGTTGCCCTCGCCGCCGCTGTGCTGGCTAAAGAGCCAATCTTTAAGGACTACCATCAGGAGATTGGTATCAACCTCGCAGCTAAGATCAAGGCTCGTGAAGAAGCTGCCGACTTTGATGGCTCCAGGATCACAGGAGGAAATGCTGCTTCTCTTGGATCCCACCCTCACTTGGTAAGATTTGGTATAACTAGAGAGAATATTAAAAAAACTTCAGTAGCTTTGTTGTATGTATTTTTGTCGAAAATCATTCCATGGTCTAGTTAGAAAGTTTTGAAATGTTTCATATCTTATTTTTTTTTAACATGGTTTTTTTTTCTTTAATTAACATGACATAATTTAGTTCTAAGTAATTAACTAAATTCATAGTTTCATGTAAATTATAAGTTAAATTTACAGCATTTGAAATCAAGTAAAAAAGTTCAAGTTAAAAAATCAGCATTGCAAGAAGATAAATCTTTAAAAAAAGTTTTAATATAATTGTCTGATAGGTACTTTGGCTATTACCACACATTACTGCAGTAACAATTTACATGGTTATTAATTATACCATTGAAACTGTCAAATTCAGTCACATTGAAAATTAACTAGATTTCTTCAATAAAATAACTAATCAAAATTTTGTTGTAACCCAATATTTTCTTTCAAATACAAAACAATCATTAAAATTTCAAAACATCATAAAAATCTTCAATGCCTTTGCTTATAACTTCATTCCCATCTTCCAGGGCGGTCTGGTCATCGCCTTGACCAGCGGCTGGACCTCAGTCTGTGGTTCTTCCCTCCTCTCCAACACTCGTGCCGTGACCGCCGCCCATTGCTGGACCCACGGCAACAACCAGGCCAGCCAGTTTACCGTCGTCCTCGGCTCCACTCTTCTCTTCAGCGGCGGCACTCGCATCACCACCAGCAACGTCCAACTCCACGCTAACTACAACCAGATTACCTTGAATTTTGACATCGCTATGATCGGCCTTAACTGGGTCACTTATACCAGTAAGTTGTACATAATTTTTTGTATGAGAAACAATTTAATGTGTTGATGACTGTCCCTTCAAGAAATATTAAAAATAAATGAAAACCGAGAGGAAAGAGAGATCAAAAATTATAAACGTAGATTATCTTTATTACAATCAAGATAATTCTGGTGCCAAATTATAAGGAGACTCGATTCAGATGAATTTGGAAAGGGAAGCAGAAGAATAGAATACATAAAGCTGATGACAACAAAACGCTTATCAATATTTGCAAAGCATTTGATTTTTGGGTCCAGATCATTGTACAACTGGCAGAATTGACAAGCAATTTCTAATTGAATTTTCTAGCCTGATTGTCGTACAACTGTCTTGGTTATCATGCTATTAATATTTTCTATTTCTTTCTTCACAGACAACATTCAGCCTATAGCTCTCCCCACCAGCCAGGCCAACAACAACTTCGTCGGTACATGGGCCTGGGCTGCCGGTTTCGGCGCCACCGGAGACAGTGAGTATCTAAGTTTTGAACATTCTTCTTCATCGCGTGTCGATGGCAACCTATATAGAAGCCACCTGAATAGCTCTGCCAAAGGCCAAGCACAAGTCATTCGTGGTGCAAGCGTTTGGGCACTCAAGTTTTAAAGATTTACTTCTAGGTTTTTAAATAATACTGGCAGACAGAACTATTGTGTATGATAGAAATAATGTCCATGAAATTCCTATGTTGTTGTAAATGAAAATGCCCGGCTTGCCTTAGATCGGGCCCTGGTCTACAGTTCAGTTGTATGTATGTATCTCTATAGTTGTTGTTTTTATATTCGTGATCAAGATAATCTTTTGAAAGTAAATCATTCTCAGCAATTCTAAAATCAATATCACTTACTTTTCAGACAGCGGCATCACCACCAGCCAGTTCTTGAGCGAGGTTCCCCTGCAAGTGATCACCAACGCTGCCTGCGCTTCCACCTACGGAAGCGCTGTCGTCGTCAACTCAGTCATCTGCGTGAGCGGCCAGGGTCGCAGCACCTGTGGTGGAGACTCGGGTGGTCCTCTATGGCTCTGGGTTGGCAACCAGCGCAACCTGGTCAGTATTTCAACATTATTTTTTTTAAATTTGGTTTACCAGTGGTACCTACATCAATACATTTCAAAAGCTTCATTAATGCTTATGCTAAATGTGCTAACCTTTAAAGGGAAACATTCAAATCATCATTTTAAAAACTGGGATCTTGTTGGTGGAGCTTCTTTCATTTCTCTCGACTATACGATATCATGTTTATTTTCTTTATTTGCATCATGTAGCTACGCCAGACGATAGATATGCTCGATGTATATGGTCAGTATTTATTCTATACTAGCTGGTTCCGGCAGCTTCGCCTGCGTCAAAAAGTAGACCATATTTGAGCTTGGGTCCTCAACTATAGTCATACCAAAATTAATCAAAATCCGTTCAGAGGTTTCATCGTGAAAGCGTGACAGACAGACAGACAGACAGACTTTCGTAGTATGGATATAAATAAATAACTCTTTATTGCACCAAATTGTAGAAAGTAAGTAAGTTAATAGTAAATTTATACTAATATTGTAAATGAGAAAGTCTGTCTGTCTGTTACGCTTTCACGGCCAAACCGCTGAACGGATTTTGATGAATTTTGGTATGAATATAGTTGAAGACCGGGGGGCAAACATAGGCTACTTTTTGACGCAGGCGGAGCAGCGGGGGAAAGATAGTAAGTTATATATCATAAATATATAAATATAGTAATAAGTATGTTATGAGGTGTAATAGTTTTCTATAAAAGACACGTAAAATATACTTTTTAGGCGCAAATCAATCTCCAAGAAACAGCTAGTCTCTTTATCTAATATTACCTTCAAAATTTTTAGGCTGAAAGGCGAACAACTCACCAGGGTATTCAGGGTCGATTGACCATGACACTGTAAACCAGATATGAATGAATTTACATTTTCAACATTTTGATTCATATCTTCATCATTGTTTTCTTCTTCCAGATCGGTATCACCTCCTTTGGCCACGTCAACGGCTGCCAACTCAACTTCCCAGCCGGATTCGTGAGGGTCACCTCTTATATCTCCTGGATCCAGGCCCGCTTGTGAACGGAATTTATTATCGTATAGGTACAGGGGTACAAGTGTTATTACTATATTGTACAGTGCATTGTAGGGTAAACAGGCTCGATTGACCATGTAACCCATTCGATATGAATGATTAAATTGTACATAATATGATAAATTCCTTTTATTTATTACTTTACTAACTGTTTCCTGCAGCTTCGCCTGCTTCAACAAAGCCTTTATTTGACCCCAGGTCTTCAACTATATTCATACCAAATTTCATCACAATCCGTCCAGCGGTTCAGTCGTGAAAGCGTAACAGTCAGACAGACACACTTTCGCATTTATAATATTACTAGCTGTCTCCCGCAGCTCCGCCTGCGTTAAAAAGTAGCCTATGTTTGACCCTGCGTCTTCAACTATATTCATACCAAATTTTATCAAAATCCGTTTAGCGGTTTGGCCCTAAAAGCGTAACAGACAGACAGACAGACTTTCGCTGTTGATGTTTAAAATAGTCGATAATCGATAATATCGATGTAATCTAATCTGTAGTACTGATTTTTGACAATTTGTCGAAAATAATCGATTAATGGATTATCAATTGAAATACCAAGCATTTAAGGTACCGGTACTATGCAGATATACCGGAACTCTGCGGCGGGAGTGTAGAGCGGGCATTACACAAATCATCGTGATTCAACTCATACAGAAAAATATATTGCTCATACTTACAGAAATATTTTATCGATAGTATCAATATCACTATCGGTACCTTAGATTATTTTTTCAACTATCAAATAATAGATTATTATTCGATGTGTAATAGATATTCCGGTACCATGAATATTAAAGTATGCATATGTTATGTCTATTTATTTATTTGTATTTAAACCCGGGTCACAACTAAAAAGGGGTCAGTAATCAATCAGTTCCAAGCTAAATATAAAATTAAAAGTAACGTTTAACATACTATAAATAAAATAAAAGTTCTTGTTGCAATTTTAGGATTCTATATTAGAAATTATAAATAAAGTTGACAAAAATTAACCATTTCCCCTACCTTAGCTCGGAAACTATCGATTTCAGAATTTCAATACACAAATTACAGGAAAACTTATGAGATAATTTTTAATCAGTTTAGGAGGTCCAAAGGAGGACGAGGGGAGAAAAATAAAAAATCGTACAGAACCCTCTCCACGCAAACCGACTCACACTTGGCCAGTTTTATTTTAATTTCATTTTAAAGGATTTTCTGAGCTACATTTTATAATCCGTAACAAGACCACAGCAATTAATAATTTTCCCATTGGTCCCAGTCAAGTAGCTGGCAACACCATAATCGACGCTAGTGTGCGTCTTTGCACATTGTTTTACACACACTGTCCTATTAAGTTGCCGCATTCTGGAAACTGATTTTTCTTCACAGCGCGGTATCTAGTCGAGCGCGCGAGACTAATTATTAATCTAAGATGTCAATATTAAATTATCTATTCACGTCATTAATTATTTTTATCAGTTTTAATACTGACCAACTGCTTCCGTGGTCCAGTGGTTAAGGTGTTCGCCTTCGACCCGGGGGTGGTGGGTTTGATTCCCACCGAAAGCATACTTTGTTTAGTTGTTTCCAGTTTGGTTAGGACTTTGCAGGCTTGAATCACCTGATTGTCTGATAATAAAGATGATTCCGTGCTTCGGAAGGCACGTTAAGCCGTTGGTCCCTGCTGCCATTTGGTAGTCGTTAAAGGAACCACGTCAGAGGCCAAGAGGCGATTCCGAACAACACTGACACCAGGGTGTACATGATCGATAGACAATGTAACCTACACGAAATGATGATTGATGATGATGACGATCGACCAGATGGTCAGACGATCTTTAGAAGATCGCAGGCAAACGCAGGATGCAGGCTGTTCCAACTATAAATTTTGGAAATGCAAAGGGAAGTTGTCCAGCAGTGGACTTACTGCAGCTAAAATGATGATTCCAATGACAGGCTTACTTTAGACTATAAAAGTATCCGTCTACTGAGTACATTAGGTACATAAATGGAAAAAATAACTAAATTATGTAGGCTTTTCAAGAAAAAATATTTTCTTTCGTTATAATCGGCGAGTAGAACTGTTTTCATTCGACAATTATGAATTATATATATCAAAAATAGCACTCTGTTACTTTAATGTAAAAGGTTTTTAATGCGAGGGCAAAAACTCCACGGAGGGTAAAAGATTCGAAGCGGCGCTTCTTGGTGGAGAATGTTTTTTAAGGGTACGGGTTAAAAACAATTTTTGATAGTATTGCATGTTGTTTTATGTAGACATTTGATTATGACAAATAATGTACGTACCTAGATAGAAGTTAAGGTCTTTTTAGAGAAAGCCTTCTATTCTTTGGAAGATTATTATAAAATAATGAGGTTCTGGAGTTATGATTTTAATGATTAATTTACCATGACGCTACTTGGATATGTGTATGTGACTGACATTAATATGATTAAATAAATTGACAATAATTTTTGTTGTATTTTGGTAGTTGCTACAAGTTATTGATGTTGTCATTATTGTAATTTATTTCTTGACTTGTAATTAATGATATTATGTTACTTTTTTTTTCTTATATTTTCCGACACAATGTATTTTGTAAGAGGAATCAATAAATTAAAATAAAAACAAATAAATAAATAGATTATACAGGGTGTGTCCGGAGTACGGCGGGAGCGATGGTGTGATGCTCGACCGCCGCAAAGTAAGATCTTCCCGCCAGGCGAGGTGGTATGCCTGCGGAACCGCGGCTCCGACGGTGTTCTGTTTTTTTTTTTTTTTGTTATGACCTACAATTTTAGCTCCTGTGAGCTTTAAAATTTACAGCTTTAAAAGAGGTTGTATATATTGCTCCAATCCTCACAAACTTCGATTGTGCGATTTAGTCCGCCATACTAATTTTTGCGTCTTGTATGGGAATTTCTGTTTTTCTAATGTTTTCTTATGTTTTCGCGATTGTTATTCATTAAATTAAACTATTTTAATACGGTTTTATCGCGTTTATTACTTATTTATTTACACCTGACGTTTCAAACACTTTACAGCGTACGTCTGCCTGCGACCATGAACGCTGTAAAGTGTTTGAAACGTCAGGTGTAAATAAATAAGTAATAAACGCGATAAAACCGTATTAAAATAGTTTAATTTCTGTTTTTCTGTTTAGCGTCATCTGTTGCGTCGGAGTTGTAGTTATTTACTGTGCGATGGTGTCGCCACAGGTGAATTTTTAAACACTAGCATCACTTTTACACTGTGTTTACAATACATTTACATTTATTGCCCATAGGGTTGCTTGCCAGGTCGCCAAACCTAATAGCCGGACAGACCAGCCAGTTTGGCCGGACATTTGGCTAAAACGGCCCGACACCCTACATTATTGAGGATTTTGTGTCACAGTATTTAAAGTTTTTCTGATTATTACCATAAATCTTGTTAAATTAAATAAAATGTAAAAAGCCGGACAAGCTTACACCTTTAATTTTGGCCGGACACGCAATCAAAAAGCCTAACTACGTCCGGCTTTATCCGGACGCCTGGCAACGCTAATTGCCCAAATTACAATAAATACAATGAATATTATATTAATGGTACTTAAAAACTATTGAGCAAAGGCGGACTTATCTATTGCTAAGCAATCTCTTCCTGCCAACCGGTAATTATTATTATTTTTTGTGTTTAATACGTGAAATTAAACTACCTTTAAGAATAAAATTCAAAGACCCATACAAAATCCTGAAATGTATAGGAAAAGAGGTCGAAATTATTTACTCTGTTTTCACCTTAGATTAATAAATGGTCTCGCGAGCTCGACTAGATACCGTCGGCATACTACAAAAATTCGCAACTAAAACCATGCCGAATTCGGCATGGTTGCGGCATACCCGCGTCAGTCATGCCGCGACCGATGAGAGTAGTAATATTATTGGGAAGGCTGGCTCACTATATTCTGATGGAACCGCTCCGTTTCACTCCGCTGTCCGTTCCGTCAGAATATTGTGATCCTGCCTTCCCAATAATATTAGCTACTAAATTTGTTATACTTGCAATTGATACTGACTTGACCAGTTCGGTGTATATCCTTTTTGAAAGCTACTCTTATATTTACTTATTCGAACGCTATCACCAATTTTCAGCCTCTGTTGCCCAGTTTTAATTTTCTTCTGTTGAAATTTAAAAATGTTAGCTTTTACTTGAATTTCATTTTCTAAAGTTATATCTTTCGGTTTAAATTTCGTAACTCTATGTATCTTTGAATTGTAATTAAGCAATACGTCTTTCAAAATTTGGCCTATCCATCTGTAACTTCCATTATAACTAAAGTGTTTGTGTAAAATAGTCTTTAATGTTCTTATTAATCTTTCAACAATTGATGCTTTTTTAGTTGAATAAGTAGAATAATGATGTATCTTAAAACAGTGCAAAAGTTTCTGAAACGTAATATTGTAGAACTCAGTCCCTTTATCTGTTTGTAAATTTTTAGGTGTACGTTTGCTTTCTGACAATATTAGTCTAAATGCATGAGCAACTTCTTTTTGCGATTTCGACTTTAATGGAACTGCCCACGCAAATTTTGTAAAACAATCAATAACAACTAAAATATAACTAAAACCTTTATTATATTTTTTTATCGATTTGAAGTCAATTAGATCGGCTTGCCATAAATCATCTATTCCTTTTAAAATTACTGAAAGTCGATGAAAATTTTTGCGTGCAGGTTTATGAATTTCATTTACCACTTGTTCTTTTTGCGACATTTGTAACATTTTGCGATTTCAATATCAATTTGTCAACATCCTCCTTAGTACAAAACTTCTTTTCTAACTGATCTAAATACGTATTGAAATCTTCTTTTATTGCATCAATAATAGTTATTATTTCTTTTTTTGAAATGTAATTGTTACTTTCGTTATCTACGTACTCCTTACTTGCTACATCGTTTGGCTTTATAGGGAGTTTAACACCTGTTAATCTTGATTTTTGTAAATCGTAATCACCATTTACATTTTTAGCTAAGTAAATATCAGCAAAATCAAATACTTCTGATAACCGTAACCTTTTATGAACATGATGACCAAACTTATCGATATTCATTTTATTTTAGACGTCTACCAATCTCAAATACTAAATACGAATTAAAAATTATTAGTATGACCATTAATTTATAATACCGGCTTCTCTTAATTCTTCTATGATTGAAATAATTTCATTATCCAGTCCAGTGTTGCCGGCACTTCTTGACGCTATCAATAATTTTAATCTTTCAACAAGTTCGTTAGGATCATCCCAATAAACGTAATCAGTATTTTTTTTAAACCTCTTTTTTAAAATCATTCCTTCTCCTTCTGTAACACTATCATTATTATCAACGTGAGAAGAAATAGAAGATGTTGAAGGTTTGCGAAGCTTGAAAAGCGGTTTGATAACATTTAAGTATTTTCTTCCTTTATTCGTTTTTATTGGTTTATGTGGATCAAAATCACGACGATGCGCATTTGTTTCTAACAAAATGTTTTTATATTCTTGTAAATCTTTATCAGTAACCAAATCCAATATAGGAACCTTCTTTAAAAGTAACTCCGACAATCCGTTTGTCATATTGTAATCATGCTGTCCTACTTTTATATTATCATCTTTTACGACAACACGTGATGATCCTATCATCAATTTTCCTCGCTCATTTCGAATGCCATAAGGAACATCATGAAAAATTTCAGAAGAAAGTGACCAAGACAAAGTATCTCGACTAGAATTTGGTTCTGAATCAACTGTTTTGTATGAAATATTGCTAGTATTAATATTGTCAGAGTCATTGAAATTGTAATCTTTATTAGAGTTATCATCTTGCGTTGAATCATCACCTATATTTTCCTTAAGAGTCTTATTGAATTGTGACTCGTGAGATATTTGATCATTTAAGGAAGATGATTTAAGCTCAGTATCATTCAAAATATCATTATCCATAACACTTTGCTGTTTATTTTTAATCAGTTGTTCCATCGGGTAAGTGACTGGTTTAAATACTTTTTGTAACAAACTTTCAATGTAAGATTCCATTGTTTTCATATCCTTTATTTTCTTTTTAACCGCATTTGCGACTTTAACAATTTCAGATTTTAATTCTTTTTCCATAGTTAATAAAAATTAAAGCGAAATCAGTTAACGTTACATGCGTATGAATTTGTTTGTTATTATGATGATTTTTATTAAAGAACACTTCTTATATTGTTTATTCATCCAATATTACAAACGTATCAAATTTTTTTCTGTAACAACCTTTATTTTTTTGACAGTCTTTATTAATTACCATAAAGGAATAGGGTTCACTCCATATTTCTATACATATTTGACGGAACTGAGACCAACTCATATCGATGTTTACATGTTCATCATATATATGACGTAGATTGATATCATCCTGTTTAAATAATATTAATAAATTTGTGTTGTCTCTTATTAGTTGCTTAGGAATTTTTGAATAGGTTTGGTTTAAATAAAAACTATCAATCAATTTATGTCTTCCCATTGCAAAGTAATCACGTATATTGTTTTGATTCTCACATGCAACATCATCAAAAATAATCACTGAATTGGGTTTAGCATCATGCGGGCTTAAAATATGTTCATTACTCTCATATTTTGTAAAAGTTATGTCTGGAATTAAATCAAAAATACGCTCTAAATATTTATACTTAGGCTGATATATCGTTTTTGAATAAAGATAAACGTTTTTAAAACGTAGTCCATTTTTGTGTAATAGCAGACCTATAATTACGTTTGTTTTACCACAGTTCGATGGTCCACAAACAATACATCTAATATTGTTAGGCAAAAGGCATCCATGACGGTGTGAGTCTGTTTCAATATCAGGATAAATTTTATCGAACTCCAAGGTTTTAGATTGTTTAACAAATTTCATTGTTTATTTATTTATTTAATTCATGTACACACTGTAAATATACATAAGAAACTTAACATCTTATGACCTGCTATGTGTGATTCGATGATTTTTATCAGAATGCTTCCTAAATTTTGTATTCCTATTTATATACAAAATCTAATGGAATGTTTCATTGGTACTTTATTAATAATAACAAAAATCATAATTGTAATATTTAAGTTTATTACTCATTTCATTCTTACGTTTTTGACAAATTGTGGATTATTATATGAAATATAAATTATTACAAAATATGGTTAAATTACAAACATCATTTTAATATATTATAGTATTATATTTATATTATAATCTTAACTTATAAATTAAAATGTGAATAACTTTATTTTAAACATACAATAAACTTACAAAGGAAATTAAAACATTTATTGATTTAATTATTTATTAACATTACATATTAAAATTACCAATTACAACCAACAAGTTTTTTCGATATTTTACTTAAAATATGTTCAGTCAAGTCCATTATTTCGCTGCTGTTAACACTGCCTTGTCACTTTCATCATCATTTATTTCATATATTTTGATTTTAATAATCTTTTTCCCTTTCTCTTTTTGCTTATTAATGATGTAGGATGTTGATGACAACCCGCTATTGCTTCTTGTCGAGACCCGTTTCGTTTTTTTGGAGCTGCAGAATTAATTGAGGACAGCATCATTTGATTGAGTTCACTATCACTGATATCGTATGGATCTTGAGCGTATTGTGAGAAAAGTATTTGCGTGTCTTGAGAATCTGACATGGTCTGTAAAAAAAAAAACTTGGTATCAAATAATTAGGCAAAATAATTGTAAAACAAGTATCACTTACTGAAGATTAAATTCTGAAATAACTAAGTACTTACATTTACAAATAGTAGCACAGCGTAGATGTTTAACTTGGTAGATAGAGGATGTGCGTCTCCCTCCGTATCGTACGAGAACAGGCACGTTAATGAACAGCACTATAATACGACACCATCGAAGTGGCTCCCCACTTCGTCTGCGCATCGAAATATTGCAATGTTAGGCACGAATGATTTTATTCTTTATTTAGCTAACAGTAGGGGTTTTAATTCTATTGTCTAATATAAATATGTAATAAATATGATGTAATTAGGTAAAATGTTTCAACTACAAAATCATGTCAAGACTTGATCCATACACGTGTTTAGTGTCCAATTCGATGAAACTCTAGCTATGCACTATATAATCAAAATATAACAGCATTCTTTTTTAATTAAATAAGATACTAATGGTGATTATTAAAAATTTAAGAACTCTTTATATGCTTTTTTCAGTGCTCATGAATTCTCTATTTTCCATTTCCCCTCTACATCTTTGTGCGAAGATTGGGTTTGAATGAAGCTTTAAATAAAAAACGGTAGTTTATTATTTAAATTTATTTATAACCATATTATAACTAAGTTAATAAGTAAACAGTGATATCTATTGATGTAATTATTAGCTATGCTTAAATTTTATAACAATACTAAGTCTAGATTATTTTCAACAGTACAAGTACAAGAGTTTAAACAGACATATTTGATTAACCTTCTGGTTACACGGTTATCGAGTAATGGCCCCAAGATTTTGTTGTTATATTATCTTTAAGAATAAATCGCTTATCATCATTTCGAGAGAGCGCTATTTTATTCTGCTCTTGGGTGAATATTGTATGTTTTATAGATTTGAACAGAAGGTTTCTTTTTCGTATTTCCTTACCGGTATTCAAAACGTTGATATAATCACTAAATTTTATTTTTTTTGCAACTGACTTTTTTACACCCTTTGCTTTTTTAGTCTCAGATGTTTTTGTTTTAATACTATATAATTTTGATCTTAAACCAACAAATTCTAATAAAATATTTCCACCGAGTTCGTCCTTGAATAATCCCGGTACTTTATTATTTATTCGCTTTATATTGTATTCGTTACTAAACGCATAATTGCTAGTATCGAAATAATTAGTAAAATGACTTCTTAAATCAGCATAAAAATCTTTAGTTTGTATTGTATATAATAAACTATCAGTGTCTGTGTAACATAAGGATATTTTATCATTATAATGTTTTTTCATAATCGAATAATGAAAATCATACATATGGCTTTTGGATAACTCTAAAACTGTAAATCCTATGTAAATTGGTTTATTTAGTATAACTTTTTCCCTACTTAATTGTACGGCTACTAAATTTTCGTCAAAAATAGATACGCTATGAAAGTTTGGTCGTGCTATGAGTTGGCTCGCAGTATAATATTTCTTTGTTTTATTTCGTTCATCATTCCATAAGCTTACTAACTTTACATCAACTCGTTTCTCAGTATCTTCTAATGTTTTACCAAATAAACTATTATTTAACATTTTGAAAAAATCTTGATGAAATACGGAATCAGCTGACTGCCTTAATTTAGTATTTAAATCAATATATGATTTGAGGTATGGACTTTGTTTAAATTTTATGACCCTATGAATATTATTTAAAATTATACCATTTTGAATACAAGTTTTCATATAAATTTCATCATCATAATCATATAAATTTGGTATCAATTTTTTACATTTGGAACCAGGAGGGGTAAAATTTTCAGCACAAAATGGTAGATCATTATGTAAATCATGTAAACTCTCCGGATATTCGAGATCTACTTCTAAAATAAACCCATACTCTGCATCGTTAGGAATATCCAATATATTTAATTGTGTAATTTCTTCTTTAGAAAGCCAACTAAAATCGGAATGAGGTAAATAACTACACATTGCATAGCCATACAAATTGTTACAATCTATATAAATTAAAAAACTACTAGCTTGAGACGAAATAAAATCCTCTTGATATTTATTATTAGATTTAACATATCTTAAAGAACATAAGCAAATGCCACCGCGAATACCTTTCTGTATCATGCGAATCATTTCTAAATCAGTAAGAAGATCTAATTTCACTTTTGTTGATAATAACATTGCGTCAAAGCTTAGACTAGGAGCTGTCAAGTAAAATGCAGGATCCAAACTATAATTCAGCATACAAGTTTTGCGAAAATTTTCAAAAATATCCGCTAGTAATAGTACGTCAGATTTTATATATAAATCTGTATATTCGCCCATGTCCTTTATCTCGAAATAATTTCAAACTTCTAAGGCATGCTCATAATCAGATTGTGATAGAGGTTCGTCTGTAAGTGTACTGTAAAAACTATCTCGTGGTGGTAAAGTAGTTTCACTGTATGAGGACCAACCAATCATATGCTCGTATGGATACACCCCTTTCCGACGTAACAGATTGAACTGTTTTTCATCTATACAATTTAGTCTTAAATGAGTAAAATTTTCTACATTCAAGTTTTTTACTAACTGGTCTAAACTTGTACTCAAAAATTTAAATGAGTCTACAAAACGTACTGCAGCAAATTTATTTTTCGCTAACGGAATAAACTTAGTAAAAGAAATATAATTTTCTTTAGTTTTCGGAATTACTTTAATAAGACCAGGAGACGAACTCAGCTCGCGTATAAATAAATGGCAATCGTAACCAGAAAGGTTGTGAAAGAATATTGGTACAAACTTAGGTACTTGAAAATTGATATTACATGAAGAATGTACAGCGCCTCTATATTTCCCAGTGAAATGGCAATGGTCGCGTACTTTGTCATCCAGTAGTAATTTGTTACATAGATAACAATATTCAGCATTACCAAAACTTAACTTATCATTGTCACAGAATTTTATGGGTATAGGATTAGAAGATTTTTCTTCAATTAGGAAGTGTATTTTCTTGACATCTCTTTGAAGCATTTTAACAAACTTTTCAGAACAATCTCGTCCCCGGTACATTACTAATTTGTTAAGTGAACTGTCATAATTACAAACAATATAATACGCAAAAGCTGATGGAATATGCTGTCGTAAATTCAGTGTATTATTATTATTACCCTGTTTTTTAGATTGTGGGCTCAAGAAAGTTTCAAAGTCTGCATAAATCACAAATGGTAAACTTTGCATGCGTTGATAATTCTGAAAATGAATTGTACTGCCTTCGTTTGGTAAAATAGTAGCTACACCTCCACAGATATGATTTTCAGTCTTTAAAAATAATAAGCATTCATCACAAAAATATAGCTTTCCATGATGTTTAGTTACTTGACTTCTAACCAATTTAGGTAAATCTTTTATCAAACAAAAGTGAGAATGAGAACTATTTTGTAACAATAGTAAATTAACATGTCTCTTTTTTCGCTGAAGCGTTTTATATAGTGGGCCAATAATCTTATTCCTTTCTAATCCATAAACATTAACGCTAACAGTGTGATTATTTTTTTCAAAAGTTTTTATGTCAGATAAAGAGACAGGAAATCTCATATTTTCAAAATTAAATATAGTACTAAAATGTGGATATGATGATGTCCGATTCGCGTTTTTTTGTACAGGATATAAAGCTGCCACAATCGACCAAGCGAAGCAATATTCATCATTGTTTTTGATATTCAAGCATGCTTTTTTAGACTGAAGATTACTTGGCAACTTTATAAAACTAGAACCCTGTAAGGGGTTATACTTATTGATATTTACTTCGAAATAAACAATATCTAATATAGACCATCCACTTCCTTTCTCTTGAAACTCCTCAATTTTGTTGGAAAATATATCAATAAGTTTCTGTAATAATTCAGAAAAATTATAGGATTTATGCAATATCATATTTTCAGTTGCAAATGACTTAATTTCTACAGTATCATCCTTAGGTAAAATTACTTTCATAAATAATTCAAAATTTACTTTGACATTTATATGATTACATAGAACAGTATTTAATAATTCTTGCAAATGCGACGCTGACGTAGTGAGATACTTTGAGCTTGAAGTAATGCATGCGTTTGTAATATCCTCATTTCGGTCACATTTAATGCGATAAGAGACTATGCGTTTTTTAAAGGCAGAATTAATTTGTTCAATATTAGTATTTAAATGGATGGAAGTATTGTTTTTATGTAAAATACTACGTAAGTGTCCTGAAAATGATCTATTAGGTATCGATTTATCACAAACGGAACAATAAATAGTGTTATTAGCCATCTTAGAAACGATCTAGGAGGTTATCAAATATGTCTGAAGTCGGAATTGTCAAAATATGTTCAGGTTTAATTAAAGATATACAACTATTCAATAATACTTAATTTATCTTTATATTAAAAAAGTTTATTAAAAATTTATAATAAGTAAATTATAAGTATAAAAAAATTACTCTAACTAAACAAAGAAGAAAAAAGATGATCGGTGAGAGTTTATTTTTTTTCTTTGAGTAAAATACACTCTCTTTATCGAATTTATTTTTTCCTTCTTTAAAGAGTTGTTTTACAAGCCCCCATTGAGGGTCATTATGAGATAATTGGAGGCGAAGAATTGCTTGCACCTCTTCATATCGTTTAGCAAATGGGAGCTCACGGATAGCTCCCGCATCAAATACTTTAAGTTCTATGTAGAACTCTCCGTCTAAGACTTGCGTCGTACGAATTGTCCCCGTTGGAAGATAACGGCTTAGGCTGGAGTACAGAGGCTGCGCCTGTGGATTGCTCTCCTCCCACTGCTCCCCAAACAGATCGTCAAATGCAGCAGTAGACAATGCACCTGACCTAAAATAAAACATAAAACAAACTTTACTTCTATTGCTATTCAGCGTGGGTTTGCTTTCAGAGTTCTTGACATCATGTCGCAACACGAAAAACCAAACAAAAACCACGTGTAAAATTTAAACTCAGGATCTTGAAATTTGTGAACGGCATATTGTAGAAATGTAGACTAGTCTGCTAGCATCGGATAACATAATGTTGGCTTACCTTTTTAAATTCTCGGGCTCCTTCTTCGTCTTGCTTGAATTTTTACTGGCAAGTTTTGTTGATTTCTTTGGGGCTCTGCTGAAAAAAAAAAAAATATTAGCTGACGTGTAGCGTATCTACCTATAATATAAAATAGTTTTGTTATACACATATAAGTTAATGTATTCATTGTATAAAATAATTATATTACCGTGTAACTTCCCCCTCGCTGTCTGACTCCAATAATGACTCGGCTGCTGTTCTCTTGCCTAACTTCTTAGCGCGCTTTGCCTCCGCCTGGTAGTACTCTGATTCAGACCTGAAATTAAGTAAAGTTTAGCACCATATCTGTGAACGTAAAAGTTTATTACCGGATAGGAGGTTTATTGTAATACATTTTTAAACTATCTGATAAATAGAAAACATTGGTTATAAATTTTAACTCAAAATATAAATACTTACGTACATCATTGCGTAGCACTTGAATTTAATCTTTGTATGTAGAAGAACACTGTAGTATCGATGAAACTAACTTCAGCAACAGCAGGTTGATGGATGACGTAGCTAAGTACTCAACTCAGCGCGTGAATAAAAAATTATGAAATAAATTATTTTAATTTCCATGTTATATATTAAATACACATATTGATTTTATAATACACAAGTGTAAAAACACACACATACATCTATGTATTACATAGTCAGCGCTTAATTTCCATAATAGAGTAAAAATAAATTTTCTTTGTCGGTAAGGCGATTGATGTGAGCATTGAATTATGAATCATCAAATAACGTTGTTCTAGATGTGTCACTTACACTATTTTCGTTACTTCTTATCTACACCCAAACAAACTTTATCATCCAAATACGTAAGGGAAGGGTTTGTAATCTTTAGATATTTTTGACTTATTTATTGTTTAAGTTTATATTAGTATTAATTAAGTTTTAAATGTATTATATTTTAAAGTTTAGTACACGTTTAGTATTTATACATATTTCGTTTTAATATACTTATGTAATATCATGAGTATAAATATTTGAATAATTTAGTTAAATGTAAATTTGGATGATATCCTTTACATTATACAAATAAAACTGAAGAAGACAAACAATAGAATTTACATTATTTTCATAATTATTTAGTTAAGAGAATTTTTCACACATCACTACTTCTGTGTTGTCTTTATTTTGACCTGTTTTCAACCAAGTTCTTAAAAAGAGGTTATACATATATGCCTTTCGTACGTATACTGTATATGTAAGTAGGGGTATATAAATGTCTGATCAGATTTAATTAAAAAAGTCGTGTGGCTGATTTTCATATTATAATTATTAAGTGCTTTAATCCTAAATTATTTCATTGAGTAAATAAACAACATTACATACTTATATAGACATTCAGAGATTATCCACGGATTATCCATTCATCCACGGATTATCCATTCATTCTTACATATGAAGACCTATGAAATTAATAATATCCTGTACGGGAATCGAACCCATAATCTAACGCATAGAAGATGCACTAATTCACCATTAGACCATTCAGACTTTTGATATAACGATCAAATTTACGATAACATTTGAAAAATACCTCCTACTTGAATATAAAATTAAAGAGTAGGTACATTAAACACATTGTAGATGTTGAAAAATAAAGCCTTTTTTATATACTTACTTACTTAACTACATACATATAAAGCGGGCAAAGTCGTATGATTTTATTATATCATAAATTGTATGTTAACCAAAGCGATTCATTGCAAGCAGACATTTGATATTCTACATGACGTCAAAGCAAAGTATTGTGGGAACAATTTTTTGCTGATGCAGTAAACTGCAATACAGCAGTGTTGTGCATGTTACAACGTGAATGATTGAGTACCGACTCGTTAAAGAATCGATTGATCGATTTAATAAAATGAACAACATTCATTAAAATGATATTTTGACGTATAGGTATATAAAAATCGAATACTTGTATTTATCAGGTATATAAAAATCGAATACTTGTATTTATCATTATATTGGGCTCTGTCTACACCGTCAAGGACAAAGACGTGAAAATGTAGCTGTATATTTTTTTCCAGCAGTATCTGCAGATCTTTCATATTATACATATTTTTATAAAATCAGAGTAATTTATTTTTGTGAAACTATCGAACCATGGCATCGATTGTAATCGATTAACCATTTCTCCGCCCTAGTACTACCTACAACTTGTATGTAGTATGTGTAGTGCCTTTTTTGATGTGCACCTGTGAAATGATTTCTTATATGAAAGTAAAAGGAATTTAATAGAAAATAATACCTAAATACATTTTTAGATAAGTACTTAATATTTTTTTTAGTTAGCTTTCTACAAAAACACTTTCATGGAAATTATCTTTATGGAGTTCGGTTACTGTTGTTAACGATTTGGAAGCTTTCTATGGTGATTATGTGATAGTGTGGAATTGTTTGCGTAAGTACGTATAGCTTACATATTTTATGCTCAAAATTATCTTTACCTAGCTGGTCTAGGACACGTCTATTTCTGTATCGTTAAATAATTAACGAAACTGAAGCTTTCCATGGTGATTTATTACTGAGTCCGGCTGGTCCGGAACTTGGGAAGATGTCGTGCTGATCATTATACAGCGTAATCAATGTTTGTGAAAGTACCTATAGCTAACATATTTTATGCTCAAATTATCTTTACCTAGCTGGTCTGGGACACATCTATTTCTGTACCGTTTTAATTAACCCAACAGAAGCTTTCCATGGTGAGTTTATCACATTGTCTGGCTGGTCCCGGAACTTGGAAAGATGGTGTGGTGATCATTCTACAGCGTGATTAGTGTTTGCGAAAGTACCTCTAACTTACATATTTTATGCTAAAAATTATCTTTACCTAGCTGGTCTGGGACACGACTATTTCTGTACTGTTAAATAAATAACTCCACAGAAGCTTCCCATGGTAAGTTTATCACAGAGTCCGGCTGGTACCGGAACTTCGAAAGATGGTGTGGTGATCAATCTACAGCATAATTAGTGTTTGCGAAAGTACCTCTAGCTTATATATTCTACGCTCTCGAAAATCTTATTAAAATCAAAACAAAATTGTGTTCAAATATTATTTTGCTCTCATATTAACAAACAATCTATTGAAAATAAGTGCAATGAAGATGGCAGCGACGTGGTAAGTTTTTTATTTTATTTTTGTAGTTAAGAATAACAAATTTAGTAGATAATATTATTGGGAAGGCAGGATCACAATATTCTGATGGAGCGGACAGCGGAGTGAAACGGAGCGGTTCCATCAGAATATAGTGAGCCAGCCTTCCCAATAATATTACTACTGATGAGTGAGTTGGATGTCTAGATAAATATAAAATTTAATGTTTTACATTAAATTTTAGTAGTAGATGCAAAATGGGCTGTTTGCGTAGTCAAACTGTGTAAGAATAATACTAAAAGAAATAAGAAAGATACTGGTATTACATACCATTAATAAGTATTGTATAATTTCGAAATATGGACATAAATTACTCACGAAAATAATATAACCCTAAAATATGGCGCGAAGTACCGCTTGGTGCTCAATGTTGCCGAGTATTAAAAAGTCCCAAATTCCCCGAGGTTTCGATTTTTATTATTTAGATATTTTGTTTTTTAACTCCTGACCCCAAAAGAGGGATGTTGTAATTTTGACTTTTTTTGACAATTTTGTCTGTCTTTAACATCTTATTTCTTTAATGCTGATCTGGGAGACAAGTAAATACGTGGAATGTACTAGCTGCTTCTCTTCCCGCGCAGACCATATAAGCCGGCCGAAGAAGTGGGCGAAAATCGAAGAACCATACCTATCAGTAGGCGATGCGACTAGCAACCTATCACTATTTTGATTCCATTTCCACTTTACGCCGACCAACATTCTAAATATGGCCTTTAGGTAGTTGGTACCCCGTAGGGTATTGTTGCCGGATAATTGATTAATCGAATTTGGTTTTTTTTTTAAAATAATCTATGATATCGAAAGTATTGATATAATTAATTTAATCGAATTTTGACAATTAATCGATTATTAACTGCAATATCAAACAATTCGTCGATTATTGAAACGGGTTGATATAAATTATATCGATTTAATCAACATAGGTAATCGTTTATATCAATGGTTATTAATCGATTATGTATCTGTAGTATCGATATAATCTAATCTGTAGGTAGTATTGATTTTTGAGAATTTATGAGAAATAATCGTTTAATGGTAATCCATTAAACGATTATTTCTCAACAATACCAAGCATTTCAGGCACCGATACTATCTATACAGATATACCGGAACTCGGCGGCGGGATGTACAGCGGGCATAACACAAATCATCGTCATTCAACTCATACAGAAAAAAATATTGTACTTACAGAAATATATTATCGATAGTATCAATATCGATACTATCGATATATGATCACTATCGATACCTTAGATTATTTTTTCAACTATCAAAGAATCGATTATTATTCGATGTGTAATCGATTTTCCGGCAACACTACTGTATGGAAAAAGGCCATGATAATATCTACTCGTATGCACAAGATGTTTACCGCAACTCCTGCGGTCAACCTGCGTCAAAAGGTAGCCTATGTTTGACTCCGGGTCTTGAACTATATCCGTGCCAAATTTCATGAAAATCAATTCTGCGGTTTAGTTGTGAAAGAGTAACAAACATCCATCCATACTTACAAACTTTCGCGTTTATAATATTAATAGGATGTGTATGTCTATTTATTTATCTGTATTTAAACCCGGGTTACAACTAATGAGAGGTCAGTAATCAATTAGCTCCAAGCTAAATAGAAAATTAAAGTAACGTATAACATACTCGTACTGTACTGTGTAATAATAAATCAAAAGAAAGTTTTTTTTGCAATTTAAGGATTCTATATTAGAATTATAAAATAAAGTAGACAAAAATTAACCATTTCCCCTACCTTATCTCCGAAACTATCGATTCCAGAATTTCGATTCATAAATTACAGGAAAACCTATGAGATAATTTTAAATTTGTTTAGAAGGTCCAAATGGAGAAAAATAAAAAATAGTACAGAACCCTCTCCATGTTAGCCGACTCACACTTGGCCAGTTTTATTTTAATTTCATTTTAAAGGTTTTTCTGAGCAACTTTTTATAATACGTAACAAGAATACAGCAATTAATAATTTTCCCATTGGTCGGGCACCAGTCAAGTAGCTGGCAATATCATAATCGACGCTAGTGTGCGTCTTTGCACATTGTTTTACACACACTTTCCTATTAAGTGGCCGCATTCTGGAAACTGATTTTTCTTCACAGCGCGGTATCTAGTCGTAGCGCCGCGGAGACCAATTATTAATCTATGGTTTTCACCATGTTTTCACTTATATTTTTTAAAATTAATAAATATAAGTTTGAAAACTAAAACCCGACTACTGCGAAATCATGCTCTAAAATGTACGAAACAAGACAATATTTTTTTATTATATTACGCTTGATCGGAAAGTACACTCATACTTACTCAAGTACGGGTTAGAAAGTACGTCATTCTTTTTCCCGCCAAAAAATGAATTTTTGAGATTGACAGATAAAATCTCAGAATGAATGCCAGAATTTAAAAAAGTAATAATCAAATTTTAAACAAAATGATACTGAAAGCTCGATTTCTGCGCATTTTTACTTTTTAATTTCAGACTAGCGTCATAGATAGTCTCTGTTCCAAGTTTTTTACTTAACAATAGGCCAGTTTCCAGGGTCAAAAGACTAAGATTAAAATTAGTCCGTCATTTAGGGTATCAAAATAGTGACGTATTTTTTCTTTGGTCAATTGAGCGATAAATTACAAACATATAACGCATCAAAGTTTAGGAGTGGGGGCTCGTGACGTCACATATTGCGAAAAAGTGTAGCACACTGTGACGTCATACGGAACTTTAACGCGCCATATCTTTACCATTCTTTGTTTAATTTTTAAAACAAAAAATACGTCTTCAATATTTATTGATTATCTAACTGATGGACTAATTATATTTTTTTAGGAAACTAGCCTAATGTTGATTTTCTTTACCAACATTTTTATGGTATATTAATTTTACCTACTTAATTCTACGTGTTTCTGATTTGGAAAATAAACACTCTTATTCATACATAACATCACGCCTTTTTTCCTTCCGTGGTAGGCCGAGACTACGGATTTCCATTTGCTATGATCCTTACAGACTTCCCTCGCTTCTTCTACGCTCATCACTCTCGTCATACACGCTCGTCGATTACTTAATCCTGACTCTTAATCATTCTTTGTTATTTATAGCGATTAAAACATTAATTGACATACACTTTCTTCATACAATAATACTAGTGACCAATTCCACTAACAAACATTTTCAAATATGGATTCCACTTAAACAAGTCTTATTTTCCTCGCATGTGTAGTTTAAGCACTATGTATCACTCGGCAGACAGTGCGATTCCTAACTCGGGCATATTAAGGCCCGAATCGGGCCTTAAACGATGCCCTCGTTAGTAATAGACACTTTCTTCCTTTGGTGAACAATGTACTATTGATATCATAATTATATATTTTGTACAATAAAGTTAAAATGCACAGAAGACAGCGTAGTTGTAAGTCAATTTGCTCTCAAATTATTTTTTATTATTCTGGTGTGGCATACGACCACTGCCGTCTTCTGTACATTACTAACTACTGAAACAATTTATTTATTTCGAATTATCATTTTATTTACAGTATAAATTACAACTAACTAAAAACTAAAAATAAAAAACCACAAACTTTTCTAATCTAAAAATATACCACCCCGAATGGCACCCGGCTCAAAAGTACCCATTATACTGGCAGCATTACCTCTCTTAATCGCAATGGATATCCTTTGAACCAAGTACCACTCGATGCGATGGTCAAAACCTCTGTCTCTTAGGCGACGTCCTATATCGCCCAAAAACTTTTTTAGTTAGTTATAATTTATACTGTAACTATAATGATAATTCGAAAAAAAAAAAAAATATTTTAACTTTATTATACAAAATATGTAATTGTATATCACATAGGCGGACTTAATGCTAAAAGCATTATCTAACAGTCAACTTTTGGGTCAAGCAGAGATCTTAACTGTGGGTGTGCAATAACAGTGTAATATATAATATCAACATGTGATAAACTTACATGAACTATACATACTTACATACAATCAGCTTTTCTGAGGTGGTCTGATAATTATGGAATCATGGTCAACCCTAATAAGTGTAAGACAAATTAACCAACTAGATATGAACTCTGTCTCCCCAGTCATTTTGTATATTTCGGCTAACGTAATTCCTTTCCGTAAGAGCGTTAAAAACCTTGGGCTCAACATTGATGCTACGCTCAGCTGGACGACACCAGTAGCTAAACTTAGCCGCTCCATTAACAATCACCCTTCAACGATCGACTCAGAAAATTTCTTCCCCTCAAAATGAAAATCCTGTTTTGACTATGCGGATATGTGTTATCCGGACCTTAATCAGGATGCCCATAATAAACTTGATCGTCTTTTAAATAATTGTATCCTCTTTATTTTTTGCCTCCTCTAACTATCGATACGAGCTTAAATGGCTCTCCATCCGTCAACATAGACAGCTTCGGCTCCTTTGTACTCTCTTCACTATGCTTACGAATCCTCAATCACCCGAACACTTGAAGTGCACTTTCAAATATCTCTCTGACACCCATGATCGGCAACTTCGGTCATCCAGCACTCGCTCACTTTGTATTCACTTGTTTCGCAGTTGTTTCATGGCTAAATATTTTACCTTGACATCTTCAAGGCGGAATGCTGACATAATGGACCTTTGAAATGAATGATTCTGATTCTGATTCTTCAAGAGAAGAGTACATGTATATTTGCCTGATGTTTTGCGTGTATGCAAAACCTGTGACTCGAGTGGAATAAACCGATTAATTGGTTATTCCGTGAAACTTATTCATCATTATTAGTATGTATGTAAGATAAGATAAGATAAGATAAGATAAAGTTTTATTATTTATATAAGATTATTTTCAGAAACAACAGCTGCCCGTTTCGAACGTACAATTTTTTCACAAAACATATCATATTTAATAACTCACATCTACATCTACACTAATATTATAAAGAGGAAAGATTTGTATTTTTGTGTGTATGTTTGTAATGAATAAACTCAAAAACTACTGTGCCGATTTCAAAAATTCTTTCACCATTGGAAAGCTACATTCACCCTGAGTAACATATTCTATATGCCGCAGATGGAGCTGCGGAAAACAGCTAGTTAGATATAAATTTGTATGAATCAATTCTATCCAAATATTCATGCAGATCATAGATAGAATCATTCGTCAATTAACCAGTCTTTAAGGGGTCATTAATCACGTGAGGCTTGAAAGGGGGGAGGGGTTTGACAAAAATCACGAAATATCACAAGGGGGGAGGAAGGGTGCAGTAAGATATCACGTGTATTTATTTAAAAAAAAAATAGTTTATAGATGCACAATGTTTGTCCTTCACGATCCATCGGTAGATCGCAAGAGATTCTGTGCGTTGTGCGCGAAAATGATGACACCGAGTGGCTTGAAGAGACCGACGTTGATCTTCAACAAAGTACAGTGCCAACCACTGACTTGCAAGATGTTTATCCAGTTGTTAGTATATTAAAGAATGTCTTGCTAACCCGTGGTCCGACGACAGTGTACATTAAATATGTTCATGTATTAAACATATATGTTTTTCACATGATTGGTGACACCATTCGTTTATTATTATTTTTATGCCAATCAAAAATAATCTGCAACCTTTCTGTCTAGACATTTATCATGGTCCTTAATCATTATCATTACATAGTATAAAACAAAGTCGCTTTCGTGTCTGTCTGTCCCTATGTATGCTTAAATCTTTAAAACTACGCAACGGATTTTGATGCGGTTTTCTTTAATAGATAGAGTGTTTCAAGAGAAAGGTTTATATGTTTATTTTATTGTTTGTTTTATTGTTGAAATAATGCATGTTTTATTTAATTGTATTAAGAAAATAAGTAATTAATTGGCTATATTATATTATTATTTTAAATTATGACTGATATTGCATGTATGAATATGAAATAAATAAATAAATGTTTAATTCATGCATAATTAGAGTAACACTGTTAATTTTAGAGGTTTCTGACGTAAGGTCGTAAATTTAACACATTTTTGGCGCTTACATTGCAAACGCTGGCTTAACCCTGTGAGATAGATCAAAATAATATACTACAGCATTGTAGAATATCTTACAAAGGTCTACAAAAAAGTCCGCGATACCATATGTCTAACTATTGCAGTTACGTCACAATCACAACAACTACTTTTTCAGTTAAAATTTGCAACAGTAACGCTGTTACAAACTAGGCTACATTATTCGTTTCACGGTACTGATCCTTATCCAAATAAATCATTTCATATTCAAGACTGTTTTAATACCTGTACATTACTCTTTGAATGAATAAAATTGGACATTCCAGTCCAAAGATATTACGGATTTTGTTTTGAGTTTCAATCACTTGGAGTGGCGCGGACGCAAAACCCGGACGAAGCGGTACTAAGTAGACACGTTTTCTTCTCGTGGCGCGCGGGGTTCCATAATGTTTGACAAAAAATGATAGAAAAACCAATCATTTGACAAACCTCACATTTACCAAACATATTACTTTAAAAGTAAACATTTAACAAAACACAGATTTTAGAAATGTAGCGTTTGAAAATTCTGCAAATGTTAAACCAATATTGTAAAAAAAAAATGACAATGTATATGCGTTTATAAAATTTGATAAACACTGCACTTGATAAAAATTATGTCCTATCTCGCGAGCTTTGTTAGCTGTCGCTACTTTCTTAACATGATTGACGCTCGCTCGCTCGCTCATGTCTTGGTCACGGTATAACAATAAGTTACCCAATGACCTTAAAGTAGTTAGAGAGCTCTCGATTTTTAAAGAAAGATTATGGCAGTTATTGTTGGAGAAGTGCTGTTATGAAGTTGACGATTTTAAGTTTACATGACATAAGTAATATTGACATTTAATTTAATAGGTAATTGGACATTTATATATGTGCAGTGTAATTGTACTGTTGATTGATTGATATAATTCGCATACAATGTAAATTGTTTAATGAATAAATTGAATTGAATTGAATTGAAAGTACCATATCCTAACCTACACTCTGAAACAAAGTCGGAGTAATAATGGTTCCGTACCTCAAAAAGTTTTTTTAGTTAAACTTATATTAATACCTTGCAAATTAGTGTACGTATGAAATTCTAACCTACCTCCTGAAACATAGTCGGAGTAATTAGGGTTGCGTACCTGAGCTGTAGCTAATTTCAAAACAAAATAGACGCTCGCTCGCTCATGTCATGGTCACTCTATAACCATAACCTAACCTAGCTTCTGAAACAAAGTCGGAGTAATGAGGGTTTCGTTAATATAAGGAATTTAATTGTGTGGGTATAAATCTTTATGATCTATAGATAGGCTTCGAATTAAATCTTTTATGAACTTTGGGTAGACCAAAGAAAACAGATTTGTGGCATTTAAATCAATTATCAAATAATGCATTTTCTATATGCCATACATACGCATAATAGTTTTTTTAATTTGACATAATTTCCTTAAATATTAGTTTTTAAAATAATGCTTTGGTGTAATAGAATTTTAACTTTTGATTAGTTTGTCAAATTAGTAATTTTAAGAAAGACTGGTTTATATAGTATAACTTTATCAAGCCAAAAATTAATTTAACAATTTTTGTCAAATGATTGTTTGTCATACGTTTTTTATCTTATGATAGGATACCGACACGTGGGTGTCGTTAAATGTATGATTATATCAGTCTAACTGTACAGTCTGTGTTTCCAAGGAAGGTTGACGTTAGGCAGGCGGCCAGTCATAGAACATGCCAAAATAACAATAGAAATGGAAACACCAAGAAGGGAAAGCGTCATGGAAGCGGGAGCTGAGGACGCATTCTGCGTTCCGAAGGAGGGTCGACGTTAGGCAGGCGGCCAGTCGTAAAACATGCCAAAATAATAATAGGAATGGAAACAACCCGAAGTCATGGAAGCGGGAGCTGAGGAAGAAACTGGGAGAGTGCTAATAACTTTTGTAGTAAATTATAGATTAGTATTTCAAGAGTTTAATTTTACGTAGACTATACACTCCTTTTACCCCGTGGAGGGAATTGATGAAAATTATTGATACGCTTGATTATTTTTCTGGTTCAGGTTATTTAAGAAAAATCTTTTTATCCGAAAAGATATCAGATCTCACCACGTATACTCAATACTCAATACTCAATACTTTATTGCTTCCTTAATGTACATAAGTTTACAAGGCATATTTATAGAATCAATTAAGGACCCAGACGGGCGCTGCAATGGGAGAGGAGCTGCGATTTACATTCGGTATTATGTATCCATTATTAAAATTTTATAATTATATTATAAAAAAATTCATTTAGGCGTATTAGTTTAATCTATTTTTTATTTTGATAGACAAGTCATTTCATTTACATTTAATTATGTCATTAATAAAATATATAGCTTATTTATATTGCGGCTTTTTCATTGATTTTCTTTATTATGTACCTATTTATTATAATTATTATGTTTTTATGATTTATTTTATTTAATATTGGATTCACATTTTCAAATTAAAATTTTGTTTTAATTAATAGACCACATACACAAATATATTTATTACATTAAAGTTTATCCGTCAAATATTCGTTTAAGTTATAGTAGCACTTGCTGATCAATAACGTTTTAAGCTGGTGTAAAAATGTTTTATCGCTTTTTATGTTTTTTATGGATTCTGGAAGTTTGTTGTATATTTTTATGGACATTACTTTCGGGCTTGCCAGGTGAAGGCGGTGAAGCCGAAGGCGTGAGGTTGGAAATTGTAGCCTATTTCGGTGCCTGAGATTATATTTTGTTATTATGTCTTTCCTTTGTTCGAACAAATGTGTATGCTTACGTACAAATTTGCATGTTTCTAATATGTAGATGCCTGGTAAAGTAAGTATTTTATATTGTAAGAAAAAAGGTTTACAGCTATCTTTTTGCTTTATATTGGCTATTATTCGGATCAGTTTTTTTTGAAGTGTGAGAATTTTTTCCCAGTCTGTCCCATTACCCCAGAGCAATATTCCGTAAGTAAGCCAAGAATATGCGTACGCATAATAGGTGACTAGTGCGGTTTCGATATCCGTGGTTTTTTTCACCTCTCGTAAAGCGTATGCAAATTTAGAAAGCTTGGCACTGAGCCTTTGTGTGTGGGACTTCCAGTTTATGTTACTGTCTATATCTACCCCTAACAAGGTGAATTTCTTTACTATCTCTAGGTCCGTCTCATTAAAATTTATGTTTATTTCTAGTGGTGGCTTTTGGTATGGGTGGAAGACCATTAATTTAGTTTTTTGATAATTTATTTTTAAATTATGTTCTTCCAACCAGTCGGTCGTTTTCACAAAAATTTTATTTATGTGTTCGTCAATATCTTTAACACTTTTGTCAACTTCCGTGAGGATCGAGATATCGTCAGCAAACAAAACACAGTATTCGTCATTCATTATTTTTGGAAGGTCATTTATATAAAGAAGGAATAAGTACGTATCACCAAGATTGTGATTTAAAAATGCTTAAAAAAAGATCACGCGATTAATGGACGGCCCCTAACAGTGTGTTTTTGAATACTTGACCAATTAAAGATTTAATTTCGAGTGGTAGTTAGCTTATTTTTACGTATTATTATTTGTACATATGTATGGTATCGTATTTATTTATTTGTGTATGTTTATTTAGGTATATTATGTAGGTGTATGTACGTGTAGTGTAGTTTCTTAAAAATTCATTAATCTTATTTTCATGACAGTATACTTTTTGCGCCGCACAAATTTTCTGTTTCCCCTTATGGTTGACTGGTAGAGAATGCTTTTAGCATTAAGTCCGCCTATTATGTTTACTTGTGGTACAATACAGTTTTAAATAAATAAATACAAACAACATATACATATATAGACATAACATAACATATATAGCAACAATATACGGCAACATACAATGGTGTTAATCTGAATTCCGAATTTACACGACACAAATACACCTCTTATAAACTCTGCAGAAAGAAATTGTACACAAGACATTTAAAACTTGCACGATATCAATAATAAACTATTGTCTTGTTTCATACATTTTAGAGCGTGATTTCGCAGTAGTCCATACTACAATATTATAAATGCGAAAGTCTGTCTGTTACGCTTTCACGGCCAAACCTCTGAACGGATTTTGATGAAATTTGGTATGAATATAGTTGAAGACCCGGGGTCAAACATAGGCTACTTTATGACGAAGGCGGAGCTGCGGGAAAAAGCTAGTAACTATATATATTTTTGAAATGTGCTAATTAAGGCCTTAGACATAGATTAATAATTGGTCTCGCGCGCTCGACTAGATACCGCGCTGTGAAGAAAAATCAGTTTTTAGAATGCGGCCACTTAATAGGAATGTGTGTAAAACAATGTGCAAAGACGCACACTAGCGTCGATTATGGTGTTGCCAGCTACTTGACTGGTGCCCGACCAATGGGAAAATTATTAATTGCTGCGGTCTTGTTACGTGTTATAAAAAGTAGCTCAGAAAAACCTTTAAAATGAAAATAAAATAAAACTGGCCAAGTGTGAGTCGGCTCGCATGTAGAGGGTTCTGTGCTATTTTTTATTTTTCTCCATTTGGACCTCCTAAACAAATTTAATATTATCTCATAGGTTTTCCTGTAATTTATGAATCGAAATTCTGGAATCGCTAGTTTCGGAGATAAGGTAGGGGAAATGGTTAGGTTTTGTCTACTTTATTTTATAATTATTTTATTATTTATTTATTTGTTTATTAAACATAAAGCGCATGTTACAGTTTTGTATCTATATACGATGCCATCACAATCTCTTTCGAGATTTTACGTACATCGGATGTTGCCAATTTAAACATTTAACAAGTTAATATACATTATATATAAGTACAAAGAATAGTAGGATAAATATACTAATATAGAATCCTAAAATTGTTTAAATACAGGTACATAAATAGACATACACATCCTATTAATATTATAAACGCGAAAGTTTGTAAGTATGGATGGATGTTTGTTACTCTTTCACAACTAAACCGCTGAATTGATT
Organism: Euzophera pinguis; assembly: GCA_947363495.1. NCBI lineage: Eukaryota > Metazoa > Arthropoda > Insecta > Lepidoptera > Pyralidae > Euzophera > Euzophera pinguis. The sequence continues at coordinate 7,201,679 of OX376182.1, forward strand.
TTCATGAAATTTGGTACGGATATAGTTCAAGACCCGAAGTCAAACATAGGCTACCTTTTGACGCAGACGGAGCTGCGGTAAACATCTTGTACATACGAGTAGATATTATCATGGCCTTTTTCCATACAGTAGTGTTGCCGGAAAATACATTACACATAGAATAATAATCGATTCTTTGATAGTTGAAAATATAATCTAAGGTATCGATAGTGATCATATATCAATAGTATCGATATTGATACTATTGATAATATATTTCTATAAATTTTTTCTGTATGAGTTGAATGACGATGATTTGTGTTGTGCCCGCTGTACATCCCGCCGCCGAGTTCCGGTATATATGTATAGTATCGGTGCCTGAAATGCTTGTTAATCCATTCACACATCCATCCACAAAATGGTATTGTTGTTAATCCATTAATCGATTATTTTTCATAAATTCTTAAAAATCAATACTACAGATTAGATTATATCGATACCACAGATACATAATCGATTAATAACCATTGATATAAACGATTACCTTTGTTGATTAAATCGATATAATTTATATCAACCCATTTCAATAATCGACTGATTCTTTGATATTGCAGTTAATAATCGATTAATTGTCAAAAATCGATTAAATTTATTATATCAATACTTTCGATATAGCAACCATGCCGATTTCGGCATGGTTTTAGTTGCGAATTTATGTAGTATGTCGACGGTATCTGTCGTAGCGCAGCGAAGACCAATTGTTAATCTATGCCCCACATCATCTTACTACTACTATTCTGTCGCCAAGCCGTACGGTTATCGAAACAACACTATTGCAGCCAGCGCCTAGCCTGTTTCGAGCCAAGTGGTCATCATCATCATCGCCACGTCGAACAAGCACTGGCGGCCTGCCTTATATTTTGTGAGCCCGTTCCTATTTAAATTCAAATAACCTACCTATGCTATGCCTACACCTATGCCCTAAGCCTATATCGAGTTTCTGCCTGGCAATTCTATAAATTTACCTCATAGATTAATAATTGGTCTCGCGCGCGCTCGACTAGATACCGCGCTGTGAAGAAAAATCAGTTTCCAGAATGCGGCCACTTAATAGGAAAGTGTGTGTAAAACAATGTGCAAAGATGCACACTAGCGTCGATTATGGTGTTGCCAGCTACTTGACTGGTGCCCGACCAATGGGAAAATTATTAATTGCTGCGGTCTTGTTACGTATTATAAAAAGTAGCTCAGAAAAACCTTTAAAGTGTGAGTCGGCTCGCGTGTAGAGGGTTCTGTACTATTTTTTATTTTTCTCTATTTGGACCTCCTAAACAAATTTAAAATTATCTCATAGGTTTTCCTGTAATTTATGAATTCTGGAATCGATAGTTTCGGAGATAAGGTAGGGGAAATGGTTAGTTTTTGTCTACTTTATTTTATAATTCTAATATTGAATCCTAAAATTGCAGAAAAACTTTCTTTTGATTTATTATTACACAGTACAGTATGTTAAACGTTACTTTAATTTTCTATTTAGCTTGGAGCTAATTGATTACTGACCTCTTTTTAGTTGTAACCCGGGTTTAAATACAGATAAATAAATAGACATACACAACCCACTCCCTCGGCCGGCTTATATGGTCTGCGCGGGAAGAGAAGCAGTAGTACATTCCACGTATTTACTTTTCTCCCAGATCAGCATTAAAGAAATAAGATGTTTGTGGCGTGCGTCCACGTCTTTTAATTAAAAAGGAAGATATAGTTTTATTAAGTTGTATAGTATTAGTATTATAAGTTTTTTATTTTGATAATTACTTGTAAATATTTTAAATACACTGCAATACTTAAACTTATTAATTTTAGATAATTTAACTTAAAAATTTGTATATTTTTAATGTCAACGAACAAGCGTACAAGTGTTGTTGTTTTATATAGATAGCGAATGCGATGCGCGCGCATGCATGCCAGCCGCTGCGATCGGCTCGGACGATGCGCGCGCAGCCCACGCCACGGCGATCCGTGCGTCTCGCCGGCTCGCCAGTCCGAATACCATCTTCAGACTGAACGCACGTTGCTTGCGCTCGCATTCGCGCGCTTACGTAAACTCATTTCCCGCTTGATCCGTTCCTTCACTTTTCTCACCTGTATTTTGTGCTTATCATAACCTTCTGTTAATCTTTAAGTTGTCGGTGTGCTTGTATTGTATTTGTTCTATTTAATTGTGCTGAACTTTTAATTATAGTGTTAAATTACATATTGACTTTATTTAATTATCCCGCCACATAGCACAATAGCCTAACACTACATAGCCTAATACACATTACGCACGCACCCCGCTTTATGTTAAAGACAGACAAAATTGTCAGAAAAAGTCAAAATTACAACATCTCTCTTTTGGAGTCGGGAGTTAAAAAACAAAATATCTAAATAATAAAAATCGAAACCTCGGGGAATTTGGGATTATTTAATACACGGCAACATTGAGCACCGAGCGGTACTTCGCGCCATATTTTAGGGTTATATTATTTTCGTGAGTAATTTATGTCCATATTTCGAAATAATACAATACTTATTGATGGTATGTAATACCAGTATCTTCCTTATTTCTTTTAGTATTATTCTTACACAGTTTGACTACGCAAACTGCACATTTTGCGTCTACTTTTACATTAAATTTTATATTTATCTAGACATCCAACTCACTCATCGGTCGCGGCATGACTGACGCGGGTATGCCGCAACCATGCCGGTTTCGGCATGGTTTTAGTTGCGAATTTATGTAGTATGCCGACGGTATCTAGTCGTAGCGCAGCGGAGGCCTATTATTAATCTATGGCCTTAGATTTGACACCATAAACCATAGTAATACATATTTTTTTTGTCATAACTTTGTTTTCTAGAGGGCGCTGTTTCAAATTGAACGTGACGTCACATAGTCTAACTATGCTTTCCAACGATAAACCATTTGTTTAATTATCACTAGTAATTTAGAGGCAAAAAAGATTTTGGGCGAGATAGGACGCCGCCTAAGAGACAGAGGTTTTGACCATCGCTCCGAGTGGTACTTGGTTCAAAGGATATCCATTGCGATTAAGAGAGGTAATGCTGCCAGTATAATGGGTACTTTTGAGCCGGGTGCCGTTCCGGGTGGTTTTTAGATTAGAAAAGTTTGTGGTTTTTCATATTTAGTTTTTAGTTAGTTGTAATTTAGATAATTTTTTTATGTCTTATTTTAATAAATGTAATATCTAGTACGTTATTTAGAATTAAATTGCTATTCGTATATTTTTGCTTAACTTTTTGTCCTCTAGAGGGAGCTGTTTCAATTTTAACATGACGTGGCATAGCCTATTACCAACGATACCCCATTTGTTTGATTATCACTAGTAGTTTAGAATAAAATCGCGAGCACAAACGAATTCGATTTGTATGAAGAAAATTTTCAAATATCATAAGAAAGCAAGCAAATCCGCAAGCTAAATCTAATAATATATATGTTTTTGAGATGTGCTGATTTAGCCCTTTCATTTGGTACCCCACACAAAACACATCAACAAAAAAACAAAAATGTTTTTTCAGGTCCTCACTTTATGCCCTCCAGGTGGCGCTGTTCTAAATTTGACATGACGTTACATAGATAAGAACCAGCGGATAACTAAGACCTTCCGAACGATACCTCATTTGTTAAATAATTACTTGTTGTTTAGGAGAAAATCGTACACAGATGAACATACATACAAACATAACCCTCCCGGTGGCTTTGCCGTAGTCGGGTAAAAATAGGCTTTAAATAACTATACAACTACTAACTGTTTCGCACAACTCCACCTGCATCAAAAAGTAGCTTATGTTTGGCTCCGGGTCTTCAACTATATTCAAACCAAATTTCATCAAAATCCGTTCAGTGGTTTGGCCGTGAAAGCGTTACTGACATAAAGATAGACAGACAGACTTTTTCACTTATAATATTACTAGCTTTTTCCCGCAGCTCCGCCTGCGTCAAAAAGTAGCCTATGTTTGATCCCGGGTCTTCAACTATAATACCAAATTTCATCAAAATCCGTTTAGCGGTTTTGCCGTGAAAGCGTAACAGACAGACAGACTTACTTCATGGCTTTTGACAGTATGGCAGTATGGTTGTGCGTTATTTTGTAGACGACATTTTATAATAATTTCGTAATAAATAAAATGTTTATCATAATACTAGCTGTGCCCGCGACTTCGTCCGCGTGGAATAGTTATTTTGGGAATCATATTTATTTTTTGTTTACAAACCTACCTCCTCAGCTTATTAAAAGTGGGCATAAAGTTTCCCTCGCGAATTTCTTTGGCACCAAATGAAGTCACTGACAAATAATTTGTAAAAATGCATTAATTTCGACCAAATTTGATTATCATAAAAACGGTTATTGTGAGTTAATCTTAAAAGATAGACATATACTGTCGCGGACATTTTTTTAGATAATTTAAAGAGGAATAATTCTTTCATACATATTTTCTGGGTGTCTCGAACGGTTTTCGCAGCGCACGCAACGGAAGCCCTCAAAGATGAATAATTTTCCCCGTGTTGTCCACATTTTCGACTGTTTCTCCGCTCCTATTAGTCGCAACGTGATGTTATATAGCCTAAAGCCTTCCTCGATAAATGATCTATCCAACAAAAAAAGAATTTTTCAATTCGAACCAGTTGTTCCTGAGATTAGCGCGTTCAAACAAACAAACAAACTCTTCAGCTTTATAATATTAGTATAGATTACTTCATAGAATACACATAACAATGAATATACATTTATTATAATTTTTAAATATTGATCTTTGTTTATTGTAATACTATGTATTAGACTTATTATTTTTAATAATTACTAATAACAGTTTTTTTACAAATAACATTTAAAATTTCGATATTAATTAAATTAGAATTTTAAACGAAATATTATTAATTTTCAAATTTAATTATTAATATTTATATATTATTATTAAATAACATTATTGTTTTATTCGAGGTTTGTCGCCCGCTCGCTTACTGTTATGGTCACTGTATTGTTTAACCATATATACATAACCTAACCTACTTTCTGTCATAAAGTTGTCCTTTGACACTCGGCCATTTCTTTCTGAATACAAAAAAGTCTATATTTACATTTTGCATTAAATAAAAATGTTGTCGAAGAATAGACCGAACAATCAATACTTATTCGTTAAAAAAATTTACTTTTTGATGGTTTGTTAATTAAAATTAATAATTACGAAAATCATTCATTTGCGTTTATGTAAAATATGTTTCATTCAAGTAAACAGTAGTTGAAATAAAAATATAAGAACTGATTGTTATTTGAAACATTTTCTACGTCACGAAATTCTTTGAAACTCCTGTCTACATCATGGCGGTATGGATACAAGTCGTACTCGATACAACCAATGTTTCTGTTCCCTGTTTCCTCATAGTCATACTTGGTTGTTATACCAATATAATGAGGATATTCATTAAATTAAACTATTTTAATACGGTTTTTATCGCGTTTTTTACTTATTTATTTACACGTCAGGTGTAAAAAATAAGTAAAAAACGCGATAAAAACTGTATTAAAATAGTTTAATTTAACGAATAACAATCGCAAAAACATAAGAAATCATAATGAGGATATACATGTATAATCAATGTATCACCTTCTGTCGTGACTCAATATGGAAGCACTCTTGCACTATGTCTTCCGCGAATTACAGGTGGTATATTGAAAAGATATTGTACAGTCCAGGACCGAACACCTTTGATTTTAGTTGTTTAGTTAAATGATAGAAGTGAACTTTATAAAGACTCGATTTATTTGTTCCAAAATATTAGATTAAAATGGGTATGAGTGATATGAATGAATGCTAATTACGGACTGAATGCAATTTGATTCGTTTACGTAAATGTCGCCCGAGTGAATTTGCTGAGATGGCTATGTACGTGTCCCGTACAGATATCATCTATTTGGTCAAAAAGTGAAAAGTGCCGGCCAGAAATAAAAAATGGGTTATAAGTAATAAGAAATTATTGTGTAGACAACGAAAATTTCTTTCAGGCCGTCACTTTTCACTTTTGGACCTAAATTGTATGAAAAGCTGATGATGTCTTCAAATTTTAAGCCATTTTGACTCGACCAGTAGAAGAATAATAATACTTACGATGGTACAATTAATTAAGACATTATTAATCGGCTCGTGTGCGTTATCTGACGACAAGCTATCCATCAAAAAGGCTCAGCTATTCTTGGGTAATATTCTAAATATGATAATGCATCAAAATATGTGATAATAGGAAATACCATGTTTATTTATAAATAAAACTAGCTGTTGCCCGCGGCTTCGCTCGCCTGATCAAAAGATATTTCCAATGATTTATAAATAAAATTTGTATAGTTTGTGCTTCTTGGCGTTGTCTGGTAAATGGAGAAAATTGCTGACTGGGGACGTAAGAACCTAGTCAACTTCAACCCATCTAAGACACAACTGTGCGCATTTACCGCCAAAAAGGCTCCCTTCGTTGATGGTCCTCAATTCCTCGGCTCTCCTCTTTCCATATCAGACAAGATTGGAATTCTTGGCATCGACATCTCCATCGATGTCCAGTATTGTAGTCATTTAGAGAGCAATGCAAAAATGGCATCCAAAAAGTTCGGAGTTCTCAAAGCGATTTATTACGCCGCAGCTTTTTTTTTTTTTTACATGACCTACAATCACGGGGATCCAAGTTGGGACGAACCTCGGCCATGGGCTTTGCCTTTATCAAGCGAGCAATGCAAACTCGCGAGCGGTAGCAAACGCTCAATGCCATAAGGGCCGACACTATTGTGCCTGAAGGGCCTACTGAGAACCTATCGGTGGCGTTTACGCCGCAGCAAAGGCTGCTCCTATATAAGGCGCAAGTGCGGCCACATATAAAATATTGTTGTCACCTGTGGGCGGGCGCACCTGAATGTCAGGTTAAAGCGTTTAACTGAATACAGATACGCGCTGTCAGAATTGCCGAAGATCCCGTGATTACAAGCGGTATTGAGCCTTTGAGTTTTAGGAGAGACTTCGCTTCCTTATGCGTGTTCTACCGCTTGTATAATGGGTTATGCTCGGAGAAATTGTTTGACATGATGCCAACAGCCATTTTTTTACCATCACACCTCTCGCCATCGTCATGGATTTCATCCCCATACCTTGGATCCCATGTTATCGCGTACAGTACGCTTCAAACGGAATTTCCTCCCTCTACACTGCAATTATGGAAGGAACTCCCTGCCATGGTTTTCCCTATTGACTATAACTTGAGAGCCTTCAAAAAGGGCGTAAAAAAAATTTTTTCAGGGTCGGCAACGCGCTCGTGATATTTTCGGTGTTGCAGGCATTCATAGGCTACGGTAACCACTTACCATCAGGTGGGCCGTACGCCTGCTCGCCTCCTTAGTTGTATAAAAAATTACCTATCTCAACTAAAAACCTGAAACGTAAAACAACACAACAAGCAAACAACAACAACAAACCTTCTTCAGTACGGTTGGTCCCCGCGAAGTATAACTAAGACCCTCCAATTATCAAAGAACCTAGACCAAGACAAATGAGTCAAAATCAGCCAAAAAGAAAGAAAGATTCTATATACATACAGTGGTGGTCATATAATTAGAAACACTTCTTATGAATAAAGAATCAATGCCTCAATGAATCAATGCCACGTCGTTGCAGAGCTGTTATTGAAAATAAGGGATACGCCACTAAATATAAATTATAACTATTGGTAGGCTGTGAGTAGTAGCTATTTCGTAAATAACAATACTAATTACTAATACTTAAACATATTGATTTTTTTTATACTTTTTTGTTGTTGTTTTTAATGAGTTGACCATTATTGTTCATACCTTAAAACTGATTTAAATGTTTGTCCGTAATGTGCTGCACTTGTGTAGTGGGATTTATATTGTTTTTCTAATAAATGATAAATCCTTGAACATATTGCTGTCCTATTTATTGTATAATTTCAAAATAAAAACGATTGCGATGAAGTTTCTTACATTATGTCAAGGACCGTTGGTAGTGTTTCTACGACCACCACTGTATGTACACTAAACACCAGAACCCTCCGAACAACTGAAAGCCTTCAAGAACTAGAAATGGCCATTGCAAATATAAAATGGGACATCACAGGAATAAGCGAGATGAGAAGATACGGTGAAGGAATAGAAGAGCATAAAAACGTTATCATCTTCTACAAAGGAGAAACGCCAGGCCACAAAGGAGTAGGGTTCTTAGTCAACACCAAGCACAAGAACAAAATCAAGGGATTCGAGGGAATAAGTAAAAAAATTGCAGTACTGCACATGGATATCCCTAACTACAGAAAAAACTTGACAATAATCTAAATTTACAAATCCACAGAATTAGCTAAAAAGAGTGATAAGGAGCACTTCTGCAACAGCCTTACAGAAACAATTAAAAGGCACTCGGGCAATAATGAAATCGTCATGGGGGACTTCAATGCCCAAGTTGAAGTCAGAGAAGCAGGGGAACAATTCATAATGGGAAGATTTGGTTATGGAAAGAGAAGCCTCAATGGGCACGAACTAATTTGATTTTTATTAGAAAACAACCTAACAGTATTGAACTCAATCTTTAAGAAAAATGCCGAAACTAAATGGATTTCGATATCTACAGAGATGAAATACAAAAATGAAATAATTACTTACAAAAATGAAATCGACTATATTATTAACAAACCTGGGCCATTCACTGATACAAGTGTTATACAAAACCTCAATTTCAATACAAATCATCGCAAAGCACGCTGCTGACTTTCCAATTATGGGCTAAAGAAAACCAAGACCAAAAAAAAACCAACTAAACTACCTACAAATATTTAGTGATAAAAAGGCAACAAAAGAAGACACAGAATATATGTTAGAAGTTGCAAAATCAAATAACCCCTTAGTAAAAAACACAATACAATAGTAAACAAAATTCAAATTCAAAATAATTTATTCGCATAAAATAGGGTAAACAAGCTTAATGAACAATAAAAATACATCCAAGCAAGAAAAAGGAACTGTACCTTAGCACCAGACTTCTACAGTACATTGTATTCAAAACAGCAAGACCCATCACTACCTAGCAAAAGACCAGGTCCAGAGAACACAAATGACAGTGAAGACATACCGGAAATACTAATAGCAGAGATAGAAAAGGCTATAAAAAGTCAACAGGTGGAGAAATCGCCAGGTCTAGACAAAATACTAAATGAGCTCATGCTTGGGACAATCGAAGAATTATGTCCAATACTAACCAATACTTTTAATGAGATACTTTAAACTGGTATCATCCGTAGCCAATGGGCAGAATCACACATAATACTTCTCTATAACAAAGGCTCAAAAGACGATATAGGTAATTACAGACCAATTTCCCTCATTTCGAATATATAATAAGTCTTCGCAAAAGTCATACTTAATAGAATAACAAAAAGACTCAAGGAAAACCAACCAGTAGAACAAGCCGGGTTTCGCAAAAACTTCAGTACCATAGATCACATCCATACCATAAAACAGCTTTTACAAAAATATAATGAGTACAAAAAGAGTATTTATATAGCATTCATAGACTATTCTAAAGCTTTTGATAGCATCAAACATGAATCAGTATGGGAAAGTTTGGCAGAGCAAGGAATAGCAAATGCTTATATTAAAATTATAAAATATATATATATAGAGAACGCAAAAGTAGTGTGAAGTTGGAATCTCTGGAATCTGCATTTCCAATCAACAGGGGAGTCAGGCAAGGCAACCTACTCTCACCGAAACTGTTCTCTGCGGTTCTGGAGCATATGTTTAGGAGACTGATAGAATGGGATAATCTGGCACTAAATACAAATGGAGAGCGTATGAACCATCTAAGATTTGCTGACGACCTGGTCATACTAGAAGAAAACCCTGAAAAATTGGAATATATGGTTTAGCCCCTGGCAGACAGGAGTTGTCAAGTGGGCTTAAAAATTAACTCTGACAAGACAAAGGTAATGGACAAATTCCACAGTTACTGACATAACTATAGATGGGAAAACCCTTGAATATGTTGCGGAATATGTGTATCTGGGACTGATTATATCACCCAATTACCAAATGTTCAAAGAAATTGATAAAAGAATCGCAATTGGACTTTCTGGGCATTAAAGGAAATTAAGAAGAATGCTGCAAGACCCTTAGATACTGTGAGCCAATACTGCGTGAATCGGAATAGTTCCCAGTAAAAATTTCGGGCGGTAGTTTGTAATCTTATGACATCAAAGACAAATGTTAACTTAGTCTGCCTGCGACCATGAACGCTGTAAAGTGTTTGAAACGTCAGGTGTAAATAAATAAGTAATAAACGCGATAAAAACCGTATTAAAATAGTTTAATTTAATGAATAACAATCGCGAAAACATAAGAAATCATTATGGAGATAAGTATGTCAGGTGTGAGACTAAAAGATAAAGTCAGAAGCGACTACATAAGGAAGAAAACAAAAGTGACCGATATCCTCAAGAGGGTAGATAGTCTCAAGTGGAGATGGACCGGACACATGCTCAGATGTAAACTGAAAAAATGGAGCAAACGAGTAACTGTTTGGTACCCGAGAGATGGCAGCAAGAGTCGTGGACGAAAAGCACTAAGATGGGAGGACGACCTAAACATGACCCTAGACTCTGCTGGCATAGAGTTGCAGCGGGCAGGGAACAATGTAGAAGGTTGGAGGAGGCTTATACCAAAAGGCAAACTGTGCTTAGGGACTTTTTATAATTAAAACAGCATGTTGTAAATTGTTAAAAGCTCGGAAATAAAAGGCTTTATTATTATTATTATGTATCTCCTTTTGGAATTCACGGGTTACCCCGGTCCTTTATGAGGCTTGCGCGGGGATATTGATCCAACGCGTAGAGGCCCTTTGAAGAAGTTGATGTCATGTGGTGCTCCTGCCAAAACCCGTTCTCGGCCATATCAATAGTTGACATTTCCATGAACAGGTCTCGGCAGGAGGAGGAACTATTTCTAATGAGTTAAAAGAATAAATGGGCTATGGCGATAAAGTTTGGGTGGTTTAAATCTGGGTTAATATATAGGAGTTCGGGCACCTGCCATAATTAAGATTACTGACTATTAGTGGCAAGCGGTGACTCGCCACTCAGTGAATGGGCCCCCCAAATAGTCGCCGCGTTTGGCAACAGAAGGGCAACATTGGGATGATCGGCTAAGGGTGCCGAGAGGGGCGGCTCCGGTTTTACCATCGCGAGTTGCCTCGTGAGCGGGTTTCCCCGTTATTACGCCATTACGTCCAATACACTTCCACCCTCGAGCATATAGCTCTTGCGACTCCACTCTGACCGGCCGGCTAAGGCAAGCCAGAGGTAGAAGTCCTGTCCTGTCCACTCCAACCTTGGCGAAGGAAGGTCGGAGGCGAGGGACGGATGCCTCTTCTGGGAGCACTCAGGTCCGCGGTGTCGCCATTCACCAACAGCTCGCCACAAGCTGCCCTGCGGAGACTGACTGCACTGGGATGAGAACCCAGTGGGCGATGGGGTCGTCACATCCCTACGCCTTTTTATTTTATTATTATAAAAGAACCAAGTGAATAAACTAATGAATCATGATTCTTGTGTCACAGATGTTTGTATCAAGCATCGGTTCTAGAATGCTGCCCTGGGGAGTATTCCTACATCGTATATATAGTTGAACCTAGAATTTACAGCCTCCGCGTTAAAGTTAGGATTGTTTATTTGATAATTTCTAATCTGTGATAACATTAGTAAAAAACAGTATGGTTAGTCATTAGCTTTCGAAAGATCTTTATTATTTTGGCAAGTTTCCCGTTCCAATCAGAGCTAGTTCACTTTGGACTCCGAAATCCGCTTTGCAGCTTTGTCTTCTTCATTTCACACGATCTTCGGTATTATTTATTTTATCGCAGCATCTTCATATTAGTAGCAACTCTGATGTGTAATGAATGAGACAGAAATGCAAACTTTATCATTGATTTAATTATAAGTGTCACGGAACGTACGCCGTCGAGCTGGTTATTTATTGCGTTAGAAGTTTGTATTTGACTTATTTCCTCCGCTGGCTTAGCGACCCGAAGTAAATCTTGGCCTCCGAAACGAGAGAGCGCCAGAATGTTCTATTCTGCGCGATGGTTCGCCAGTTATCAACTCCCATTTCTCGCAGATCTACCTGCACTGCATCGCTCCAGCGGTATCTGGGACTGATCTTCTGCTTGCTATCTTATCCCCAAAAAGGCTGCCGACTTTGACAAGACTCCTAAAAAGATAATCTCGGCTTTCAAGCAAAGCATAAACGTACTATCTGGACGTTATCTCGAGGCTGGATACATATTTGCTTGCTTGCAGGTTCAATACATTGATACTCATCCGTTGATAACATCTCTTGTTGTATTGTGACGCAAATAAATGATTTTTGATTTCAGGACATTTTACGACTTCGAATCCGGAGCTGGATTACAGAACATATGCTATACCGGAGCGAATACCATCTTACAAAGTCTAGAAAACTTACGTAGTTTTGTATGTAAGTTTGCCAGTTTCCAAGAATATGGTAATGAAATAAATGAATGTCAACAAACAGACAAACGCAAACTTCCTTTAAATATTAGTTATTTAACACTGTGCACTTTGCACGGATACTAGATTAAATGTAATTAACAATATCACCTAATCACCGTTTTTAGGTATAAAAACGATGAGTTTGACAGTAAAGTCATCACTTGTGAATCATGAAATTCTTGGTAGTCTTGGTTGCCCTCGCCGCCGCTGTGCTGGCTGAAGAGTCAATCTTTAAGGACTACCATCAAGAGATCGGTATCGACCTCGCAGCTAAGATCAAGGCTCGTGAAGAAGCTGCTGACTTCGATGGATCCAGGATAACAGGAGGAAGTGCTGCTTCTCTTGGAGCCCACCCTCACTTGGTAAGCATTTATGGGTTTTGTTAAAAGTTGCATCAAATTCTGGAGGGTATTTTACTCTCAACTATTTATGTCGCTTGCGTTGTTATGTTCGGGTTTATTTCTTCATAAACAACTGCTTATAACGATTATCTCACCTAATCCCACAAGGAGGTCGGACAATGCAATTTCTGGTCTGTTAAATATTAGTTTGAGTTACCACTTCCCGTCATATATCGACCCGTTGAAGAAGAATAATGCGAAAAGTCTAACCTTAGTAAATGCTCATGCTAAGCATGCATTTTGAAAGTTTGAAATACACTCGCATGCAATGCATGCGAGTGTATTTCAAACTGAAGACAAAATGTAACCGGGAGAGACAGAAATGTAAACTAGTTAACAAAGCCAGTATTTGTCTATTTGTGATGTTCAAAGATAAACTTGATTCAATATTAATTTTTTTGTGATAACGCGACTATTTCAATTTAGATGTTAGTATTTCATTAGTATTTAATTTAAATGGGCAATAAAGGCTTCTGCACTTATATTTTGTGGTTGTGCCACATACAATAGATAGACAATTAAGTAATTTCTACATTTTATAATGTTGGAGAAGGGTTTCTTATACTTTGGTGTTAACTATAATGCCACTATAATAACATTTGCTATTTTTCCTGATAAAAGTTAATACCGGTAAAACCAATGAACTTGAATTTTAGTCGATACTGCGAAAATTCTCATCGCTCTATTTTTTTCAGGGTGGTCTAGTAATCTCGTTGACTTCTGGCCAGACCTCCGTCTGCGGATCTTCCCTTCTCTCCAACACTCGCGCCGTCACCGCTGCCCATTGCTGGAGACACGGCAATAACCAAGCTCGTCAGTTCGTGGTCGTCCTCGGCTCCCTCCGTCTCTTCAGCGGCGGCACTCGCATTACCACTACCAACGTCCAACTCCACGCTAGCTACAATCAGATCACCTTGAACAATGACGTCGCTATTATCGTTCTCAGCTGGGTCTCCTTCAATAGTCAGTACAACTTTATTTTGGTTAATTACAGTTGCAATACGCTACTTGACTGTATTCAAACTTGGGCAATATTTGCATAAGAAACAATACGTACACTAAAAAGTAACAGATTCCGGAAACAACCAACAAAATTGGTTGTTAATTTAGGCAGTAATTGGATTTTAAAGATTTTTCAAGAAGAAAAGTGAGAGCGTCGTCGGAACGTCTTGCTATCTATTTTGTACGGACGAAACCAAGTGGCAGTGATGTCACTGCATACACAGTGCAATATTTTCTTGCTTTTTGACAGTTTCTCCTTCCACCGAATTTCAAAGGCTTGCATATTTAAGAACGGATTTAAAAAATCTTTTCGTTTTCCGTTTCTGGTAGTGACATGTTTAATATGAATGATAAAATAAATTGAGTAGAATACCCAATTTAACGTCTTATGGTTCTCAAAATAAGCTCACGTCGATTTAATTCTCGTAATTGTAGATATTATGTCAAAAAAAATTGGTCAGTTATAAGAATTTACTTATTATACTATTTCTAGTTTATTAGTAACTGGATCTCCAAATTCTCCTTATTATTATTCTAAATATAACAATTTAATTATCATTTCTTATTTCTGTATTACAGACAACATCCAGCCTATCGCTCTCGCAAACGGCCAGTCCAACTTCGCCGGCTCCTGGGCCTGGGCTGCCGGCTTTGGCGCCACCGGAGATAGTAAGTTTTCCTTCCGTTTTGATTGATATTTCATCTTTGACAAATTGTTCTACCCTAAAATCTCCAACACTCGTTTTAATGTCAATTTCTTTTCAGACAACCCCATCACCACCAACCAGTTCCTGAGTGCAGTTCAACTGCAAGTGATCACCAACGCTGTCTGCGCTTCCACCTACGGAAGCGCTGTCGTCGCCAACTCAGTCATCTGCGTGAGCGGCCAGGGTCGCAGCATCTGTGGTGGAGACTCGGGTGGTCCCTTGTGGCTCTGGGTTGGCAACCAGCGCAACCTGGTAAGTATCACCATTCTATCTGCCACTAAGCTTCAAACTAAGTCTTTATCTTCCTAGTGTATCAATTCTGGCAAATTATACTTGAGGACCGTTTCGCCAGTGGTATTGTGCAGATATCCTGTATTCATTCTTCTTTGTCCAAGTGTGTTTTTCCTACTTGCGTCCTCAGTTTATGCTTCGGAGCCTAGGGTACGCCGTAAATGCAGATCTCCTGTATTTATAAGTGATCGAGATATTTAGGTCGAGCCGCATGAAGTAAGACATGATATAGTTTGCGAAAGGTATCTACCTGAGTACGAGAGGATAGTAAGATCTAAGAACAGATAGGTGGATTGTATAAAAGAGAACAGGAGTTTGGCAGGAGAGGACATATTCCCAAGTAAATTCCAAACTCTAGCTCCACCTTTACATCGTTTTAATTTGTCATCCTAATAAACCATTAGATCATTACCCATCTCAAAAATATTAAACTGCTCATTACTACTCGTATTAGCTCTCTTTGGATTCAATTATTTCTTCAACCTCAATAACTTTCGTTTCATAGTTTGTTATCGACATTTCGTTTGATCCACGCATGTAGAACGTTACACACAATAATGGTTATCACATCTTTATCTTCAATTCCTGTGTCATTTTTTTCACTGTCACTTTAATTTACTTCTTCTTCCAGATCGGTATCACTTCCTTTGGCCACGTCAGCGGTTGCCAACGCAACTTCCCAGCCGGTTTCTCCAGGGTCACCTCCTTCACCTCCTGGATCCAGGCCCGTCTTTGAATCACTAGATCCTCTCAAATCGGATAGATCCTTACGCTGTCTGCTCAATAAAGTCATGTAAATTATTATTACTATGTTATTTTCTTCATCTCTTTTATACCCTTTACAGTTTTAGATTAAGTTTTCGAAACTGCCAATCGGATTCTGATTTAAATAATTTCTTTGTATTTTAGAACCTTTTTGTATAGTTAACCAAAGCTTGGGTTGCTGAGAGAGAGAAAAAGAGAGTTGGATAAGAGTATTTCATTTGCTAGAATCATGCTAGAATCATTACATAGTCGAATGACCACGTAATCGATACAATATGAATGAATCTTAAATGATATAAGCACCTAGTACCTATCTTTGTGTTTGAAAGTCTAGATCTACATGGTAAATCGATTTGAATAATTTCCCACAGTAAAAAAAAAATCTCACCGATTATATCGCATGAAAATCAGTCGATATCGAACGAAAATCATTCTACACCGGTTTGGCTTAATCATAATTTTCCCAAATAGGGCTCCTGAATTTGAACGCAACCGGAAAGAATGATGATCATCATCCTAGCCTGTATTCCTAGTTGCGTCGTCAGCTTACGCTTTGTAGCCTAGGGTACGCTGTAAGTCATGGTCCTAGATTTGGCGGAACTGATTTTTATAATGGAGCGACTGCCGTCTGACCTCCTTAACCTTTTTTACATGAAAACCAGACCAACAGGAACATGACCCGAGTTGTGTTAGTGGCCAACACTGTCAGAATTATTCAGGCTGCCCTCAGGCATCTGACACAGCCTCACGACTGCTATCTATCGATAACAACCGGGACCAACGGCTTAACGTGCCTTCCAAAGGAGCTCGGAGGAGCTCAAGATATAAAATGCCACTAAATGGCGACCAATCCAATAGTAGTCGCGTCACGCCGTCGCTTGACACGCGCATTCGCTACGGATACGCGGGTCGCGCTCGACTAACGAGCTCCTCCGGAAAAGAAAAACCGGAAAGAATGATGACGATGGAACGAAACCGGAAAATCGTTGAGATAATAGTCAGCTATAAAAACTGCCATTTACTATGAAACAGAAATCGAAAAATCCACATAATCATTCAAATTGATAGTTTTTGTTTGTCAAATACGTGACAAATTATCTTTTAATCTCTTTGATTAAACGCTTAATCTTTGATAAATAAAATTAATTTTAAAAACTGAAACTGGACTACAGATAAAAAATACGAGAATATTTTTTGCGATAACCATAGATGGCGTTAGTAGTATAAATTAGTTGAAGTAAGGGATATCGAAAATCTTACTAATAATTTTCTATCATTGGAAACTAATTATTTACAAATTCATTCATATCGAGTGGATTATATGGTCAATTGATCCATTGCACACTGGTGTCAAAGTTTTTCGGAACCGCCTTTAGGCTTCTGACGTGGTAACTTTATGTTTATCAAAAGTTTCACCTCTTCAGTCCGGTCATCATTCTGTAAACGTCAGAGGCCGAAAGCAAGTTCCGAAAACCTCTGACACCAGAGTGTGCATGACCGATTGACCATGCAACCCACTCTAAATGATGAGGGTCATCAATTTAATAAAATCTCTTACTCAGTAGAAGACTGCAAGACCCTTGAACGCTGTGAGCCAAAACTGCATGAATCGGGATAGAATTATTTATAAATGTTTATTGTAACCACAAGTTAAAAAAAGTACTTTTTACAATTGGCGGACTTAATGCTTAAAGCATTCTCTCCCAGTCAACCATTAGTAAAAACAGAAAAGATTATGTGCGGCGCGAACTATCTTAAAAATACAATAAGAGAAAAAAAAAGATACTACGGTATCTAGTCGAGCGCGCGCGAGACCAATTATCAATCTATGGGCATAAGTGCCAAATATGATTGTCCTATTGTACGTCACTGGGTACACGAGCATGCAGATACCGAATCATTTCCGATTGTCATAAAAGGTGACTCGAACGATTTGAGTATTATGAGTATTACATTATACACCGTGAAATTCTAGTCGTTATGGCCCCATCGTCCAGTGACTCCATTCATGCAACTGAACAACTTCCCCCAAGATACATGGGTCGAAATTTGGAGTAAATTTTTGGACCTTCCATACAAAATGTCTCATCACGTGACCTAACTTACTATGGGAAGTCCAAAACGACCACCATTTACACACATAGAAGAAAAGCAAGAGCATCGAAGAGAAGCAAGAAAAGGTACAGCACAAAATACAAAAACCCGTTATCTGCGCGAAAAGCATATTTGGTCCATAACAATGAAATATTTATTTTCGTTTGCAGCAAGCGAAGGGATCATGCAAGCTTGTGTTCGTATTCTCAGTCATTTCTCAAGTGACATTTCTCTACTGCTAACGTGCGAGATGCAACGCATGGTCTTCGGTCGACATGCTCACATGTTTCAACGACTTAGAAATGTCAGTCAGTTTGGAGTAGTACTGCGGGAAGGAGAGTGTTATGCACGACCACCGCAAAGGGAATTACTTCACGCCAGGCGAGGTGTTATGCCTGGGGAACCGCGGCTCCAACGGTATTCTGTCGGAGGTTGTATATATGCTCCAATTCCTTAGAAACTCTAATTGCGCGATTAAGTCTTTCAATGCTGATTGGACATCTTGTTTTGGGAATTTCGAATTAGTCTTTTTAGCGCCATCTGTTGCGTTGTGTTGTAACTATTTACTGTGCGATTGTGTCGCCACAATAGGTAGGTAATAAGAATCACCGCTCAGATGTACGTACATAGTTCCATTTCACAGTCACAATGTCATTTAAAATGTCAAACTTCCAACAATACTTTCTTCCAAAATACTTAATATTAAATAGGTTACTTGACTGTATTCATATTGGGCAATATTTGCATACGAAACAATATGTACTAAAAAGTAACAGATTCTGAAAACAACAACAACATTTATTGTTAATTAAGGCAGTAATCGGATTTTAAAGTTTTCCCAAGAAGTAAAGTCGGAGCGTTGTGGGAACGTCTTGCTATCTCTTTTGTACGTTCGAAACCCAGTGGCAGTGACGTCACTGAACACACAGTGCATTTTCTTCTTGGTTTTTGACACTTTCCCTTTCCACCGAATTTCAATGGCTATAAGCCTTACTTATTGATTTATGAAGAGATTTTAAAAATCATTCTGTTTTCAGTTTCTGGTAGCTGCAGCTCCGCCTGCGTCAAAAAGTAGCCTATGTTTGCCCCAGGTCTTCAACTATATTCATACCAAATGTCATCAAAATCTGTTGAGCGATTTGACAGTGAAAGCTTAACAGAAAGACAGACAGACAGACTTTGGCATTTATAATATTTGTATAGATTTACCGTTAACATAATAGCAATATAGGTACATTTGCTTAGTCTTTGACACTGTTTTCTTGCAGTATCGAGAATTTAAAAGAGAAATCGATAGAGATTAGTCGAAACAAGACATGTGACGTGTTTTCTGAGAATGGACGCTTTACGCCTTTGTCCCGGACTCAGGACGAGGAGTCATGGCGCCTGCTATATTGAGTTGAGACAATTTTGTATTGAAAACTTTCTGCTATGTTTATTTATTCAGGCGCTGACTGTTTTATATTCAAGGGGAGATAGGTGTCATGATAAGTCATTGAGAAAGGAACAATGTCGATTTCCTTAATATATATTTACTGTAAAAATAACTCAAAAAGGATAAGCGGGGAAGGTGGTAGATCGTTTTATGAATTGATTTCGCATAAAGGAAGGTTGTTCGCGAAGTTTGCTGTTCAAAAAACATGTTGATAGAATAGTCTGTTTCTTTACTGTTTTTTATTTCGCTTAAAAGTATTTGTGTAGTACATAAATAAGTAGCATTCTATAATCTGCGGTATTACTCACCCCCATTGGTAGAAGGAATTGCCGGAAACAAGCATTTCTGAGCTTAGTACAGTATCGTTTACCAACGTACAAGAAAAACATTGAAAAATAACAAATGAGACTCGTATAGTATCATAGAAGCAACATAACCTGGAAGAGATAGATTGCTTTTGCAATAAAGCTCCATTTCAAACTGACGCGAATCCCGCGCGACTGGCGGGGACGCCCACAGAAATAAGAATATACACCGTGAAATTTTTGTCGTTTTGGACTTATCGTCCGGTGACTCCATTCATACAACTGAATAACTTTACTACTTTTACTACCAATACTGTCTCGCCATAAAACTCGCAAAAATGAAGTTATTACCAAAACTAAATCACAATCGCGAGGCCTATTTTTGAAAAAGTTGTCTGTGTATGGTTGTAACTTTTTGTTTTAGTTCTTCTAGTTCCTTGGACCACCACGAGGGTTTGTCCTTTTTCTTTATACCTTTGGTGGGCATAGATTTATCACATGAGTTATATATTACGGTATACATTTGTTCAATAGTGGTATCCAATTATTCTATGGTCATGTTTCCAAGTTCTAAAAGTCCAGATGTTTCCATTTGTGATGCTAGTTCTTGGTTTTGTATTTGAATGTTGAATCATTATTGGTGGGTGATGGAGTGGCTTGATGTTCTAGCGTGAATTCTATTCATCTATCTCTCTATATGTTCAGAGAGATGCTTCCAAGTTTTTTTAGTTGGTTTGAATGTGTTTCTGTGATAAATGTTATGTCGATGATGGACGTTCTCAATACTCCGTGCGTCACGGCTTCAAAGTGAGTCGAATGATTTTCGTTCGAAATAATCGGTTGACTCATCAGTATTACATACTCAACATCTTACTTGTTCAACTACAACACTCGTACAAATTCAAACAATAAAAGCTTTTTATCTTTATCTTTATCTCAAAAATAAACCTCGTGCCTGTAAGGTCAAAGTTTTTCGAAATCGCCTTTCGACTACTGATGTGGTTACTTTCACGACCACCAGATGGCAGACGGGTCATAGGGACTAAGGAGTGCTATTTTTGAAAAGTATATTTCACGCAAAATCGATGAGTCCAACGATTTTTGTTCGAAATCGAATGTCATTTCATAAATAAAGCTTAGTAAAGCTGACGAGTTGTTACGATTATGTCACAGATACAAGACACAAGAAATTTACAGTAAAGAAGTATTGTAACCTCGGAGTACAGGGTCGATTGACCTTGATAAGCAAGCAAATTGTTTGATATCTACACAATCGGACGCTTATAAATTTTATAACATGATCGTTTAATTATATTAGATTAAAAACAACAATACTAGAAGATACTAGATTAGGCGATAAATCATTTTGACGAATTGATGCGATAAATTTGTAAATTATATATTGGTTGGGGAAATACGTAATAAGTTAAATTATCAAATGCTGCATTAAAGGACTAAACATACTAACACGGTCCGACACGGAACCGCAACGCACATGCCGCGAGCATCGTAGGTAATAAAGATTATTTTCATTTTATTTATATTATGACATTAAAATAAAAATTAATTTTAACTATTATAACGATTAAAAACTCGGTTTTAAACGTGATTAAAAACTTCTCTTGAGCCGATGTCAACAGACGCTAATGTGTGCTTTACGTCCCCTATAAACACTGTTGTTGTTGCTGTCCCCTCTTGTTGTTGTTATCTGTCTGTTGCAACCAAAGAGCATGGAAACCAATAAGTACAGCGTTCAGACGGCCTAAAGATGGAAGCAGGCAAGCGCTGACTTCAGACCGTTTTCAACCATAATTTAGAAGACTCATGCAGTGGACTGCTTCATGCTGAAACGATAATGACGATGGAATTCAATCTTTAAGACTGAGTTTGTCAAAATGCCTGCTAGGCAAGTACGGTGGCGTCGGTAGCCCTAGTAATGTTGAATAACCTAAACTTTATCCTTTGATAAATTGCATTGTTTTCATGTTTTTCGGTTGCATGCAAAGTTAAGCTCTTGTCCAGGGTCCGCCAAAATAATTATTGGCTTTTTCCACAATTGGACCCCGCGGGTCTTTAGGGCCCGGGGTACAAATACGGAATACTCGCCCAGTATCACTTTTACTGTAAATACGAATCTAACGTCACCTCTCAAGCTAAAATCCATGGAGTCGTTTAGGCTGCAGAGCGTGCCAAACATACATTCCTACAGTCATACTGTCGAAAAACATAACCCTCCTTCTGGCGCAGTTGGGTGATTAAAATTAACCTTATTTCAATGATTCAAAATTCCTATTTAAACTTCATAAAAATCTGGATTTCCTCTCTGATCCGGTCTGTGTGAACCTTTGAATAAACGTATTTAATATCGATGCTCTTTGGTGTGAACGTATTTATCAGACACTGGGAGGCAATGGGCGACGCTCGCGCGGGCAGTCTTCTCGCTCAGCGGATGGCTATTGCTATCCAACTCGGGAATGCTGCGTCCTTGTCTTTCTTTGTACAGCAGGGACTGAACAGTGGGAATAATCGCCAGGAAAGCCTCTCAGTTTTTTCGGTCACACCATGCGATCACCTGGGCAAAACGGAAGTAAAACGTGCCAGAGAAACCTTCTGCTAGATGGGTGGACAGCGTGAAGAGTTCAGCTGGAGGCAGCTTATATAATGCGATCCATAGTACTGTCGCGTATTTTGGAAACGGTAAACGGTCACAATCCTTCAGCATCATTCAGATGATATATATATAGAATATATATTAGATGTATTATAATATATCTAATATATATATATATTAACATGACGGAGCAGGAGGCTGAGCAGGATTAGAATCCGTCATCTTGGATGGCGAGAATGAATAGTTCACTTGCACAAAGAAAGATAATTTTTATTTCTGATTTAAACAGCGATATTTCAAATTACAAAATATAGTTCACGATAAGAACGCTAGGATAGTTCCTTCGAGGTGTGCACTCGATCGCTGCTCGAATAGGAAATGAGCGCTGTGTGCGCAGCGCTCATTTCCTATTCGCCGCCGAGAACCGGTCCAAGCGCCGTCTATCCGTTAAGTGACACGCCCTGTTGTTGTGACGTAATTCCGATAGATGGCGCTAACGTTCCGATCAAATGTAGGTACGTATTTATTACTTTCTCCGACAAATATGTCTAATATTTAAAGAACATCTAATATAACTTGATTTTAATTTCTGTCTCTTATACACATATCCGTATTATTATTTTTTGAAGTATAATTGAAACTCTGGCTGGTAATAGAACTCAAAACTTTGATAGACATCATTAAGATCTGAAATTGATAATAAACCGTAGTAGGAATTTCCAATTGTGTCCAATAATGATGAATTGAAATTAAATTTCCGCTAAATGATCACATCTTTTTTCTGTAATTGGTCGTATTTCACTTACATAGATCAAGTTAGTATTGAGATTTGTGTTTTAAAGGTTCCGTCCGTCATGTCAGAGATAAGAGTAGGCTAAAAACTTATCCTCTATCTCACACCTTTCTTCTTTTACTTTCCTTATTTGATGTTCCTCATGAAGTCAACGTGTCGCATTATATATTACAATATGCTACCTCTTCTGTTTTCTATCACTTTTAAAATGCGCCTCTCTACTCTTACTCTATTTAAGAGTTCATCATTTGTAAAACGTTCTGACCAGCTTATTCCTTCCATTCTATGCCAGCATCAGAAACAGATATTGTTTTCTTTTAGAGATATAAAATATACAACAAAATAATATTTTTAATAATGGTTAAAGAGTTCCAACTCAATTATTCTAAGTAATACCATGAAAGAAAATGTTTGTTTGATTTCTTTCACACGCTCGTCGATTACAATACAATACAATACAAAAACTCTATATTGCACAACAAGGATACATTGTTAAATACAAGCAATTACAAGAAAAATTACCTTGCGCAAAGGCGGCCTTATCGCAAAAGCAATTTCTTCCAGGCAACCTTTCGGAAAATTTAATAAGGATATTAAAATTCTGCGCGGTAGGTGTCAAAAAGAGAAAAAAAATACAATAAATATATAATTATTGCTATAGCAACATATCCACTACACAAAAACACACCATTAATACAATCAAGGTAGAAATACAATAGCAATGATAGGTAATATGTGGACAGACGTGTCAAGAATATGCGGTATATTAGTAGTATCACATAGATAAATAGTGCGATATGACTTGGGATTTGAAGCTAGCTAACGTTTCGGCGCACTAAACGGTGAATGGCAGCGAGTTCGGCAGACGAGAAGTACAGCGAAAGAACCAGAGTAAAACTGGTTCCTTCGCTGATTACTGGTACTCCTAATCCTAACATCTCCTAATTTCCATTATCCTAGCGTGTATTGCTAGTTCCGTGGTTAGCTTACGCTTCGGAGCCTAGGGTACGCTGTAAGTCATGGTCCTAGATTTGGTGGAACTGGTTATTACAATGGAGCAGTAGCTGCCTTCAGACCTCCGTAACCCTTTTTACAGGGAAACCAGACCAACCGGATTATGACTCAAGGTAGTGGCCAACACTGTCATAATTTTTCAGACTGCTCTAAGGCATCTATCGCAGCCTCACGACTGCTATCTTTCGATAACAACCGGGACCAACGGCTTAACGTGCCTTCCAAAGCACGGAGGAGCTTAAGATAGAAAATGCCAATGATCCATTGTGGCCGCGTCTCGCCGTCGCGCGTCGCTTGAAACGCGCATTCGCACCGATACGCGATCGCGCTATCGCTAACTTAACATCTTCTAAATTAAATAAGTTAAATTATTGTTTATTAAAGTCGGCTGGAAAAGATTGCCGCGGCGATAAGTCCGCCTTTGTGCTTATTTATTTACTTACTTTCAAAATAATTTTTCTGTATTGTATTTTCTTATTTTGTATTTGTTTTGTATTATATCTCCGTTTTTCAAGACATCTGCAATTATTTATTATAATCTTTTAGTTTCAACTACACAAGTACATTTGATTTTAACAAACGCGGTACCCCAAAAACTTTCATGTGACGAAAACATCGTCAATGAAAACTCAAACAAAACAGAAAGGCTACATCTAAAAGATAACGATAAACTTATCCATTTTTATCAATCAAACGGATGGGAAATTATCAATCTAAAAGACAAGAACAAAGACTATATAATGCATGAACTAATGAGATTAGCATCACTTCTTAACAATGAAGCACCTAGTGGCAGTTGTTGCGTTGATTGGAACAGTTCTAGCTGGGGAGTTCGTTCCTCTGTACAATAGGGACTACCATGAAGATGTGGGGATAGCTTTGGCAGCTAAGATCAAGGCTCGTGAGGAGGCAGCAGACTTCGATGGATCCAGGATCACGGGAGGAAACCCAGCCACTCTGGGCGCTCACCCTCATTTGGTAAGAAAATTCTAAGTTATTCATCATCATGACCTGATATATATGGTTTTCAGAGTTTTACGGAAACTCCTTTCAGCCTCTGATATGGTTTCTTTCACGACTATTAAATGTCAAAGGAAGAAACGGCTTTACCTGCCTTCCGAAGCACGGAATCATCATTATTATCAGAAACACATATGATTCAAGCCTGCAATGTTCTAACAAAACTAGATACAACTAAACAAAGTATGTTTCTCATGGAAATCTAACCCAGGACCTCCGGGTCAAAGGCAATCGCTTAAGTTATTGAAGATTGATTTCCCAAAGTTCACCACAATACATCGTATATCCCTCAGTCTAACTATAGAGCGTGTCTGGATTATCCTAAGTGCTAATGTCTGAAGGTTTGTGAAAAAAATAATTTTGTAATTTAAAGGTATTAATTGCTCTTTTTGTACTCTAATGCCCATTATTTTTTTTATTTATTTATTTATTCTCACAAACAGATAAGATATACATTTACAATGTTGCATAAACCAAATTGGTTTTTCCGAACATTGGGATCGAATCAGTCGTACATTGAACATGTTTAATTACATAAAGGTCAACCTATCGTCAAACAAATCTAAAGACAATGTTGATAATTTTAAATGATGTAGGTAAGCAGGTAGGTACCAATTATCGACTCTGCTCGAGCCCCAGGTAAGTACATACTCCAATGCATTGCGTAGCAACAGCAGGCTTCGCAACAACCTCGCAATGAATAGGACCGGTTTGATGCGTCTGTTGGGGCTACACAAATACAGCGTGATTTATAAACATCAATTCAGTTGCACTTTTTCTTTTTTTTTTTTCTTATCCTGTATTCAAGATTTTTTAGAAAAAATGAATTTTTATAACAAACGTATCTGAAAATCTTTCTCTTACTTCCGATCCAAAAGTGTCACTACAGTCAAGATTCTGTTGTAATTACTAAACTTGCCATGACGAATTATTACAATGATGCTTGGCAGAATATGTTGGCCTCTTATAAAAACAAATTTAATTGTGCCTTTAAACAAGTTATCAACCAGGATATTTCCACAAGAACGGATAAATTTACATCATAAAGTAATTCATCATCAAAAATACGATTACCAGTTGCGCACTGTGCTTAAAAATAAGGAATAAAATATGTTTACTGCTCACCATATGATCTAGAATCTAAATCATGGTCCTGGACGAAGGCGTACTGTGTATAAAAATGAAGCTAGTGTAGTCTGACCTCCAGTCATAAGTACAGTAGTAACGATATTACTATTAATTGGTTCACTATGACCCAGTCTACAAAAAATTCTATTTGTACCTTTGAGCCGGCTGCCGTTCTTGCTGGTATATTTTTGGATTAAGATAGTTTAAGTAACCTTGTTTTTGATATAAGGATTAAAATCTTCTAATTTACTTATCTTTCAGGCTGGTCTGGTCATTACGTTGGTCGATGGTCGCACCTCCGCCTGCGGATCGTCCCTAATCTCCAACACTCGTTCTGTCACCGCAGCCCACTGCTGGAGAACTATCCTCAACCAGGCTAGCGTCTTTGAAGTGGTCCTTGGTTCCAACACTCTCTTCTCTGGTGGCGTTAGGATCGTCACTACCAACGTCCAAGTGCACGGCAGCTATTTATCGTTCCCTCTGATAAATGACATTGCTATTATTAGTCTCAGCTGGGTTACTTTTACCAGTAAGTGAATATCACTCATCTATTGTGATTTGTCTATAAATGTTTTGATTTGTCATCGACATTCTATTACTCCTCTAGCTGCATTGGCTTTATTTATGGTTTAATATACTGCTTTGATCGTTCCATGGATAAGCATTGATTGGTCGGGCAACTCGTGGGTTCAAATCCTACGGGAAGTATAATTTATTAAGTTTTTCACGAAACTGTCGTACAGTAAATAATTTCTAATTTAACTATTCTAATTCTGATTTTGAAACAACAGATGGCGCTTAAAACTTCGGAACTGACCATAGATAGTCTAAGATAATCAACGTTTTTCTTTCATCAGGTGTGATCCAGCCCATCGCTCTGCCTATCAATGAAGCTAGCAACAACTTTGTCGGTGTTTGGGCATGGGCTGCCGGCTATGGAGCCACCTCAGACAGTAAGTTTGTTTTCTCTATTATATCGTTGGTAATACCACTTTTTAATATGATAATAAGTCTGTTGGTTAATTGGTAGAAAAAGCTGTCTTGGTTTTCCTTTTTGGTTTTACTTCTAATTTGCTGGCAATACTGGCAGAAGTTGTAAAACTATTTTTGTATCTGTCTATCACAAACGGAATGAGGAAAATCTTTATTAATATTATAAATGCGAAAGTCTGTCTGTCTGTCAGTCTGTTAAGCTTTCACGGCCAAACCGCTGAAAGGATTTTGATGAAATTTGGTATGAATATTACATTATATACATACATTTAGATGCAGGCGGAGCTACGGGAAACATAGGAAAATTGAAAATAAAATCTAGCGAGTAGATTTTTAAAATTATGCTCTTAGTCACATCAAAGAAGCCTAGACACGTCCTTGGATAAACGAAATATGGGATAGCAGACCCAACTGTTCTGTCACCATCGTAACGTAACCTAAAATCTTGATGAATTTTCAGGTGCAAGCCTCACCCTCAATCAGTTCGTGAGCGAGGTTCAACTCCAAGTAATCACCAACGCCGTCTGCCAGCAGACGTACGGACCTCTGACAGTGTGGTCTAATGTTCTCTGTGTGAATACTTCAGGAGGGAGAAGCACCTGCGGAGGAGATTCAGGTGGCCCCTTGTGGGTCTGGAGCGGAAACCAGAGAATCTTGGTACGTTTATTTCACTTCTTCTCTAAAATGAAATTCTTTTACATGCACTCTCAGCTAACCCTTCAGAATCTATAGGTATAAAGCTGTTAGTCCCCGCTGATATTGGGTGGTCGTTAAAGGAATC
Source organism: Euzophera pinguis (assembly GCA_947363495.1). Taxonomy (NCBI): domain Eukaryota; kingdom Metazoa; phylum Arthropoda; class Insecta; order Lepidoptera; family Pyralidae; genus Euzophera; species Euzophera pinguis. The sequence continues at coordinate 7,229,608 of OX376182.1, forward strand.
CCATCAGAGGCTGAAAGGCGATTCCTAAAAACCATGACCCCAGGATGCACAAGTAGATCGACCATGTAACCCACTTGATATGAATGAATAATTAAAGGGTATCCTTTAATTGTGGTCCGAGATTTGGCTCTGTTGATTATTTATTACATTGAAACTACTGTCGCATGTGACCTATCTAAGACTTTGTAGACGGAAACCAGACATGACTCGGTGTTCGATAATATTAGCGGCTGACACTGTTTAATACTACCTCATATTAGTAATTGGGAACGCATCCATAATTAACTTTTTTAATGTTGTCCAACTGTCAATATTGGATTGTCATGTAGGCTGCACTTTTTTCTCGCAATTCGTTCTGGTCAAATGTTTGCCGCTATAAAAATAAACTCATCGTGCATTTTTTAAGTTCTATTAGGTTGTTTTATTATAATATACCAATAGTAGTCCAATTAAATTAGTCTTTCTATAATGTATAACTATTTTATTTCCAGATCGGTATCACATCTTTTGGCCATGTTGACGGCTGTGAGTTGGGATATCCCGCTGGCTTTGTACGAGTCACCTCCCACTTGGCCTGGATCCAGGCTAGGCTATAAGGATTTCTTCAACCAGCAACACCTCTAGTACAAGCTTCCATCACGCCAAATTCTTTCGTGCAAGGAGTCTATTAGATCCTTTTAATAATATTGTTGCCGTCCATAGGTAGATCGCTTACCATCAAGTGGTCTATTTTTTGCATCAAAGCAAAAACATCAATCAATAAAAATTCGATGGCCGAAATCCTTTAAGTATTTGTTTAAAACTGTAACAATAAATTTTATTTATTTTTGATACGAAATTATGTTTTTTTTTTGATGATTCGTTTATTGTCTGGAAATGATTGTTTGCGAGCTTTTGGATTTGACGGTAGCTATTACAGAAATAAGATGAGGAAGATATACGTGCCATGTGTCACCCATTAAACAATCATATTATTTCTAGGGTAGTTATATATTGCAGATGTAAGAAATGGTAAAGAAATAATACTTTAAATTTCTTGCAAGATGACCAGTTGCCGAAGTAATCAATCAATCAATCATTTATTTCATTGTGGATCATATGTTGTACAAGGTGTAAATAGTAAATATATAAGATCGATATGTCCTACCGCTAGGGTTTACAATGATAAAAGGTCAAAAGTTACATTTCATTACATGCATTCATTACAAAATATAATTAGTCAAATTCAGGAATTGTTTCAAATAGACGCATCATGAGCTTGATAATAAATCAGACTTTCCAAATCATCACTAAAGTAGTCTTTTTTTTTAGTAAGTAATAGCATTTATCAATAAGCAAATTATAAAGAGCTATCTTGAATAGCTTTAAATCATCCAGTGTACGCAGGTATTGATAAGTAAGAATTTCCAACTTTGATCAATTTGAATACTTCATTTCATTTCCGCTGATTATTCGTAATTAATCTCTGTAATTATTTCAAAACAAATCAAGATAGGTTAAGAAAATGTCATGAGTTCCGTATTTATGTTTTAATTTATTTAAAACACTCATTATGTATAATAATTTAGCCGAAGTAGACTATTGGGCAAAGGTCTGAATGAATAATCGACTAAGTTACTTAGTCGATTAACTAAATTTCTTAGTCCTTATTATTTAAAAAAACCGGCCAAGTGCGAGTCGGACTCGCGCTCCGTAAACAGGTCACAGAGTTGTGTAGGAGGGTTACAGGCGTTTTGCGTTCCCTTTATAAATTACTAGCTGTTTCCTGTAGCTCGGCCTGCGGTATATAGCCTATGTTACTCAGGGTGAATGTAGATTTCCAATAATTAAAGAATTTTTGAAATCGGCACAGTAGTTTTTGAGTTTATTCATTACAAACATACACACGAAAATACAAATCTTTCCTCTTTATAATATTAGTGTAGAAAAAAATTTCTTCCCAGTGAAATTAAATTGATCCTTATTAACACTTTGGTTTTAACTATAATTGACTATGGTGATGTGTGCTATCCGGGTCTGACTTGTGAACTCCTTAATAAGCTGGATCGACTTCTAAATAATTGTTTGCGTTTCATTTTCGGGCTCCGCAAGTAAGACCACGTGTCTCCTTATCGCTCTCAGCTAAATTAGCTGCCAATTAGCCATAGTCGCAAACATCATCTTTTAACTACCCTATCCCTTTGCGATTTACAATTATGTAATAAAGTAGAATAAATAAATAAAAACCGAACCCCAAAACTAAAAACCATGTTTCACGTGACGCAAATATCATCAACGTAAACCAATTAGCCGTTGTTATCGATCCAAACGATACGACATTATCAATACAAAGAATATGAAATGAATGAGCTACTGAGACTTGCGTCACTCCTCAATCATGAAGCTCATAATTGTAGCTGTTGCGTTGATTGAACAGTTCTAGCTGGGGAGTTCGTTCCTCTGTACAATAGGGACTACCATGAAGATGTGGGGATAGCTTTGGCAGCTAAGATCAAGGCTCATGAGGAGGCAGCAGACTTCGATGGATCCAGGATCACGGGAGGAAACGCAGCGGCTTTGGGAAGTCATAATCATGTAGTAAAAATTTATAAAAAACCTAGCTGTATCCCGCAGCTCCGCGTCAAAAAGTGGCCTTTTTTTACTCTTGGCCTTTAACTATATTCAATCAAAATCCATTCAGCGGTTTAACTGTGAAAGCGTAACAGACAGACAGACAGTCAGACTTTCGCATTTATAACATTAGTATGGACTTACTGATAGTATGTAATACCAGTATCTTTCAGTATTATTCTTACACAGTTTGATTACGCAAACTGCCATTTTGCTTCTGCTTTCACATAAATTTTTAAATTTATCTAGACGTCCAACTCATTTATCGGTTGCGGCGTGACTGACGCGGGAACGCCGCGAGTACGCCGAATTCGGCGTAGTTTTAGTTTCATTTTTCTAGTGGCTTACTAGAAAAATGCGGCAACTAAACTCGCGAGACCAATTCTAAGGATTAAAGTATTAGATGCAAATAGATGATTTGGTTTGATGAGACATAACAAAGATTGAAGAAAATATACAAATAGGTAGGTAAATGAAACACCGAATAATATAATTTAATCTTGTATTACAGAATAGTGACATTGACTCCTTGATAACATAATAAATCAACTAATCCAATGATTAAATCATAATTATGTGATAACAGATATCGTTCAATGATAACTACATTGTGGTCATTGATTTAACAGATTTTTATCGGCCATTCTCCGCCTTAGTGTTCTTTGCTTACCATTTTTTATTTTTTGTTAATTTGTTTTAATCTCATCGAAATATGAAACCTATCAAAAATACAAATATGAATTTGGCGTTTTAATATCATAATGAAACGGCAATTAGAAAACATATTCTGTCTATTAAATTAAACTTAATACGGTTTTATTGCGTTTATCAAACATTTAATTTACATTTACGTTCCAAATCCTTTTTAAAGAGTTCATGTTCGCAGGGATGTTATAACAATGTAAATTTCCCGATTCACGCAGTATTTTTTTTTATACAGCTAAGTAGGCAAGCAGACGTACGGCCCACGTGAAGGTAAATGGTTACCGTAGCCTATTAAAGCCTGCAACACCAGAGATGTCACGAGCGCGTTGCCAACCCTAAAGGAATTTTTTCACGCCCTTTATGAAGGCTCCCATGTAGTCACTAGGGAAAACCATGGCAGGGAGTTCATTCCGCAATCGCAGTGTACGAGGGAGGAAATTCCGTTTGAAGCGTACTGTGTGTGCGTGCAGTATTGACAAAAGTGTCCAGGGGGTTTGGCAGACTTCTGCTTGAAATTTTATTGTTTTAATATATTTTTTTTATATTGAGTGTGAGTGACATGCTCACAAACATATGCAGGCTTGGTGAAGCGTCTACTTTTCACGTCAGAAATATGTTATTTCCTACGGATATGAATGCCACTCCTTGTTTACTTAAAGTCACTGTCAAATTTATTAACTTAAGCATCTAGTATTGAATTTATTGGCTTAACAAGTCTTAAAAATTAGTTATTTTTCTCAAAACTAACTTAAGCGTTCAAATTAAACTATTTTAATACGGGTTTTATCGCGTTTATAACTTACTAGCTGTTTCCCGCAGCTCCGCCTGCGTCAAAAAGTAGCCATGTTTGACCCCGGCTCTTTAACTATATTCATACCAAATTTCATCAAAATCCGTCCAGCGGTTTGGTCGTGAAAGCGCAACAGTCAGACAGAAAGACAGACAGACTTTCGCATTTATAATATTAGTTTTAAGTTTTATAAGATTAGTATGGAAGTATGGATTGATTTACACCTAATAATACGAACTTTACAGTGTTCATGGTCGTAGGTAGACTAAGTTAACATTTGTCTGTGATGTCATAAGAATACAAAACTTTATCCCGATTTACGCAGTATTGGCACATGACGATTGTTTAGGGTAAATATAAATAATGAGCTAGTGTTTAATCTAGGTAAGTAAGTTACCTTTATGTAGTCTACATCTACACTAATATTATAAAGAGGAAAAATTTGTATTTTTGTGTGTATGTTTGTAATGAATAAACTCAAAAACTACTGTGCCGATTTCAAAAATTCTTTCACCATTAGAAAGCTACATTCACCCTGAGTAACATAGGCTATATACCGCAGGCGGAGCTGCGGGAAACAGCTAGTTGTTAATAAATAAGTAATAAACATGGTAGAAACCGTATTAAAATAGTTTCATTTTATTGTGTGACAATCGCAAAACCAAAATAATATCTTTACACGCTTTTTATGTATGTTGGTTTATTTTATACTAGCTGTTTCCCGCAGCTCCGCCTGCGTCAAAAAGTAGCCTATGTTTGACCCCGGGTCTTCAACTATATTCATATCAAATTTCATCAAAATCCGTTCAGCGGTTTTGCCGTGAAGGTGTAACAGACAGACAGACAGACAGGCAGAAAGACAGACAGACAGACTTTCGCATTTATAATATTAGTATGGACTAGCTGTTTCCCGCAGCTCCGCCTGCGACAAAAAGTAGCCTATATTTGACCCTGGGTCTTCATTTATGGTCATACCAAATTTCATCAAAATCCTTTGAGCGGTTTGGCTGTGAAAGCGTAACAGACAGACAGACTTTCGCATTTATAATATTAAGTATGGATATATGTAATCTATGTATTAATATTGGATGTTTTATTTGTTCCAGTGTATAATTAGGTAATTATTATATCTTTGCACTTACTTTTGTCTTTCAACACCACCTTTTGGTTGACTGGTAGAAAAAGCCCACGGCTTTAAGTCCGCCATTTACATTCTTTGTAATAAAGTTTAAATAAATAAATAAATAATTACTTTTGTGATTTGCCATTGTACATAGACATTTCATTATTTTGTGTAATCTGTATTTTAGTTCTTAGTGCAATAAAGAGTTTTATTATTATTAAATCATTTTCCATGTGTTTGCAATTTAGTCCATTACTTTGTTTATATAAGTAGGGCGACGGATGGCTGATATCCCAACTGTAAAATCCATCAGAGAGGCATCGGGGCCCGTATTGAGAGACGTATTGCTAACAATCATTAAGAATGGATGCTCCGGTTTCTCAACATGCTCTTAGACAACCACTATACAGGGTTTTGATGAGTATTCCTGAAAAAGGAAAACAAATGCATTCCAGGAATGCTACATCTGTGTTGACGTCAAATAAAGTTACAATTTTTATGAAGAACACACAGACATATAAGACGTAAACAGACGGAAGGTATGCTATTATTTAGCGTAACAAAAACACACACACGCAAAACTATGCAGCCTGGGCTGTATCTAGTCTAGGGTAAGATGTTTACAATAATGCTCCCCATGATTTCAAGAAATGTATGAATGTTATGTGGAGTGCATGATCTGAGATCATTTATACGGAATTCTACTCTATTATTTATAGTGTTCACCGATCCAACAATGTAGCTTACAAAATGGCGTCACGGCCAAAAATTGCCACGCGTTGCATAATATCTATGTGTGAGTGATTGTTGCTACAGGTGTAAAAAAGAGATATCGCCATATAGATCCGAATACGTGAGAAAAGGATAACAACAATTACTTGCTACATAAGTATAACTATTATCTTATGTTCCGTCTTACGTCTTGTATGTCTGTGGAAGAACATCATTATCATTTCAACCGCAGTTAGTCCACTGAAATGAAATGAAATCGTTTATTTTCAATATCCATACTAATATTATAAATGTAAAAGTGTGTTTGTTTGTTTGTTGTTTGTCCTTCTTTCACGTTAAAACGGAGCAACGGATTGATGTGATTTTTTTGTGTGGAGATAGTTGGAGTCCCGGAGAGTGACATAGGCTACTTTTTTCTGTGAATTCCACGCGGGCGAAGCCGCGGGCACAGCTAGTCCATACTCCATACTTATATTATAAATGCGAAAGTCTGTCTGTCTGTCTGTCTTTCTGTCTGTTACGCTTTCACGGCCAAACCGCTGAACGGATTTTGATGAAATTTTGTATGAATATAGTTGAAGACTCGGGGTCAAACATAGGCTACTTTATGACGCAGGCGGAGCTGCGGGAAAAAGCTAGTAGGATATAAATATCACTTATTGACGTCAATTTATTTATATTAAGTTTACCACCACTTCTAAAGCGCAAGTGGAGATGAAGCGGCGCCACAAACTCTACGGCAGCATTTTCTTCAAAGCGTCAATTTACAATTAAGAAAAAAAACCTTATTAATTAACTAGTTAAATGAAGGAATTCACATGTTTGCCAACATTACTAATGGACATAGGCCTCTTCTAATGATTTTCAAAATGATCGGTTGTTCATTATAGGTTTGGAAGACTACTTGCGAACATGGAAGCTGTTAAGTTTGTGACTTTGGGTGTAAAATTAATGTGTAATAAACGAGATAGAACCGTAATAAGTTATTTACTACTCGCTGATCAATAGCTTAGGCAGAGCACGCTTTCATGATGCATCAATTCTCCTAAAATTAGCGCTTTCCTTTTATATATTAATATTTATGTATATTTGTAAAACTATTTAAAATGAGTGGCCCGATGAAAAAATCTTGAATGATTACAATGCTTAGTACATAATCCTGAATAATATAAATGCTTGAAGTACTAAAACCACGGAAAGGAAGTCTTAGGCCGCTGTTAGAGAGATTAGTACACGATAATTAGGAAAAGACTGTTATTTTCAAAAAAGTTGGTGTGCCCATTTAGTTATCAATTCCAGGTTTATACGACATAAGAAGGCTAAGGTACTGTTTCTATTTTAATAAAAGCCTAAGGTCTAACTTAAAAGATCCACTGCAAAAATAATTAAACGGTAATTAGCAAAATTCGAAACCAAAGCTACGGTACTTAGATACTTAAGTGTTTTATTGGTACACTAAGACAAGGAACGTGCACCCGGTGGTGGGCCATGGCGGACACAGAGAGCTTGCGATGCATGCAGTAGTGACGTGCAAATTATTGAGACTTGGAAAGATACACCAAGAAAACAAACACGCCACGGTAATTATAACTTTAGCTCGTACACGCAGTTTTTTAATTTTAATTAATTACAAACTGGTTTTATTGAGTTTATATTTTGCTGAATGATAGACTTGCTAAAAACCCTTTAAAATGTTTAATGAAACAAATTGTATCTTTAAGAGAGATTTTTTTTTAGCCTAGTTTGAACATCAGGCTGGAGCGCGGACACAGTACGGTAATTAGGGAACAGAGGTTTGAAAAATTAAATAAAATACTATTACTTGAAACTAAAGCCTACATTTTTGTGTACAACTGGATACGGATGCTAACTAACATATAAAAATCAAAGCATCTCTGAATATTGACAATATTAGGGAAATACAAACCCAGACACGTAAAAATGGCAACTCGGAGAAAGGCCGATAAAATATTAGTTGTAAATATATGACATTAGTTTTAATATATAACACTTTATTGCACAATTTACATAAATTAAATAAATGGAAAACAGTTAGTATTTTTATATCAATAAATTACTAGTAAAATCGAGCTCATCTAATTTAAAACTTAACTATATAAATTGCGCGAATTACAAAGGTAGTTAAAATGAATGTTTTTTTAATTAACTAGTCTCTGTCAGCATACATACAAGCAAACACGCACACATGCATAGACGAAATTTGATTGGTCGCAAATTTATTGTAGAGCTTAAATACTAGAAAACTGAATATACACTGAACAGAAGGGCTTCGTGTAACCGTGTTAACTTTTATACAAAAATTATTATATCATCATAGATATGAGAGAGATCTGTATATGCCCAACTTGTCTATTAATATTAAGCTTTTGGTGAAACAACTGGCCATCCTATTTTTATAGCATTATACTTTAAAAGTATTTTCGTTGTAATACTGTTTTGTTAAAAGATATTTCCATTTGCTTCAACCCTCATGCTTTTTAGCTTCAAGTACCTACTTAAGTTTAATTATTAAAAAAATAAATAAACGTATTACATATGTATCACACAAATGTATTTGACGGAACTTGTCTGCTCGATGTGTATTCAGTTAACAAGACGTCATGATTCCAATAATCTAAAGATAGATAAGACAAATAATATATCGATAATCATCAATCATGCTTCGTTTTGTGTGTTGATTTTTGGTCAGATTATTATATAATAGCCTTACGACCAAATAAAAATTAAGTGACATCCTATTGCCTCATAACGTTATGCAATATGTGGCGGCACAATCGCACAGCAAAGTAGTTAGACCACCGACGGCGCTAAAACAGAAACACAGATATTCCCATACAAGACGCAAAATTTAGTATGGCGGACTAAATCGCGCAATTAAAGTTTCTAAGGATTGGATTATATATTCAACCTCCGACAGAAAATCGTCGATTCTGCGTTCTGACTCTAGTGCGAACGGACGTGCTTTCGCGGCGCGCCCCGAACCATTGACTCAGTGTGTGGAATTACTGTTCGATCTCGCTGTTTCGTCGTTCGTCGTTTCCGGAACTCCAAACTTCAGTGTGGGCTTTAGTGTACTCTGCGGAGAGGATTCTTGTGACGGCGAGCGCCGTTTCAGTGTGCTCGTATAGTGCGATTAGCGACCCGGCGTGCCCTTTTCAGGGCGCAAAGGCTACGTCAACCTTTTATTTCTTCGCCTGCACGACTTCAGTGCGGTTGAGTCCCACATTTAGTTGGGCCGTTCGGAAAACAAATTGGCCTGCTTTCTAACGAACGCAGGCCGAGCTGGTTGTTCGCCGAACGTAGCGTGGACCCTGGCGCTAGTCCTTTGACCCCTTCAGGGTCTCGGGCGTACAACAGGTTGGGCACTGGACCACTGGCCTTGGGGGCTTCCCTAGTCAACCCAGTGTATCGGTTAGGTAGTGTTAAGTTAGGGACACACCTGTTCGCCCGGCCTCCAAACAGCGGAAACGCAAGGGGGCGGCTGAGAAGGCGGCGGAGTGGGGGCCCTTCGGGCCGTCGACCTCAGCCGAGGCCGAGGCATCCCCGGAGCTCCCCTGGGTGGAAGTGCGTGGGAAGGGGAAGGGTGTGGGGAAAAAGTCCCAGCCCAAACCCACCACGACACCCAAGACGACACCCACGGCGGCCCCCGCAACCGTGCGCAAAGCGCCCCCGAAAACGGCGCCACCGAAGGCGAGGAAACTGAAGGTCCCGGGCTCCTCGGCTGTAATTCTGAAGTTACAGCCGGAGGCAGCGCAAAACGGGGCCTCTTATGCCTCTGCCCTACTAAAGGCCGAGCAGGACGTGAACTTGGAGGAGCTGGGCATTGGCTCGCTCCGGATTCGCCCGAGTGCGACCGGAGCGAGGCTAATTGAAATTCCCGGCTCCTCCAGTTCGGACAAGGCTGACGCCCTTGCTTCGGCCTTGAAGGTGGCGCTGTCCGGCGTCGCGGAAGTGTCCAGGCCCGTCAAAACCACGGACTTCCGTGTGATGGGCCTGAACGATGCGGCTACAGTGCCGCGGGTAAAAGCTGCAGTCGCCAGGGTTGGGGGCTGCACGGAGGACCAGGTCTGGGTGGGCGAAATCCGCCCAGACTGGCGGGGCTCTCGCTCCGCCCTGATGCGCTGCCCGATCACGACGGCGAAAAAGCTGATCGAGGCGGGCAGCCTCAGCATTGGTTGGGGCTCCGTGCGGCTCCAGCACTTGGCGGCGAGACCCATGCACTGTTATAAGTGCATGGGGAAGGGGCACACTGCGGCGCTGTGCCCCTCGCAGACCGACCGCAGCCGGCTCTGCTACAGGTGCGGGGAGGCAGGGCATTTGTCCGCTTCCTGCACCGCGGCACCCCGCTGCGCTGTGTGCCGCGACGCCGGGAAGCCGGCGGAGCATGTGATGGGGGGTAGGTCCTGCAACCCCCCGTCAGTCCGCGGCAAAGGGCCGTCCTCTCCTCCGCGTGAGGGCACCACACAGGCGGCGCCAGCTGGCCCAATGGAGGAGTGATGGGGGCCTTCCTCCAGGCCAACCTCAACCACTGCGCCCGGTCGCAGGATCTCCTCCTGCAATCAATGGCGCAGTGGGACATCGATGTCGCGGTGGTCTCGGAGCCGTACGCGGTTCCCTCCCTACCCCACTGGGCTGGGGATCTGGATGGCTCCGTGGCCATCGTGGCCAAGTCTGGCGCTGCCTCTCCCCTCACGCTCCGGAGGAGAGGGCATGGGTTTGTGGTGGCGGTTCGGGGAGAGTACGCCATTATTGGCGTTTACTTTTCCCCGAACCGGGATTTGCCGGCCCTGGAGCAGTTTCTGGACGCTCTGGGGCCGGAGGTAAGGCGGCTAGCGCCCCTAAAGGTCCTCGTGGCCGGCGACTTCAACGCCAAATCCACGGCGTGGGGGAACCCGGCCACCGAGCCCAAGGGGCGGAAAGTTGAAGAGTGGGCGCTGGCCGCAGGGCTGTCCCTTCTGAATAGAGGGGCAGTCCAAACGTGCGTGCGACGGACGGGGGGATCGGTGGTGGACCTGACGTTTGCCACCCCTGCCGCCGCGCGCACAGTGACGGGTTGGAGGGTGGAAGAGGGGGTGGAGACACTATCGGACCATCTGTATATACGGTTCGAGGTGTCTGCCGCCCCCGGAAGTCAGGCGGCATCGTCGTCACGGGTGCGCAGTCGATTCCCGCGCTGGGCGCTCACGCGGCTCGACCTCGAGCTGGCGGAGGAGGCGGCTATCGTTGGCCGCTGGAGCCTCCCGTCTCTCGTGGGAATGGGGGTAGACGAAGCGGCTGGCCACTTTAGTGACGCTTGCACTGCAGTGTGCAGGGTGGCCATGCCTAGCGTCAGTCGCCCCCCCCCCAGACGGGCGGTGTACTGGTGGTCGGCGGAGATTGCCGCTCTCCGAGCCGCCTGCAACGGGGCCCGTAGAGCGTACGGCCGGAGTCGACGCCGCAGCCCCCGTGACGAGGAGAGGGATGACCAGCTGTATGCGGTGTATGTCCAGAAACGTGTGGAGCTACAGCTGGCCATCAGTCGGGCCAAGGAGGAAGCCTTCGAGGAGCTGGTGGAGGGCATAGATAGGGATCCGTGGGGTCGCCCGTACAAGTGGGCGCGAGACAAATTGCGTCCACAGGCGGCCCCGCTGACGGAGACCCTTCAGCCAGCTCTGCTGGAGGGGATTGTCGGGGAGCTATTCCCCGGCAATCCGCGGGGGTTTTCCCCGCCAAGAATGGCCCGACGGCCGCCTGACGAAGCGGAGGCTGATCCGCCTCCCGTCACCGACGTCGAAATGGAGGTGGTCCAAGACCGCCTCCGGGCTAAAAAGAGGGCACCGGGTCCAGACGGGGTGCACGGGAGGATGCTTGCGCTGATCCTCGTGCACCTCGGAGAGAGGTTTCGGGAGCTGCTCGACCGCTGTTTGCGGGAGGGGCGGTTCCCGAAGCTCTGGAAGGAGGGTCGACTCTGCCTCATTCCGAAGGGGAGTCGGCCCCTGGACTCGGCCTCGGCGGTGCGACCTCTGGTCCTGCTGAGCGAGGCTGCGAAGGCCCTGGAGAGCGTCGTGGCTTCGCGCCTCGTTCGGCACGTGGAGAACGGCCCGGGACCGCGTCTCTCTGACGCGCAGTATGGGTTCCGGGCCGAGAGGTCCACCATCGATGCCCTAAGGCGGCTACGTTCGGTGACAGAGGAGGCGGATCGGGATGGAGAAGTGACCCTGGCGACGTCCCTCGACATCGCCAACGCCTTCAACAGCATCCCGCACAGCGTAATACGGGAGGCGCTCGAGTATTTCGGGGTGCCCCCGTATCTGCGGAGGCTGTTGGAGGCGTACCTGGAGGAGCGCTTCGTCCTGTTCGAGGACAGGGGGGGTCGAATGGTTCGGCGCAGCGTCGGATGCGGTGTCCCGCAGGGGTCGATTCTCGGCCCTATACTGTGGGACATCGCGTACGACTGGGTCCTGCGGTGTCGGCTTCCCCCCGGGACTGGTGTCATCTGCTACGCGGATGACACTCTGTTCACGTCCCGGGGTGCGAATTTCCGCGAGGCGGCGCGGTCGGCCGAAACGGGTCTTGCCCTATTGGTCGACCGCATAGAGAGGCTTGGGCTTCGGGTCCGTTTGGACAAAACCGAAGTCCTCCTCTTCCGCGGGGCCCGGACGCGAGGACCCCCCCCAGGAGCGCGCCTCCGGGTGGGTCAGGAGGAGTTGAGGGTGAGCACCCAGATGAAATATCTGGGGCTCATCCTCGACGGACGATGGTCTTTCGGCCCCCACTTTCGCGAGTTGGGGCCGAAGATCATCAGGACGGCTGCTTCGCTCGGCCGACTCCTCCCCAACCTGGGTGGACCGAGCGAAGCAGTGAGAAGGCTTTACTCTGGCGTCTGCCGGAGCATGGCGATGTACGGTGCCCCCATCTGGGTGGACGCCCTCACCGCGACGAACAAACGCCTTCTGCGACAGGCGCAGAAGGTGATCGCGGTGAGGGTGATACGGGGGTACCGTACAGTGGCCTTCTCTGCGGCCACGGCCCTCGCGGGCGACCCGCCGTGGGAATTGGTGGCGGAGGCGCTCGCCGAAGTGTACCACTTTGTGGCAAATAGGAGGGAAATCGGCGAGCGCCCCTCGGCGGAGATCGTGCGGCGGGTGCGCCTGCGAGCGCAGACGGAAGTCGTGCGGAGGTGGGAGGCGGACCTGGCGCAGGCAGCGTTCGGTGTCCGCACAGCGGAGGCCCTGCGTCAGGTCCTGGAGAAGTGGATGATGAGGCGGCGCAAGCCTCTCACCTTCCGCATGACGCAGGTGCTCACCGGGCACGGTTGCTTCGGTGAGTACCTGCACCGCGTGGCCCGGAGGGAGGCCGAGCCTCGCTGCCACGATTGTGGCGAGGCTCAGGACACCGCTCAACACGTCCTTGAGCGGTGTCCCAGGTGGAGCCGGCAGCGCCATGAGCTGGCCGCCGCGCTTGGCGTCACGGACCTGTCGCTCCCGAGTGTCGCCAACGCGATGCTCGAGAGCGACAGAGCTTGGGCGGCAATGGCCTCCTTCTGCGAGGTCGTCATGTCGCAGAGGGAGGTCGAGGAAAGGGACCGCGAGGACGATCCCCTCGCGGACCCGATCCGGCGGCGGAGAGGGGGGGTGCGACGCAGGCGCTACTTAGCGCGCCTGGAAGCGCCCCCCCCGTAAACGGTGGGACTGTAATAGTCCCACCCGGTGGCAGAGGTCCTCCAGGTGTCGGAGGACTTCTGAGAGTGGAGAGTCCGGTTTCTGGTGAGAAACCGGCCAGTCGCAGAGGCGTCTTGTGCTAGTTAGATCCGAGGCGCCTCCCTGCAATGCGGCCGACGGCACCCGCAGGGGTTTAGTGGGTAGTCTGGGCCGACTAGCGGCCCAGGAGCCCCACACTTCGTGCGTAAATGCATTCCCCTGCGAAATCAAAAAAAAAAAAAAAAAAAAAAAAAAAAGGGACACACCTGTTAGCCCAAACAAGGTTGGCAACAGACCATTACACACAGCACGTAGTAGGGAGATAGGCACACACCCCTCTGTCTATACCCGGCAGAGAGAAGCCCTTAGGATCCCGAGTGCACCCCTCGGGACTCGCCCCCTACCCTTCTGTGTCGCGACGCGACACCGTGTCGCCATAATGGCGACACAGCCCCCCCCACCCGATGAGGGCCTTTTTATAAGGTTCCTCACCGAGAAAGGAATCTCTTCGGAGGAGTTCCTGCTTTACAAGCAGGCCTCTTTCGCCCAGTCCCCCCCGATCGCGACCGCGACCGCTCCCCAAACCCAGAACAGGTACGAGACTCTACCTGTAGAAGAGCCCCTCCAGATTCTAAACCCTCCCGTTCGCGATTCGCCGTTATCGCCAATGCCGGACTCTCCGGTACGCGGTACAGGCTGCGCCATCGACGAAATGGAGCTCGACCAGCCGAGCCCACGTCCCGCCACTCGTTTCGTGTCCTCCGATGAGGACGATGACTTCGAAGAAGTCAAACGCGGCAGAGGTAAGCGGCAACGCTTGCCTACGCCGAAGTCTTCGCCGAAAAGGCATCCCCCTTCCAAGACGTCCAAGAACGTCGACGGGAAGGCTGTCAGGCCCCCGACCCCCCCCGCCTCTCAAGGCGAAAATACTTCAGGCGATACGCCCTCCGCTACGCCTAAAATCAAGGCACCTCCTCCGGTGATAATACACGGCCCCCAGCACTGGGAAGCTGTCTCTAAGACCCTCAACGAGCGCCGTGTTCAATACACGAGGGCTCAAAAATGCCCACAGGGTATCCGTGTTTCGTTGCCTACGGTCAACGAACACCGTGCCCTCACCCGTCTCCTAACCGAGCGCCACATCGAGTGGCACTCGTACACACTCGAGGAAGATCGAGTCCTTCGCGCCGTCATAAGGCGCATCCCCGTCGACGTTTCGGTCGACTACGTCAAAGAGTCGCTTTTAGAGCAAAATTTACCCGTCCGGGAGGTCCACCGGATGTACCGTGGCAGATCCCCGCGAGTACCATATGACATGGTACTCGTTGTTCTCGACCTTTCCCCAGAGGGGAAAAATATCTTCAAAATCGATAAAGTTGCCGGGCTTACCGGCTTCTCTGTCGAGCCTCCCCGCAAGCGCGGAGTCATCGGGCAGTGTCACAACTGCCAATACTACGGGCACTCTGCCCGTAACTGTCATGCGCGCGCCCGTTGCGTAAAGTGCACGGGCGACCACGCCACCCGCGATTGCGAGCGCACAAAGGAGTCGCCTGGCGATCCCGTTTGTGTGCTTTGCAAGCAATCGGGTCATCCGGCCAATTGGCGAGGCTGCTCTAAAGCGCCTAAAATAAATCCCTGGCATCCGCAGGCCAGACGCGTTCCCGCGTCGCCTCAAAATGCCCGCCCGACCCAGGCCAGACAGGCCGAATTCAGAAGCAGCCCAGCTGACTTCCCAGAAATGAGGACCAGAACATCCGGTCCCCTCTCCCAGCCGCCACCCGCGCCGGCTAACCTGTCCCAGCGAGCAGCTGCAGCGGCCTCGGCACCCGCAGCTCCTCGTCCCTCCAAGGCCTTAAGCCAACCGCCCCCGCCCGCAGGCGTGGCCCGCGCAGCACCCAATACCGCAAGGTACACGGGCCCGCGTAAGGCCACCGCCGAAGAGGCGTCTAACATAGCCTTAGAGGTACTGGACTCTATGGCGTCAGATGACTTCGAACTTCTCGAGGAGTTGGGGTACGCCCTCATAGCCGCCGGCAACAATTGGGTTGCGCGTGCGAAGGTTATGAGGGGGTACCACGACGTTATCAAGAGGTTGCAGGCGGTCCAGATCCCCGCGCATCTTCTGCCCTCTAGCCATCCGTAATGGGTAGTACAGGTCAGAGGAACAAACCCCGTTCGCTGACCGTGGCATTCTACAATGCCAACGGATCCCTCCGCGATCAAAGGACTGAAATTGCTCAGTACCTCACCCACCATCAAGTGGACATCCTCCTAGTGCAGGAGACCTTCTTGAAGCCCTCTTACAGAGACCCAAAAATCGCGAACTACAACATCATTCGCAATGATAGATTAGACAGGCCGAAAGGCGGAACTCTAATCTATTACAAGAGGTCCCTGCACTGTTGCCAATTAGACCCGCCAACCTTAACGAACATGGAATGCTCAATCCTCCGTATAGCGATGACCGGCCACTCGCCGATCAACATCGCTTCCATTTACCTCAGCCCCTCCAAATCTCTGCTTGAGAGCGATCTTCGAGCCCTATTCGCCATGGGAAACGCCACCATCTTGGCTGGCGATTTCAACAGCAAACACACCAGATGGCATTCGCTAACGAACTCGACGAACGGAGAAACCCTCACGAGACTCGAGGAGTCTCTGGATTTCGACGTTGTAGCACCCCTGGCCCCGACCCGCTATCCAATTGCGGATAATCAAAATCCCAGTGTCCTGGACTTTGCCCTACTAAAGAATATCACCCTTCAAGTGTGTTCTTTAGAGGTGCACTCAGACCTGAGTTCGGACCACAGACCGGTCCTCCTACAACTAGGACAGACTGACAATGGGCGTCCCGCCCATACAAGGACGATTACTGATTGGAAGAAACTAGCAAGAGTGCTAAACCAATCCTCCCCAGACCTGGACGCTATCCCTGACAGGATAACGTCCACCGAACAGACAGACTCGGCGATCTCCTCCCTCACCAACCACTTGCAAGCGGCCATTAATGACTGCTCCAGGCAGGTCCCTTCTGTGGATCCGAACCACAGATTCGAACTGCCGGAAGATGTAAGGAGGTTGTTGACGGAGAAAAACGCCGTAACAAGAGTACATGACCTCTATCCCACCGATGAAGTCCGTTCCAGACTTCGCTACCTGCAACGTCGAGTTAAGGAGCGAATGAAGGAATTAAGAGACGAACGGTGGGGTGAATTCCTCTCTGAACTCAAACCGTCACATGTCACTTACTGGCGTGTGGCGCGTAGCCTGAAGTGCGATCAGATAGCTTCAACTCCTCCTCTCAATAGACCAGACGGCTCCATCGCCTTTGATGATGACGAAAAAGCTGAATGCCTTGCAGACAGCCTGGAGAGCCAATGCTCTCCTAGTCGTGAGCCAGTAGACCCCGAACATGTTGAACGTATGGGAACGCATGTAGAGAGCATAGCCGCTTCTGCATCGAGTCCACCCGTTATCGCACTCCCGCCCACTACGATTGACGAGGTACAATCGATAATAAAGTCCCTAAAACCCCGTAAAGCTGCCGGAGCTGACGGGATATCCAACGGCTTACTTAAATGCCTCCCTCAGACCCTACTACTGCTGCTAGTGAGCATCTTCAATGCTTGCTTAGCAAATTGCACGTTTCCAGACGCCTGGAAACAAGCAACAGTAATAGGCATCCCCAAACCAGGCAAAGACCTGAAAAACCCGTCCTCATATCGACCGATCAGCCTCCTGAGCTGCATCGGTAAGATATACGAGAGAATCATTTCAGCCAGACTCAAGGATTACATTGAATCCATGAAGCTGATTCCCGACGAACAAATGGGCTTTCGTGCAAAACACTCTTGCGTGAACCAACTGCACCGCCTAACCGAACACATCCTAGGCAACCGCCGTCGCGGAAGACCCACAGGAGCACTCTTCTTCGATGTAGCGAAAGCATTCGACAAAGTTTGGCATGTTGGCTTGATAGCCAAATTAGCCGTAATGGGCCTGCCGGACAGTCTCGTACGCATCGTACGGGACTTCCTGTCGAATAGATCCTTTCGGTACAAAGTTGAGGGTACGCTCTCTAGTCCCAGACCCCTAAGAGCCGGAGTCCCGCAAGGCTCCGTGCTCTCTCCGACCCTATACTCGTTGTACACCAACGATGTACCCCGCACCCCGCACGTGGAGTTGGCACTATTCGCTGACGACACTGCGCTATACACGTCCAGTCATGGAAAAGACATCATTTCCAAACGACTGCAACAAGCGGCCGATGCCCTCGGAGCTTGGTTCAGGAAGTGGCGCATCGAGGTGAATCCGGAAAAGAGCGCAGCAGTGTTCTTTTCCAAAGATTCATACGGTGCAACACGTCCACCAGCATGGAGTACGGTCTCGCTCTTAAAAACGATATCTATGTTTGGTAAACCCATTCCATGGGTGAACCAAACAAAGTATCTGAGCGTTATCTTTGACAGCAAAATGACCTTTGGAGCACACATCCAAAGAGTACGCAACAGAGCTGCATTCTATCTAGGCAGACTCTCTCCCATGATCAGCAACGTAAAATTGTCGCTTAGAAATAAGCTGACACTTTACAAGCTAGCCATCCGCCCTGTCATGACATACGCGAGTGTGATCTTCTCACATGCAGCTCCATCTCTCCTGAACAAGTTCCAACTCATTCAGAATAGGTTCGCACGCAGAGCCACGGGATCGCCCCCGGGCCTGCGTACACGCGACCTACATAGGGACCTTGAGCTTCCATCCATTTCGAGATATCTCAAAGAAACGTCTCAACGTTACTTTGAGAAATGCCCAACCCATCCGAACCCGTTAGTTGTGCGGGCTGCCAATTACAGCCCGGCGAAAGATGTCCCCCTGCGGCGCAGACGCCCGAGGAATGTTCTCTTTGACCCTGACGATCCCATTACGGTGGCGAACCTTCCCTTCGAAAACCACTCGACTCAACGGAGTCCTGGGTTTTCCATAGGAACATATAACCGTACTCGGCGGCGAGTACGACGTAGTAGGAACAGTAGCTCGTTTTCCAGGTACCAAAATGTACCAGGGCGCTTCACGCCACCGATAGGTTCTTAGTAGGCCCTTCAGGCACAATAGTGTCGGCCCTTATGGCATTGAGCGTTTGCTACCGCTCGCGAGTTTGCATCGCTCGCTTGATCAAAGGCAAAGCCCATGGCCGAGGTTCGTCCCAACTGGGAGCCCCTTGCGCATTTGCCGAAAAGGCTGAGTGGTTAATAGCCCTCGCCTAAAACTGTCCCGCTGTAAATTTTAAAGCTCACAGGAGCTAAAATTGTAGGTCCATAACAAAAAAAAAAAAAAAAAAAAAAAAAAAAAAAAAAAAACAGAAAATCGTCGGAGCCGCGGTTCCCCAGGCCACCTCGCCTGGCGGGAAGATCTTCCCTTTGCGGCGGTCGAGCATAACATCATCGCTTTCGCCGTAACTCCAAAAATCTATTATTATCCAATTGTTAGCGTTCGCGATTGTTATCCGATCATTAATATAATAAAATTCTCAAACTTGTCAATATACTGCGAGAATTGGGAAAGTTTCCAATATAATTATAGAACTTAGCAGAAAACTGTAAGAACCTTTGACAATGTGAGTCAAAATACTACGAGAATTGGGAAAGTTTCCAATAAAATTGTAGGCGGTAGTTTTGTATTCTTATGACGTCACAAACAAATGTTAACTTAGTATAACTGAGACCTTCGTTGTCGGTATAGAGAGTTTGAAACGTAAGGTGTTTAAAAAATCCATATCCATACTTCCATACTAATATTATAAATGCGAAAGTCTGTCTGTCTTTCGATCTTTCTGTCTGTCTGTCTGTCTGTCTATCTATTACGCTTATTTACGCTTACTCTACACGGCCAAACCGCTATACGGATTTTGATGAAATTTGGTATGATTATTGTTGAAGACCCGGGGTCAAACATAGTACTGCCGGAAACAGCTAGTGTAAAATAAAAGGTTTAAATAAAGGACAAACTATTATGGAATCACGACGACTTTAAAGCTTAATATAGAAGTAGACAAGGCTCAAATTTTAAGGAGTTAAATTCTAATGTTAAAGAGAGAAAATATAATTTAGATTTTTAACAATCGATAGTTTTATGACTTAAGATTAATATTGCCCTCAATGATCCACGAGAGTTAAGTTTAGGCATACCTTAAAAACTACAAACAAGAATCGAAAAACATTTTATTGTTAAGAATTTAACCTTAACTTTTTTGGAAGAGAATCTTTTCAAACGTAATGAAATAACCATTAATTATGTTTTGGCGTTATGTCATAATAAAATTTCACGTTCTTGTAAATATAAAGTTAAAAGATAATGTACCTACACAAATATGCGATTTTTTAAGGAATATAGTTGAAAAGTGCTTATTGATTTAGATAACAATTGGTTTTTCCTTTTCTACACGAGTTAATATTTTATTGTCCTACGATACGATGCATTTCCATAAATATTTATTTATTTTATGTACACACTGTAATATACGTTGGTATATTAAAATTGTCTACACGTTACATTTCCAATTAAAATATCTCAATAAAAATATATTTATCACTTAATTTTGAATATCTTACATCTTATATACCTTTTGACCTTTGTAATTATTCGTAGGTATACCGATTTCAAAGACTTGTTTCAAAATTTAAAAAAATTGAATCCTGACTTCTCTATATTGTCATACTTTAATATTAACTCGAATAGCCTTTATTTTGTGAGGTTTATTAGATATGTTTTGTTTATTTGAAATAAGTAGTTCTAGGTCCCTACGTTCAAGTTGAAGAGATATAAAGTAGTTAGTTGATTCAGTTATAATATTAGGTTGGGGAAAAAGTATTTTCGCATATAGTATGAACTTGTAATTAAATCTCTTTGGCTATACTATTTGTATCTGGCTGGTTTTGGTATCATTAAAAGTTTGAATTTTAAAGAAGATAATTCTAAATTTAAATTAGGAAAATGTGTGATTTTTATTTGTTTTTCGTACTGTCAAGATGAGTGAATCTAATGAAGAAATTCGATATATTTTAAAATTTTACTACAAAAAAGGTAAAAAGGCAACGCAAGCCGCGAAAAAAAATTGCTATATTTATGGACCTAGTGCAGTGTCTGTGAGAGTAGCACAAATTTGGTTTAAGCGTTTTCAATCCGGAAATTTTGATGTCAAAGATGCACGTCGCTCTGGTCGCCCTATTACGGATAAAATGGATGACATTTTTGAAAAAATGGAGCAAGATAGCCATATCAGTAGTTGCGAAGTAGCTGAAGAACTGGGAATTGATTACAAAACAGTTTTGGTGCATTTGAAAATAACTGGGTACACAAAAAAGCTCGATATTCGGGTACCTCACGAGCTCACTGAAAGAAACCTAATGAACCGTGTACTCATTTGTGATTCTTTATTACGACGTAATGAAACCGAACCATTTTTGAAGAAGCTGATAACTGGTGAGGTAAAGTGGATCATGTACGACAAGAACGTGCGACGAAGGTCAGGTCGGTCAGGCTTCACAGACTGTGGCAAAACCCGGGTTAACTCGCAACAAGGCGATGCTGTGTGTGTGGTGGGATTAGAAGAGCATTATTCATTATGAGCTGTTACCACCAGTCAGGCAATCGATTCTGAAATCTACTGCGAACAACTGTTGAGATTAAAGCAAGATGTTATTAAGTAATGTTGTAAAGCAAGAAGAAAGCGGCAGGAATTAATCAACAGAAAGGGTGTGGTTTTTCAACATGATAACGCTAGACCTCACATTTTTAGCCACTCAGCAAAAATTAAGAGAGTTTGGCTGGGAGGTGTTAATGCATCTGCCGTATAGTCCCGACCTTGCACCTTCAGATTTCCACCTGTTTCGGTCTCTTCAGAATTTTTTAGGAAGTGTCAGGTTAACATCACGAGAGGACTGCCAAAACCACTTGCCGCGGTATTTTGATCAGAAGCCTCAAAATTTCTATAGCAACGGGATCATGCCCCTACCTACAAAATGGCAAAAAGTAATCGAACAAAATGGCACTTACATACTTTAGATAAACGTAAATTAACTAAATTAAAAAATGTTTTGAATTTTCTTAAAAAATGGGAAGAAACTTTTTCCCCAACCTATTATTATAATTAAAATATATTTAGAATCATTAAAACAATTGAAAACTTTTCGCTGAATCAACAAGTACAAAAATATGCAATTTAAATTCAGGATAGTTTCGACGCATAACATCAACTAATCATCTTCATTATCTAAATAGAGAATAAGACACATTCTAGCCTAATAAATATTGTAGAGAAGAATTTATCGATAGTGCTAGAATTTCAAGCTTATCAAATTGTAAAAAGAATCATTTATTCTTATCCAAACATTTACAAACCCTGTCACATTTTTGGACAGGAAAGATCCAATATAGTAAAATAGAAGTTTGAAATCGGTGACAAGATTTTGACTTATAGGTCACAAATTCTTAAAACTAATATAATACTGAAATATTGCTCAATTTCTCAAGTCTTATTTTACTGATTCACACGTACTCTCACAAGTTTGTTTAAGAATTATACTAACATCATAAGAATTCATGCATCGATAGATTATGCTTAAATTTATCATCTGAGTCATGTCGTTTGAACAGCTCATAGTTTTATGTAAATAAAGCTATTTTCTATAGACTTATTTAATCTACAATAACAGTTTAGGATTAATTACAAAATCCAAATACATTCTTTGAATAATTAAAACTACCATAACTAGTTTTAAAAATACCTCAACAGATGCATATCTAGACGATGTAAATATTCATTCAGAGCTTTTTTCCTCAAACATAATAATTTACAACCTAGTAATTTCATTATTGAACTTAAACTGATTTTAATTTCCATTGATTGACTCGTGTTAATGACACGTGTAAAAAGAGTAAATTAATTACTTATTTCAAATTTGATAATACTGAAATGTTTTTTAAAATATTTAATTGATTCAGGCGTTACTTTGCGGAAGTTAAAGTTACAAGCACTTACCAAATTATTTTGCGTGCTTCTGCCACCAGTTAGTTCATGCAAACTATTGCCGGTCGGCACCCATCCATTACTGTTAGTCTCAACATGCCCACCACCATTAGTTTGCACATGCGACACGTGTTTCGCCTCTACGCGAGGTATCTTCAGGCAGTACTAAACTAAGTACTAACTGGTGGCGGAAGCACGCAAAATAATTTAGTAAGTGCTTGTTGATTTTTTTTTAATCATATAAATATTTGTTTTAATGATTGTTTTATTGTAATTTTTTTAAGTAACTTTTATTTTAATTGCGTCAAAATTGTAAACCCCATACAAACTAAAATTATTTTACACTGAAAAGTGATAATACGAATGTCGTTTCTTACACACCGAACCGAGATTGCAGTAAAGCATGTTCAAAGACAGATCACACCAAGCTTAGAGCTGAAGAATATTGAACCTTCAATAAAGGCGGTTATAGTCGACATTTCACCGCGTCTGATGCGGAGAGGAAGCGCGGCGGTTACGTCTCTTCGACTTTCGGATGGTTGCTGTTTCTTCTGTCACCTAAAAAAATATTATTATTTATTTATTTACTGATGAATATTCTATTATTACAGATTCTAAAAGGACCATCAAAGATTTACATTTCATTCTGCTCCAACTACCAACTGGTGATGTAATCACTTGCATAAATGATACTCAGGCGATCGACGAGATAGGAATGTGAACAATAACAAATTCTTCAAATAGCACATACTCTTAGATTTTGTTTGCATTTCAACATCAAATCAAATAATTTATTTCGCATAAATGTACACTTAGCTGTTTCAAGCATGCAAAATTATATATAGATAGATATAGTTTTAGTAATTACACATGTATCACTCTGGATTAGGTACAAATTGAGACACATTGTAAAAGGCTTTTTAATGAGCCAGTCTTAAAGTTTCATTTAAATAAGTCGATCTACTAGTTCATAAGTCAGGGGTATATGGCACACGGGTACGGGGGCCCGAATTACCCGAGCTGCTGCTCACTCAACCCAAATCCATCCGAGTCAGTAGCATCCCAATACCTATTTCCTATCCCCAAATCCAACTTAATCCTATCCTTCCCCTGCTTTAAATAATTTCGTTGGGCAGCAGCATCGGAAGTACAGTAAGCCGCAAAAACTCACCTGCCAAGCGTGGCGAGTATGGCAACAACCTCCATGATAGACAATACAATGATGACTAGTTCATAATGATAAACCCCTTAAAATTATTATTCATATGTTCTTTTATTTTTCTATCTTATTTTTTCGCCACCCCTGATCTTTTGAGAGGCTTGCTCAGGCATATTGATATTGATCGGTTAGTATCCCATAACACAACTCTTGAACTTATTTTGAGGCTGACTCAATCTGTGTGATTTGTCCCTATATATTTAATTATTTGTTTATTGATCCAAGGCCCTTTGTAGAGTTGATTATTATCCGGTGTATTACAGTATTTGGTTTTACAATTTATAAGTAGAGTAAGTACTTACACTAACAGTAGCTATAACTCGCGCAGGTACAGGCGGCGGCTGCGATGCTCGCCGCGGTTTCTCTGATGATGTAGACGATACTGCGGGAGGTGGGGGTTTGGGCACTGAAGACGATGTTCCAACTGAAGGTGAAAGGAAATTTAATAATTTTAGTATCTCCAGTTCATTTTTAAATCCAACTCTGATACGCTGATGGATTTACGGGAAAAAAGTATTTTTTAAAACTTTTTCGTTTATATTTTCTTTAATCACAGTTTCTTTTTCTTTAATTCAAGTTTTTTATTTCATTGAACTAAGTAATTTGTAAATAATAGAAATGTTATATTTGAGCATTTGTGGTCCGCTTACGAATTTGACACCCACAAAAAGAGAGAATAAATTTATTTAGATCTAGGTTTGCCTGACATTTTAAAAAGGGGACTATCAATTATTTTGATCAGTTATTTTTTGATGATATTTTTCAGATAATATAATTTTTTTTAAAAAGAAGAAAGAAAGATACCAATGAGCTTAATAAGAAGTCATACTAAGTCGAAAAACTTATATGCCACTTTCGGTCAATAAAGCTACGTACCTGAAGTATCCAATCTATCAGTAGTAGCTTGCTCTGAAGGTCGCGGAGTGGGAGGTGGAGATCGCGGGCTCGGAGGGGGAGAGTGTTCAGCGGTGGTCGAACACGACGCGCGCGCCGAGTCTGATCTGAAATTGTATTGTGGTATTCTAACACACATTTTTATCGGATGGGAACGGAAGATTTAACTGCCACCGACGTCCAGGTGCCGGGTGGTTAAGACGTTTGCCTTTGACCCAGTGCTCATGGGTTCGATTCCCACGGGCGGCATACTTTGTTTAGTTGTTTCCAGTTTTGTTAGGACATTGAAGGCTTAAATCACCTGATTATAATGATGATTCCGTGCTTCTGAAGCCACGTCAAGCCGATGGTCCCGGCTGCCATTTGGTTCTGGTTGAATCAGTACCGTCAGTAATGGATAATGATAGTACTAACCCCTTAGAAACCCAGCCAAAATCCTCCCGTCTAAAATTGTGGAACGAACAATTTGCTCCTCCTCCTGACTTCTTGTCGCCATCTGAAGAACTACCCCCGGGGGAAAAATTACAGTGACCCTTATGGAAGTCACTTAATCGCCTTCTTACTGTGGTAGGCCATTTCCGGGATAACTTGGGATGGAGATAATATAGAGCCAACAGAGGTTCAATGCCAGTGTGGTCATCCCGTCCAGATTGTTCAGCACCTTCTGACGTGCCCTGTGAGCTGGTCAAAAGGGGACCTTATGTCGGTCCCACAGAAAGTGTATATATAATACGGACAATCCAAATGTTGCTTTTGATAATTTTCATGACGACTTCCTTATGATTTATAAATCTCTGCTTCCCAAAGAAAACAGTTACCATTAAAATTAAAAAAAGCAAATGGATATGACAGGGCATAAAACAATGCTGTAAAAAGAAAAGGCATCTCTACTTAAATTACAAAAGATCGCCTTCAAAGCAAAAAAGAAATATTCTCATTTAATTATACAAAAAAAGTTAAAAAAAAATAATGAACCTAACCCAGAAGTCTCAAATTCTTTTTATATTAATACAGCAGCGAATAATTCTAAAGCTTCATGGCAGGTCATAAATGATAGTAAAAAACGTAAGGAATATATTACGAAAATAGAAAAAGTGGATAATATAATAAAAGATCATACGGCTTTCAATTTTTGTTTTATTGATGAAGTAGAAAAGAAACAAATAAGTTGTGTAACCAGGCTGATCAATCCTCATTCTATGTTTTTGTTATATATAACACAAGAAGAGGTATTTACTTAAAAAAACATAAAAATAAAAAGAGCTTTGATGGCATTGCAACTAAGGTGCTGAAAGTATGTGAAGAAATTGCACCTCATCTATGCTACTTAATAAACTTGTGTATAGAGGCTGGAGTTTATCTTGATAAATTAAAAAAAAAAAAAAACTTTA
Source organism: Euzophera pinguis (assembly GCA_947363495.1). NCBI lineage: Eukaryota > Metazoa > Arthropoda > Insecta > Lepidoptera > Pyralidae > Euzophera > Euzophera pinguis. Next base: position 7,255,797 of record OX376182.1, read on the forward strand.
ATAAAGCTTCTTCATAAAAAAGACAAAAAACAAAACATGAGAAATTTTCGTCCCATAGCTATGGGTTCAGGTATTTAAAAAAAGAATTAAAATACATTAATGATTCGATTTATTATTTCTTGACTAAATATAATATACTAAGTGACGAACAAATGGGATTTAGAAAGTGCAAAACTATTAATATGGCAATTTTTTACCTGCTGAAAACTGTAATGAAAAATGTTGACAATAAAAATCCTGTATGTACGTTGCACACTGACACGACAGAAGCTTTCGATTATGTTAACCATGAAAGATTAGCAAATAAATTATACACAATTGGAATAAGAGGTAACGTCCTAAATGTTATAAAATAATATTTAGACAATAGAACACAATATGTTGAAATAGATAGCTTGTGCCAAAGCACTAAATTCGAGAAACAATATACATATACATCTAACCATAAAATAAATAAGTACGGTGTGCAACAGGACAGTGTATTGGAACCTTTACTTTTCCTTATATATGTTACGGTAAGAGTGATTAATTGAAAATTATTAATAATTATCGATCATTATTAATAATTACCGAAAGTCGAGTTAAAAGTGATAAATTAATCACATTTGTCGGTGTTTATTAATAATATAACCTTAGTACCGATAAATGTAATAACCCTAACAATGTACCTTTAATGCTACGTCTAACGTACTAATATAACGCTTTAAAGTTACTATAATATACAACTTGAACTCTGTATCAAATCGCAGAGGTTTGTTGTGCGAAATTTTCTCGCTCTACAAACACCTTAGAATTGAAAAAACCTAACCTAACCTTGCTCGTGTGATCTCAGACAAGTATAATTGTAAGACTGTGAGTAATATTATAAATAAATACCTGCTGGTCAAAAAACTTTGAGTTTTATTTATTACTTTTACCAATGTGTGTAGTGAATTATTAATAATTACTACTAAAAGTAATTAATTTCGATTGTTTGTGATTAATAATGTTGTAAAATTATTAATAATTTTCAATTAATCACATTTACCGTAACATATATATTAATGATCTTCCTAAATGCGTAGATTAGTTATTATGTACACTCGAATCCACATCTATTTGAAAAACTATTTAATACAAGAAAAAGGGTGGATTGTATAAGAGAAATCAAATGAAATTAGTTTCAGGTGGTCATCATAACACTTCTTCTTCATCGGGTCGATGTCTAACATAACACAACACTGCCCTATTGCGGAAAAGTGTATTTGGGATGGCACCAGATAATTTAACAGTTAGAGCCAATGACATTTAAAAATAATTGGAAAATGTTATCGACAAAGAAAAATTATTAGGAGCTAAACGATTATTTAAATGACAATTTACAAGCCTTGAAGTTAGATTAAGAAAATATTTGTTTTATAATAATAAGTTTAATAATGATTTCTCAAGGTTGCCTGGAAGAAATTGCTTTTAGCGATAAGGATGCCTTTTGCGCATTAATTTTAAAATTGTATGTAATTTACCTTTTTTTCATGTTATAAAGGGTTTTGTATTGTATTGCAGATCACAGTGATACAATACTTTTTTATTACTTAAACAACTTTTTCACATGTGTTTCAGAGATGGTTGGCTTGTGCCCAGAAGTGGGTTATATATTTATTTTTATTTATTTATTTATGAGGAAGCTTCTTTTGTATAAAAATTATATAAAACAAGTAAGCCACTACAGGTCCTCACAGATAGATCCAAAATAGCTTAACAAAAGTTGAATAGTAATCACACACACGCCACAATTGTGAGACAACTACGTAATAAGTATGAGATCTAACAAAACATTAGTCGCAACATCGCTATGGTCAAAATAGAAAAAGAATAATAAAAAATTATGGAAAGCGGATGATGATAGCAGCTAAAGATGAAGACGAGTACCTGCTTGGGTGAGCGCGTCGTTGCCGCTGGTTGTCCGACCATCACAAGACGGTGTCGAGGGCATCCAGCGACCGCAGGAGTGCAGGGTCGCGGCTGCACCAGTGCGCCAGCTCATCAGGAGTCACTACTCCATCTGCATTGGTGTCCATAAGCTGTAACCATGGTTTTGTATGAGAATGACGTGACGCGATGAATTATTTGAGGTTAATTATCAAGTTGGTTGGTGCGTAATCCGTTCGACACTCTAAACTCTGGTGTAAGAGTTTTTCGGAACTCTCAGGCTGTGACGGGGTTCCTTTAAAGACCTACAGGTAACTGCCACATAACAGTTAAACAAAGTATGCTTCCCGTTGGAATCGAACCAGAAACTTCTGGGTCTTAAGGCAAAGTCTTGTCAGTGGACCTACAGAAGCAGCCATTTAGCCATATAAATTTAACTTATCAAGAGAAACGAGATAATATTTGTATAATTGTAATAGTATAAACTGACCAATTACTTGTTGAAGGAACAACATCACCAGAGTGGCAGGTCCATTATGGAAAAGACCCGCGCAAGACAGGGATGACTAGCGTGCATTAAGAAGAAATAAGCACTTACTTAATTATTTTGCGGTATTCTGCCACCAGTTAGATCATGTAAACTGTTACCTTCCGGCACCCACCCACTACTGTTAGTCTCAATCCCAACACTCTTATCAATCCTAGCTCTTTAATCAATTAAATATCTTGAAATGTAGAAACTTACAGTAAATATCCTATCAACATGGTCCTTAGCAGCTGCGCTGTGAACCGGAGGAGCTGCGGCTCGGCCCAGCAGCTCGTATATAGCTTGGACGACAGCTTGCATTTCAGCGCGGGAGATACGACCGTCGCCGTCCACATCGTACAGAGCAAACATCCAGGATAGCTTCTCTTGGACAGAACCGCGCGCCACCCGCGATAAAATTTCAAGGAACTCCTGGAATGAGAGGTTGGGGAAAAAGTTTCTTCGCATTTTTTAAGAAAATTCAAAACATTTTTTACTATAGTTTATAATATTTTTTACGATATGTTAGGAATACGCGTATTCTACGAGCGTGTATGAAGAGAGTAATGAGCGTAGAGGAAGCGAGGGAGGTCTGTAATGATCGTAGCAAATGTATCATTATTTATCTGAACTATTGCCAATATCGGGCAACGTCGAATGATTTGTTGTAGGTGAAATATATTCATGGCAATTAGTCGGGAAATAATGTTTATTTGTGTATTACTGTACAAATTTATTCATACGTTCTGACTTTTATTCTCATAGTTTTTCGGTCCACGCGGTTAGATTATGAAATTCATCGCTGGCCGACATAATACTCGAAAAGACTTTTAAATGATTATTATTTGACCTTAGTCTCTATTTATTATTATTAGTTATTAGATATGTAAATTTGTGATATTCACGTACAGTACACGCCTGTTACCCTTTCTTGTCGTTTGCACTCTTGGGTCTACTGGAAGAGATTTCTTTACAAATAAGCAACACCCTTGTACTATAGTTCTGTTCTATGTTGTATCCTGTTCATTTACTGTATACATGAATTTAATTAATAAATAAACAAACCCAGTCAAGTGCGAGTCGGACTCGTGCACAAAAGGTTCGGTGCCATAATGTTTATAGACAGTAAAAAAATCATGTCAAACTATCACGGGAGATACAGCCTGGGTATTGACGAACCTAGGGTTGCCAGGTCGCCAAACCTAAAAGCCGGACAGACCAGCCAGTTTGGCCGGTCACCCTACATTATTGAGGATTTTGTGTCTCAGTATTTAAAGCTTTTCTAATTATTACTATAAACTTGTTAAATTAAATAAAATGTAAAAAGCCTAACAAAAGCCGGACAAGTTGGACACCGTTTATTTTGGACACGTAATCAAAAAGCCTAACTATGTCCGGCTTTATCCGGACGCCTGGCAACGCTAGACGGACGGATAGCAGACACTGGGTGTAAGTGTCTGCTATATTCTCAAACTCGACTCAACCTTACTCCAACTCATTGGTACGATTAGTCGTCACTAGCTTCCTGGAGTTTTCTCATTGGAGGTGAGTATCGAACTGTCAAATATAAGGTTCCTTGACAATTCATAATTCATTATTTTTCGCTTACATTTACAATAATAATTACATGAAATGTCAGATTGTATTATATACTGTATATGTACCCTGTAAGGGTGTTGCGAATTTACAATTTTTATTACAACAAAAACATTGATTAAAACATTAGTGAATTGCCATATATGCCCATTACATTGCATAAGTATGTCATTTTCAAACAAATAATTAAATTCATGACCAAAATTAATACCTTCAATTATCAAAAAAAAAAATTTAAGATCTAGGCATTCCTGTCGTCCATTAATTCAGTTACAGAGTAATAACACTTTTTTACTAAATGCTGTTTCAACATATGATAAGTGTTATCACTCTACTACTGCAATGTTCTTTGGCATTTTGTTATAAATTTTTATAAACATGCAGTATGGATCATTTCCGACATCTATATATTAGAATTTGGTAACACCAACCTATTTTTATGCCTATTATTTCTGATTGTGTGTGTGTGTCTTCAATTTGTGTAATTAAATGGCTCTGCTTTCGTACAAATATAGCTACTTCTAGAATATAATAATACATGTCTGTATTGTCATGAAACATACCATCATGCAAGTGAGGTCTGCAAAAATCTCGACGTTTAATATTTGCTAGTATGCGAATACATTTCTTTTGTAGGATAAATAAACTTTGTGCTTCAACGCTGTTCCCCCACACAATAACTCCATAACTAAGCCAAGCATATGCATAAGCTATAATGCGGATACTGCTGTTTTAATCCTACTTGTATTTATTTTTATTATTCGTAGGGCATATATAAATCAAGATAGCTTACTTTTTATTTGTGTGACATGGTATTTCCAATGTAAATGAGAGTTGAAGCTAGTAACAAATTGCACGTCAGAAATAATCACATTTTTTGTTTTAGAAGTTTGCAGCTCACACGGGCACACATAAATATAATTTCGCGGGCCGTTGAGCGTGTGTTATTGTGTGGAAACCGATTTCAGCGGGTTTAAATTTGTGGATTACCTCCACTTTATTACTTACTAGCTGTTTCCCGCAGCTCCGCCTGCGGTATATAGCCTATGTTACTCAGGGTAAATGTAGCTTTCCAATGGTGAAAGAATTTTTGAAATCGGCACATCGGTTTTGAGTTTATTCATTACAAACATACACACAAAAATACAAATCTTTCCTCTTTAGAATATTAGTGTAGACTTAGTTTTGGTATTTTTAGGGTTCCGTACCTATAGGGTAAAAACAGTATACTAAGTGTCTGCTATCCGCCCGTCAATCCCCAGGCTGTATCTCATAAAAAGTGATAGGTAGTTAGACATGATTTTTTTGCTGTCTATAAACATAATGGTACGGAACTTTTTGTGCGCGAGTCTGATTCGCACTTGACTGGTTTTGTTTATTTATTTATTAAATTCATGTACACAGTAAATGAACAGGATACAACATAGAACAGTACAAGGGTGTTGCTTATTTGTAAAGAAATCTCTTCCAGCAGACCCAAGAGTGCAAACGACAAGAAAGGGTAACAGGCGTGTACTGTACGTGAATATCACAAATTTACATATCTAATAAGTAACTAATAATAATAAATAGAGAAGGACTAAAGTCAAATGATAATCGTTTAAAAGTATTTTCGAGTATTATGTCGGCCAGCGATGAATTTCACAAACTAACCGAGTGGATCGAAAAAGTATGAGAATAAAAGTCTGAACTTATGAATAAATTATTACAGTAGTACACAAATAAACATTATTCTCAGACTAATTGCCATGAATATATTTCACCTACAACAAATCATTCGACATTGCCCGATATTGGCAATAGTTCAGATAAATAATGATACATTTGCTACGATCATTACAGACCTCCCTCGCTTCCTCTACGCTCATTACTCTCTTCATACACGCTCGTCGAATACGCGTATTCCTAACATCTCGTGTTTTTTAATATGCCTGCGATTTGGTTCTCTGAGACCGGCCCTTACAGACTTTTTCTGTCACTTTTTTCTCACCTATTATGAGAATTACTACTGAATTATTACTGAAATTTACTATTTATTAATTATGTATTTTTTTTGTATTATTTTGCATACCTTTTGCAAAGGTGAAATGTATTTCGGTGCCTATTTATATTGTAACATCATTGTACAACTTACATTTTATGCAAATAAATATTTGTTTTATTTGTTTGATTGAAGGGTCCTGAATTGTTGGGCACGCGAGTTTGTAACTATCTTGACTGTCATCATCATCTTAGCGCCTTCCCGGTTGCATCCTCAGCTGTTTGCTTCGGAGTCCAGGGCCCGCTTTCTACTTTTACGTCTTCACTTCGCCCGGTCTTCGGCATCCCTGACAGATAGTCCATTGCCACGCATATCCTGCTTTACGACGTCAAGCCAGCTCTCTTTGGGCGCTCCCCTTCTACCAGGCTCCGGCAAAGGCGGCATGGCCAGACACTTGTTCCCAACGTACTTTGGGAATGATGCCGGACTGACTCATGACATGAAGCGTGATTTATGGATTGGTCGTCAATAGTAGCCTTTCAATATTGCTTATCCGGGCTTCAGAAGATACGTTGTAATTGGTTTAGGTTATTGCTAAATGGCAATCGTTAAGCTATGCTACATTTGACAATAAAAAAAAAAATTCTTAAGGAAAGTAGTAATGACATATTTTTAGAGTTCCGTACCCACAGGGTAAAATATTACTAAGGCTGTAACTCATGAACCGTTAGACAGTTGAAATTGACTTTATAGATAACTAGCTGTTTCCCGCAGCTCCGCCTGCGTCAAAAAGTAGCCTATGTTTGACCCCGGGTCTTCAACTATATCCATACCAAATTTCATTAAAATCCGTTCAGCGGTTTGGCCGTGAAAGCGTAACAGACAGACAAACAGACAGAAAGAAAGACAGACTTTCGCATTTATAATATTATTAGTAAGTATATTAGTATATTAGTATGGATTATGGAATCAAAATCCGTTCAGCGGTGGCCGTGAAAGCGTAACAGACAGACAGACTTTCGCATTTATAATATTAGTATGGATGGATGGCACGGAATCCTTTAAGCGCAAATCCCACTCGCACTTGGTTTTATTTTAATTATTCTGTGGTTTGGATGGTTTCAAAATAATCTTGTATTTGCTTATTATTAACTTTATTTCCAACGTACAAGTCAAAATCCAATTTTGAGTACGAAATTCAATTTTCAGAGCGAACTAAACTGTTTATTTCGAATCGGAGGACATCGGAAATCGGAAGGGAGCACAGAAATCGGGAGAAATCGTTGTAAATATCAGTTAGTGTCGTCAGTTTACTTATATTAAGTTTACCACTACTTCCAAAGCGCAAGTGCAGAAGAAGGTGTTGAGTAAAGATCGTGTGATGTTATATTATTAATGTCGAGATGTTTAATAACTTGTGTGATAATTTTACTTTCAGTATAAATAAATAATAATAATATGTATTTGGGTCTTCGCACGTCTAAGTGTTCTCAGTCTAATTTTTATCACATTTTTTGTTCGTTTGTGAATAGCAACTATAAAAAATACATAAAACTGTTTATTGTGATTAAAATAGGAAATCAAACTTATTTTTTGTGTGGGAAAAGATCAAAATCTGTAATGTTAATATCCATACTTAACGACTTTTCCTGTCACCTTTGTTTCAATATAAATGTATTTATTTTGTGTTAGAAATAATTGTTCAAATTTATATCCATACTTCCGTACTAATCCATCCATACTTTCATACTAATCCATATTTCTAATATATAATGCGAAAGACTGTCTGTTACGTCAGGGCTAAACCAGTGGGCCGATTTTAATGAAACTGGGTATGGATATAGTTAGACCCGGGGTCAAACATAGGCTCACATATTTCTTTGTCGACAATACAATACAATACAATACAACTTTATCTTTTTTCAATACTATAACTATATTCTCTTTGTCTACTTTCGGTTAAAAAAAAATTATGTTAATTTAATTATTTTGTACAAAATTAAATAAGCACAAAGGGCAGAATTGATCCTAAAATAAATGTCAACCTCGCTCGACAGGAGACAACCTTTCGATTTACATACAAGTTACATCTCCTATTTCCGTTATCAAGGGAACATACATTTATTTGCTTTGCAGCGTTATGATAAACCGAAATTTGATATTTGGTTTTGTTAAAATTTTGCTTCGTCGACGAAAAGGAAAACACGTAATAATTTTCAGTTACTTTAAATCAAACCAGCTTTTGCCCGCAGCTCCGCCTGCGTCAATAAGTAGCCTTGTTTGACCCCGGGTCTTCAACTGCATTCATACCAAATTTCATCAAAATCCGTTTAGGGGTTTGGTCGTGAAAGCGTAACAGACAGACAGACTACGCATTTATAATATTAGTATGGATAGTCACTACAAATTAATTATCCTAAAGTAGGTTCATGTCAGTTGTTAAATAATTATGTCTAAATTACAAATTGTTAAAAACTGTTTAAATACTGAAAAAAGTTTTATTAAAGTTGTTATGTTTTACAAAAACTTAAAAATAATACTTAACACTACTAAAACCTTATAAAAACTGTGAATGAATGAATGAATAAATTCTTTATTTGATTACTAAAACACACACACACATTACAGTAAAAATAATAATATTATAACTGTGTTTAGGTTTTATGTAACATATTTTATAATTTATTGTTCTGTGTCCAAGGAAGTGTTAAATAAATAAACTAGTGGTTCTGTGAGAACAGTAGACCTCGCTAGCCCTTACAACCACGAAATAACCGATATTTTACCATTTCCCTGCCTTGGGGAAATTTTATGAGAATCGGTTAATAAATGCGACCTGTAGGCGAGAACAGACAGACAGATGGACAAAAGACTTTTCGGCCAGTTGAAACTGAGACGCTTCGCTCGCTCCGTCAATAAATAAAAAACCTTGAAACAAATACTTATTATTGCCTCGATATGCAACTTGAAAACTTTGTCAGGATCTCTTTTCACTTTCAAAAGTTTAGATTCCAGTTATTGTTTTAGAATCAAATTGCTATACCGATTTTGATGAAATTTCTTTTGGATGAAATTTGTATGTCCTTTTAAAACAAAAAAAAAATCTATTCAGAAGTAACGAAATTAAGCATCATGATGATGATGATGATGAAACATAAAAAAAAAATATTCAGCCAAATTGAACAGACTCCATTTTGAATTTTGGAAATTGGTTAAAATTAGTAAAGTTAAAACAAGGAGGAAGAACGTCGTAGACGATCTACGAATACTACGCCATGCTCTACGAATCGCTACGAGACGAGCTACGATTACGAGTTAATATTTCATAGAAAAATTAATATTTTCTTGTTTTTGAGATCGTAACACATGTTACACAAACTTAAATTAAACTTTTTAGGGTTCCGCAGTAAACACGAGGAACCCTTATATTTTTGTTATGTCACTCCGTCTGTCTGTCGTTGGTTTATTTTTGTTACATTTAGGACAAACTATCAAAAATATCTTTTATTGATTTTCGAATAGAAGAAAAATGCTGTTTTGATTATTACTAACAACCTGTGTGGACAGTAAAATGTATGTAATGATTTTTTTATTACTATATCACTAACTAGCGGCCCGTCCCGGCTTCGCACGGGGGGACTTAAGATTTTTTACATAGTTTTACGTTTTATTTATATTTATTCTCAGTTTTTTTATTAATTATTTTCTTCTTAAATAGGAACCTACCTATTTTGTTGTTGTTTGTTTTGGTTGAGGTAAAAGTTTGTTTTTAAATTTTATTTTTTACATTTATTGAAAAATATTTACATCTTTTTTTTTTTTTGTTTTTCTTTGTTGTTTTAAGGTTTTTTTTGTTTTTCTTTATTGTTTTAAGGTTTTTTTTTGTTTTTTTTTGTTGTTTTAAGGTTTTTTTTGTTAAAGTTTTTTGTTTTTTTTAAGGTTTTTTTTTTGTTGTTTTAAGGTTTTTTTTTGTTAAAGTTTTTTGTTTTTTTTTTTGTTAAAGTTCTTTGTTTTATGTGTTTGATCAAATTATCGTAATATTTACATTTTACTTTAAGGCTTCACTGTAAACTATGTTTGCAGTGGTATTTGTAGGTGCTAACAAAACATATTGATTTTTAGGAGATCCTACTCGAGAAAGGGCTACATATAACTGCCCATGAGAAAAGCACTCTTTTCTTAGGTCGACGCCAACAATCGAAAAAGTTTGTCCCTGTGATTTATTTATCGTAAGGGCTTTTTTTATTTATCGATGTCTTCACAGGAAACTAACCTTTTAAAGGATATAGGTAAATCCGTCGGAATCATCGGGATTCGCGGTATGTGAGCGAGCTGTCCGGCCGCGGGCCCAGTGATGATTGTTGCTACAATCACATTGTCTCGTAATTCCCTTATCAAAAGTCTTGTGCCATTGCACATATTGGGAGGGCTTAAATTTCTCAAAAGCATGATAGGAGTACCTCCTTTTAATTTTAGTTCGTGGGGTGGCAAGCCGGCAGGGTTGAGGGAATTTAAAAATTCTTGTGGGTAGTGTACTGCATCTTCGATGTTGCACACAGTGTCAATAGATTTGTAACATTTGAAATCACCTGGTACTTTTTCCATAATCATTCTGTTTATATCATTTACGGAGTCGTTTCTTGGCGACAATATCGCCCTCGAACAGAGCCAATTGAAATTTCGTTCTGTGAGATTTTCAAGAGCCAATTCATTGTCCAACGATACTTGGGAGCTATTTGCAACTGGCGATGGTAGTTTTCCATCTCCAAGTTGAAGTATTTTTTGTGAGAAATTTCCATTGTTGTCGTTACTTAAATGTGCTCTCATATTTGTGCGCAAATTTAGAGTTTTAATTGATTGCCACAAAGGTGATGATTTGAGGCACGCTTTAATAACGTCGGCGCGTGTACCTTTAGTTATAACCGGTAGTGTTTGGCGAAAGTCTCCAGCCAACACAAAGGTTACGCCTCCCATCACATTGCCTGAGTTCCTGAGGTCTTTTAATGTGCGGTTCACAGCTTCCACGTGAGCTCTATGGCTCATGGTACACTCATCCCAAATAATCAGTGAAGTGTCCTGTAAGAGCTTCCCAAGTGGACCATTTTTGCGGATTGAGCATACCGATTGTTGTTCTAATGACACAGACAACGGCAATTTAAAGGTCGAGTGAGCAGTCTTCCCACCATTTAATAGAGTTGCAGCAATGCCAGAAGACGCGACCGCCAGTGCTTTTCTTCCAGATTGTCGTACTTTGGCTAATATTAAATTGGCAAGAAATGTTTTACCTGTTCCGCCAGGCGCGTCCAAAAAAAATAGGCTACCTTTGTTGTTGATCACACTTTCAATTATAGCATCGAACGCAATTTTTTGATCTGCCACCAACTTGGGTACATTTGAGTTGACATATACTGATAACTCGTTAACATCGTATGTAGAGCTCGATAAGGCATTAACTACATTTTGTAGGGGGCGATTCGGAGAGGGTAACCCAAAGTCTACCAAATTTTTATCGTTCAGTTCTAAAAGTTTATTTTCGATCTGTATCAAGCCTTCATTATAAACATCAAAATCTTGTTGACCTCTTTCTTGGGCTATATGTCTGATATCTTGACACAAATCGTTTTTAAAAGTGTTCCATAATTTGAGAGGTTCCGAGGGGAAACAAAATAATAGAATCACCACAAACAATTCTCTCAGCTTAAGCGGACATTGGGATATTGAAGCTTCTCTCAAAGTTATTTCCCATTGGTTATCATTTTCCAGCAAACCTCTATCTCGGCAAGCGGCTCGGTAAGTTTCTTTAACAATTCCCTCAACTGTTTTTAAATACTGGAATGATGTTGGGCCACGTACATGATGAAGTAGTATCCTGAGATAAAAACATTCTAACTGTGAAGGATGAATGCTGTACACTCTTCCCAATGCTGCACCTTTTTTTTATGCCGGGGTGTCCAACTACGTCTTGGCCACGCTTCCTTCTAGAAAATTTATTGTTTGCCCATGTATAGTAATGAGGGACTTCGTGATAGAGTAGTGTTCTAGCAAACCCGTCACTGCTGCACAGGTCAAAAAAGGCAGTGAGTGTCGTTTTAGGTGGATTTTCAACAATATTTTGTATATTTTCCGCTGAGAAGTATACTCGTTGTCCGTTCTCTAAGTGTACCGCTAAGTGTACTACGGTAGGGTGTCTGTCATGTATAGGAAACTCTAACAATCTCTACACTGCTTCAGATGTACTGATGTATCGGCCGTTTAAATATTTTTCAACTTCGTCATGAGCATTTCTGACACTGAAAGTGGCTTGATCCGATCCTTTATTAATGTACTTACATATGTACTTAATTGCTTGTACGGAATGACAATATTCAACGTTTATGTGAGCGTTAAAAGATCGGCACAATATTGGGCAATATGGAACGATCCATCTGTTGTCAATGTTGACTATTCTTCCTCGCACATTCAAGGTAGCGACCTGCCCTCCGTTGTCGATGTCGCGTCGTCGATAAACGGGATATCCGTCCTCACCGGTCTCGGTTTGAGTTACAAAACGTCGTGGGTATTTTTTTGAACAAATGCCATTTTTCATGCACGGCGAAGTCAAATTTTCTTCCCCACATGGTCCATGTACCATATTTTTTGTGACTATTTCGAACAACTCTGGATCTTCATCTTTATTAGGTAGCTCGGCAACTATTATGTCATCAATTTCATCGGGCTGTATTTTTGTGTCCAGCCAAAATAACATATGACAATGCGGCAATCCTCTTTTTTGCCACTCTACAGTTACCATAAAACATTTAACCGGCCCAAAAATCGCGTCTTTTGTGATTATGTTTATAATTTTTTTCATTTTTAAGTGAAACACTCGAGCAATGATGTCATGCCGATCGAAAGATCGCTGACCGGGAAAAAGTTCTTGCTTTATTTCTTCCCATTCCGGATTACACGTAAAAGTTATAAAAAGGTCAGGCCTTCCATAATTGCGCACATATGTCATAGCATCTTGCGTCTTTTCGTGGAGATACCTCGGTGACCCGGTAAATGACGACGGCAAAATGACATGTTGACCTAAATTGGCGGCATTTACACCTGCGTCTTGGTTTAAAGCATCCCTCAAATGAATATAGTTATCCGCTCTAAGCTTTTGTTGGTTTCGGGAAATAAAATTTAACCTCTCTGAAATCATCTTCGCCATCATATCAACACAATACTGATTAAACAAATCTTTGTAATAATGCAGTGTGTTAAAACAGTTCGTCCTAATCATTAAACGGTAGGCATAATATTGCATACATGACACTGTCTTATTTCGTAATGCATTCTGCTGAGGAATATTCACATAATATCCGTCGTCTCCTGTTACATATATAAGTGGATATTGTAACGGATCGTAAGCGCGGTGCAATTCCGACACTCGTTTTAGTTGTCCGTCTCTACCATGCAGCACAATATCCCTGGGTCCTTTGTCTTCGTCGACCAACAGAACGGCCACTTCATTTATGGAAGGAGCGTTATATCTGCCTTGGTGTTCTGCCTGAGGTGTGCGATCAGAGTGAATGATTAGTTTTAAACTTTCCGGGTTGTTAAGTTCGATACTATGCTTGAAACTTCGTACGTATATATTGTGGCTATTTAATACGGTCTGCAATTCGTTAATCAAATCATTTTTTAGCGTAGGGGCCATGTTTGCTCGCAAAGATAGTTGGTCAGCTTCTGAAATAAAATATATTTGCAGAAATTGAGGGTTTTGTCCTGCTGGTGGTAAGAGGCTACCTATAAGATGGTAGACTTGTCCTTCTACCTTAAAGGTGGGCATAAAATTTCCCTCTCTAATTTCTTTTGCCCCAAACGAAGTCATCTGAAAAAGACTATTGTATCTACGTGCATTGTTCAAAAAATGCGCAGAAAGTGTGTGATTATTAGTCAATAGGCTTTTTATTGGTTCTGGTGGCTCTGTTATATTAGGAAGAATAACTTTTCCAGACGCGCAACACATACCGTTCGCTTCATCATTCCATTTTTTTGCACAACATCGCGGGCAAACCTTATTCATTGCTCCGATTTGGATGCTGTTTTGATGAGCATAATCAATTTGTGGATCGTAACTGAATGCCGATCTATTGCTATGAGCTAAAACTCTATTACGCGTCCTAGTTGTTAAAGAATGTTGTCTTTCTCTCTGTGCAATAAGTCGCTGCGAGCGTTCGGCGCTAGATTCCCTGGCACGTGTTTGCGAGTTCCTAACTCTATTTTCTGCAAGGCGCTGCGAGCGTTCAGCACTCGATTGTCGTTCGTGTAGTTGTGATGATCGGGTATTTTGTGCAATAAGTCGCTGCGAGCGTTCGGCGCTAGATTCCCTGGCACGCGTTTGCGAGTTCCTAACCCTATTTTCTGCAAGGCGCTGCGAGCGTTCAGCACTCGATTGTCGTTCGTGTAGTTGTGTGATCGGGTATTTTGTGCTGAAAGACGAAGCGCACGTTCGGCGCTTGATTCCCTTGCACGTCATTGTGACATTCTGTCACTATTTTGAGCAAGGCGGTGCAAGCGTTCGGCGCTAGATTCGCTTGCACGTGATTGCGACGCATACGCTCTCTGATTTGCGAGACGATCAAAATTTTCAGAAACTGATTCTTCATCACGTCGTATTTTTGCTAATCTCGCTTGAGAGCAACTTTTAGATAGTTGAGACCTTTTTTTTCTTGGCATATTGATGAATTTTTTTTTTATTAGATAAAAATAAGAATAGAAATTAGGATATTTTAATTTCTATAGAAAAATATATAGAGAATAAGAATAGAATTTAGGATAAATACTTACTATGGAAAATAAGGGTATAAGTAAGAATAGAATTTAGGATATTATAGCAGTAAAGCCTGAATGAACAATTTATAATTAGTTCTGAAAAGAACTTTTTTACTCGAACAAAAAATGCAAGTTAAATAGTCTACAAAATGTTTAAGATCGGTTACGTGACACGTCTGCTGCGTAGGGAGCCGACCGCGCGAATGAGCCGCGCGGCTACCTATCTCACTGATCTGACCTCCCCTCCCCCGCACCGCTGCGTTGCCCGGCTGGCTAGTCACTTCACGCCGCGCGCCGCCCCGCGCCTTTTTTATGTATTTTTGAAATAGTAGGTAAGTACTTACCTAATAGGTATCTTTTGGATGAATTAATAGTCTTAAGGTAACCGATTGAACAATTCAAAAGTTATCTAGAGCAAACTTTTATAAGGATTGAACCATTCATTAAAACGATTGTTATGGGTAAACTATAAAAGGTAGACATATGCTCTGGCGGACTTTTTTAAAAATAATGTTAAGATGAACAATTCATCCATAGAGCATTTTTGTATAACTTTAACTATATGCTCAGCGCACGCCACGGAAGGCCTCAGAAACGATACTTTTCCCCCGTTTTTAAAACATTTTTGGTTACTGCTCCACAACTATAGGACCTAGCGTGATATTATATAGCCTATGTTACTTCTGAATAATGCAGCTTTCTAATGGTGAAAAAATTATTGCAATCGATCCAGTAGTTTTTGAGTTTATTCATTACAAACATACAAAAATACAAAAATACAAATCTTTCCTCTTTATAATATTAGTATAGATTTAAACAAAATGCAAAAGGTGATGTTAATTTGCAGTAAACAAAAGCTGAATAGGACTAGACCCTTAGATACTGTGAGCCAATACTGCGTGAATCGGAATAGTTCCCAATAAAAATTTCAGGCGGTAGTTTGTAATCTTATGACATCAAAGACAAATGTTAACTTAGTCTGCCTGCGACCATGAACGCTGTAAAGTGTTTGAAACGTCAGGTGTAAATAAATAAGTAATAAACGCGATAAAAACCGTATTAAAATAGTTTAATTTAATGAATAGGACTTTTAGCGGGAAGCTGTGAAAAGCATTATCGGCGCTGTATTTTATTTTACAAAATTTGTGTGTTTTTTTTTGAGTGTTTGTGCATAATAATGGCGAATTATTATTCGCAAAGTGTTCGATAACAAGCGTGAGTGTTGGGAAGTGATACAGTGTTCGATTTATGTGATTTCCTCGCTTGTTGCCAAAAGCTCCTAGAAATCGCTAAGTGTCTACCACTTCACTTAGCCTGACTCGACTTGATTATGACTTGAATTGACTTTATACTTGTTTGATTAAACAACTTTATTCAAAAAAAAATATTTGTTACTGGCTAAATACGAAAGTAAGAGCCAAATTGAAAAAGAAAAAAAGAAGCGCTGTATATTTCTGCAACACACTGTGTATCTCAAACTTGTTTGAAATCCCCAAAAGAGTAATATTTTACGAAAGAAAGTTGGTTTATTTTAAGAAAATACAACTTGCTATTCTCTCAACTAACTTGAAATATTAGAATTTTGATTATTCAGAAATTTTTGTACGTATGAAAATTTACAGTGTATTTTTCATATCCACATTACATACTTTGTTTAGTTGTTTCCAGTTTGGTTAGGACATTGCAGGCTTGAATCACCTGATTTTCTGATTCCGTGCTTGGGATGGTACTTTACGGCGTTAGTTTTGACTTGCATCTTGTTCTTTTAAAGGAACCACGTTAGAGTTTAAGAGGTGGTTAACCGATATTAAAGGATGAATAAATAAGTAACGGTTAGAAGAATCTCTAGTTAAGGAGCTCTATAGTTCATTCATTCATTCATTCGATAGCCGAGCTCGGCACGCGCGACCCGTATTGGATTGGTCGCCATTTAGGGGCATTTTCAATCTCGACTATTCCGTGTTTTGGAACATACGCTAAGTCTTTGGTCTCGGTTGTTATTTATTTACTTTATTCATGTACACAATAAAAATGCAAAGGATTATACATAAGATATAGATGGCAGTCGTAAGTCTGTGTCAGATACCTTTATTTTTTTCACAACTAGTATGCAAACAGGCGTACGGCCCACGTGGTGGTAAGTGGTTACCGTAGCCTATGAACGCCTGGAACATCGGAGATGTCACGAGCGCGTTGCCGACCTTTAAGAAGCCCTTTTTGAAGGCTCCCATGTTATAGTCACTAGGCAGCCTGACAATTCTGACAGTGTTGGCCACTAACACACATCGGGACATGTTCCTGTTGCTCTGATTTCTCGATTACGGTAGTCAGACGGCAGTCGCTCCATTGTAATAACCAGTGCCGCCAAATTTAGGAGCATGACCCTAGGGTCCGAAACGTGAGCAACTAATTGGGATAGATAGATATACACTTTATTGTACCAATTACAAAAATTAAAATTGAAAGTAATACATTTAGAAAATTGAGTACAAAGGCGGACTTAGCGCTATTGCAATTTCTTCCAGCCAACCTTAGGGTAGATACGTTATAAAGTGAAAACAAACAAAAGGCGGTACAGTAATGAAATACTTAAACTATCATCCTTACACAACAGTCAATAAATAAAGCTACAATCAATTAATACATACTATACCTTTAAAGAATATATACATATCATATACCTACATACAACATACAATAATAAAAATAAAAGAAGAGAAAAGGTGACTAACGATGAGCTAGATCAGCTTCAATTGAAAAGAGATAATGTTTTCCCACTTGATTTTTGAAAGATAAAATTGTTTTAGCCTTTTGTTTTTCAACTGGCAAAGCATTCCATAACTGAGCAGCCTGGGAAAACTCTCTCATGCGGAGAAGGTAAAGAAGAATCAAATTAATAGTTTAAATTTATTTTTAACTAAATGTTTCCCGCAGCTCCGCCTGCGTCAAAAATTATTTTATTATAGTAGCCTATGTTAGAGCCCGGGTCTATAACTATATTCATTCCAAATTTCATCAAAATCCATTCAGCGGTTCGGCCGTGAAAGAGTAACAAACAGACAGACAGAAAGACTGACTTACAGAATATATGATACTAGCTGTTTCCAGCAGCTCCGCCTGCGTCAAAAAGTAGCCTATGTTTAACCCCGGGTCTTCAACTATATTCATACCAAATTTAATCAAAATCCGTTCAGCGGTTTGGCGGTGAAAGCGTAACAGACAGACAGACAGAAAGACAGACAGACAGACAGACTTTCGCATTTATAATATTAGTATGGATTAGTATGGATACAAATATTCAATCGCCATACATTGAAACCCGCCAAATTCCCTGGTTACTACTGGTTACTCACAATACAAAGTAATTGTTACGCCATTTATCGAAAATATAAGATTTTTTTTCTTTTTCCTAAACTTTAGCCTGCATGAATTTATGGTTTTCATTAAATTAAATTCGGTCTTTATTGCGTTTCTCAGAGTTAAGGCAAGGGTAAAAGCTAATGTTTTTTTTTTCTTTTTTCTAAATCTTGCAATCAGTCTTAAGACTATAAGGCTTTTGCATTCCCACTGGGGAACCTCTTCTCTCTCGATATTAACTTTTTAAGGATGGTTGTCAGTTGCAAAATCCATTATGGCATGGGTCCTCAGGCGCCTCTTATGAGCTGGCTTAGCTAGGCAGATGGCCAGTTGATTAGGGGCCTTTCCAGTCTTCGTTTGTAACTGTTTGCAGCTACAATTACTTCCTCATTCACCGTTTTGAGATATTCATGAACCTCTGAGTTCATAATGAACTACGGTGCCTTTGCGATGGTCTTAAGGATAGCATTTTGTGCCCTCTGGATGATGTTTATGTTAGAGGCGGCAGCAGAGCCCCAGAGTTGGATCCCGTAAGTCTATACCGGCTTCAATATTGTCTTATACACCAGTAGTTTGTCAGTGCTGAGCACAGAATTTTCACCCAGCAGCCACTGCAGATTTCTCATTCCACGTAAACGGGCTCGTTCAAGATTTGTCGGCTTGTCCGGGTTGTCGTCGTTAGTAAAAAAGCCTTGGATTTATTTGAGAAATATCAATCCTTGTCGTCTCGTCTTCAGACCAAAGTGAAATCCTTTTTTCGTCCGTCAGTCAGTCTTGATTTTTATAGTCATAAAGTCATGTCAATAAGGACGCTGGAGGCAACATCCCCATTTAACCTTAAAATTAAAAGTTAATGTAAAAAAATCATTCTTACCTCAAAGTTGACTTTCCCACTCTGCTTGTGTTTGATAGTATTAAACACATAATGAGCGTACTGCGTCGCATCTGCAACGAAATTATTTCTGTTAGTCCCTGATCATTTGACAGATATCTCTTTAGACTCATCATCGTTTCGTGTAGGTTACATTGTCTATCGACCATGTGTACCTAGTGTCAGAGTTGTCGGAACCGCTTCTCGACCTCTGATGTGGTTCCTTTAACGACTACCAAATGGCAGCCGGGACCAACGGCTTAACGTAATTATCAGACAATCAGGTGATTCAAGCCTGCAATGTCCTAACCAAACTGGAAACAACTAAACAAAGTATGCTTCCGGTGGGAATCGAACCCACCACCCTCGGGTCGAAGGCGAACGCCTTAACCAATGGACCACGGAGGCAGACTAAGACCCGTTTTCCATACCTACCATAACCTAACCTACTTCCTGTCATAAAGTCGTATTTTGATACTGACTCGTTTCTATCACAAGGTCTCGCGTATTCTCGGTTTCGTCTTCAGTTGTGTGGATTCCAGAGGTTTGGCTTTTCTACTTTTGTCCACTTCACCCGGTCTTTGGCATCCTTGATTTTAAAACCTTCACCGTTCAAGCGTTTCTCTGTTGCATCCTCATCTTACTCTGCAGAATCTAGGGTACGCTTACATTTGGCGTAAGTAAAAACATTTGAACTTATAACTTCTTCTGAGCGAGTAGACTCTGGCAGTTGCTTGTTGACTCAATAACTCAACTTATACGCCCAATAACACAGCTACAACGATTTTTTTTGGCTCGCCCCTTCAGACTCTGTTGGTTGGTGGTCCGTTTCTACACAGTAAGTCGGCCATTCGGGGCGCTGGTCGCATACCTCGACGATTGATGTGACTTCTCTAACACTATTACTAACAACATGTCTTTCAAAATTAAATACGTAATGACACTTGTTTCCCACATAATATGCCTGTTTCCACGAAATGTAGCCATACCTTCGCAGGCAGAGTAACAAGACCTAATTAATAAACAAAAAAATACGCACCTCCAAGTGGAAAGAACTGACAAAATATGTGTTTGAAGGCATCTTCATCAACCACTCCTGACGGACACTCCTGGAACAAACAAACATACAATAATCCATACTAATTTTATAAATGCGAAAGTCTGTCTGTCTGTCTTTCTGTCTGTCTGTTACGCTTTCACGGCCAAACCGCTGAACGGATTTTGATGAAATTTGGTACGAATATAGTTGAAGTCCCGGGGTCAAACATAGGCTACTTTTTGACGCAGGCGGAGCTGCGGGAAAAAGCTAGTATTATAAATGCGAAAGTCTGACTGTCTTTCTGTCTGTATGTAACCGCTAAACGGATTTTGATAAAATTTGGTATGAATATAGTTGAAGACCTGGGGTCAAACATAGGTTACTTTTCGACGCAGGCGGAGCTGCGGGAAACAGCTAGTCATTTATAAAGGATAAAAGTCTGCCCATTTCGCCAATTGGCAGAGTTTGAGAACAGTAACATTTTTAAAGTTCATATTTTACTACCGCAAGTGCGAGCTCATGTGTGTAGTATCGTGGTTTAGAATTCTCATATTTACTGTGAAAGTAATACTGTTCATATTTAAGGCAATCACCGTAGCAGTATGTGTGTGTAAGTACCTGCTACAGTTCCCTTCGGACACTTTTTCATTGGCGTTTCTTCGTGTCGACTTTGTATCTAGTTGTTATATGTGATATCGATGGGCTCAAGTTTGGAATTACTAATAATCAAAAAAAATATGGATATGACGAGTTTGGGCAGGAGCACCACATGACATCAACTTCTCCAAAGTTATCCATAACCCATTTTTATTTTTTTTATTTTTTTTTAGTTCTTTATTTCATAAAAAACAGTACATAACAACTTTTCACAATCTGCCAAACTGCGATGCAGTTTGTCGGCAGATTTATTCTCTTTACTCATTAGCAATAATTCCTCCTCAGTCCTGCCATGTTCCCCTCATGACCTGTTCATGAAAACGTCATCTATTGATATAGCCGAGGACGGGCTTGGGCAGGATCACCACATGACATCAACTTTTCCAAAGGGACTCTACGCGTTGGCTCCAAATCCCCGCGTAAGCCTCTGAAAGGACCCCGTAAAGCGCAAGCGAAAAAAAAAAATTATAAAATGTAGTAATCACGGAGCATTTAATATGTATTTATGTAAAGTATATAATGACAATGTAGTGCCTTCTTTATTAATCTCTTCAGTGGTTAAGGCGTTCGCCATCGACTCGGAGGTCGTGGCTTCGATTCCCACGGGACACAAACTTAGTTTATTTTGATTAAAATTAAATAATCGAGGTATAAAATTTTACATTGTATAATTTGCATTCCTATTGTATCCATACTAATATTATAAATGCGAAAGTCTTTCTGTCTGTCTGTCTGTTACGCTTTCACGGCCAAACCGATGAACGGATTTTTCCCGCAGCTCCGCCTGCGTCAAAATGTAGCCTATGTTTGACCCCGGGTCTTCAACTATATTCATACCAAATTTCATGAAAATCCGTTCAGCGGTTTGGCGGTGAAAGCGCAACAAACAGACAGAGAGACAGACTTTCGCATTTATAATATTAGTATGGATATGAATTTAAAATCACTCTACATATAACACTTAGTATGGCAAATAAATAAGTTCTAGTGTCCGTTCTGTACGTTAGTAATATTAATAAAAGAGATGATACCTGTTTAAATCCTCGGTACATCAGTTTGATCTCGTGTCTAGTAAAGCGCGTGGAGCGGGCTAGGGCTCCGAGGGGCTCCGGGCGGTGCCTCGTCGGTCCGCAGGTGGACTCCTCGCATTCTTCCTCTGTAACAATGAGATTGTTAATTTTGAGAGCATACTTTTTTTTTTATACAATTAAGTAGGCAAACAAAACAGGCAACAAAACAGGCAAACAAAAAAGTCGTACGGCCCACCTGATGGTAAGTGGTTACCGTGGCCTATGAACGCCTGCAACACCGGAGATGTCACGAGCGCGTTGTCGACCTTGAAGGAATTTTTCACGCCCTTTTTGATGGCTCCCATGTTATTAGTCACTAGGGAAAACTATGGCAGAGAGTTCATTTCATAATCGCAGTGTTTATACATAGGGCGCACTGTAAGTTTCCGGAACTGGCCACTTACATAAGCAATATTTAAAAATTTATTGCAACATTTGAAAATAGAACTCTTTGGCTGTAGAATGCAGTTTGTTTCATCTGACTGTCTTTTGTTTTTACCTTGTGGCGCCATTTAAAAAATTGTGTGTCTGCATCAACATGGATTTAACTCGGGAAAATTTTCGTAGTATGATTTTCTACGATTTTAAGTGTAATTTGACAGCTCAACAGAGCATCGCTCGGCTTGAAACAGCTTTTGGCAATGAAGCACCATGCAAGACAACTGTTTATAGCTGGTTTGCAGAATTCAAGCGTGGTCGTATCAATCTCAGTGACGAATCTCGCGATGGTCGGCCGTCCACCGCTGTGACCAACAAAAACATCAATGCTGTGCGCCGTATGATTGAAACAGACAGGCATGTGACCTACCATGAAATTCGCGCATCCTTAGAAATAGGCATGAGTCAAATACAATTAATCCTACACAAACATTTGGGTGTGAGAAAGCTGTGCTCGCGGTGGATCCCACACAACTTGACCGAGGCTCAAAAAACGGACCGCGTCACTTGGTGCAGTGCCATGCTTACCAGATTCAACGAAGGTGCGTCAAATTTGGTGTGGGACATAGTAACAGGTGACGAAACATGGATTTATTGCTACGATCCCAAAACAAAGCAGCAATCGAGCGTATGGGTCTTTTAAGATGAGCCGAAACTAACCAAAGTGGCGCGCGTGAAAAGTGCATCTAAGCGGATGATTGCTTCTTTTTTTAATAAAACTGGACACGTGGCTACTGTTGCTTTAGAGAATCGTCGTACAGTGAATAGTGACTGGTACACGACCATTTGTTTGCCGGAAGTTATTGACGAACTCCGTAAAAATAACCGTAAACGCCGTATCATCCTGCACCACGACAATGCTAGTTCTCACACGGCCAGACAGACAAACGACTTTTTGAAGGCGAAAAATGAGTCATCCTGCATACAGTCCCGCCCTGGCACCTTGTGACTTTTTTCTGTTCCCAAAAATTAAGAACCAATTACGCGGTCAACGATTTTCATCATCAGAAGAGGCTGTCGAGGAGTATGAAAAACACGTTTCAGAGGTCACCACAGAGGAGTGGCACAAAAGTTTTCAAAACTGGTTTCATCGAATGAAAAAGTGCATAGACGCCAAGGGAGATTATTTTGAAAAACAATAAATTAATTTTGTACCTTTAATAGTATTTTTTCATATTCATTCCGGAAACTTATAGTGCGCCCCACGTATATAGCATAATATTATAAAAAAAATATTGCTTAGGTAGTTTTTATTAGTTAAATTTTAATTAATCATATATTTTTTCTTCATAATCCAAGCGCGTTTACGTTTCGGAGCCTAGGGTAAGCTGAAAGTCATGTTCCTAGATTTGTCGGCACTGATTATCAATGTTAATGTTATGTTGTTTATTTATGTCAGTATATATGAATCTTTAAAGGAACTCAAAACCCTATAATTTGCATTATGGTTTTTTTTTTATATCTCTAATGAATTATAAAGACTGTGCCTGCATGAGACACTTTATTTTGCCCGCGGCTTCGCATGCTCCCTTACTTACTACTTATAGATTAATTTTTCTACGGTAACTTTCCGGCTCGGGCTAATTATTGCCAGAACCCAGAATGTTTTAACAACTGAGCAATATTCCAGCTCGGAGTTGGCTACTAAGCGAAACAATAGTGGCGTCATGACGGTTGTCAAAACGCTTTACTTTAGGGCAGCCAAATACTGGCGGATTAAATGAATAAATAATCAACTTCTTTTGTGTTGATTAGCTTAAACTCGGACATTGTTTTTCCAGAAACATGCCAGCTATATACCGCTTTCCGTGGCTGACATGAGGTTTTGTTCTATGCAGTTCACTGGGCAAGAGGGGCATGATAATAGATACGGCAATTATTTGGATAGCATGTCCTGGGCTCCTCAGATGGCCGTAGTTAGCAAAAAACTATTTGCTGCAGCTGCTTCTATCAGGAGAAACAGAAATTTTTTCACGATTGAGACTAAAATCATGCTAGCACAATCTCTACTCCATCCTATCCTGGGCTATGCCGACTCGTGCTATCCTGATCTCACTCAAGAACAACTGAACAAACTTGAGCGTCTTCAAAACTTTTGTATTAGGTTCATATTTGGCTTACGCAAATATGATCACATTTCAGCTCTTCGCACGCAACTCAAGTGGCTCCCCATCAGACTTCGTCGTAATTTACACATCCTTTCCCTTCTATACTAAATTCTGTTTAATCCTTTTACACCTGTGTATTTACAAGAACGTTTTAAATTTCTCAGTGAGA
This sequence comes from Euzophera pinguis, assembly GCA_947363495.1. Classification (NCBI taxonomy): domain Eukaryota; kingdom Metazoa; phylum Arthropoda; class Insecta; order Lepidoptera; family Pyralidae; genus Euzophera; species Euzophera pinguis. The sequence continues at coordinate 7,280,319 of OX376182.1, forward strand.
TCAATAACCGCGACGTGCGTAGCGCTAATTCCCTTCGTTTGGCGATTCCTGACCACTCTTCTCGTTTCTATTCAAAGTCCTTCACAGTTCAGGCTAACCTACTTTGGAATGCATACATAAGGCACAAACTATTACTTCGTCCAAAGATCAGGTTAAGTCTCACTAGCTTTCCGAGGTTGAATAATCCTCTCTTATATTGTGATAAGGCTGTTATTAACTTCTTACATATATTGACAGTATTTATTTGTAAGGTTATTCTTATTATTTATATATATATAAGTATATTATATGCGTCTTAATGTAGGCATGTACATTTGAGCTTTCTGCACCGCCTCACGCAAGTATTTTTTTACCGCAGCTTATTTCTACCCTAAGGTTGGCTGGAAGAAATTGCATTAGCGATAAGTCTGCCTTTGTACCCATTTAGTTGTATTGAATGTAACTATGCAGCAATAAAATTTTCATTTATTCATTAGGTTTATAATGGATCTATACGTAACCATGAATGAATTAATAATGAATTAACTTCTTCTATGCCTATAGAATTGGTAAGTCGATTGATTTTCCTTTGCCACATGAGTAGAGACATTGAAAAATAGGTCTTCAGGACACCCATTCTCGCATTTTTAGTGATAAATTCGTTTGCGAGTATTTCCGAAAAAAATTGCAGAAGTACTTATAGTTTTTCTGTAGTTAGCCGCCATCGTGAAATTTCAAATTCGACTTATCTCTACGGGCTCGAGAATCGACCCCCTGATGTGCCCTAAGAAAAATACATTCGATACAAAAATATGAGATAAATAGCGACGAAAAAGTCTGTCATGTTCGGTCGCCCTGCAGCCGTCACCTTCCGTCCATCATTAATCACTCCCCAAACTCCGCGACGCCTCCCTCAATTATACATTAGATACAGAATGTAGAGAGAATATCAGCAGCCATCATAGGCATTAACATTAGTCCTTCATTTAGGGAATCAAAATATATTAGTGACGTATTTTTTCTTTTGTCAATTGAGCGATAAATTATGAAGATATGACGCATCAAAGTTTAGGAGTGGGGGCTCGGGACGTCACATATTGCGAAAAAGTGTAGCACACTGTGACGTCACACGGAACTTTAAGGCGCCATATCATAACCATTATCGTTTAATTTTCAAAAGAAAAAATACGTCTCAAATATTTTTTGACTATCTTACTGACGGACTAATTATATTTTTTTATGAAACTAGCCTATTTTAAAAGGATTCTTTTATTATGGACCTCGATGGTCGAGCGCGACACGCGTATCTGTAGCGAATGTGTCACGCGACGGCGTGACGCGACCCGTTTTGGATTCGTGGCATTTTCTTTCTCGAGCTCCTCTGAGCTTCGTAAGGCACGTTAAATAGTTGGTTCCGGTTGTTCTCAATGGCAGTCGTTAGGCTGTGTCCATCCATCCATACTTATCCATACTAATATTATTAATTCGAAAGTCTGTCTGTTACGCTTTCACGGCCAAATCGCTGAACGGATTTTGATGAAATTTGGTATGAATATAGTTGAAGACCCAGGGTCAAACATAGGCTACTTTTTGATGCAGGGAAAACAGCTATTTAAGAATAAATAAATTAATAATATTTCGTTCGGGGTGAACAACAAAAACACAGCTGTACTCTTCATAATTTGGTTTAGACTGTCTACACATGATCGATCATGATACATTGTCTTGTGTAAGGGGCAGCCCTAAATGGATAACGCCCCTTATTTCTTATTTTTATCAAACCAAGATATATATCTATTATATCTTATCATTGATCTTATTCTTTAGCAAAACTATATGTACATTCAATGATAACTACAAACTATACATTTTTAATACCAACATGACGATATCTGTTAAACCCAAAGGTTGACTGTTAGATAATGCTTTTAGCATTAAGTTCGCCTAATGTGCTATACAACTGTATTATGTACAATTAAGTTTAAATAAATAAATTTAAATTATATGAAATCATTATAAAACACAACACAAAGACAGGAAACTTACCAAAATGAAAGACTTGTTAATTAACATATAAATATTTAAAGATTGTAAACTGCATTTGTGGTCCATGTCTGTCGTGGTTCCTTCAACGATCAACAAATGGCAGCCGGGACCAACGGCTTGACGTGCCTTCCGAAGAACGGAATTATCTTTATTATCAGACAATCGGGTGATTCAAGCCCGCAACGTCCTAACCAAACTGGTAACAACTAAACAAAGTATGCTTCCCGTGGGAATCGAACCCACGATCCCCGGGTCGAAAGCGAACACCTTAACCACTAGACCACGGGGGCAGTTGCAATAAAGGTTGAAAAAATATATAATACATCGTTCCTCATGTCTTCATAATTTTTAATTTCATAACCACCCTTCTCTACATTTTCATTTAAACATCATTTCATATTTTTTTTATCCGCATTGTTATCACGTCATTTCATCACATTCCATATTCCTTTCGTAAGAGCAACAGCACTACTTCTATTTTGTGTATTTTTTAATATAATTACCCAACCTCTTTTATAATAATTGATTAATATGTGGAAATCATTAATAAAATAAACATAGTTCTGTAAAGTCTCGGATTTGTGCATTAACACTGAAGACTCTACCACAACACTCCTATCATCTACTTCTTGTGGCCCCGAAATAGCCGAGCTGGGATGCATGCCACAAACTTACGCGCCATTTTGAAGCCTACTATTCAAAAGATAGTCATAAAGACTAACAGGCTATTCATGGGACTTGAGCTTTTCAGAGCTTTTGAAACATGACACACCAGGGAGCTTTTAGTCGGTGAATGAGCTTTCAAAACTTATGTAAAATACATAGTTTTGTTAGGAAAGTTTCAATTTTGTAAGCTTTTAGCTCTTGTTTGACCACAGCGAAATCAAAAAGAAGGTTTATGATTTTGACTGATACCATATCTGAAAAACATAACTTTTTGTAGCTATTTCGTGTCCCACTGTTGGGCAAAGGCCTTCCATCTTTTCTTCCATACATAGCCCTGATAACTGCCCTGTAGTGCTATTTTGGAATGATTTTTATTCGGAGACCTATGTTTGAAATGCACGACTCATTATCGAATAAAAATTATTCGATACTAAACAAAAATTATTCAACATGCCTATTTCGCAGTCACACTATAAAAATAGCTATTTAGTAAAACTAGCTATTTCTAATTTTTATCGAACTCTTATGTTATCGAACAAAACAGCTCGGTTAAAATGGCATTCATTTTACGTCTCTCGTCTAAATATACTTCCATGTACTCGTCAAATCAGGTATTTTTTATTTTACGTGGAATTAATAAAATATGTTACATTATCTTTGTATCCGGTAAGATGGACAAAAAAATTTACTACCTAATAGATATGGTAACATGTAGATATGGTAACATATAGATAAAATCTTTATTGCATAACACCTATAACACATAATATTATGTTACATATTAGGTATTTTTTCCTTCTTTACTAAAGAACGGCTTAACCGATTTTGATGAATGAACTTTAGTAGAATAGAATATATCTTTATTGAGAAAGCTATCACGTAGGTACGTAGCAGTACTTTCATACTAATAACTATCTTGTCGTAGTGGGACAAGGCGGTAAATATTGCACATAATTCTAACAAACGTCAAAATAGCTAAAAGGATTCTAAAAAATTGAGGACCTCTAAAAATCTAAAATTGAGAAAAAGTATCTTCAAAGCTTAGTTCAGTCGACCCTACACAGCCTGGCGTAAAAGCTAATCTACCCTTGACCTTCACTAACGCAACCAGATCGCAGTCTAGTCCAACGGCTTAACGCACCTGCAGAAGCATGAAATCATCAGTTTTATGATTTCGTGTTACGTCGACTGCCTCCGTGGTCGAATGGTTAAGTGAGTTATATTCCCACGGGAAGCATACTTTGTTTAGTTGTTTTCAGTTTGGTTAGGACATTGCAGTCTTGAATCACCTGATTGTCTGATAATAAAGATAATTCCGTGCTTCGGAAGGCACGTTAAGCTGTTAGTCCCGGCTGCCAACTAACCACGAAAGGCCGAGAGGTGGTTCCGAACAACCCTGACACCAGGATGTACATGGTCGATTGCCAATGTAACGTACACGAAATGATGATCATTAATAACAAACAATCAGGTGATTCAAGCCACCAATATCCTATTACACTGGTAATGTATTCGTAGGAAGCAGTTATAAATTACAGTGAACATACGTGTGACTACAAAGAAGTGCGAGTACAGTAGGCTACATAAAAGAGTATTCGAAATTTCACGAAGTTTTGTTGAGTAGAAAACGCTATTTTTATAAAAAAAATCCCATACGTATATAATTACTGTTAGTGAATGTTTTAGTGTTGGAAAATGTTTGTAAACGTTTTCTAACGGTAGTGTGGAAGCACCATTAGGGTTAAAAGTGGTACCAAGATGACGAACAGTTTAATAATTTAATTGCCGATTCAATTCCTTCCGCTCAAATCATTAAAACGGTATATTATCATAAAATTACACAGTATTAAGTGCGTATAATGTCTTTATACTTGCGACGTTTCAACCGTGTTGCAACGGCCGTGGCTAAGGATCGACTGGCTTAGCATTTCTACAGCTCTTCCAGCGGAATTGTCTTGCACCTGAATATTTTGATTTCTCCAAGTACCGTCACAAAACACACTAGTAAATATAATAAATATTAAATATTTATTCGGCCGTTTCATTATTCCCCTGCTGTTTATGTGGCTTCTTACTGGGTTGGTAGAGTTAAATGCGATCGACATGCAAAGAATTCCCCTGTCACACATTTACATGTGGCTTACTGTACACTCAAAAGCTTTGTTCTCTCACAGAGGGGCGCAAATTAGAAAACTGTGTTCCGTGCTCAAATTAAAACAATCCGGAGGTGTCAGACACTGGCGTCAGACACTAGTGTCGGCTCTTCAGACACTCCGAGTGAAACTGAAATAGAGGAGCGTGTTTTAATGATGTGTGGATGTCTGGATGGGACTGATTTTTATGCTAACTTTTTTGGAGGTACGGCGGGAGCGTGTAATGCTCGACCGCCGCAGAGAGATCTTCCCTCCAGGCCTTCGGAATGGTGCTATGCCTTCGGAACCGCGGCTCCGACGATGTTCAGGAGGTTGCACTATCTTTAATATCTTTACTCAATTTTCCGAAAGGTTGCCTGGAAGAAATTGCTATTGCGATAAGGCCGCCTTTGCGCAAGGTTATTTTCTTGTAATTGCCTGTATTTAACAATGTATCCTTGTTGCGCAATAAGAGTTTTTGTTTGTTTGTTTGTTGTATTTATTGCTCCAATCCGTAAAAACTTCGATATCGCGATTCAGTCTTCCATAGTATTCAGGTTCTTGTATAGGATTTGAGATTGTTTGGTTTTAGCGCCATCTGTTGCGTCGTGTAGTAATTACTTGCTGTGCGACAGTGTCGCTACACTTTTATTTAAAGTAGATTCTGATGGACAGATGATTTCACAGGGATCCCCTGGATTAGTCTGGGGGAATCCCGGTGGACGACATGTGTTTTTGGTTATGTTCAAAGGTCAAGTACGTAAATACAACTAGCGAGTTAAGACTCGCGTGCCAAGGGTCTGTACTATAAAATTCACAAAAAAAAACTTTTGTTGTATAGGAGCCCCCTTAAATATTTGTTATATGGGACGTCTGAAAACGTAAATTGGAAACACGCTTGAATGAAGAAGGTGCTTTTTTTGTTTGAAATTGAACGAGTGAACAAAATAGGAGATAGTCTATTCTTAAGCCGTATAGGTACTTAAGCTTTGGTTGGATTGCATTAGCGATAAGTCCGCCTTTGTACTCATTCCTTTTTATTGTTGATTGAATCCAGTGCTGTATTTTTTATGTATGTAAATGGTGCAACAGAAAACTGCAAGACAGGATACTGTGATCCTATATATATAGACTGACCCCCATATTCTGAAACGTTTGCTCTAACTCGACTCAACCTTACTCCAACTCATTGGTATGATTAGTCGACACTAGCTTCCTTACTTAAAGAGATTCCTCATTGGAGGTGAGTATCGAACTGTCAAATATAAGGTTGGTCGAGAGGTACCTTGAGGCGTCCTTGAAATGAAATAAAGTGAATATAAATCGTTTCTTAGCCACTTTCGACCGAGGTATCCATTACTTTATTAAATTTTTTACTATATTCTTTTGTAGTTTTCAATTTTTGTGCTTAAATTTGTTAGTATAACCTTTGACGTTCCTCATCGGAGTTTGCTCAAGCAACCAACTTAGAATATCGTTTACAAGGATTGTTCGAGGACTTCCTTGAGGCGCCTCCAATGAGTTTGAGTGAAGGTCGTTCATAAGGTTATGTTTAAGAATACGGGTGTTATTCTACCTGCGACCATGTACGCTGTAAAGTGTTCGAAATGTTAGGTTTAAATGAATCCATACTTCCATAATAATCCATACTTCCATCCATACTAATCCATACTAATATTATAAATGCGAAAGTCTGTCTGTCTGTCTGTCTTTCTGTTTGTCTGTCTGTCTGTCTGTTACGCTTTCACGGCCAAACCGCTGAACGGATTTTGATGAAATTTGGTATGAATATAGTTGAAGAATCGGGGTCAAACATAGGCTACTTTTTGACGCAGGCGGAGCTGCGGGAAACAGCTAGTAATATTATAAATGCGAAAGTCTGTCTGTCTGTCTTTCTGTCTGTCTTTCTGTCTGTCTGTCTTTGTGTCTGTCTGTCTGTCTTTCTGTCTGTCTGTCTGTTACGCTTTCACGGCCAAATCGCTAAACGGATTTTGATGACATTTGGTATGAATATAGTTGAAGACCCGGGGTCAAACATAGGCTACTTTTTGACGCAGGCGGAGCTGCGGGAAACAGCTAGTAAGTAATAAACGCGATAAAAAAACGTATTCAAATTGTTTAATTTAATGTGTGTAGTGTCAGTCACATCTAGATCGTCATATACGCCGTCAAGTCCGTGTTTGAAGTATTTTAGGTTATCCGACACGGCTATATATAAAACTAAATTATTTTGCAATTCGGGCCACACTTATTGATCGGTTAGAATTTTATCTCATCGCTTAACAGATATTAATTTTCAGGTTTGGATTTTGTTTGGCTCATCTATGCATTTTTCCGGTTACTCAGTAGATTGTATTGGAGCTGAGGATCGCGCTAATGAATAAAACATCGTTAATATACACTTTTGGAGCACGGCGGGAGCGATGATGTTATTATGCTCGACCGCCGCAAAGGGAATTACTTCCCGCCAGGCGAGGTGCTATGCCTGGGGAACCGCGGCTCCGACGGTGTTCTGTCGGAGGTTGTATATATGCTCCAATTCTCAGAAACTCTGATATCGCGTTTCAGTCCTCCATTCTAATTAGGCTTCTTGTATGAGAATTTCTGTTTAGCCGATTTTAGCGCCATCTGTTGCGTTGTGTTGTAACTATTTTACTGTGCGATTGTGTCGCCACACACTATTCACGACGGTGAAGGCGTGTATAAGGCGTTAGGTGTGTTCCGTTAGTGACATAGTGATATTTATCATCGTCATACTTCTCATAAATAATCATTTGCAAATAAACGAAAGTATTTCTTCTTCAACAAACATGAACAGAATAATATATAGTAATATTACCAAATGTCATATTTAACGTTGTTAAATATGTGCATCATATGAAATACATTACGACATGACATGCCTGTAATGTGATTGCAGTTATCCGGCTCCCAGGGCTGGCAGGCGCCCGGATCCAAGATTTTTGTTTTATACAACTAAATAGGCAAACAGGCGTATACTTCCCGCCTGGCGAGGTGGTGTGCCTGGGGAACCGCGGCTCCAGCGGTGTTCTTTTTTTTTTGAACGGACCTACAATTTTAGCTCCTGTGAGCTTTTAAATTTACAGCGGGACAGTTTGAGGCGAGGGCTATTAACCACTCAGCCTTTTCGGCAAATGCACAAGGGGCTCCCAGTTGGGACGAACCTCGGCCATGGGCTTTGCCTTTGATCAAGCGAGCAATGCAAACTCGCGAGCGGTAGCTAACGCTCAATGCCATAAGGGCCGACACTATTGTGCCTGAAGGGCCTACTGAGAACCTATCGGTGGCGTGAAGCGCCCTGGTACATTCCGGTACGTAGTAAACTGTCTACTGTTCCTACTACGTCGCACTCGCCGGCGGGTGCGGTTATATGTTCCTATGGAAAACCCAGGACTCCGTTGAGTCGAGGGGTTTTCGAAGGGAAGGTTCGCCACCGTAATGGGATCGTCAGGGTCAAAGAGAACATTCCTTAACGGTGTTCTGTCGGAGGTAGTATATATTGCTCCAATCCTTAGAAACTTCAATTGCGCGATTTAGTCTTTCCATGCTAATTGGACGTCTTGTTTGGGAATTTATTTTTTTCTCTTTAGCGCCATCTGTTGCATAGTGTTGTAATTATTTTTGCTGTGACATTGCGTAGCCACATTTAGTTTTCATATTTAAATTCTCAAGAAACCGACCTCGGAAATTTCATTATAAAATAAGACCAGGAGCTAATTTTTTTGAAATGTATGACAACTGAACTGAAATTATTCGACACACCGATTTTGCGTGACTCACACTTATTAAAAATAATCCAGGTTATGTCTACATATACTCGGAGAACATACTGCGACCAAATCGCAGTCATATTAAAAAGGGATATGTCAGGAGTACCCGTAATCTACGAGCGTGTATGATGAGCGTAGAAGACGCAAGGTAAGTCTGTAAGGATCATAGCAAATGGAAATCCGTAGTTTTTGCCTACCCCTACGGGAAAAAGGCGTGATGTATGTATGTATGTATTATGTATGTATGTCTACTTATCTACGAACTGGGATTATCCGGTCCGGTTGGAAGTGTGACAACCCTATGCAGTAAATTGCATTAATACGTTAGGACGGGGGGCGCTAATGTGCTAACAAGCTTATTGGACCTGACCGCAGAAACGAAGTTATGAATGAATGAACAGTTTATTAAGTCACGTTATTTTTAACCGATTTCAAAAAAGGAGGAGGTTCTATGTTCGTGTGCAAGTATATTTTTTCCTATGTATGTTCGCCGATTTCTTGACCAATTGTGTACCGATTTTCATAATTTTTGTTTGTTATTTATTCTTCTTATTCTTTCTGTTGATTAATTCCGGCCGCTTTCTTTCAACTTCTTGCTCTTTCTCATCAGTTGTTCGCAGTAGAGTTCAGAATGGATGATCCTGCCTGGTGGTAACAGCTCATAATGAATAACACCCTTCCAATCCCACCACACACACAGCATCACATGAGTAATTCTGTTGAATTAAGAATTACTCATGTACGTAATTCTGTTGAACATAAATGTATACTCTTTGCAGACAATACAACCTTGATTATTAAAAGTGATAACAAAGATGTATATGAATCCTCTATAAATGAATCTCTAAATAATATAGTACAATGGATGAATGCAAACGATCTTCATGTTAATTTAGGGAAAACGAATTTCATTCAATTTTCATGTTACAATTCGACCCCGACGCCAATTACAGTCAGGTATGATCAAGAATTAATTAAGAGGGTAAATACTTATAAGTTCTTGGGTATTACAATAGACGGACACCTAAATTGGAAAGCGCACATTGAGCAAATTTGTAATAGATTGAACAGATTTGTATTTGCTTTACGACGATTAAGGCAGAGAATATCTAAAGAGGCCTCAATCACCGCCTATCACGGGTACGTAGCGTCTGTTCTATGTTATGGGCTTATAATATGGGGTAACTCTGTTGATATAGATAAAGCTTTTAAGGTACAAAAAAAATGTGTTCGTGCAATCTGTAATGCATGGATTGACGACAGCTGTAAACCGCTTTTTAAAGAGTTAAATATACTACCATTACCGAGTCAATATATTTGAGATGTCTGTATATTTACTCACTCACACATAGAATACTGGGTTAAAAGAAGTCAAATAAATACTAGAATAACTCGACCCGCGATTATGAATTGGGTCTACAATGTATTCTAGCAAAATAAATGATTCTGATTCTGATTCCGAGAAAGTGATGACATTTTGAAATCAAAGTTCTGTAAATAGCGACATTTCGATGTCAAAGACCATAATGTGATGGCATTTTGATTTCGTACAGTAAAAAGTGGTGACATTTCGATATCGAACACCAGACTGCTGATATCGCGAAAGTGGTGACATTATGAAGTCGAAGTTCAGAAAATTTTGACATTTTGACGACCAACTTCTGAAAGTGGTGACATTTATAAGTCGAAGACAAGAAAGTGATCGAGATTTTTGTCGAACACCAGAAAGTGGTTAACAATTTTGATGTCGAACACCAGAAAGTGGTGACTTTTTAATGTCGAAGACCAAAATGTGATGGCATTTCGATGTCTGAGTTCGGACACAAGAAAGTGGTGACATTTCCATGTCGAACACCAGAGAGTACTTGACATTTTGATGTAGAAGTTCTGAAAATGGCGCCATTATGATGTCGAAGATCAAAAAGTGGTAGGTAAGCGAACTCAAGTGGTTCTGTGTAGGGACAGCCTGGTCTAGTGGCGTTTACAGGCAGTAGGGTAATTACTTAGTATATATGCACTATTTGGTTTATTCCATTCGTTACAAAAATAAGAATGTCTAAAAAAACAAAGAAATCAAATATCATCATCCAAGCGTGTATTCCTAGTTTCGTCGTTAGCTTACCCTTCGGAGCCTAGGGTACCCTGTAAGTCATGCTGTACGGGCAAAGCACCTTACATTATGTTTAGCTCAGCATTTACACACATTCACCTCATTATAATAAAATTATATTCAGTTCGCAATCGGATAGCAAGAAAGCCGCGCGTTCTCATCGCCCATCAATCATTTGTAATTAAGTGACAGTTTTTTACCAATACAGATCAGTTTTATCCGTTTAACCAGTGACTTTCATTTATCAGAACTTAACTTACGGTTCAAATCCGTACATTGGTCCTTCGAGTATTAGACGGGGCCCGTCGCGTTTTTTTTTTTCTAAAGAGTGCCACGTGTTTCGTCTTTGTAACCACGCCGTGGAAATCATTCCACACCATCACCAAGATTTTAGTGTGTGATATCAAGGTCACGCATAACCAGTATCAGCGCCCACCTGTGTTACCAGGACACACAGGTTACCAGGACGTCTTGTGCAAGCAAGCTGCACAGGACTCTTCTACCAGGACATCATTCTCTGTGCTATCAAGGAGCACGGGGAACTCTTGATCAGCAGACCAAGCAGTAAGATCTTTCCTTTTTTACTGATTTATTTTTATTTTTTCTTCTATTTATCAATCAGGATGTCTAACTTAATTGAAAATCAAGGTGTCATTTATGATAGTATGGTTAAGTTATACACTAATTTAAAGAAAGATAGTAGGGATAGAAAGACGCTAGATTATTATAAAAGACGTTTGGAAAACTTGGAAAAATACTGGGAAGAATATGAGTATAATCATGATCGAATCAGTACGGAAGAAAGTAGGAGTCACCCTTATTTTTCTGAGAATCGCTACATTACTACCAGAAATTACTACAAGTCAATCAAGAACATTTTAGAACAGGAATATCAAGATTTGTTAGCACCAAAACAGCCTGTGGCCGACAAGGATGTGGCTACAGGATCGGTAGATCAACCTGCACCAGCACAGCGTCACTTGGCAAGTAGTGATATATCAGGACCAGAATCTCATCAAGTAATTAAGACGCTCTCTGATCGAGGCTCCAACAGTAAACTCGACGAGATGCTTAAAAAACAAACTGCCCACTTCAAGGCTTTTATGCGTACAATCAAGAACATCAACTTAGAAACCATTCAAGAGAAGTGGGAATTGGAAGATACTTTAAAAAATCTCCAATCAAGATGGACCGCGATCGATTCTCTCCACTGGGACATCGACAGCGAATTAAATGAAGAAAATCCAGCATATGAAATATCATTTTCAAGTCACGAAAAAACATACAACAAGTTAAAAAGAGACATAAATAACAAGTTATGGTCCGTAGCACATAGGGAAAATTCCACCCCCAAACTTGACATACCAGAGTTCAGAGGTCAATACAATCAGTGGATCTCTTTCAAAGACCTCTTTACAGAGGCTATCCATAATAATCCATCCATCCCTAACGCGCGTAAAATGCAATACTTAAAGGGTAAAGTTAAGGGTGAAGCCGAGAGGTTGATCCAACACCTTCAAATTAGTACTGATAATTATTCAGTTTGTTGGGACATATTAAACCATCGTTACAACAATCTAAACCGTATTTTTAACTCGCACATCAATATTTTAATGAGCATTCCCGTAGCACAGCAACAGTCATTACACCATATCAAGCGAATTCATGACACGTCACTTGAGTGTTTAAACGCCATCAAGAATTTAGGGGTCGACATCAAGACATGGGATCCTTTACTCGTTTACATTTTAGCACAAAAACTAGACAGCGACACTTATAATGATTACATGGAATTCGTTCCCAACCCACGGGAAATACCTGTATTAAACGACTTTTTGAACTTTTTAGAAACCAAATTTATGACGCTGGAAACATCAAGAAAGAAGCAAGAAAATAATCAACCTAAATTTAATCAAACCAACTTTAACAACGCTAATCATTTGCATAGGTATCAAGCGAATCAACATAAATCAAATTCAGCAAAAAACACTTTTTCCATACAGTCTCAACCATCAAGTAAACATTATTTTAATACTCAAACTAACAATAAATATTACTGTCCAGTTTGTAATAACAATGACCACGGAATATACTTTTGTCCAAAATTTCTGGTAATGCCACCTTTTTTGAGGAAGAAAACGGCATCAAAATTAAACCTTTGTACAAATTGTCTTAATAATCATCATGGAAAAACATGTATTTCAAATCATAAATGTAAAGATTGCAATAAAGAACACAATACTTTATTGCACGAGGCGTTCACGTCACGTAATACAACACCGGACATACGACCTACTTCAAGTGCCGTCACCACAATACCGAGTGTACAGAGCAACAACCATGTAACTCTCGAAAACGATCCTTCAGAAATTTTGTTGGCTACTGCGGTCATCTCAGTGCAAGCTGCAGATGGTTCCTTTGTCAAGATGAGGACCATTTTGGACCAAGGATCTCAAATTTCAATAATTTCTGAGCATGCAGCGCAGCTTCTCAAGTTACCACGTCAAAGATGTAAAGGGCTCGTTGTAGGTATTGGAGGAAACGAACAGAGCTCAAACGGTTTCATATCTATAACATGTAAATCAGCTTTAAACGACTTTTCATTTCAAACAGACGTTCTTGTCATGAAAAACCTTATCAAGCACCTACCAAGTAGCACGTTCCCTAAACCCAGTTGGTCATATTTACAAAATCTCAAATTAGCAGATCCTGAATTTTATGTAAGCAGACCAGTTGATATACTTCTAGGCGCAGGTATTTATTCAATGATACTTATGGATGGAATTTGCAGATCAAGTCCTACATTACCAGTCGCTCAACAAACCCAGTTAGGCTGGATTTTGAGTGGAAATACCAAAATTTACCAATGCAATGTTGTCCTAAATAACATAGAAGGCATCAGTCGTTTTTGGGAGATAGAGGACATCTCCGAACAATCAAGTTTATCGTCCGAAGATCAAGCATGCTTAGATTTCTACCAATCAACTACAACAAGAAGACAAGACGGGAAATATGAAGTTAGATTACCATTAAAACCAGACTTAAAGGAAAAATTAGGAAATTCGAAAAACAAAGCTATTGCTCAATTATATCAATTAGAACGGAAATTTAACAAGGACAAAAAATATGCATTTCATTACAAAAACTTTATGAATGAGTATTTGTCGCTAGGCCACATGAGACCAGCGGCCGACGTCGGGTATCAGAGCATCGAATGTTATTTACCGCACTTTGGCGTTACACGAGATTCCTCGTGTACTACACCTCTACGCGTTATCTTAAATGCTTCATCTAAAACATCAAACGGTTATAGTCTCAATGAAGTCATGTGTAGGGGACCAAATTTGCAGCAAGACCTTCAAAATCTTATCATTAAATGGCGACAATATAAATACGCATTCACAGCAGATATAGAAAAAATGTTTCGAAATGTTTGGCTACATTCATCTGATCAAAATCTGCAAAAATTAGTATGGAGAGAAAATGACACAGATGTTATAAAAGAATACCAGTTGACTACGGTCATATACGGAACCAAGGCAGCTCCCTTTCTTGCTATGATGACGCTTCGACGTTTAGCTCAGGATGAAAAAGTAAACTACCAAGGGAGTCTAGCACCCGAAATTTTAGACACCTCCTTTTATATGGACGATCTGCTCTACGGTGTACAATCAAGTGAAGCTGGCATCCAGTTAAAACAAGATTTGATTAATCTTCTAAAAGCAGGTGGTTTCAACTTGAGGAAGTGGAAGTCCAATTTACCAGAATTATCAGACGCCGATCAAAAACAAGAAAATTTCGATTTCAAACATATAGAGTCAACCAAAACACTGGGCCTTGGGTGGAATCCGAGTGAAGATAATTTTACATTCCAATCAGAAATCATATTCAAATCAACAACGTCATCGAAAAGAACCAAGAGAACTCTTCTTTCCGATATTTCAAAATTATATGACCCCTTGGGATTCTACACGCCAATAAATACGAAATTAAAAATTCTCTTTCAAGATATATGGAAACAAAATCTCCAATGGGATGACCAGATACCAGAAGACATTTGGGAAGAGTGGAGTAAAATTAAACAAGACCTCAAGAATATTAACAAGCGCCAGATACCAAGATGGCTACAAACAGAAGAATCATGTGAAGTGGAACTGCATGGGTTCTGCGACGCAAGCAAGAAAGCTTACGCATGCGTCGTATATTGCAGAACAATCAAGAAAAACGGAAATTCATCAGTAGTATTAATTGCGGGAAAATCCAAGTTAGTCCCCATTATCAAATCAAAATCAATGCCTAGGTTAGAGTTGAGTGGTGCACTTCTCTTATCTAAATTAATGTATAAAATCATGCAATGTTTAAACAATTACAATTTTAAGATTTTCGGCTGGGTCGACAGCATGGTCGTCTTAGCTTGGTTAAACGGAGATACAAGTAAATGGAAACCATTCGTAGCCAACCGCGTACAAAAGATTACTCCAGTAATACCTTCTGGTTGCTGGCGTTATATTAAATCAAGTGAAAACCCTGCTGACAGTGCGAGCCGTGGCATGACGGCCACTCAATTAAACAATCACGACATATGGTGGCAGGGTCCACATTGGCTATCAAACTTCACACACCAAGAAAATGAAGAACAACCTCAGTACACGACTACCCTAGAAATTAAGAAAAATACACAAGTCAATGTTGCGCAATTTGCATATTGTAATGAACTAATTGATAAATTATTAAACAAGTTCAGTTCACTAAATAAAGCAATTCGAGTACTAACATGGGTGCGTCGATTTATCAAGAGGGAATCAAAACAAGGATACTTAACAATTAAAGAATTAAAGCAAGCTCAAGAAATAATAATTCAAGAAGAACAGAAAAAAGAATTCTACGAGGAAATAAGCAAGTTGAAGCAAGGATTACAAGTCAGCAATAAAAGCAAGATTCTAAGTTTAGCTCCGATACTAGACTCAGCAGGTGTGTTACGTGTCGGGGGGAGATTAAAACATGCAAACATAGATGAGGACATGAAACATCCCATCATTTTATCAAGCAATACCAGATTAGCAGATCTCATCATTGACCAGTGTCACGAGCTCACTTACCATGGAGGAGCCAGACTTACCACAGCATTCATCAGGAGAAAATATTGGTTACTTGGTGGCATCAGGGCCACAAAGAAGCGGTTACGTTTATGTGTTAAATGTAAAAAGGCGGAACCGTTACCACAACATCAAATGATGGGTGACTTACCTTCAGCAAGAATAAATCCATCACGTCCGTTTTCGAGTTGCGGAGTCGACTATAGCGGACACGTTTTCATCAAGGCCAACAAGGGTAAAGGTATCAAGACAACAAAGGGATACGTAGCAGTCTTCGTTTGCATGGTCACTAAGGCCGTGCATCTGGAGCTTGTATCCGACTTAACATCCTCAGCCTTCCTAGCTGCATTACGTCGAATGTCCGCCAGGAGAGGAACACCAGCTCATATCTACAGCGATCAAGGAACAAACTTTATAGGCGCTAACAGGATTCTACAGCAGGAATATAAGGAGATACAAAACACTTTTAACGATCAATTTATGTCAGAAATCTCAGAAATGGGTATACAATTTCACCTCAACTGTCCGTCCCACCCTTCCGCCGGGGGGTTATGGGAGGCCTCCGTCAAGAGCCTTAAGTATCATTTAAAGAGAGTCGTCGGTGAACAACGTCTTACATTTGAAGAGTACAGTACCATACTTGCACAACTCGAAGCGTGTCTCAATTCCCGGCCACTCTGTCCATTAACAGAAGACCCCGATGATCTAAATTACCTAACCCCATCTCACTTCTTAGCAAGCGGGCCTACACTCACCATATACGAAACTGAACGAGATCTTCGAACAAGATGGCATCTAGCACAAAAAATATTTACTAGCATATGGGATCGTTGGCGTAATGAATATCTTACCCAATTAGCAGCGAGAAGCAAGTGGAGAAAACCACAAAGAAATTTACAAATAAACGATATTGTCGTCATCAGGGAAGACAATTTGCCGCCCGGCAAATGGGCTTTAGGGCGAGTCGTCGAACAACATCAAGGCAGCGACGGCTTCGTAAGAGTCGTAACAGTCAGAACAAAAAATGGGCTACTCAAGCGGCCTGTCGTTAAATTATCTATCTTACCAGTTAATCAAAGTGGATTGGAAGAAAATATCGAACACCAGAAGACACCAAGTGATCAAGACAAAATACTTGTTTCAGCTCATCAAAGATCCTTCAAAAAGAAGCCTCGTTTTTCAAACCTTGCAATATCTCTATTATTATTCTTAATGGCATTTATTTCATCGTCACAAGCTTCATTCAACGTAACAAACTTACAGAACAAAACTGGATTCTATTTCGATCGTATTTCAGACATGAACGTCGTAAGAGACGACTGGCGCCTGGTTGTCTATTACGACACAGAACCTTATCAAGAAGGCATGCTTATACTAAATAAATATATACAGTACCTAGAAACGTTACACACGAAGATAAAACATCAATCACATTGCTCTGGAATCATATTACAGCTTAAACATGGAGCGAACGAATTAAATCTTTACAAGGGCATTGAGAATATTGTAAACAAGGAAGAACAAAGTATTCGCACTAAACGTCGACGTCGCGGTTTAGTCAATGGTGTCGGTTACATCGCTAATTCTCTCTTTGGTGTTCTTGACGAACGCTTCGCGGAAAAATATGAAAAAGATATAGAAATGATCAGATACAATCAAAACCACTTAGCAACATTGTGGAAGAACCAAACCTCGATCGTAGAAGCCGAATTCAACTCCCTGAAAAATATAGAACTCATCATGAACCTACACCACAAGTCAGTAAACAAAAAATTAAACGACATTCAATATGAATTAGCTGAAGTACAATCAGATATGTCATTCACCACGGATTTTATCACGTCATCAATTATTGCCAACAACATTTTATATTCCTTGAAAAACATGCAAGATTTATTATTTAATACGCTAACTAATATTAGTCATGGAAAGTTTAGCCTCCATTTGTTGACACCAGAACAGCTGAGACACGAATTGAACATTATGTCTGGACAACTACCTAAGGATTTGTCATCGCCAATCAGCAGTGACGATTTATCCATAATCTACAATTGTCTCCAAGTTCATGCCAGTATTTCGGAAAAATACCTTATCATTGAAATTAAAATACCGTTAACATCTCGTGACACTTACGAGATATCAAGAGTCATTCCTATTCCGCATCAAGTCGACGACAAGGTCATCAGGATCGTACCTGTTCAAGAATATGTGGCGATCAACTTACAACGAGACACATTTATTCCGTTATCGGAAAATGATTTAAAATCTTGCATCCAACTGAAACCCAAACAACTTTTATGTCATCTCAAGAAACCCATCTATGACATGAAAGATGATCAGAGCCTCTGTGAGAAGAAACCAGGAACGAAGTTGTGTAGAACCAACAAGGAATCGTGTTCGAATATTTGGTCGGAGTTACATACTTTAAACAATTACTTTTATTTCTGTTGCGATGTGTGTCACCTGAAGCTAATATGTGAAGATCAGATTACTACGGCCCAGCTGACTCGCGCCGGGTTATTATCGGTCGGGCAGAACTGCGCTATCAAAACAGCTGATTTTGTAGTGTATACTCATAAACATGAAATTAGTAAACTCAAAATAATCCCAGGTATTATTCTACCAGATATATCTCCCATAAACAGCGTCATAAACTTAACCATATCAGAAAACTATCTTTTAAATGACACCAGTATCGAAACGAAAGAGAACCATAAGCAACTTTTAGACATTCAAAATAAATTGAAACAAATCAAGGAAAGTGAACCTTTAACACAGCAGATATCTTATCATGATGTGCATCACTATGCCGCCATATATATACTGTTCGGCCTAGTGGTACTTATGATCATCATTTACGTGTCAAGACAAATTTATAAACGAAGAACAGAGCAACAGGCGGACGGACAAGACTCCTCCACTACAGCAGAGGCAGGGTCCTCTCAGGGTCTCCACGACGAGTCCGAGAGGCCGCAGTCGACTGTACTCTCCAACAACGCTTGTGTTCAGTGTAGTGAAATGAAGTGTAATCAAAATGTCATTTCTAAAGATCAGTGTAGTGCGCGTGTGAAACAAAACCGTAGCACATCGCCTGTGCTACGATCGGTTTATACGATACCTGATAATAGCTAATTTGTCAATCATGCCTCATTTACTTACTTTAGTTTTATGTCAATTGTTTTTCATCTTGTTAGTTTAAGATCATATAGCTTGCTCACTCTCTTCTGCCGCTCGGGAGCATGTACGGGCAAAGCACCTTACATTATGTTTAGCTCAGCATTTACACACATTCACCTCATTATAATAAAATTATATTCAGTTCGCAATCGGATAGCAAGAAAGCCGCGCGTTCTCATCGCCCATCAATCATTTGTAATTAAGTGACAGTTTTTTACCAATACAGATCAGTTTTATCCGTTTAACCAGTGACTTTCATTTATCAGAACTTAACTTACGGTTCAAATCCGTACACATGCTCCTAAATTTGGCGGAACTGGTTATTACAATGGAGCGACTGCCGTCTGACCTCCGTAACCCTTTTAACAGGGAAACCAGACCAACAGAAACATGACCCGAGGTGTGTTAGTGGCCAATACTGTCAGAATTTTTCAGGCTGCCCTAAGGCACCTGACACAGCCTAACGACTGCTATCTATCGTTAACAACCGGGACCAATGGCTTAACGTGCCTTCCGAAGCACGGAGGAACTCAAGACAGAAAATGCCACTTAATGGCGACCAATCCAATAGTGGTCGCGTTGCGCCGTCGCTAGACACGCGCATTCGCTACGGATACGAGGGTCGCGCTCGACTAACGAGCTCCTCAAAACAAAGAAATCAAATAAAACAGGATTAAAGCTATGAAGACAAAGATTATTAGACCCGCGCGGCGTCCATATTCCAATATGGCGGATTTCTGGGCTTCTAAATATTTGTTTTTCAGGTTTATTGCTCTTGAGAATGTATAAAAATGTAAATCTTTAGCAAACAGAATGTCTCACATCGGATGAAACACGAAAAACGTATTTAAATAATTTACCTATTTTATTTAATAAATATACTCGTATCAATATCAATATATTCTTTTGTAAACATGTTGAATTCAAGATGGTACATTGAAAATATTAAGCACATACACGTTTAGCCTACTAGGCATACAAAAGTGAAGTCAGTGGTGTCACACGTCATCTAAATAAAATCATATATTTCTGTTATATTATTATATTTCACAGGCTTTATTTATTTTATTCGGAAAACATACAGAAGATATTTTTCAACACTTTAGATTATATTTATATATATTTTTTTTAAAATTTTATAATTAAAAAAATATATTTTTTGGCCAAATAAAGATATTAAGAATATTTTTCCACATAATATCTATCTTTTATGCAGTGTAAACATAGTATACATCTCTTTTTGATCCCGAATGTAATTGCGAAAAATAATTAGGTTTCACCTTGTGGCGGGCTCCCCTGGTCGGCTGTCCCTGCATGAGACTAATGGGGGCCACACGAAGTAGATGATAGGAGTGTTGTGGTGTCTTCAGTGAAAATGCACGACTTAATTCTTAATAATTAATCATTTATTATAACTGGAGTTAGGTACTTAAAATAAAAAATACACAAAATAGAAATGGAGCTCTTGCTCTTACGAAAGGAATATGGAATGTAATGAGATGACGTGAAAACAATTTGGATAAAAAAAAAAGATGATTCAAAATATAAAATGATTTTTGAATGAAAATGTGGTGAAGGATGTTTATGAAATGAAAAGTATCGAGAAATTATAATGTAATATTTCTAACATAGAATATAGGTCAAAGTAACTAACAAACATGGACCCAGCCGTCTTAAAAAAAACTTATTTGAATATCAATTCAATAAGTCAAAATTTATTCTATATGAAATTTTTCCGCAATGTGTTCTGCGACTGACTATTTCTCCCAAAATTGTTGAATGGTAGAGAATCCCGCGAAATTCTTTAAAAAAATCATAATCTGTAGACCAATAAAGTTATAACAAATATAAATAATACAACCGTGACTATATTTCAACGCAATAACCAGTATTTGTATCAGAAATTTACTGCAGAAATATGAAAATATGCCACAAATTATGGCTTAAAACCGCCAATACATACGTCATTGGCATGCCGCGCCAACGGAGGGGACGTTAACGGATATATCGGTGGAAAACTTGACTTTTATTCAATACAATACAATAAAAAACCTTTTATTGCATAACGTACGATCTTCTTACTGAGTTCTTTAAGTAAATCCACACTAATATTATAAATGCGAAAGTCTGTCTGGCCTAACCGCTAAACGGATTTTGATGAAATTTGGTATGAATATAGTTGAAAACCCGGGGTCAAACATAGGCTACTTTTTGACGCAGGCGGAGCTGCGGGAAAAAGCTAGTCCTAAATAAAAATTCTAACTCCTACTTTTGACGTAAAAATTAAATAAAACAGAAAGGACGTCAGTATAAGATAATAATAAAAAGATCCCATATTCATTTAAAATAACATAATCACTGAATAAGACCAAGTTTACTTATATGTATGTATATGCTTCGTCTCGTTCTATCACGTCAAAAATAGATTACACAAAGACTAAACATATTTAAGTTAATGTAGACGAATGTTCGGTAATTTTTGTGAATAAGAGGGAATTAATTTAGTTTAGTTTTCGTTCTGAGCTCCTCCGTGCTTCTGAAGGCACGTTAAGCCGTTGGTCTCCGTTGTTATTGATAGGTGACAGTCATTAGTCGCAAGTCTGTGTCAGATGCCTTTACGCAGCATGAAGCATCTGACAGTGTTGGCCACTAACATACCTAGGGTCATGTTCTGTTGGTCTGGTTTCCATGCAAAAAGGGTTACGAAGGTCAGACGGCAGTCACTCTAATGTAATAGGTCAAAAAGGACCATGACTTACAGCGTACCCTAGGCTCCAAAGCGTAAACTGATGACGCAACTAGAAAAACACGCTTGGGTGAAGAATTCAGTTTACATACACTTTTGTCAATTGCGGTAGTTAATAATTTTTTTTTAGAAGCTGGTTATAAATATACAATACTAGCTGTTTCCCGCGGCTCCGCCTGCGTCAAAAAATAGCCTATGTTTGACCCCGGCTATTCAACTATATCGATACCAAATTTCATTTAAATCCGTCAAGCGGTTTGGCCGTGAAAGCGTAACAGACAGACAGACAGACTTTCGCATTTATAATATTAGTATGGATATAGATTTCCATAGTTACCGTGTTGCAGACGGTAGCATTGTACGTAATGTATGGCTTTTATCAGCTTTCCACAATGCGGGAGTGAATAAATAGAATAGTTTTATCGATTCAGACTCAGCGTTCCGCGCGTGTACAAGACATACGTGATTTTTATGCATATTAAAGTTTCAATCTGATTTTTATTACACATACATTGCACATTTTTAAAATCCATACCTTCATACTTAATATTATAAAGCGTAACAGACAGACAGTCTTTCGTACTATAAGTACACGGCCAAACCGCTGAACGGATTTTGATGAAAATAGTTGAAGACCCGGGGTAAAATATAGGCTACTTTTTTGACGCAGGCAGAGCCTCGGGAAATTTTTTAAAAATAGACATTAATCGCCTATTCACAGTCGTTAATGTCCATTAAAGCAAATTAATCAAACTCAAACTGTTTTCCATTAGAAAGAGATTTTTTTATTGTACTTAAGTACTCATTAGTTAGATATAAGCAACTTCAGATTTAAAGATTCTATTTCTATTGAACTTTTTATTAAAAATGGAAGAAACTATATTCATACCAAAATTTCATCAAATTTCAAAATCCGTTCAGCGGTTTGGCCGTGAAAGCGTAACAGAAAGACAGATTAAACTATTTTAATACGGTTTTATCGCGTTTATTACTTATTTATTTACACCTGACGTTTCAAACACTTTACAGCGTACATGGTCGCAGGCAGACCATGTACGCTGTAAAGTGTTTGAAACGTCAGGTGTAAATAAATAAGTAATAAACGCGATAAAACCGTATTAAAATAGTTTAATTTAATGAATAACAATCGCGAAAACATAAGAAAACAGAAAGACAGATTTTCGCATTGTTATATTAAGTACTAGTTTCTGCCCGCGGCTTCGCCCGCGTGTTCTAATAACAAATAAAATATTTTTCTTCATAAAAATTTTAAATTTGGGAAGACGAGTAAGAGTTGATGGTTTTATTTTTGAATCGGGCACGTGGGCCTTTTAAAAAACTGACCATATTACCATAAAAACCATATCCGTGTCGATTTTTAGACATAAACACCCCGTTTCCCCCTTTTAGGGGTTGATTTTGGAAAAAATCCTGAATCAGGTCTTTCCTCATTTAACAGGATCAATACTCTGGAGCAGTTTCAAAGAAATTGGTTTAACGTTCGCTCCGCCTGCGTTAAAAACTGGCCTATGTTTGACCCCGGGTCTTCAACTACATTTATATCAAATTTCATCAAAATCCTTTCAGCGGTTTAGCTAACAGACAGACAGACAGACTTTCGCATTTATAATATTAGTATGGAGTATAGATATAGATGGATCGATCGGTAGAAGTATGATTTGAATGATGGAAGATGTATTAGAGAAAGGCGGGCATGGGGGGAGGGGGGTGCGTCGCTAGTAATCTAAAAAGTCTTTTCAACAGAATCACTGACCTTCAAAGGTTTACTTCAATCAAATTACCCCAAAATACCCTAAAGGGCACAAAGGACTTAATGACAAAGAAAACTGTATCTTAATAGTTTAACTTAAAGCTTATATTGAATGAACTTTAGGTCTCATTTTCGTTTCCAAATATTATTTTCATAGTTTGGCAAAGGGTTATATTACTAAAGGGTGTAGTTAATTCGGTATTATATTGCTCTTTACTGTATGTATTTACTAGCAGTCCGTCCCGACTCCGCCTAGGCCTATTAGTCTTCCTCGATAAATAAACTATCGAACACAGAGGAGCTCTCGGAGAATGCGCGTGACGCGACCACTATTGGATTAGTCGCCATTTAGTAACATTTTCTATCTTGAGCTCCTCCGTCATTCGGAAGGCACGTTAAGCCGTCAGTCCCGGTTGTTGTCGATAGATAGCAGTCGTGAGGCTGTGTCAGATGCATTGGGGCAGCCTAAAAAATTTTGACAGTGTTGGCCATTAACATACCTCGGGTCATGTTCCTGTTGGGCTGGTTTCGGACGGAGTTAGGACAGCAGTCGCTCCATTGTAATAACCAGTTCCGCCAAATCTAGGATTATAACTTACAGCGTACCCTAGGCTCTAAAGCGTAAGCTGACGACGCATCTAGGAATACACGCTAGGATGATGAGTCTATCCAACACTGAAATATTTTTTTCAAATCGGACCAGTAGTTCTGAAATTAGCGCGTTATTCTTATTAACAGTTGAAAATACATTTACAATGTAGCACACACCAAATCAGCGGGGCATGCGTTTTTGTAATAATCGAGCATGTCAGACTGCTATTTTTGAGATCTGTAACTCGCCAAAACCCGATGATTCGAGTAATTACCTTTCGATTTTTAATGATTTTCATTCGACATAATCAGTGAGGCATCATATCATAGATCTGAGAAAAACCATACTTTTGAATTGTATTAAAAGAAAAGAAAAAAAAAGAAAACAATTTATTTTAGAAAAACATAAAAATATAAAAAAAGAAAGCATCATATACCTACTCGTGTTGGTCCGTTAGTGTTCCGTGTCGAAATGGCTGACTCTTCAGAATTTAGACCAATATGTGGCCACGGTCACCGCCCTATCGTTGGCTAAAAGATCCTCAGAAGTCCGGGCATTTGGGACACACCCACAGATGCACCATGGACTGAACATCCCCGCATCCCCACAGGCTGTCTGTCAGCCGTGAACCCCACCTAACTTTGTTCTCTTAGCATCTCTCAACACCAGCCCGGAGTCTGTTTAAGGACCAACTGCCCAGGATCACCACCTCGGAGTAACTTACAATACAATGCTATTCTAGATCTATATTGCCCATCTTACATACAATGAATATACATTTTATACTCCATCGTCATAAGTAAGTGAGCCTTATAAGAGCTTGCGAAGCTAGGGCAATCCCTGTAAATTATATTAATAAAAAGCTTGGCATAACTAAGCCGAAGTGGTTTTATAATCTGTGAGCAGCGGACCAAAAGCTTAAGTTTGAAGTCTGAAACTCAAGTTTGTCAGAAGTTTCTACAACTTTGAAATGTCTTCATATTTCCGTTTCCGCTGCAAAAACCCAATTTTTCCAGAAAAGTTTGGTTTTATTTTCAGCTGAGCTTTCTAAAGGATTTTGATTCTGTGCAAGTATATTATTTCATTTTTTTATTCATCATCATTCACCAAATCATCAATCAATCGCTTTACATGCGCAATCATCCATAATCCATACTAATATTATAAATGCGAAAGTCTGTCTGTCTTATTGTCTTTTTGTCTGTCTGTCTGTGTGCTTTCACGGCCTAACCGCTCCGGATTTTGAACCGGATTTTGATGAATTTTGGTATGAATATAGTTGAAGATTCGGGTCAAACAAAGGCTACTTTTTGACGCAGACAGAGCTACGGGAAACAGCTAGGTACGCATAAGTCATGCTATTGTTGCTAACACTAATGGCCTAGATTGTCTGAATAATAAATTACGAACGTACATTCATGCCGCGCTCGGCCATCAAGATCATATTGACTGTTTAGTTCAATTATGAGAAAGTGACGTCACTTTGAGGTTTAAATTACAATTTAACTGCAGCAGGAGTTTGTTAACCTTAAATATCATAATGGACAATTATTAACATACGTTTCTCTTGGAAGAGTCCATTAAGTTAAAAATACATTAAAATATTTAATACTCATTAAATTAAACTATTTTCGCAGGCAGACCATGAACGCTGTAAAGTGTTTGAAACGTCAGGTGTAAATAAATAAGTAATACACGCGATAAAACCGTATTAAAATAGTTTAATTTAATGAATAACAATCGCGAAAACATAAGAAATCATTATATTTAATACTGTTTTTAACGCGTTCATCATTTATTTATTTACACACTAGCTTTTTCCCGCAGCTCCGCCTGCGTCAAGAAGTAGCCTATGTTTGACTGGGTCTTCAACTATATTCATACCAAATTTCATCAAAATCCGTTCAGCGGTTTGGCCGTGAAAGCGTAACAGACAGACTTTCGCATTTATAATATTAGTATGGACTAGCTATTTCCCGCAGCTCCGCCTGCATCCAAAAGTAGCCTAGCTTTGACCCCGGGTCTTCAACTATTTTCATACCAAATTTCATCAAAATCTGTCAGCGGTTTGGCCGTGAAAGCTAACAAACAGACAGAAAGACAATAAGACAGACAGACTTTCGCATTTATTATATTAGTACGGATTAAGAAAGTATATTAAGTATGGAAGTATGAATGCTTAAGAATAGTATGAAAATATGGATGTAAATATCGCTATAGTTAAATACGTGTATGTTTGTCTGTACTGTAGAACCTTTTATTGTGAATTTGTAAAGGATTCCTTTAAAACATATGCGGATGGGGTGAGTTGGGGTGACCATGAACAATTTTTAGTTTTTAAGAATTTTTTTCTTAAAAATAATTACTTGTGCTGGTTTCAAATTTGACAAGAACGGATTTTGAGAGAATGTTCACGGTTTCGACAATGAACACAAAATAAATTTATTTATTTTAACCGAGTGGATAAAAATTAAATTGTATAGTAATTTTTCGGAACCGCATTTCGGTCTTGAGTGGCCACGGAATAACCAAAAAAGATAAAGCGGTTTCATTTTTTTATGATACTTTATATTATCTGTTACGCTTTCACGGCCAAACCGTTGAACGGATTTTGATTAAATTTGGTATGAATATAGTTGAAGACCCGGGGTTCTACATAGGTTACTTTTTGACGCAGGCGGAGCTGCGAGAAACAGTTAATATGTAATAAACTAGAAGTTCTGTGAACAGTAGACTTTGCGAACTACCTCCAGAAAGAAGAGTTATTCATAAAATCTGCTATAAATTTCTCCCATTTTGTTGAATTAAATTTTCAGCATTTGTCAAGAACCCGACAAAGGATGCGTTATCAAATAAATATGATTGAAATCCGTTAAATAATGTAACACATAACTTTTCCTCTTTTTGCCCTCATTTATCCCCCAACCAGCCAGGCTCCAGAGGGGTCGCTGTGCTGATAGCGGGCAGGTCAGCAACGCGCTCGTGACATCTCCGGTGTTGCAGGCGTTCATAGGCTATGTTAACCACTTACCATCAGGTGGGCCGTACGCCTGTTTGCCTACTTAGTTGTGCAAAACGAAAAACAAAAAAAAAAAAACAAAAAGCTCTCGAAAAAAACAAATTAGTAAGTCAAAGGAACACGTATGTCTAGTTTCGTAAGGATCTGTTGAGAAATGCTACCTCTAGCCCGGAACATTTGCCAGTCCCGAAATGGAGACTTCAATAAAATAAATAAATGTTTGGCGGTTGAATATCTGTATACCAAATAAACTGTGTTACTATCTATTAAACAAAGGGTATCATAGCCTAATGTCAAAAAAGGGTACCGTTGTACCTAAATCTATAATAACAATAAAGCTGAAGAGTTTGTTTGAACACACTAATCTCAAGAACGACTGGTCCGATTTGAAAAACTCTTTCAATGTTGGGTAGCCTATCTATCGAGGAAGGCCATAGGCCTGGACGAAATCGGGACGGGCTTCTAGTTAAACAGTAAACTTTTTATCTTTATCTATTAAAAGTCTGGTCACCCTACTGCGGCGTGTAAAAGGTTCACAAAGACCGTCTTTCGGCAAACAAATATTTCTGTAATAAGAGTACCGACTGACATACGTGGAATTGACACGGCCGTTGTGAAAAGCGAAGATTCTATAAAATAAACGTGACAATATATTTTAACTTCATCATTACACATTTAAGAACTGGGAATTTAATTAACTATATACTTTACTTTACGAGATGAGACTAATACTAACTTTACTTTAAATTGCGAGATACTTTAGTATTTGATAGGACACGACGCGACGTTTACTTTCTCCTTAATTCGCTTTATGTAGCTATGCTTTGGTATACCTGGACCCCTTGTTTCTTATCTTACCATCGATGATGTTTCTTCTTCGATGATTTTGCTACGGTACCCACTTACCGTCAGGTGGGCCGTACGCCTGTTTGCCTACTTAATTGTATAAAAAAATTAATAAAAAAAACATGTAATCGAAAATTGTTCGTCATGCATAATTAATGTGGAACAAAAGAAATTATTACATAACTACATACAGGCAGTCGGGTCAAAAGAACGATATTGTCAATATCCGTACCCTATCCTTTTACAGGCATTTACGTATGTTTGACGTCCATTTGCTAGTCCGTTTGTACGTCCTCATGTCACAAAGTAAAAAGGTTTGGAATGGCTGATTGGAATCTGGAGTGCTATTTTTGAAAAGAGTGCTCACGCAAAATTGTAGACTGATTTTATTTATTATTGAAAACGAATGATTTTTAATAATAATAGGGATGTGACGACCCCATCGCCTACTGGGTTCCATTCCTAGTACAGTCCAGGGCAGTTTGTGGCGAGCTGCGGGTCTAAAATCGCCACTTTGCGCGAATCATATTATGATCACAATATGAATGTCATTGCAAATCCTAAAATGGCCATAATTTGGCAGTTCATAAACTTCAACTGACTCAGCGATTTTGTGTGTAAAGCAAACTATCAGGTATTACACAGACAGACGCACGCCTGTGTTTGCGTGCTTCCTAGACCTCACAACGGCGTTTGATCTGGTGAGCTATGACATTTTATGGCAAAAACTTGCCGATACCTCTATGCCAAAGGAACTAGTACACATATTTAAGTATTGGTACCTCAACCAGGTCAACGTTGTGAGATGGTCTAATGTATTGTCTGAGCCGTATAGGTTGGAATGTGGAGTGAGGCAGGGGGGGCTGACATCTCCACGACTCTTCAACCTGTACGTGAATGCACTAATAGAGGAGCTGAGCAGCACTCGTGTCGGCTGCCATATTGACGGAATAAGTTTTAATAATATAAGTTACGCGGATGACATGGTGCTGCTCAGTGCCTCGGTTTGTGGGCTGTCGAGGCTGTTCAAAATATGTGAAACGTATGCTCTCAGTCATGGCTTACTGTATAACGCGCGTAAGAGTGAATGCATGGTCTTTCGAACCGGAGCTAGGGCCCCTGATATTATACCACCTATAAAGCTTAATGACTGTGTTCTTAAAATGGTTGACCAGTTTAAATATTTGGGGCACTTGTTAACCTCTGATTTAAAAGATGACGCGGATATAGAGAGGGGACGAAGGGCGCTATCTGTGAGGGCAAACATGATTGCGCATCGGTTCGCTCGCTGTTCTAGGGCTGTAAAAATCACTATGTTTAGAGCTTTTTGCACGACCTTCTACACGAGTGCACTGTGGGTCTCATATGCGCAGAAGCAGTATGGCGCCTTTCGCGTCCAATACAACAATGCATTTAGAGCGATGTTGGGGCTGCCTCGGCACTGCAGTGCGTCGGGGATGTTCGCCGCGGCAGGTGTTGACTGTTTCTATGCCACTATGCGGAAGAGGTGCACGTCCTTGGTGCGCAGGGTCAGGGCTAGTTCCAATACGCTCTTGCGGGTGTTTGCTGATAGGTTTGATTGTCGGTACATGAATCATTGCTGTATGATTCATGTACTGACATGCACGTAAAATTACTTATAATTACCATTCTTGTGCCATATCGGGGGATGTGGTACGGGAGTGACCACTTTGATTTTTTAAAGTTATATTACAATTATTTACTATCCTTACTAACATAGCCTGTAAGCCATACTAACAAAATGAGTCTCTGTTACTTGAAATAAATAAATTTATTATTATTATTATAAAATGAATCACAACCAATTCTGTTGTTTGACAGTTTTCTATGGAATTTCGTAAAATGGGTCACTTTTACAGAATTGCTTTACTGTCAAATAGCAGAATCATAAAAAGTTACTCTTCAGCAACATCTACAGTTCATTTCTCCAAATTTCACAAAAATTTGCTCAATTGTGGAGTGAGAATACTTTGTAATTTTTATTTTAGGGTAAAATTCGTCAAGTTTTAAAACGTTTCGATTCGTCAAGCGAATTTTTATCATCTATTGTTGTTTAAATTCGTCAAATACTATTAAGGTTTCGTATTAAATTGCAAAGAGAATTATAATCACCAAAGTTTTATTAAATTGTTATTATTTTGTGTAAAGATCTCGGTTTGTTTGAAAAATATTTAGAACATGCGCTTAAATGAGGTAGGGGCATGGATTAAAGGAAAGCCGCGTCTAGCTAGACGTCGCCGTCGTCGCAGTGCGAATCTAACGACCAAACCGATACTTATAGGGGGATTACCATGATATATAAAATTCGTCTAAATGCGAGTGAGTGGACGTGATAGCGCTATAAGGGAAGTAACGTAGGGCAAACATCCCGCATACTCACTCGCATTTGTTGGATAGAATTAAGAGATCATGGTAGCCCTTTTCTTGGTGTGTGTTTTCTTCATATAAAGTTAAGACTTGAGAGGATTAACGTGCGGACACATAGCACTTCTTTTAACTTATTTCTGGGATCACACAAAAACAAAGCAACCGACTTGTCTTTACGAGTTAACATCATATCACCATAAAATAATTACTAGTACTAACGATATCACAAAAATAAGATAAGGTATCATGTTTGTGTGCCAGTTAAGCCTCTTGAATCTTAACTTTATATGGCGATGCTAAACGTGGGCTTCACGTGCGTGGCACGCAGGTAACGCCCACATGGTACTTCTATAGAGAAGTACCTAGGTATCGCCTTCCTTAGATAATTACACACCGTTGTGCGCTATTTATATAAAATAAAGAGTTAATAGTACGCCCCGACTAAAGAAGATACAAAAATAAGAAGAGCCTAAAAGACCTTATCCACGGCCGTATAACCCTTTTTTTTGTTGACAGATGACTGCACTTGATTGACATTGACTGATATGATATAATTAACTTTATTGCCACTATCTTAAATAATTATTCAAGTAGTCTCTATTTTCTTTATTGCGTACGCAAATCCCAATGTACGCACGTCAATTATACAATAATCTTAATTTCCTGTTTCACAGTACTTCTAACATCATTATTAACAAAGAATTATATAAAAAATAATGAATCGGGTTTTGTTTGTGAAGAACCGGTTTTCATTTTATTGCTATGGCAATATTAACACGAAATGAACTGAATTGTTGATGAATTGCGAATGATACGTGTCCATTTTACAAAAAAAAGAAGAATTGCAGAGGAATTGCTAGGAATTCACGAAACGAATTCGTTTTGATGAATTGCTCAAAGTGGCGATTTTAGACCTACTGTTGGTGAGTAGCGACACCGCGGACCTGAGTTCTCCCAGGGGAGGCCGCCGTCCCTCACCTCCGGCCTTTCTTCGCCAAGGTCGGAGTGGACGCCGATGAGGGACAGTACCCCTACCTCTGGCTTGCCTTAGCCGGCCGGCCAGAGTGGAATCGCAAGAGCTATATGCTCGAGGGTGGAAGTGTATTGCTCGTAATGGTGTAATAACGCTCACGAGGAAACTCGCGATGGCGAAACCGGAGCCGCACCTCTCGGCACCCTTAGCCGCTCATTCCAATGTTGCCCCTCTGTTGCCAAATGCGGCGACTATTTGGGGGGCCCATTCACTGAGTGGCGAGTCACCGCCTGTCACAAATAGTTAGTATAATCATGATTATGGCAGGTGTCCGATTTCTATTGCAATAGCCCAGTTTAAATCCATTCAAACTTCATAACCATAACCCATTTAGTTCTTTTCACTCATTAGCAATAGTTCCTCCTCCTGCCCAGACCTGTTCATGGAAATGTCATCTATTGATATAGTTCAATCAGCACGTAGAAAACATGCGTCCAGATCTGTGGTCCTCCTGTTTTAAAAAATGGTTCGATCGCATGAAAAAATGTTTAAAATGTAAAGGAGAGTATTTTGAAAAGCAATAAACATGTTGTTTTTTTAAGTTACGCAAAACTTTTAGTGTGATAAATTTACAAACTCATCGACGTTAGGTAAAGATTGTTTCAAAAATATAGTTAGGTGGTTGCAAAATTATTTATACAATACGATATAACTTTATTGCCCACATCTGGGAAATCACAAAATTGAAATTGTAATGAAATGAAATGAAATGAAATATTTATTTTGCTAAAACATGGTAACAGTAATTTTATGTTAGATGTAATAAGTAGTGAAGGATCTACATGTTTCACCATTACTGGCATGCAAAAATTTAAAAAAAAGTTATGATTATAAATGACTTTACGGAGCAATTCAGCAATGTACGAGCAGATGATCAATTTTGTTCGTGATTACAATTTAATTAATGTCAGTTTATAATGCCTAGATACAATAATGTCAATGTTATATTTGATGAAAGTCAGTTTTTATTTATTTATTTTTTACCTTGCACAAAATACCAGTTGCATTGAAATGTCATTTTGTTATTTAAATTAAATAGATTAAGTAGTTATCATGTCAATTTTTATCATAATTCATAAATTCATTAATGCTGTAAAAACAACCCTTTACCAACCAATTTTTAAGTTTGTATTTAAATTCGTCGTCTGGCAATTAATGAAAAATCAATTAAAAAAAAAATGTAACATTGTTAACAATATAGAGCAAAGGCGGACTTATTGCTAAGCGATCTCTTCCAGCCAACCTTTGTACAATATGAACATGATGTAAGATGTATACGTAGTTATAAAGAGTGTCGTCTTCCATCATGGTAAATTTTTATTTTGTTCCGTAATAAATAAATATACAATACTAACTGTTTCCCGCAGCTCCGCCTGCGTCAAGAAGTAGCTTATGTTTGTCTTCAACTATATTAATTCTAAATTTCATCGATTACCGTTCAGCGGTTTGGCCTTGAAAGCGTAACAGACAGACTTTCACATTTACAATAATATACTAGCTGTTTCCCGCAGTTCCTCCTGTGTTAAAAAGTAGACTATGTTTGACCACGGGGTTTCAACTATATACAAAATTTCATCAAAATCCGTTCAGCGGTTTGGCCGTGAAAGCGAAACAGACTGACTGACTTTCGCATTTATAATAAGTACGGAAGTATGGATTATAATATTAGGAAGTATCAGCTCTTCGTACGCGAATCCGGCTCACACTTAACCAGTTTAATTTAATAATTTTGCATGTCTAGCAACCTTGCAGCATTAGTAACATTATCTGTGGACCAGTAGAGTACGTGTCTCGTCCGCCATTGGACAGGACGTGACGTCCGTCAGACGTGACCAGAAAGTCGGAAAAGCTTCGGGCATTTTTTCTCGTAAATTCGAGCCGGCAGGTGGTGCGACCCACTTTTAAATATTCACGAGATATGTCTTTTTGCATTATATGTTTTTGGCATAATACCCACCTGATGATAAGTGGTTACCGTAGCGTCTGAACGCCTGCAACACCGGAGATGTCACGAGCGCGTTGCCGACCCTGAAGGAATTGAAGGCTCCCATGTTATAATCACTTGTTATTTATGTTTTATAGCAGAATTGTTTAATGTCAACAATTCTGTAACAAATTTAAAAAAAATGTATTTTAGTAATTATTTTCAGTATGGGAGTCCATGATGCACGGTGAACTTCCCCCATTTACCCCCATTTTCGAGTTTTTCACAGCACTTGTAGACAAACCGGCATATGATACTGTTGTCACATAAGTATAATTGAAACCCGTTAAATAATGTTACACCAGACATTTCCCCTTTTGCCCTCATTTTTCCCCCAAACAAAAAAGCTCTCGACAAAACATTAAATAAATCAAGGAACACGTGTGTCAAGTTTTGTAAGTATCCGTTCAGAAATGCGACTTCTAGCCCGGAACATACATTTTTCCGTACAAAAGCAAAATTGTCCAGTCTCGAAATGGAGACTGGCTTACGGTTAGTCAATTATTACATTTATATCGCGTAAATGCAAGGTCAGTTGACCCCGCATGCTCTGGTGTCTGAGTTTTATTGAAACCGCTTTAGTCTAGATTATAATGCACAATAAAAAAAAAATCATTATTTACCTTATCCTTCCTAAAGCAAAATCAGCAAAAACTTTCAGAAATGATAATTCAAGGACTTTTGGCGGGAAGCTGTAAAAAGCAGTATCGGCGCTGTATTTTATTTTCCGAAATTTGTTTTTTTTTGAGTGTTTGTGCATAATAATGGTGGATTATTATTCGCAAAGTGTTCAAGAACAAGCGTGAGTGTTGGGAAGTGATAAGTGTTTGATTTATGTGATTTCCTTGCTTGTTGCCAAAAGCTCCTGGAAATCGCTAAGTGCAGTTTTTCTACCACTTCACTTAGCCTGACTCTTCTGACTCGACTTGATTATGACTTGACTTAACTACTGACTTGACTTTATTTATTAAAAATATTTTACTTGTTACTGGCTAAATACGAAAGTAAGAGCCAAAATGAAAAGAAAAAAAAAAGATAATTTAAGCCTGCAATGTCCTAATTAAACTGGAAACAAAGTACGTAGTAAGTAAAGAGGTCAGACGGCAGTCGCTCCGTTGTAATAAACCAGTTCCGCCAAATCTAGGACCATGACTTTCAGCGTACCCTAGGCTCAGAAGCGTAAGCTGACGTCGCAACTAGGAATACACGCTAGGATGAAGAAGAAGCTTAACCACTGGACCACGGGTTCAAACGTAAGTTTACATTCAAAACCGCAGTTCAATAATATTTTTGCATATTTATTTAAACATTATTATACAAAATACAATTGTATGGCACAATAGGTAGACTTAATGCTAAAAGCATTATCTAAAAGTTAACCTTTGGGTTTGGTTTTTACTATTCGCTAATCACTGATTTTGGTTAAACGACTGATTAATGCGATTTACATATCAATAGTGTTTAATTATATTTAATTTAACATGCAAAAATTAATGTTTCATATTACTGGCAACACTAAACCATTAGTATAAATAAAATGGTCAGCCCCACTCGTATTCTCTTCTTTCCGATTCACACTGTGTTAGGAGGCAGACGTTATACCATCCTTGTCAATATTTGAATATACGTTCTAACGTATTCATTTGAAACCTCTTTGTTTTCTTACGCCATTATCCAATTATCCAACAAATAGCTAGCATATACGAGTATACAATACAACACAATACTCTTTATTGCACAACAAGGATACATTGTTAATTATAACCAATTACAAGAAAAATAACCTTGCACAAAGGCGGCCTTATCGCAATAGCAATTTCTTCCAGGCAACCTTTCGGAAAATTGAATAAGGATATTAAAGATTGGGTATAGTTGGTGCACTTGAGTCGAGAATTTTACTATACTCCTATATTGTCCCACAGCTGGGCAAAGGTTTCCCCCATTTTCCTCGACTTATCTCGTTCAACAGCTGTCACCCATCCACTGTTCCTTTTCATATTATCGCTCTAACGCAACCTAAGCGTACATTTCCTTTGCCGTCCTTCCTCTGGTAGCCAACTATACTGTTCTACTATTACTAGAAATAATTAATTTATAACTTACCTATTATACTCATCTCTAGTGCGTTGTCTCAGATGTCAATGACGACAGCCGGCACTAAACTGCTTAGTATTTGGTAAAGTTGTTAGTTGCTTCACTTCATTCACTGCTAGATTTCGTCACCGCGCAGAATATAGCTCGTGCGCTCTCTCGTTTCGGATGCCAAAATCTACTTTATGATCATTAAGAAAATCATAAATTAAATTAAGTAAAAAGATCAGAGGTTTTACGTAATTTTTTCGATGTAATATATCATTGGACGTTATTTACTAGGAAAAAATATAACAAAAAAAACCTTAGATTTTTTTATAAAATCATGACGAGCTCAATAGCAAATATATATATAACAAGCTGTTTCCCGCAGCTCCGCTTGCGTCAAAAAGTAGCCTATGTTTGACCCCGGGTCTTCAACCATATTCTTACTAAATTTCATCAAAATCCGTTCAGCGGTTTGTCCGTGAAAGCGTAACAGACAGACAAACAGACTTTCGCATTTATAATATTAGTATGAATATGGATTTTATATATTTCAAACTAATTCGTGCTTCGGAAAACAAGTAAAGCCGTTGGTCCCGGTTATTATCAATAAATGGCAGTCGTTAGTCTGTGTCAGATGCCTTTGGCAGCCTGAAAATAATCTGACAGTGTCGGCCACTAACACACCTTAGGTCATGTTCCTGTTGGTCTGGTATCCCTGTAAAAAGGGTTATGGAGGTCAGACGGCAATCGCTCCATTGTAATAACCAGTGCCAAATCAAGGTACATGCTCCGAAGCGTAAACTGAGGACGGAACTGGGAAAACACGCTTGGATGAAGAAGTGCCAAGTTGATATCATTGTGAGCCGGAACCGAATACCAAATTTCCGGCTGCCGGCCGGTTTCGACCGGACGGATGTCATATCGGTTAGTGAAAATAAATTTTAGTTCTCATATTTCTTTTTAATTTTTTTTAAACATTCCTTTTGTTTATTAATAATGATTATTACTACATACCCATGTATCTTGGGAAAAATTGTTCGGATGCATGTATGGAGTCACTGGACGATGGGTCCAAACGACAAAAATTTCACGGTGTATTCAGCATATTGACCGTCTAAAAACTTCAAAAAGGTATAAAAATTCGCGATGTATATTTCTTTTCATGCTTCAAACCACTCAAATATATACATTTTTGATCTTTCGGTCGCATTACCGATATTTCTGGTTCCTCGAGGGATCACATTATATATTTATGGCTGAATGAGCCTGTCTTTTTTTAACCCACGACAAAAAGGGAAGTTTTCATTCCTATTTTACACGATTACAGCGAATCTGAACAAAGGAGGGTTATGTGTTTTGTCTGGAACCCTGTTATCCATACTAATATTATAAATGCGAAAGTCTGTCTGTCTGTTACGCTTTTACGGCCAAACCGCTCAACGGATTTTAATGAAATTTAGTATGAATAAAGTTGAAGACCCAGGGTCAATTATAGGCTATTTTTTGACGCAGGCGGAGCTGCGGGAAACAGCGAGGTTCAAATAAATAAAAAATAACGTAACATTAGAGTATGAAGTGCGTATAATACGTAAATATTTCCGATGTTTTAATCCTGTTTTAACAGCCATGGTTGCGGAACGACTGGAGAATTTTCTTTACTGGTCATTAACAACTCTGAGTGAGGCTGTTAGTTAACTCTAAATATATAGATAGGATAGGCACGTACTAATTATCGTATTCTGTAGCTTTGTCCGGCAGATCCGCCTGCGTCAAAAACTACTCTACGTGTGACCCCGGGTCTTTAACTATATTCATACAAAATTTCATCAAAATCCGTTCAGCGGTTTGGCGTGAAAGCGTAACAGACAGACAGACTTTCGCACTTATAATATTAGGATGGAAGTATGGATTGACTCGTAGCTCGTTGTCATATCGAAATTCTTGAGACTAGAATGTACGGAATGTTTTGATATACCTAGGCATATACTTATACTACTGTATATGCATATGTTCATACTTGGTTAATATTGTTAAACTAAACAAAATATAGACTAAAAAGTAACCGATTCTGAAAACAACAACAAAATTGGTTGTTAATTATAGCAGTAAGTAATTAGCATTAAAAATGTTCTCATGATAAAAAGTGGGAGCGTGGTGGGGACGTATTGCTATCTCATTTGTACGCACGAAATCAAGTGGCAGTGACGTCACTGCACACACAGTCCATCCTTTTCTTGTTTTTGACAGTTACTCCTTTCACCGAATTTCAAAGGCTTATAACTTATTTATTTCTAAACGATCATGTAATGTCACGTTATTTTTTTATTTATTTAACACTAGCTGTTTCCCGCAGCTCCGCCTGTGTCAAAAAGTAGCCTATGTTTGTCCCCGGGTCTTCAACGATATTCATACCAAATTTCATCAAAATCTATTCAGCGGTTTGGCCATGAAAGCGTAACAGATAGGTAGACAGACAGACAGACTTTCGCATTTATAATATTAGTATGGACTAGCTGCCGCTCCGCCTACTGTTTGACCCCGGGTCTTCAACTATTTGCATTTATAATATTATTAGTATAAATTTGTATATTCGAGCGTGTATGACAAGAATGATGAGCGTAGAGGAAGCAAGGGAAGTCTGTAAGGATCGTAGCAAATGAAAATCCGTAGTCTCTGCCTACCCCTACGAGAAACAGGCATGATGGCATGTACGTAGTATATAATATTAGTATGAATTTGTATGATTATCGGTTATTTTACACATGATTGAATAATTATATCTTTGTAATAACGTCCTAACCCATTTACACACGTCGCAAATCCTGGCTCATTAAATATTAAATTCGGATTACCGATCGCAGAATAATATCACAATTTTAATATTTAAACCAAATCATTTTATTTCGCCTATTTATTTATTTATTTAACTTTATTACATGACATGTAAATGGCGGACTTAAAGCCTATGGCTTTTTCTACCAGTCAAGCAATCGGTGGTGCAGAAAAAGTGATTAATTTAGGGTAAGTGTCAAAAGAGTCGTGATGAAATTAGAGTAAACTTACTTCTATATATACAAAACCTAAAAACAAATATATCTAAAAAGAAAACAAAAACGAAATAAAAAAACTGTAAAATAATATAATAAATAAATATTTGAATAGAATAAATAAATCTATATGTATAAAAATCAATGCTGTTCGTTAGTCTCGCTAAAACTCGAGAACGGCTGGACCGATTTGGCTATTTTTGGTTTTGAATTATTTGTGGAAGTCCAGGGAAGGTTTAAAAGGTGAATATGTTCGGAGGCGGTACGAAGTTTGCCGGGTCAGCTAGTACTAGATAAATATAGTTCGCTTAGTGTGGCGTAAAGATGTCACAGTACAGTCAATAGTACATTTTGATCGCACAACTAATTATTCAATATTAATACAACTAGCTGTTTCCCGCAGCTCCGCCTGCGTCAAAAAGTAGCCTATGCTTGACCCCAGGTCTTCAACTATATTCATACCAAATTTCATCAAAATCCGTTCAGCGGTTTGGCCGTGAAAGCGTTGGCAGCAGTCTGCATCCAACGTTTGCCTGCGACCTTTTTCAGGTCATCAAACCATCTGGTCGGTGGATGTCCAACGCCATCGATTCAAGCCTGCAATGTCCTAACCAAACTGGGCTTTGATACCATGGTCGATTGACCATTCTTCGTCCAAACGTGTTACTTGTAATTGCATCCTCTGCTAACGCATCGGAGCCTAGCGTACGTAAGTCATGGTTTTAAATTTGGCGGCACTAGTTATTACAATGGAGCGACTGCCGTATGACCTCCGTAAACCTTCTTACAGAGAAATTGGAACATGCATGACCCAGAGTGAGTTAGTGGCCAACTCTGTCGGATTTTTAAGGCTTTAAAGGCATCTGACACTGCCTAAGCTTTTCGAAAATATTTGACACCAGGGTCACACGGTCGGAAAAAAAGGCTATTTTTTTTAATTTGCGGTGTTTAGTAAATTATTTAATTGGTCTAATTCCCATGAGAATAACATATATTTTTTTTTATAATAAAGTTGACCTATTCTAGCTGTAAAATACCTACCTGCCAATATAAGATAGATTTTGTGTAAGTGTTGAACTTTTGAGTATAATTAATATTAGAGTTAACAAAAATATATCCATAAGGATAATTTTAGATTTAGTCATCAATCATAATTGTCCTTCAGTAACTAAAAAAAACTACGCATATTAAAACGCCCAAATCAATATTTCATCGATAACAATAATAACGTTACATATTACATCAAAAACGGTACGCACTAACTGACCTCTGTAATAACTGGTTGAAAAATAAAAATAAAATTTTCAAAATCGGAACGCTTTGTTTTTAAACTGGTAACAGGTGGTTTGTTCGAACAAGTGGCCAGTGATACCGAGACGCGGCCGCGGCTGTTCGGAATTCAAGCTCAACTGCCGGGACCTTCTTTTACTTGATCTTGACGCATGCGTATACAATAATTCAAATACGTTCCATTTTCGAAACATTCAAATTTCTTCTTTATTAGTATGGCATTGAGATCTAAATTGCTCTGAATTTACAACTGTCGCTTAGAACGTTTCAATTATTATTAAGGAGTAATTGTCTAATATTTTTATTGTTTTTACAAGCAATTTTGATTCTTATTTCCTGTTAATAACGTTGAATTTTGTATAACATATCGTTTATATGAAAGACAATGACAAAGAGAAATGTCAGGACTAATTGCTGAATCAATGGATTTTAATTCCAAGTTCTTTGACATAAGCACTATAATCGATTGTTAGGGAAAATGATACGAAATTTAGCAGATGTTATTAGAACGAATTTTCTTTTGAGAAAATGCTAAAATATTTTCAGCTTTATTTAGAAGAAGTTAAAGTTGATTTTTTAAAGGCCTTTTTTATGAGTTTGTGATGTTTTGGATTTACATTTAATAGACATTTTGGCGCCTTTTGCTATAGCTAAAACAAGGCATATTTTCTTTGAAATCATTGTATTTAGGGGTCAGTTGGGTGAAGGGAGAATATTTACGTTTAATCTGATTATAGATATGTCCTATTGTAATAATATCTTTTTAAAATTTTTGCGTTTCTGCTTGATAAAATTATGTAAAGAAATGACAAGTTGTAAATTAAAATTTAAAAGGAAATTTATTTGATTATCATTAATTTTGAACTGAAGAGATATTAAGTAGTTGTCTATTCTTGAGCCAGGAAAAAAAAAATATTAAAAAAAAATTCGTAGCTCGTAGCACAATTCGTGGCGTGCCGCGTAGCACATGTAGAGCCTCTACGAAAACAGGAAAAAGGGGGGATAGTTACATTACAATACTAGCTGTTTCCCGCAGCTCCGCCTGCGTCGAAAAGTAGCCTATGTTTGACCCCGGGCCTTCAACTATATTCATACCGAATTCATCAAAATCCGTTCAGCGGTTTGGCCGTGAAAGCGTAACATACAGACAGATAGACAGACAAACTTTCGCATTTATACATATTAGTAAAGTATGGATATGGATGTAATTTGTAATAGATATATAATTACGAGTATATTGGTTCTTACTCCAATCAAAACAAATACGACTAACGTTTTGAAAATAGATTAAATTAAACTAATTTAACTATTTTAATACGGTTTTTATCGCGTTTATTACTTATTTATTTACACCTGACGTTTCAAACGATAAAAACCGTATTAAAATAGTTAAATTTAATGAATAACAATCGTTGAAAATAGATATTTACATACACTCAATAAACATTACTCCCCGTTGAGCAGTCGGGTAAAAACTAAAAATTGTAATTGAAAAACAGTAATCGTAGCTCGTAGCACGATTCGTAGACCGTGGCGTAGCACTCGTAGACCCTCTACGATTATTCTTTGCTTGATAATTTCCTAGTTGCGTCCTTAGCTTACGCAAGCCTACGGTACGCTTCAATCATGGTCCCAGATATAGCAGTACTGGTTACAATGGAGCGACTGCCGTCTGACCCACGATACAGGTAAACCAGACCAATAGGAGAACTATTCGAATATGACGATATGTGAATATATGACCTTTAAATTGTCTACCTCTATTCTATTAGAACAGAGAAGGTATATTTTTACCCGACTGCACCAGAAAGAGGGTTGTGTTTCTCGAGAGTATATGTATGTTGAATTGTTTGGCACGCCATGCCGCCTGAACGGCTCGATGGATTTTAGCTTGAGAGGTGTCGTTAGATTCGTATTTACTGTGAGAGTGACAGTGGGTACGTCAAAATTTTTCATTTTCAAATTAACCAGAACCGCAATCGGGTTTTTTAGTTTTTCTTTTTTTTAAATTAACGTTAAAGTTATAAAATTCATGTACACAGTAAATCGAACTGGCGTGTCAATTCTCTTATTTTACATAGTGCACAATTGAATTGTAATTGGATCGCAATAGCAATTTTTGACGTTTCTGGTATTCTGTTACTAATTTTAAGACCTTATTTATTTATTTATTTCATGTACACGCTGTAAATATACATTGGAAACTTAACATTAGGAAAAGGGTTCTACTTATTTCTAAAGAAATTTCTTCCAGCAGACCCACGACAGGAACTACGAAAGAAAGAGGCAAAGTGGCGAGACAAGAAAAGAAGAAAAAAAATATACAAAAGTAATAGGCTCAATCTAAACCTATTTTATAATACTATATTTATAATAAACTAAATAATAAATACAATAAATATACCAATACAACAAATATACCTTACCTTAATCGTATTCCATTGGCATGACTGGAAAACTTTGCTTAAATCTCATCAATTTTTCAATAATCGTTACTCTACTGCTATTTAAATTTACATTTTTTTTTACTATTACCATTCAATTACATTTTAGTGGCAATTAAATTGAGATTCAAAATTGTGTTAGCAGAATACCAATTTGAGCATATCAAAATGCATCGTAATTGAGTCGTAATGTAATCAGTTGCATGATCTCAACATAGAACAGAACATTTTGTACTATAATGCTGCTTATTTCTAAAGAAATCTCTTCCAGCAGACCCAAGAGATGAAACGACAAGAAAAGGGTTTTTTCCCAATCTGGGTCATCATATTTGTACCCAATCTGGGTCATCATCATCCTAGCGTGTATTCCTAGTTGCGTTGTCAGCTTACGCTTCGGAGCCTAGGGTACGCTGTAAGTCATGCTCCACCAGACCAACAGGAACATGACCTGAAGTTTGTAGTAGCCAACAGTCATAATTTTTCAGGCTACCTAAAGGCATCTGACACAGCCTTACGACTGCTATCTATCGATAACAACCGGGACCAACGGCTTAACGTGCCTTCCGAATCACGGAAGAGCTCAAGATAGAAAATACCACTAAATGGCGGCCAATCCAATAGTGGTCGCGTCACGTCGTCGCTTGACACGCGCATACGCTACGGACACGCATGTCGCGCTGGACTAACGAGGTCATGCAAAAGATTTTATTTAACTTTTTAGTGTTTTATCTAACTCGAATGGTACGGAACCTCAAATATATTAAAAATAGCTTAAGATAACGTAATGACCTTGTTTCGATTCGTCTATGTTTTGTGAATGTTTCACATTCATTTTTGAGATTTGCTTTTACATAATTTTCGTTTGTTTACCTACTCATCATTTCAGCCGCAGTCAGCCCACTGCTGAAAAATACTGGACAAATGCCTCTTCTAATAATTTCCAAAATTACCGGTCGAAGGCTGCCCGCATCTAGCATCTGCCCGCGACTTTTTCAGGTCATCTGACCATGTGGTCGATGGATGTGCTCCGCCCACTTCACTCCCACTTCAAAGAACTAATCCGCTGGGCTATGTCGGTGACTTTTGTTCTTCTACTGATCTCCTCAATCTGATTAGATCTCGTACGGAAACACCGAGCATC
The DNA here is from genome assembly GCA_947363495.1 of Euzophera pinguis. NCBI lineage: Eukaryota > Metazoa > Arthropoda > Insecta > Lepidoptera > Pyralidae > Euzophera > Euzophera pinguis. The sequence continues at coordinate 7,323,696 of OX376182.1, forward strand.
GCACTCTCCATTGCTCTCTGGGCAACCTTAAGCTTTCTTCTAAGGCACATATTCAAGGATCATGTTTACCTACTAAACTGTACAAAAAACAAAAAATATGGCCAGTTTTCGCCAGAGTTAAAAAATCAAAAGCCATTTTGATATAAATCAACTCAGCCGAAATTGATACTAACTCGCGACAACGTATAAATAACTCCGAGCTCGTAAATCCTTCACGAGCTCACGACCTGTCTCGTCAGCTTACAGCAAATACTAGCTTTTATATACACTAGCAGTCCGTCCTGACTTCGTCCGGGTCGCCTATAGCCTTCCTCGGTAAATAGGCTCTCCAACACAACAAAAATCGGACCAGTGGATCCTAAGATTAGCGCATTCAAACAAACTCTTCAGTAGACTTCAGCTTTATAATATTAGTCCAGGATATAGTCAAAATATAGTAGTATCAATAATGATAATAGACTTAATTCTACTCAAATTATTATTGTCATTCATATAAAAAAAAATCAGTACTTTGGTACTAACCGAAAACAAAAAGAGTTTTTTTAATCCGTTCTTAAATAAATAAGTTAAAAGCCTTTAAAATTCGATGGAAAAAGTTATGAAAAGGACGCCATTAGTGTGCAATGGTGTAATTACCACTTAGCTTCGTGAGTTTAAAGGAGATAGCCAGACATCCCTACTAAGTGCCTAATTTTCTTAGTAAGAAAACAAATGAAGAAAAAGAAAGAAAGAAGAAGAAAAACTTATTTAAGAAAAAAGGTCCTAACTCAGCATATTGTCATCCGATGAAATTGACTGATCTTCCGTTAGGACCTCGGTTGACGACACGGCAACCCGCGCGCAGGTCATACTTTGGAAATATAAGGCAATATAAGGCAAAAGTGCCATGTGGGCGTAGCCTGTAGGCTAAGGTTAAGCGTTGCCAAATTAGGTTAAAACTCGAGAGGTCCAACTGGCCAATACATGGCACCTCTACCCATCCAAACATACCTCCGTTCCCGTATCGCCACATATAGTGACTCCTTAAACCATAGGCATCAGGAGCCGTAAAATAATATTAAAAAGAATAAAATTGCTAAATAATGATTTATTAAACGTCAAGTAGCCAATTGTGAACAGGTAATGTTTAGAGGCAGTGTTTCGTGGGCTTAGAATAATAATGAATGAATGAATGAACGAATGAATGAACACTTTATTGCACCATTAATAATACGTAGCTCTTATCTCTACACATTCCCCAATTTCCTTTCAGCCCATAACAATCTACCATCGACAGTTATGACGTCATTGCTGTGACTTGCACTTATGCCTCCATCAATACGTCTACATTAACGTCTTTTACAGTGTGTAGGCTTTCATACAACCGCAAACACAAGGTCAGACGATCAATCACAATCTGTTAATATCTGATTTATTTCACTACTTTTATGATCCGACTACCTTTTGCACGCGGCTTCACATGAATAATTAAATCTCATAAAAATAGTACTTTTTCCGGGACAAAACGTACCCTATGTCCTTCTCAGTACTCCTGACTATGGAACTTCATACAGATTGATTGATTGACTTAGTAGATAAAGAGTGAAGAGGTAACAAACAAATATGCATATTAAATTAAACTATTTTAATACGGTTTGTTTCACATAATTATTTTAGCTATTTCCCGCATGCCTATAGCCTATTTTGAACTCCGGGTCTTCAACTTTATTCTTACCAAATTTCATCAAAATCCTTTAAGCGGTTTGGCCGTAAAGAATAAATATTTTTTTTTTTTTTTAGCTCCCATTAATCTTTCCACGCATCTCGGCCAAATTGAGTTTGATTGATGCCTTCTAACTTTCCTGTCAATGGTAACTACACTAATTTGGCCTATTAAGACGCAACATCCACATCCAAATCAGCCCGCAGTACATGCTCCAGGCAGATGGGGCACGAGAGCAGGTCCATCGCTTGCAGCGACGTGATTCGAGATTTTCCATAGGGTAGGCAGAAACAAATTTCAAGAGCTCTTTACATTTTTTAATTTTTTTTAGGTACTTATTACCTAAAAATATAATCTTACGAATGTTTATCTATTGAAATAGATTGATAAAATAATATTTTTTGTATAATAAGAAATTAATTATAGTTACAACTCCACAGGGTAGACAATGTCTAAACGTCTTTATGGTATGCACGCCACTGATCGTTTGTACAGCGCCACAAACACACCTATCGTTGCTAAACAGACCCCACCTTTTCCTGTTCACCATACATCGGCCCATACCTGATCGAAGCCTAATAAGAAGAAGTTTGGTGCCATTCACTGTCGAATTCCTCCAGGTCCAAAGTGCATTGAAATCGCTTTCTCAATGAACAAACTGGATATTTATGAGTTAATAAACACCGGGATAACCCCTAGATATAGTGAACGTCCGTCCTTTACGAATGATTCTAGATTCAGTCTAGAATTTACTCAAATTGCAGCCATAGATCGGTCTAAGCTGTGGGGCTTTAGCTATTTAGTTCACTGATTCTTTATGGTTTGCATTATACGTCCAAGCGTGTTTTCCTAGTTTCTCAGCTTACGCTTAGGAGGCTAGGATACGCTGAAAGTCGTGGTCCTTGATTTGGTGGCACTGGTTAATACAATGGAGCGACCGTCTGACCTCTGTATACCTTTTTACATAAACCACAACACAACATTATACATAACAACATTTTTTTAACATAACATTTTTGCTGGTGAGTAGGGTCGCCAGGCTCCAGAGTGGTCGCTGTGCTGACAGCGGACAGGTCGGCAACGCGCTCGTGACATCTCCGGTGTTGCAGGCGTTCATAGGCTACGGTAACCATCAGGTGGGCCGTACGCCAGTTTGCCTACTTAGTTGTATATAAAAAAAACAGACCAACTAGAACATGACCCGGGGTCATTTTATTTAAAAAATAAATGTAAACTACATCTTTAAAGACCACCATTATAATTTGAGCAATAAATAAATTATTTTCGAGCCATGTCAAATACTCTATTCAATTGTTAAAACCTCCTTTAGTAACAGGGTAGTAAAATAAACCAAAACCCGCACAACATAACCTTCCCGTCGGAAAATGAAATCTCACAAGATTGATGACTACAGCCTTGAAAGCCCGCTCTCGGGGCGCCAAAACAATATAGAGAGCTTTTAGTTCTAAAAAATTAACGAAATATCAAGCACTTATTTTTTTATTTACAAATTAAGAACAATAAAGTACAATAGGCGGACTTAATGCTAAAAGCATTATGTAAAACGAGATGAAAAGTGCAAAGGCTAACACGTTACTAAATCCATATCCATACTAATATTATAAATAAGAAAGTCTGTCTGTCTGTCTGTGTGTCTGTACGCTTTCACGGCCAAACCGCTGAACGGATTTTGATGAAATTTGGTATGAATATAGTTGAAGACCCGTGGTCAAACATAGGCTACTTTTTGACGCAAGTGGAGCAGCGGGAAACAGCTCGTATACTATATATTTCAAGCAGTCTTCTTCCTCCGAGCGTATTTCCTAACTACTGAAGATGTAATTGCTTACGGTAGTGGAAAAAGCGGACCCTCGGTTCCAAAGCGAACAGTCTCTCCCAGCAACAGCCGGGACCAACGGCTTAACGTGCCTTCACAAGCACGGAATCATCTTTATTATCAGATGATTCAAGTCTTCAATGTCCTGACCAAACTTGAAACAACTAAAGAAAGTATGCTTCCTATGGGTAGTGACCCATGGGAAGCATACTATGTCACTGTCACTGAACCCTATGACAGGTAGTTTGGTGGTATGAATGAATGAAAAAAAGAGTGTTTTTTTTTAATTTATTTTTTAAATAATTATTCTTCAAATATTAATTAATTAATACTTTATTGCACCACTTACAGACATGATAATTAAATACAAATATTGAATCGAATTTAACACTTTCGCGGGCAGTAACGTCTCTCGACGTAGATAACAATTGAGTGCCATTGTTATTTTCTTGACTGTCCGTGAAAGTGTTAAGCAATAAGTAGAAAGGCGGACTTATAGAATAGAATAAAGATGTATTGAAATTTCAGACACAAGTTATACAACACACTTATCAATGTTACAATATCACGCACCAAAAAATACGAGAATCGTCGAAGAAATAAAGGAACTACGTCACAGTGACGGGACGGCACCGTGACGGGACACGAAAAGCCTTTCAGAATCGAGCGACAAATTATAAGAGCCTCCGCTTCGATGATCTTGAAATTGGAACGTCAGTTCTTTTTTTTAATATGGCTTTTACTATCGTATATGCCAGTAACCAGTAAAAATAGGCTACTTGACTGTATTCATACTTGGCCAATATGTACACTAAAAATTGACCGATTCTGAAAACAACAACATTGGTTGTTAATTAAGGCAGTAATTGGATTTTGAAGGTATTTCAAGAAGAAAAATAAATTTAGTAGAATGCCCAATTGTTGAACAAAGTTATTTAGTCAAGCAAGCCCAGTAGTTAAGACATGTCGAGTAAGAAGAGTCAGGCTAAGTAAGGTAGTTGAAAAACTGCACTTAGCGATTTCCAGGAGCTTTTCATTTCATCATCAGGCAACAAGTAAGAAAATCACATAAATCGACCGCGGTATCACTTCACTACATAAACACAAATTCAGGATTATTATTTTAATAAACCTATCAATAAGTAGATTATTTTTCTAATGAATATTTTCTCAATTAGCTCAACCAAGTCTGCAGTCTGTGAACATGCTCTAGACAAACCCAACCACTATATGCGTTTTGATAATCCTCAAGTCCTTGCAAAGGAAAACAGATTCATTCCAAGGATGTTACGTGAAGCTATTGAAATTAAAAAACATCCTAATTTCAATAGAGAGGATGGATGGCAGGTACCGCCAGCTTGGGACCCAGTCATTAACTTAATAAAATTGCAAACTCGGAAGCAGACTGCAAGACCCTTAGATACTGTGAGCCAATACTGCGTGAATCGGAATAGTTCCCAATAAAAATTTCAGGCGGTAGTTTTGTAATCTTATGACATCAAAGACAAATGTTAACTTAGTCTGCCTGCGACCATGAACGCTGTAAAGTGTTTGAAACGTCAGGTGTAAATAAATAAGCAATAAACGCGATAAAACCGTATTAAAATAGTTTAATTTAATGAATATTTTTTGTTTGGTCTATTTTTCGACAGCATTTTTATTTAATGAAAATGTAAAAATAAAGGCTTTTTGTAATTACAAAGAAACGGCCGAGTGTAACCTACTTTATGTCATAAAGTCGTCCGACTTTATGACATAAAGTAGGTTAGGTTATGGTTATACAGTGAGCACGCGAGCGAAACGAGCGAGCGTTGTGTCATAACAAATAACATATTTTTCATCTTAAATAAAAAAATTAGTTTAGGCAGCCGAGTATGAGTTGATGGATTTTTGAATCAGGCACGTGACCTTTAAAATAACGACCGAACAACCATTAAAATCGTATCAGTGCTGATTTTAAGACATAGACAACCCGCTGTCCCCTTTTTAGGATTTGAAAAATCCTGAAACAGATCTTTCCACAATTATCAATACTCTGGAGAAGTTTCAAAGAAATTTGTCTAACTAATCTCGAAACCTTTAAGGGGTGAATTTAGAAAAAACCACAAAAGGAATCCATGTGCTAATTTCCATGGGCTGTGCGTTGGTATATAGGTCAGTCAGTCAGGACTTTGAATTTTATATAAATAGATTATAAATTTTAATATAATTTTTTGTGATGAATAGAAACAATTATTTTTTATTCATTGGCTGATTATATTTCAGATTTTTCATCTAATGTTTTTGGAATTTTCATCTATTTCCTATCCCGACCCGTCTAAAACTTTTTTTAACTCAGTTAACACTTCCCACATGTCATCAATAAGCACACTTTCATCCCGGAAAAAAATATTTTCTTGGAATTTAAGAAGTCGCGTAAAGCAGCGAGCAAAAGCGAGTAAAAACTATCCCAGTCCCATTTCCGACCCATCTGTAACATAGTTTGTTACCTCGTAAATAGGTTCCGTGTATCGTAAATAAGCATACAGACAGACAGAGGGGTGTTCGAGTAGATAACGCAATAACGCATGGGCTAGATATACATAACCGTAATACGTCACTCCCTTTAAAATCGTCATTAAAACTTATTCTAAAGCTAAATTTAGCAGTATCGAAAGTAAAGATGGAAAATTGTATTTTATTATACAAGTCTTTATATGATAAAATACCTAGATTAAAGTGAAAAATATTCGTAATTATAGAAATATTTTGTAAAAGTTTTTATTTACATAAAATGTAATTAGAAAAAAGAATTCTCCATAACATTTACTAGTTCAAAATCAAAAACTGTCACACTCTTTGGAGATTTAGCGGGAGCGATAGGGATATGCTCGGCCGCCGCAAAGGGAAGATCTTACCGCAAGGCGAGGTGGTATGCCTGGGAAACCACGGCTCCGACTATGTTCTGTCGGAGTTTGAATTACCTACATGCAAATCCTTTGTAAGTAGTTCTATATTGAATTTAAAAGTACAAGTTATTCTATCACTATTTAATCCTTCTTACTATTTTGGCTTCTTGTATGGGAATTTCGGATTTTTCTCTTTTAGCGTCTGTTGAATGAATGAAACTTTATTTGCAATAAACATGCGTCGTGTTGTTATAATTTTCAGTGCGATAGTGTCGCCACAGCTCTTTCGATACATACGGTTTTAGCCAACACCCAAATAAATGTTCCAATATGTGAGATTTGAAGGCGATCGCCGTATTATCGTGGTTAATCTCTATCGGGCACATCTATAAACAAACTATGTGACCGAATTGCATGATAGCAGTATATTTGTAGCGGCAGTAGAGGACTTCTACTGTTGACTCTATGTTTAACCCACTTCCAAAAAAAGTTACTTGTGAGTAAAATTAAGTAAGACTGTAACGGAGTGGTACGGAAGACCGGACATTTAGCTGCAAGGTGGGGCGACGATATAGGGGAAATAGTTTGCAACAACTGGATTGCGATGGCTCAGGACAGAGATGGTTGGCGTAGACAGAACGAGGCTTATGCCTACGCCAACTGTAGTAAAGCTAAGCTGTAAGTAAAATGGCGAAGAGTTTGATATCCATACTAATATTATAAATGCGAGTAGTGAGAAAGTCTGTCTGTCTGCCTGTCTCTCTGTTACGCTTTCACGGCCGAACCGCTGAACGGATTTTGATGAAATTGGGTATGAATATAGTTGAAGACCCGGGGTCAAACATAGGCTACTTTTTGAGGCAGGCGGAGCTGCGGGAAACAGCTAGTAATATTATAAATGCGAAATTCTGTCTATCTATCTTTCTGTCTAGACAGACTTAAAGATAGACAGACAGACGTCTGTCACGCTTTCACGGCCGAACCGCTGAACGGATTTTGATGAAATTTGGTATGAATATAGTAAGACCCGAGGTCAAACATAGGCTACTTTTTGACGCAGGCGGAGCTGCGGTAAAAAGCTAGTAACCTATAAATAATAAATAATTCATCTTTACACGTCATCACATATTTAATAGATATACTTCACATACCCCGAGCTTCCGGGGACCGTTCAATGGATTTTATTGTGGGATGCGGATCCCGAGGGAACACGCAATAAGGTTTGCAGGAAGAGTCAAAATACTGGATACTACTTACTTCTTACCAACCAGGTAAGTGAGGCTTGCGGGATGATGTTAACTAAGGGAATGCAACATTCCTATGACCGACATCGATTGCGAAGTATGGTAGAAGGAATGAACTCTAGCAATAGACACGACCCTCAGTCATGAGATTTCTCACTTCTCTCTTTTGTTAAGCATATTTTCCCTAGTTGCGTCTTCAGCATAATGTTCAGAGCCTAGGGTACGCTGTAAGTTATAGTCCTTGATTTGGCGGCACTGGTTATTACAATGGAGCGACTGCCGTTTGAAGTTCGTAGCCCCTTGTACAAGGAAACCAGACCAACAGGAACATGACCCGAGGTGTGTTAGTGGCCAACGTTGTCGGATTTTTTCAGTAAAGGCAGTTAACACAGCTCACAAAGCCTAATGACTGCCATCTATCGATAACAGCCGGGACCAACAACTTAACGTGCCTTCTGAAGCATGAAGGAGCTCGAGAAGAGTGCCTTTAATGGCGACCAATCGATATCCATACTTCCATACTAATATTATAAATGCGAAAGTCTGAATGTTTGTCTGTTACTCTTTCACAGCCAAACCGCTAAACAGATTTTGGTGAAATTTGCCATGAATATAGAACATAGGCTACTTTCTACGCATGGCTACGGACGCAGGCGGAGCTGCAGGAAACAGCTAGTTAAGTACAAAGCTCAAACTTTGGTACATCTTTTAGTTCTACATCCGTGGTATTTGGTATAACTGACATCCGATCAACGCCCATAGGGTTAATAAAGTGAGTGGTATGTCGGATGGTGCGATTATTTAACCCTCATCGAAAAGTATGGTGTGCGTATTTTAGAAGGAAATTAAAATGAATCTATTTTAATACGGTTTTTATCGCGTTTATTACTTAATTATTTAAAACTAACGTTTTGAACATTTTGCACGATACTCAAAAACTTCGAATTATTCTTCTTGTGACCACAATTTGTTTGTGATGTCATCACAAACAAATTTTAACTTTGTGTGTAAATAAATCCATACTTCCATACTTAATATCATACAACCATTATGGTCGCAGTGTTGAAACTGTTACCGTATTTTTGGCAGGAAGCAGTGAAGAGCAGTTTTTTTGAGTGTTTGTGCATAATAACGGTGGATTATTATTCGCAAAGTGTTCGATAACAAGCGTGAGTGTTGGGAAGTGATACAGTGTTTGATTTAAGTGATTTTCATGCTTGTTGCCAAAAGCTCCTAGTAATCGCTAAGTGTTTCTACCACTTCACTTAGCATGATTCTTCTGACTAGACTTGACTACCGACTAGGCTTTTTGACTTGACGAAACCACACTGTAGGACTGAAGGAGATAGTAAAATTAACGAGCGGCTATAAAGGACATGTATCCATGGCCGTAAAACCCAATCCTAAAAAAAAACTGTTACCTATTAATATTGCGGCAACAGTTTCTACACTGCAAGCGAAATGGTTTTCGCACGTATAACCCATAGGTTATATGTCTTATAAGTATCTCTGATTATAAGTCTGCATGTCTGTTACGCTTTCACAACACAACCGCTAAACAAATTTTGATGAAATAGCCAGTTCCGCCAAATCTAGGACCATGACTTACAGAGTAACCTAGGCTCCGAAGGGTAAGCTGACTACGCAACTAGGAATACACGCTAGGATGATGGATTTCATTTTATTTCAGTGCGCAATTTGCAAAATCAGTCAGTTTTTCTACATCCATGCTGCCAACAATGTGTCGATAAAATTACGATCGAAGTCCTCGTAAATTTTACGCTCTTTTTACACCATATTTTATTAGATATTAAATTTTATTTTTTCCATATCCTTTATAGCATTTTATTTCCACATTAACCTTTTCCCTACGGGTGGCACCTATTGTTATTGGCAAAGACAACTTTATTTATTTTTCTAAAATTCTATAACTATGGTAAAATTGTTTTACCAAATGTATCAAAAACTAAAAGAATTGCTCTTTCTGCCCGCATAAGAAACAAAAATATTACTAAATGTCTATGACAAGAAAAAAGGCGCGAAAATAACGCAATTTTTGTGGCATCTATAAATAGATGTCTCGTCAAATAAACCCAATAAGGCGGATTTTAGTGTCTTATGACGGAATGGTGGGTGTTTGTCAATATTTTAATACATCTTACGTAAATAAAGCAATTTTTTAAAATAAATTCTGTTCAAATGTTGCATAATTTTTGTCAAGTAAGTAAATATGAATAGTTTTGTAAGACTAGGAATAAAAATTATAGAGAATTCATGATTATCGTCGGTATTATTTTATTGCTTGTTTAAATCTTTCGTATGTCGATAGGTTTATCGACAAAGACTAAATTTATCGCTAAAATATTATTGCTAACAACATTTATTTTTGAGAGTTGATTTTAGTGGTTTTAAATAATTTCAAATTTTTTTAAGTTCCTTGTGTTTGTGATTCAATTCGAAAGATAATTTAATTCTGCACCCAAAACAATAGTTGAAAAGAAGTTAGTGTATGAAAAGAAGTGGTGTCCAGTTGTAAATAAAGATTTCCTTTTTGTGAGTAGTTTTATTTTTTGTAGACGTATTTACAAATACAAAAATTTTGCTTTTATAAATTTGGGAAAGTACATTAGTTGGTTAATGTGTGTAAAAAATCTCAACAATGTTGGTGTGATAGTTTTTGAGATATCGTCCTGTGAATTCGAGCTAATTTTTTTACTACTGCAAAACCGTATTGATAGCAGGCATTGGTTTCAAGCACCCCGTAGGGAAATGTGAAGATGTCTGTGGCTTTCCTCGTGGATCAATAGTGGAAAATATTTTGAAAATCTTGTTTTATTCTCTAATTTATGCTAATTTATATTATTTTATGTTAATCTTACAAGTTGTATTAAAATCTTAAAATAATTTAAAAGTACTTTAAGCACTAAAGACTATACGTTGACAGGAGCGGACGTTGTGTATTTTGTGATTATCAAATAAAAATATTTATCAAAATGGCAAAAAAAAATATAATAATAATGCGTGAAAAATGATTTAAAAGATGTTATCATATTTGATGCGAGTGAAAACGAAGGATTGATTTCTATTTAATTAAATGACATTGTCAATTTTTTTGTTGACAGTGACGGATTAAGACTATTTGATGCCCTAAGCAATCCACGCCTGTGGGCCCCCCCATCCGTATCTCAACTAGAATCGGTCTTTAAACCTTATCCGCCTAAAAACATTAGTTTTTTGTAAAATAAGATAATGAGATGTAACGTACCTTAGAAGTGGAGTAGGTGCGACAACAATAAGAACCAAAGCATAATTTATTTATTTATAGAAATGCGCCTTGCGGCTTTTTCGGCCATTGAATTCACGCAAGATAGTATTATCGTATAACGTTTTTAACATATCGGACTCTATGTAAAATATCGATAAATTATCGAGCCTTTCTTGTACCATTGTCCTTTTTCATTTTTTAATAGGTATTTTTATTTTGAAAAAGAACGTTCCGCTGAGCAATTTGTAATCATAAGCGAGAAAAATATACGCAGGGCTGTTTCAACATTAGGGAAAGCTGATTCAATTTCATCATCATGTATTATTTTATACAATTGTGCTTGAGTTTGATGTAAACCTGTGCGAGCCGAATCACTGAGTCAAAGAAACTTTTTTTGGTGTGGTTTTCGGTGACGTGAGAGTGTGACGTGATGCCCTAAGGACGGATTTTTTTGTGCTTCTTCTGATGCCGTCTAGGGGAGACGTGATGTCCTAGGCAATTGCTTAATTTGATTAAGGGTTAATCCATCACTGATGACACATACAACATGCTGATTGCTGCCACCTAAAGACGATCAGTAGCGGCGCCAATAAGTAAAAAAGTTGGGTTTTTTCCGGCGCCAATGTAGGGTTTTTTCCAGGTTGGACTATAATTTACATACGATCTTAAAATTAATGCGCAAAATGTGGCACGTTTCGTTAGTTAATTTTTATCAAGTTCAATTACTTAATTTGAAAACTCTTAACTCATAAAATTATGAAAATCAAATATTTTTACCCTTAAATTCGAATCAATTCTCTAAATTGAAGTTTACAACTCCAATATTTGTAAAGAGCCCGTGTGTGCGAGCGAGACGGCGATATCAATTAGTAACTTTACCCATATTACTTTGAACTAGGTTAGAACAAGAATAGACAATAGAGAAACTAAATTTGTAGTTACGTTTTTACAAACTGCCTTTATGGCCCAATACGAAGCAAATGACATTTCCCATACATTTGACATACGGAATATTACTAGGTTTTTGTAATAAAAACGATTATTTTTTTTATATATAAATTTTATAGAAAACGAAGAAGGCGACCTTCGGGATCACAATACATATATTTTTCCCCAGATGTTTATTCACTGAGATATGTAGACTTTAGATATAATTTCTTACCACGTTTTTTTTGGTATTAGTGATTTATTTCAAAATTTTAAGAAGGCCAGCACCTTGTTTATGGACCAAACAAACCTCCAAAATATGTTTTAAGGCTTAGAATTACTTCAGGTCAAAGTTCTAGTGAATTGAAAAACATGAAATTTGCTAGTTCTCTTCGTATTGGGCCTTAACCGCATGAATAAATGCTAAACATTCAGTAAAATAACTGAGTTACGAATACCTAAAAAAATTGTGCCAATCATATAGGAAGTTAAAAAGTGTATCCGATAAGCCCACTGCTATCTGCAGTAGATCTTAATGAGGTATGGGAGAGTATTTTTTCGGGATGAAAGGTATATGTTCTTCTCAATAGTCCCAGCTTAGTCTTTGCGAAATTTAAGATTTGTTCAGTAGATTAAGTGTGAGGAACTGGTTAGAAACAAATATACAAACTCATAAAAAAAAAAATAGATAAAAGAGCTGTCTTCTCACTCTTTCAAATCTCGGGTTAGGGAATAATACGAACGATCGGACTTGAGCTGAGCTTACTGTGTTTATGTGTAATTGAATTTGTATGTTAGATGTAAGCCTATGCACCTAAGATTTCTTTGCGTGTTGTGCCCTCTTCTGTGCCCATATGTCTATGTCCTATGTTAGTTTGGTTGACTGGAAGAGATTCCTATTTGGGATAAGTCCGCCTTTTGTTGTAACCTGTATTCTGATACTATGTTCTTTGTATACAATAAAGATTTTTACATACATACATACATAAATGATACACAGAAAACGTGCCGATACGTAGTAAAAGATTTACGGAGGTCAACGGCTTTGTAATATGGTTATTACAATGGAGCGAGTCCCGTTGACCTCCGTCCATAACTCCTTTTACAGGAAACCAGACTAACAGGAACATGACTCGAGGTGTGTTAGTAGCCAACACAGTCAGCGCACCCTGCAGCAAAACATTTGACTAACGACTGCCATTTATCGATAACAACTGGGACCAACGGGTCTTGTCCGCCTTCCACAGGAGCTCGAGATAGAAAATGCCACTAAATGGCGACCAATTACAATGCGGGTCGCGTGAGGCTATCGAAATCCTCAAGTTGTCGGTTCTATAACAAATACTTATATAACTCATTGTCAACTTGAGTGCATGAATTAAATAACTTTTTAAATTAGCCAGCGCGAGAAATAAAGCGGTTTTATCTGTTTACTTTATATTGTTTGCAAGTACAATCTCAACGGATTAGTTTCTGTGGGACATTGAAGCATACAAATAAAATATATATTTCCAAAAAAAAAAAACATTTTTTAGGTAGATTCTCGTACTTACCTAAAACGGCTTTTATCCGATTTTAATCTATACTAATCTACATCTACACTATAATATTATAAAGAGGAAAGATTAGTATTTTTGTGTGTATGTTTGTAATGAATAAACTCAAAAACTACTGTGCCGATTTCAAAAATTCTTTCACCATTGGAAAGCTACATTCACCCTGAGTAACATAGTCTATATACCGCAGGTGGAGCTGCGGGAAACAGCTAGTAATATTATAAAGCTGAAGAGTTTGTTTGTTTGAACGCGCTAATCTCAGGAACTACTGGTCCGATTTGAAAAATTCTTTCAGTGTTGGATAGCATATTTATCGAGGAAGGCTATAGGCTAGGACGAAGTCGGGACGAGCTGCTAGTAAATGATATAACATTCGATTCGCCTTTATTGAATACCATTTAAATTTTTATTGATGTTTTACAAAATAAATCAAAAGGCATATGGGGCCTATAAATATTACATTAGATGCTGTTGCACCGCAGTATTCTCTTAGTTCAAATTTCGCGCCTAATTTCCGTCAATCGGTTTTAATCCCATTTACTTATTAAAATAATGTTTTCTTTGATAGACACTCCCTATTCCTATCCTTTTCCCGCACAGGACGAGTGTTTCGAGTGTGAGTGAGAGGACTATATAATGAAATACGCGCCAATTGCAATATTTGTGGCAACCTTTCACATTTGTTTTCTATCTACCTGTTGTTCTCTCTGAATTTTGATTCGACAAGTGCGGGTGCCTCCGCTGATGAAAATTAATAATTTAGTGTTAATTATGTTTGTCGATAGACAATCTTACAAGGAATTAGTGTGCAGACGTTTTTGGGTACCCAGTGTTGTGAAGTGCATCAAGAAGATCCTAAAACTAGCGTTGCCAAGCGTCCGGATAAAGCCGGACAAAGTTAGGCTTTGTGATTGCGTGTCCGGTCAAAATAAATGGTGTCCAGCTTGTTTGGCTTTTGTTAGGCATTTTATTTAATTTAACTTAAATTTATGGTAATAATCAGAAAAGCTTTAAATACTGAGACACAAAATCTTCAATAATGTAGGGTGTCCGGCCGTTTTAGCCAAATGTCCGGCCAAACTGGCTGGTCTGTCCGGCTATTAGGTTTGGCGACCTGGCAACCATACCTAAAACAAATTACTACCGATCTCACGAGCTCGCCGTCTCATCAACAATGGTTTGTGCTTATTCCCGCGTCTACTATATCGATCAAATTTAAAAGCAACCCTTCAAAGTACGGTCCACTAAAAATTCATTAACCGCTCAACCAGGGTGTACCAAAATTGTAATTAAAATGTTATGTAAGTACTTGAAGCCAATAAGTGCGTCTATTTTTTAAATTACTACTCATCTTAGCGCCTTCCCGGATGCATCCTCGGCTGATTGCCCCGGAGCCCAGGGTCCGCTTTCCTACTTTTTCTTCTCCATTTCGCGGGGTCTTCGGCATGCCTGGTTGTTAGTCCATTAGCACGCATATCCTCCGTTGCGACGTCGATCCAGCTTTTTTTTTGGGTGCGTTTCTTCTGGCCCGACCCGGCAGAGGCGGCATGGCTAGATACCTGTTCCCCACATAATTATTTTATTATTATTATTTTTTATACTACTAAATAGACAAACATGCGTAAGGCCCACCTAATGGTTAGTGGTTACCGTAGCCTATGAACGCCTGCAACACCGGAGATGTCACGAGCGCGTTGCCGACCTGTCCGCTATCAGCACAGCGACCCCTCTGGAGCCTGGCGACCCTACTCACCAGCAGGAACACAACCCTGCATCACGGTGTTACGTGGGGCGCACTATAAGTTTCCGGAATGAATATGAAAAAATACTATTAAAGGTACAAAATTAATTTATTGTTTTTCAAAATAATCTCCCTTGGCGTCTATGCACTTTTTCATTCGATGAAACCAGTTTTGAAAACTTTTGTGCCACTCCTCTGTGGTGACCTCTGAAACGTGTTTTTCATACTCCTCGACAGCCTCTTCTGGTGATGAAAATCGTTGACCGCGTAATTGGTTCTTAATTTTTGGGAACAGAAAAAAGTCACAAGGTGCCAGGTCGGGACTGTATGCAGAATGACTCATGAGTTCTACATTTTTCGCCTTCAAAAAGTCGTTTGTCTGTCTGGCCGTGTGAGAACTAGCATTGTCGTGGTGCAGGATGATACGGCGTTTACGGTTATTTTTACGGAGTTCGTCAATAACTTCCGGCAAACAAATGGTCGTGTACCAGTCACTATTCACTGTACGACGATTCTCTAAAGCAACAGTAGCCACGTGTCCAGTTTTATTAAAAAAAGAAGCAATCATCCGCTTAGATGCACTTTTCTCGCGCGCCACTTTGGTTGGTTTCGGCTCATCTTGAAAGACCCATACGCTCGATTGCTGCTTTGTTTTGGGATCGTAGCAATAAATCCATGTTTCGTCACCTGTTACTATGTCCCACACCAAATTTGACGCACCTTCGTTGAATCTGGTAAGCATGGCACTGCACCAAGTGACGCGGTCCGTTTTTTGAGCCTCGGTCAAGTTGTGTGGGATCCACCGCGAGCACAGCTTTCTCACACCCAAATGTTTGTGTAGGATTAATTGTATTTGACTCATGCCTATTTCTAAGGATGCGCGAATTTCATGGTAGGTCACATGCCTGTCTGTTTCAATCATACGGCGCACAGCATTGATGTTTTTGTTGGTCACAGCGGTGGACGGCCGACCATCGCGAGAATTCTGCAAACCAGCTATAAACAGTTGTCTTGCATGGTGCTTCATTGCCAAAAGCTGTTTCAAGCCGAGCGATGCTCTGTTGAGCTGTCAAATTACACTTAAAATCGTAGAAAATCATACTACGAAAATTTTCCCGAGTTAAATCTATGTTGATGCAGACACACAATTTTTTAAATGGCGCCACAAGGTAAAAACAAAAGACAGTCAGATGAAACAAACTGCATTCTACAGCCAAAGAGTTCTATTTTCAAATGTTGCAATAAATTTTTAAATATTGTTTATGTAAGTGGCCAGTTCCGGAAACTTACAGTGCGCCCTATGTATTTGACTGCGGTCTTTTGTAAGGTACTTCCCCAGACGGACTACTCCTTACAAAATGTCTTACCTCTCTTTTTTATTATCGAGTTTTATTCTATGAACTCATTTTCTTGAATTTTTATGTGGCATGTACATTAATGTACCTTTTACCTCGAAAATAAATTTAGTTCCCACGTAATTAACGCAAGCAACGCCGCGGGTTAAAGTTAGTTATATTCAAAGTAAATCACTTCTAAGAACGATTTTGAAAGATATTTCGCGAAACCTGAAGCGAATGCTTGCAATAAAAACAATATAAGCAATCCCCTTACCATCCGCAAGCCACAGAACCGCCATTAATCCGGATCTCGTCGGTTTTTACCTGTTCTAGCCGGTTACGGCTTGTTGCGGCCGGTTGGAGGCGGGGAAAACTGGTTCGTTCCGGACTATTGCTATTTATCTATTCAATGTTTGTTGTGTTATTTGTTTGTTTACTGGAAATCTGAAGTTTATGTACACCTGTGTGAAACAAATGTCAAAATTATATTTTCAGGAAAATATCTTGACTGAAGTATCTAGTTTGCACTTGATATTCGTTCGATCACACACTCTTCAAAAGTAGCACTACAGAAATCTTTTCAAACAACATCTGCGGTTCCCTAGTAACTCTGGCACCAGGGTGTACAGGGTTAACTGACCGTGTAAACCACTCTACATGCGTTACTTTTTAATTATTAACACCTACTATACTTAATATTATAAGTGCGAAAGTCTGCCTTTCTCTCTGTCTGTCTGTCTATTACGCTTTCACAGCTAAACCGCTGAACGGATTTCGATGAAATTTGGTATGAATATAGTTTAAGATCCAGGGTCAAACATAGGTTACTTTATGAGGCAGGCAGTTTCAGTCGCCTTACCAAACCTCAATTAGAATTTCTCTTTCAATTCGTAATTAAAAACAAGTCAAAAGGAAATTTCAAATGACGTTTTCAAAGCAGTTGGTATGTGAACATTTAATGAGTGTTGCCAACCGCGCCTCTTCAGTACTGCCAACTTTCAAATTAAAACGCGGCCGTTTAAAAATTTCAATGAGCCACGCACTTGACCTCGTAGGGATGGGGAGAGAAAACATCGACAATAAGTACGGCATAATACCATTATCGAGGAGCTCAATAGACGTAATCGTAGTAAACCACAGAAATAAGATTAGGTAGAAGTGATATGTGGGCGTTACCTGCGAACCACAGTGACCCGCCATATTATTCAGTTTTGACTCTAGAGGCTTAACTGGTCGACACAGTTCTTTCTAATCTTATTTCTGTGTAGTGATAGATGTATATGTGCACGGGTTGACTCGGATTAGTATGCATGAGGCGCAGTTTTATCGCAAATTCGTAACACATTCGTAGTGTTCGTAGCTTCTGAGATAAAGTGCTTTAAAGATTATTTTTATACTGAAGTGTCATGCTTACTAAATAGCAATCGTCAAAACCCTGATCTAGATTTCTACTAACTATAGCGTCATGCCGCCACACTTTTTTTTAACCATGATTGAAGCATAGCCAAGTGTGCTATTTTGAATTTGTGATTCACGTAAAATCGATGGCTGGAATTATTTTCGATCGGTATCGAATGATTTTAATAAGTGCGAAAGTCTGTATGTCTGTCTATCTGTCAGTCTATCTGTTACGCTTTCACGGCCAAACCGCTTTCATCGAAATGATGAAATTTGCTTTGAATATAGTTAAAGACCCAGGGTCAAACATAGGCTACTTTTTGACGCAGCATACATGTATTTAAATTCATTATTAAAATTAACTCTTACAATTTTTGCACAGGAGATTTTTTATAAAAAATCAATGGGAAAGTCCATTTTGAAAATATAAAATTACTAAAAGATTATATTATAATCGATGAACACATAAAAAATAAAGAAACTTTTATTTAGGAACTATTTACATAAACGCAATATTTAAGGTAGTTGTCGAACAATTTTTGCCTCACCCTCCATGGTCCATATTACCTAGGCGTGACGTCATAGTTAGGTGTATCCATTAATATGGAGCGTTTGGTATCGTCCAACATGCACGTGTTAAACTTCGTCATATCTCAGTTAAAGTTTTAGTAACGTGTTTTTTTCCAATGCGCCTATTAAAGTGAAGTCTTTCATTTAAATATGAAATCGAAAATTATTCGTCATGCCTATTCGATTTGTGTAGACCAATATCTCGCCACATAACTCCTCGTCGATACAATTTTGAGAGGTCACGAACCCCATCCCTATTCTCAGCGAAGTCGGACGACAAGTCAAACACAGTGGCTCGTTACGAGAATATTACCCGTTCAAACTGGTTTGAACTGCTTTGAACCGGTCTAAACCGTAAATATACCGGCTGTAAATCAAAGGAAAGTGCAAACTTGTGGTCCGGTAGCGTCGGCAGATTAACATATTTCTCTTTGATTTGCGAGTTCTACTATTCCTTGTGTCGTGTCCTAGCACGGATTAGATGAGTGTATTAGCTAACTTTGAAAGGTTAACTCTGAATACCTACCAAGTCCACGTAAGTTACCCTAAGGTAACCCTAATCTAATCCTTCATTATTTTATATCATGTGGGTTATATATATGATCATTCTACTCATAGTAATAATAATAATAAAAGTTGGGAAGTGACGACTCCATGGCCCACTGGGTCCCCCTTCACAATGCAGTCAGTCCCCGCAGGGCAGCTTGTGGCGAGCTGTTGGTGAGTGGCGACACCGCGGACCTGAGTGCTCCCAGGGGAGGCCTCCGTCCCTCGCCTCCGGCCTTCCTTCGCCAAAGTCGGAATGGACGCCGATGAGGGACAGAACCCCTACCTCTAGCTTGTCTTAGCCGGCCGGCCAGAGTGTAGTCGCAAGAGCTATATGCTCGAGGGTGGAAGTGTATTGCACGTAATGGCGTAATAACGGGGAAATCGGCTCACAAGCCAACTCGCGATGGCGAGACCGGAGCCGCACCTCTCGGCACCCTTAGTCGCTCATTCCAATATTGCCCTCTGTTGCCAAACGCGGCGACTGTTTGGGGGGCCCATTCACTGAGTGGCGATGTCACCGCCTGCCACTAATAGTCACCACGAATTTCTATTACAACAGCCCAGTTTCATCTCCACCCAAACTTCATCACTATATCCCAATATTCTTTCCTGAGACCTGTTCTTGGACATTGTCATCTATCGACATTGCCGAAGACGGGTTTGGGCAGGAGCACCACATGACATCAACTTCTCCAAAGGCGTCTCTCTACGCGTTGGATCAATTTCCCTGCGCAAGCCTCTCAAAAGACACATAAAGGAGATAATAATAATAAAAACTCTTTATTGCACCAAGTATATACTAACTTAATTCTTGTTACAATATGAAAAGTGTATGTACAAAGGCGGCTCTATCACAAAAGTAATTTCTTCCAGGCAACCTTTTAAGCGAGTAGGATATGAATAAAAAAATGTAACCGCCTTCCGGCTTCGACCTCCAGGAATATCGATTATTATATATATAATAATATATATATATATAATAATCGATAGGAACTAGAGCACATAGGCAGTCGCCTCAATCAATGCAACTGAAACTACACGAAATGAAATGATTTATTTTGCAATGAATGAGTGCGTTACCATTGTTATTTTATAATGTCCTGTCCATCCATTCTGCCTTTAACATGCAAAGAAGTAAAAAATTATAAAATTAAAATATATTGGTCAATTATTTTTATTACTAGAATTGCATAATAATTGCAACAATTTTATTAAATAAATTACATCAACAACAGTTACTTTAAACGTTAAGATTATTCCATCCAGTATCCATACTAATATTATAAATACTTAAATACTAATATTATAAATGCGAAAGTCTGTCTGTCTGTCTGTCTGTCTTTCTGTCTGTCTGTCTGTTACGCTTTCACGGCCAAACCGCTGAACGGAATTTGATGAAATTTGGTATGAATATAGTTGAAGATCCGGGGTCAAACATAGGCTACTTTTTGACGCAGGCGGAGCTGCGGGAAACAGCTAGTCTGTCTATAAATCACACAGTATATACATATAGATTTAAGTAATGGTCGGCAGTTTGCACTTTAACACAATGATTAATAGATTTGAGGTTGGTGTTGGGACGTGATCAGAAAAATTACCAGTGAATAATGATGGCCTTAGGACGAGGAGCTAGTATTGGAACTGTGGCGGTACTAGTGATGGATTTTCAACACGATATTAAACCAAAATTGTAGAAAACTCAATATTCAACCATTTTCTTTCTGTACGAAATCAAAACCACGCTTAAAAATCCGTCTGTTTGTCTGTCTATTACGCTTTAACGGCCAAACCGATGAACGTATTTTGATAAATCTGGCATGAATATAGCCAAAGACCCGGGGTCAAACAAAGACTACTTTGAGTCAGGCGGAGCTGCAGGAAACAGCTAGTTTATCATAAATTGATCTAATGATCTAACTGGATAAAAAATAAAAGTATAATTATACTTTTATTTTTTATCCAGTTAGATCATTAAGAATAATTATTCTAAACCTAAAAAAGTTAAACTAAGTTTTATTTCATTTATATCTCACTAAAAATGCTACGTCATTAATACTAGTACATTATTAATCGTTACTACGTCATATAAAATAACCCCTCAAAAACGTCTCTCTCTCTCTCTCTCATCTTAGCGCCTGCCTGGTTTTGTGAAAACCTCAAAAATAAAGAACCTTAGATTTAAATAATAATCTCCTTTACTTTTGCCATTTTTTAGTTGATTTGTGAAAACATTAGCAGGCGTATCCTACAAGGTGACGTCAAGTCAAGAGCTCTATTTTTAAAATGTATATATATGACATTATATGTCAAATTTCGAATAAAATCGAACAAAATACATTCGATATCGAACGAAAATCATTCGATATAGAACAAAAATTAATCGACTCGCCGATTTTTGAAACTCACTCCTTATATTTTTGCGTTTGACGTTCAGAAAGCATCGTACTTTAGGAAAAATATCATGTAATTATCTAAGTATTTTATAGAACAGTAATATCAGATACCGTCCATCACTATCAACGCGTAAAAGGAGTGACCGATATCCATTATCAAGTGAACCTACAATTTATTCTCAATGCTTTTGAAAATTCGACATTTTATTTAGTGCAAACGGATATGCACCCTACGAGCGGCTAACAAGCTCTTCATATTTAATATTATGTATATACTAGCTATTTCCCGCAACTCCGCCTGCATCAAAAAGTAGCCTATGTTTGACCCCGGGTCTTCAACTATATTCATACCAAATTTCAACGGTTTGGCTGTGGAAGCGTAACAGACAGACAGACTTTCGCATTTATAATATTAGTATGGATTTAAATATACCTTGACATGATGTTCATACATAAATAAATATCATCACTGGTGCCTCTGTGGTCCAGTTGTTAAGGCGTTCGCCTTCGACCCGGGGGTCGTGGGAACGATTCCCACGGGAAGCATGCTATGTTTAGTTGTGTCTAGTTTGGTTAGCACATTGCAGGCTTGAATCACCTGATTGTCTGATAATAAAGATGATTCCGTGGTTCGGAAGACACGTTAAGCCGTTGGCCCCGGCTGTCATCTGGTGGTCGTTGCGGCCAGGGTGCACAATTGTAAGGTCAATTAAATTATATCGATTTTTCAAGTAAAATATCGAATATATTGAGTCGAAAATCGAAGACAGGTTGGCAACACTAGCGTCTGGCGGAGGTGAGGGCATTCTGTTAATGAGTCGGGGACGAACGGACAATTTGTACGGTAGTGGATAAACATCGTGTGCACTCTGTTTGTATACTGGGATATTGGAGATTATACAATTGTTAACCAATATTGTGTTTTACTACATCTCAGAAGTGGTAAGTACATGCCCATTTTTACCAAATACGAGTATGCATGTTTAATGTTCTAAGGCAAATAAACACGCGTCTCGAGACGTATTGTACTTACGAAGATTTAACAACCATTATTTTAACCTGATCTGATTAAACCGAATATTTCTTTTATACATACGAGGTTGGATGGAAAAATCATTAAATGTTTATAGTTATGCTTTACATTTTTAATCTTTAAATGCGAGTGTTGTAGTCATCTGAAGTCACTTTTATTGCATGAAACTGCAGATTATATTTCTCATTAGTGTTAAAATTATTACCACCTAATATTTTCTTTTTGTCTTTTTTCGTACTACCCTCAAAAAAAATAAGTTTAAGGTCATCTGAGGTTACTTTTTGGTAGTGGAAATTAAAGGCAGCAGTACGATGTCGGTGGTCTACGGGGCGGAAAATTTTGTAATTTTTGCGATTGGATGCACCGTTTCCGAGATATTTGACATTTTATCTGATAATCACTCTAATGTTTTCTTTTTGTGTGTGAGTTCTAGATAAATGGACGGCGAAGGCGGATCACGACGCCGATTGTCTACTCCTGAGACCCTTCGAACAATGGAAAGGGATCGGAGTAGCCGTAGTCAAAGTCGTCGTAATGATGTTCGTGGCGAAGGAAGCGTTGTGAGGCGTCGTCGGAGCCGAAGCCCTATGCGAGATGATCGACGGAGCCTTAGTCTACGACAGCGAGAACTTGAAGTGGAACGGCAACGGAGGCAACTTCGAGTTCTCGAAGGTGACTTGGAAAGATCGCGGAGTCGCCTGCGACATTCTCCAAGCCAGCGAGGCAGCCGTAGACGTAACAGCGTTGTCGGCGAGCGCCGCCATCAGTCCGTAACTCCGCCACCAAGAAAACCAACTGTACGTGGTCAGTCACCCCCAATCGAAGATCGACAAGAGATACCCTCTATTCCAAATCAAAATGAATCCGCCTATCCTAGTTTTAGTACTGATGATGTCATAAACCTGTTAAAATCGCTTGAATCACAACCTCCAATACAGCCACAGACGGTGAACACCAATAACACAAATTTTCACTTAAACCGAAAGAATATACTTCCAGAATTCGATCCCTCGTCTAAAAATCAAAGAGTCGACATATGGCTCAAAAAGGTTAATGAGTGTGCTACCGTCTATGGCTGGGATGAGAAAACGACTGTTCATTTTGCTTTACAAAAACTCCAGGGTTTGGCCAAGACTTGGTACGAAAGTCTAAATACCATATTATTCTCCTGGGCCGAATGGC
The DNA here is from genome assembly GCA_947363495.1 of Euzophera pinguis. NCBI lineage: Eukaryota > Metazoa > Arthropoda > Insecta > Lepidoptera > Pyralidae > Euzophera > Euzophera pinguis. The sequence continues at coordinate 7,347,318 of OX376182.1, forward strand.
AGGATAAACTTTTAAGTGCATTCCCTTATGAACAAAATTTTGGCCAAATCCTGGAGGACATGTTGCGTCGTAAGAGCAAGTACAATGAACCTTTAGAAGTATATTATTACGAAAAGCTGTCACTTTTGAACCAATGCGACATCGTCGGAAAGCGCGCAGTCGATTGCATAATTCAAGGGTTAAGCGACAGGACAATGAAATCTAGCGCCTTAGCACTGCGATGCACCTAACCCGACCAATTACTACAGTTTCTAATGAGCAACAAGGACTCGTCTCATAATTTAGATCGTTTTTCTCAAAATTATAAGACCAAACCAGGGGGCGATGCCAACTCAGCTGATAATATTTTTTCGAGCAAAACTAAACCTGTATCTACTCCATTTTCGACTAACTCGGTTAGCACTAATTTGTTTTGCTTCAACTGCAAAGAAAAGGGGCATCCTTACTTGAAGTGCCCCAAGCCTCTTGTAAAATGTGCATTATGTCATAGAATAGGACACCAGGCAGATAATTGTAGGGATAAGACATCCGACCATAAGGACGGAAAAAACATCACCGTTAATAAGATTATGTGTATTTCGACTTCGGGATCTAGCACAAAGTTTAATAAGGATGTTCTAATTAATGGGGTACAAACCAAGGCTTTCGTGGACTTTGGTAGTGAAGTGTCACTTGTGACAAGTTCACTTGTCCCGGTACTAGGTCTCAAGTGTAATATTGGCGATACGTCAGTGTTGAAGGGGTTCGGGAATGATATTGTGCATACATAAGGAAGCGTGGATGTTGAATTGCAGATTGATGATGTTGTCGCTAGTGTTAAGTTTTTGGTGGTTGAAGACAAATTCTTAGATTTGCCCCTGCTAGTTGGACAATCCTTTACCGAGCAGCCACATGTTGAGGTCTATAAAAATTCTGAGAAGTTAAGGTTTCTCAGTATTGGAAAAGAGATGCCTTTTGCCGAATGCGACATCAGCGATAAAAAAATGATTAGGGTTAAGCTAGCCTATTGTGTCGATATATACGGCCCAGCTTCGATAAAAGTGATTACAGAACCGGCCAGCAGTGGCGTAGTCTTGGTGAACACAAAAGTCATAGGAAAGCCACTACAGGAATTAATGATTTGTGGTGGGCTATACGAGGTTAAAGATTGTGTGTTCTATGTTTGCATTAAACCTATGGCACGATCTTGCAAACTGAAAAAAGGTACTATTTTTGGTCTCGCTGCTATGGTAAATGTAGTTAATCGAATCACGTCACCCTTGTCTGAGGGTGTTATTTTGGGTGCACGTGGCTTCGTTAAATGTTCAAAGTGATGATAATGAGTCTGATAGCACTAGTAATATGGAATTTGATGATAATTAATTTAGTTTTATTGTTATAACTACATGATAGCAGAAGTACCTTTTACATGTTTTTGTAAATATTGAGATTAACAAGTAGATGAACATATTTACAGATTTATATAGCTAATATTAGAAATTGATAAATATATAGAAAAATGTACAATAATAAAACAGTAAAAACATAAATTTAAATATAATAATAAATAGATGCACAAACTACAAAAATAATAATTTAAGTTAATATTAAAAGATATTAAAAAGAGATAATGAAATTATAATAATTAAGTTATGATAATATTTGATTTATGATAAACTTTGGCAACTTAACTTGAATTAGGGTAATCTTGCTAGAATGAGATGGGTTAGCAAGTATTGCCAGATATGTAGAGATCAAAGCCGTAAGAATGGAATGGGTTTACGGTTGCGATTTAATTCGAATTAGGGTAATCTTGCTAGAATGGAATGGGTTAGCAAGTATTGCCAGTTATGTAGAGATCAAAGCCGTAAGAATGGAAAGGGTTTACGGTTGCGATTTAATTCGAATTAGGGTAATCTTGCTAGAATGGAATGGGTTAGCAAGTATTGCCAGTTATGTAGAGATCAAAGCCGTAAGAATGGAAAGGGTTTACGGTTGCGATTTAATTCGAATTAGGGTAATCTTGCTAGAATGGAATGGGTTAGCAAGTATTGCCAGTTATGTAGAGATCAAAGCCGTAAGAATGGAAAGGGTTTACGGTTGCGATTTAATTCGAATTAGGGTAATCTTGCTAGAATGGAATGGGTTAGCAAGTATTGCCAGTTATGTAGAGATCAAAGCCGTAAGAATGGAATGGGTTTACGGTTGCGATTTAATTCGAATTAGGGTAATCTTGCTAGAATGGAATGGGTTAGCAAGTATTGCCAGTTATGTAGAGATCAAAGCCGTAAGAATGGAATGGGTTTACGGTTGCGATTTAATTCGAATTAGGGTAATCTTGCTAGAATGGAATGGGTTAGCAAGTATTGCCAGTTATGTAGAGATCAAAGCCGTAAGAATGGAAAGGGTTTACGGTTGCGATTTAATTCGAATTAGGGTAATCTTGCTAGAATGGAATGGGTTAGCAAGTTTTGCCAGTTATGTGGAGATTACAGCCGTAAGAATGGAATTGGTTTACGGTTGTGATTTGATTAGAGTTAGGGTGATCTTGCTAGAATAGAATGGGTTAGTAAGTATCGCCGATTATCTATAGACATCAATTTCGCAGAAATCGTTGAATTGTTTTACAGTTAATGATTGATAAATTGTAATTAATTAAGTAATTTTCATAGAACATAGTGTAGTATGCCATTATAGTTTCATTTATGTTATGAACAATTATTGGGATGTCTAACTGAGAGAATACTTTCATAAAAGAAAAAATAAAATGTGTTTAAATAATATTTTGAGTTAGGATGCTTTCACTTCCGGCCGAATGTAAGGTCGGGTGCCACCTGGGTTTGTGTATGGGGACATACACGAGTTCAGGATGGTCGAATGTAAGGTCAATTAAATTATATCGATTTTTCAAGTAAAATATCGAATATATTGAGTCGAAAATCGAAGACAGGTTGGCAACACTAGCGTCTGGCGGAGGTGAGGGCATTCTGTTAATGAGTCGGGGACGAACGGACAATTTGTACGGTAGTGGATAAACATCGTGTGCACTCTGTTTGTATACTGGGATATTGGAGATTATACAATTGTTAACCAATATTGTGTTTTACTACACAATGTGTACATGATCGATTGACAATGTTACCTAGACGAAATGATAATATTTGTATTCTGCAAATAAATGATTATATGATTCCTGGTTCCCTCCGGGGTAGGCAGAGGCTACTGATTTTCATTTGCTACGATCCCTACAGACCTCCCTCGCTTCCTCTACGCTCATCACTCTCGTCATACATGGGAATGTAATGTAAAAATACCACATTGTAAAAACACATAATTTTTTTTGCAAATTAACATTGATTATTTTATTTATTTTAACTGTATTGTAGGTACCACAAGTTAACATACTTAGAGCTGATTTCACCAAATTCGGATAAGTTTTATTCCAATGATAATGTCGCAATTTACTCTCGTATAAATAAGTTTATATTCCACGGTCATAAGTTTATATATCACCACACGGTTAACCCAAAAATATATTGTTAATATACGAATAATTCCGGTATCTCTAGAATTAAAATGTCTGCTATCCATTTTTTATGCATGGATTATAGTTACTCTTGGATAAGAATAATGTTGGTGAAATCGGCCCTTACTTAAACATTAAGCGGACTTGAGCATTTGCGCAATTTACTCTCGTTTAATAAAGTTTACATTATACCACACAGTTAATCCGAGAATATGCTGTTACTCCACGTGTAATTCCGATTTAAGGACCCTGTCTCTGAAATAAAAATGTCTGCCATTCATTTGTTATGCTTAGATTAGTTACTCTTATACTCGTAGTATAGGAACGATGTTGTTAAAATCTAAATGCTAAAAGCATTTTCAACTTATCAACAATTTTTTTTTATACAACTAAGTAGGCAAACAGGCGTACGGCCCACCTGATGGTAAGTGCTTACCGTAGCTTATGAACGCCTGCAACACCGGAGATGTCACGAGCGCGTTGCCGAACCTGCCATTGTGGAGAAACAGAAAATTTGATTGTCATATTTCTGTCCCTTATTCGCTTTTACGACATCCACATAAAAGAGGTATATTCATAAGTTCATAACTTGAAAATCGTAACTTTATGACGTACAAATCACGCTAAAGTACTCAATAAACCCTTTCATTAGCTAACAATTAATCACAACAATTTAATTAAGTTAATAAATAAGCAGTCGTCACTTCGTGCGCAGATGTCGCTTTACTTTCATAAATTATTGTGATTCATTAGTTACAAATGTAACTGGGACTACTATTTTTGAAAAATGTGATTCGCTAAAATTCGGCTTGACGAATGATTTTTTTCGATAAAGAGAATTGTTCCGACTCGCCGATTATGACGCATAAACATACATACATACCATCACGCCTTTTTCCCTCCGTGGTAGGGTTACTACGGTTTTCCATTTGCTACGATCCTTACAGACTTCCCTCGCTTCTTCTACGCTCATCACTCTCGTCCTACACGCTCGTCGATTACGGGTACTGCTGACATCTCCCTTTTTTAATATGTCTGCGATTTGGTCGCAGTATGTTCTCCGAGGCCGGCCCTTACCGACTTTTCCTGTCACCTTTGATTTGTAAATACCTTTCGTAAATCTCCTTTCATCCATCCTTTCTGCATGCCCAAACCATCTTAACATGCATTTTTCTATCTTTGTCACTACACACCTTTACACCACACATTCTGTGGTGTGTAAAAACATACTTTTCAAAAATAGCTCCCCTATTTTTCAAATGTGTGACTCGCACAAAATCGGCGAGTCGAATACTTTTTGTTCGATATCGAGAATGATTTTTTGACAAGAGCTTTCTTAATTGGAGTAAAAACAAAGATCATCGAAACCGCAACGATAAACGGTCCTTTCTCAATGGGGGAAAATGAGGGCAAAAAGGGGGAAGTTTTGTACAATTTTTTCTAACGAATTTCAGTCATACTTATTTGATAATAGCTTCGTCTATAAGGTTCATTAGAAGTGCTGTAAAAATCTTAAAAAAGTTGGGGGTAGATGGGGGACGTCCTTTTTATGAATTAATTTCGTATTTGGAGGTACTTCGCGATGTCTACTATTCATAAAACTACTAGTATTAAAATCCTTCGAATCCTGGGATGAGTTCCGTCCCATTGTTCACGAGATCAATAAATCAAACAAACAAACACACCCGAGGCTCCACACCATAACTCACTCTCAGCGGCCGCTCGCTTCGTTTATTAACAATTAAAAAAAATGTAGAGCCAAGTACAAACGGCAAACGTAAAATGAAGCCCAAGCGTTATTGTTGATAGGTTGATACAACTAAAATCATACCATCATAAATATCAATATCCATACTATATTATAAATGCGAAAATCTGTCTGTCTATCTTTCTGTCTGTCTGTTACACTTTCACGGTCAAACCGCTGAACGGATTTTGATGAAATTTGGTATGAATATAGTTGAAGACCCGGGGTCAAACATAGGCTACTTTTTGACGCAGGCGGAGCTGCGGGAAAAAAACTGGTATTGAATAAATTCTACAAATATAAATCCTTCCTTTGTTTTTAGTTATTCTTTGTTTGAATGAATGAATGAATTTGATTTTTTTGGCGCGCATACTGTTCAGGACCCTTCGATCCGTCCTGAAACGCGTCGAGGGAGTTCAGCAGCTCCAGTGGACTGTAGTAGGGTGAAGGTGACGGGATCGCGAAGAAAACACGTAGTAATTGAAGCCAAACGATGAGGAGAGGGAGGCCAGCCACCAGAGATTCTCTTCGTGTTGTTCTGAGAGAGCCGCGTGTCGAACTAAAAACATGGCCGCTGATTGGCCGGCAATATATGTAAAATCTATGGCGCCAGAGCCCCCCCCCCCCTCCTCTACTCTTTATTTCCATTTTTCCTTAGTCTATTTACATGTTTTATTGTTCCTTTGTACATAATTCGCTTATCATTGAGTTAGATTACCCATCTGCACCCGTTCGTTCGAGGTAGGTCGCCCCGTGTTCAATATATGACCATTTTTCCTACTTCGTATGTGGGCTGACCCCGCCCCGCCGGCCCGACCCCGCGGAGCCGTTATAACGGTCTCCTGCCGCCGGTACTAACGGTCGGCCGTTTTGGCGGTTGCTAACCGTTATGCAGATGAGTATCTACTTATGGTACTTATGTCTAATGCCTTAATCTAACTTATTCTAATTAAAAGACGGGGAGAATATCGTTTTATTTACAAGTTCTGTGACTTAATCCTAGTTCGTCGTGAACATTCTCCCGCCGTCGCCGGAAGGCGATACTTCTGGTAACACGACGATCTTCCTCGTTGGCCTTCGAAGCACGTTGCCGCTGCCCGTTTGGATGTCCACGACGCGCACCTCTCCGTCGCTGCCTGGGTGTACTTGCACGATGCGTCCTCTTGGCCAGGTGTTCCGCGGTGAGTTCGGGTCGCAGATGATCACGAAGTCTCCGACCTTCGGTGGAACGGCAGCATTGTAGTTCTCCCGCCGGCTTTGGAGTATCGGCAAGTACTCTCGTGTCCATCTCTTCCAGAATGCGTCGGCCATGGCTTGTGCGCGCCTCCAGTGTTGTCTCGCTGTCAGGCCCTCTGCTTCGAAGTGACCCGGTGGTGGAACATTGCAGTTCGGCCCAATCAGGATGTGGTTCGGCGTAAGTGCTTCTGGCTCGTCCGGGGTGACCGCGACATGAGTGAGCGGTCGCGAGTTCACGGTGTTCTCCACCTCTGTCAGTAAGGTGGCCAGCGTCTCGTCCGAAGGATAGCGCTCGTGCAGTGTTGTCTTCAGTGCTTCTTTGACTGCGCGTACCATGCGCTCCCAGCTGCCTCCCATGAACGGGGACGCCGGAGGTATGTACCTCCAGGTGATGTGGTGAGCGGTGACCTCGTGCTGCAGTCCCGCCAGTGCCGCTGCCGCCAGTTCTTTGTCCGCAGCCTTGAAACACGTTGCGTTGTCGCTCCATAGCTCCTTCGGGCAGCCTCGGCGCGCGATGAACCTCCGTAGTGCCGAAATGGCTGAGTCAGCACTTAGCGAGTGAGCGATTTCGATATGTATCGCCCGCGACGTCATACACGTGAATAGCGCCCCGTACCTCTTCTCTCTGTGCCTGGCGACTGTGACTTCTATGGGACCGAAGTAGTCCAGGCCGGTGAATGTGAAGGGTCGTTGATGGTGTGCGAGCCGGGCTGATGGTAAGTCCCCGGTCACCGGGATTGATGGCTTCTTTCTTGCTATTCGACATCGTAGACATGACTTGATGACGTCGCGTACCGCCGGTCGTATCTTGAGTATCCATACGCGCTGCCTTAGTTCGTTGACGACTGTTTCTACGCCGCCGTGATGGAGCTTCTCGTGTACGTGTTGAATGTATAGGCGCGTGTAGCGGTGTCTTCCATCTAGTACCGCCGGGTTGATTTGTTCTTCTTGTACCCCGGATGCGGCCGCCACTCGTCCTCGTAACCTCATAACGTTCCCCTCGTCGATGTAGGTGCTCAGCTGGGCCAGTCGGTCGTTATTTTCCGGTTTCCCGCCTTTCTTTACTCGCGTTATTTCTCGCGCGAAGCTATCTTGCTGACTCGCCGTAATCCATAATCTTTCTGCATATATAAGTAGGTCAGCTGACATCTCGACGTAGATAGCCTGCGGTTGTGCCGGACCGGTAGTGTGGCGCCGTGCGTATTCTTGTTTCTTCGTAGCGCGCGACCAACTGGGATCTTTTCCTTCGTTTTTCTTAGTGCTTTTCCGTGTTGCCATCGTAGACTCGGTGTTTTTTGCTCTTCTTATTAGGCGTATAAATTGCAATACGCGAGCCGTAGTCCGTATGAGTCTCGTCCATTTCGAAAACTTCTCGATGTGGTTGACTTTTCTCCTCTTTCTTCTGCTCCACGTGACATTTTTCGGTTCTTTTGTTCTTCCTCGCCCGTCGAGTCTTCTTTCTTCGGCTCTTCTCGCCGTAGGTTTTCTTCGTCTTCCATGTTTACGTGTTTGGTCTCCATCGCGATCCAAACTCTTCTTAGCGGAATGCCGTCTCTTATCCGCTTGTGTGCCGTCGTTGGGAACTTGAGCGTCTTCTTTCTTCCGGAGTGCAGTCGTCTTCCGTCTTCTTCTTGACCGCCGCCGACTCTTCTTGTGGCGAAAGGGCAGAGCTTCACTTTTTTCTTTACGCTTTTCCGGCCCGGTGCGTAGAGGTGACTTGCGTACGACGTCATTGTTGTGCTCTCCCATGTTCCTTTCTTTTCGTACAAAATGCTTCATACTTCCACAGAAGGCGGTGGTGGCGGTGTGAGACTTCTGAACTCCATGAAGTACCCATCCTAGCTGTGTATACGACGCTACAGGCTGATTCTTCTGTTCGATGCGCAGTTGTCTTGAAACGATAAGTTCCCAAGAGTCTTGCCCCAGTAGTATTTTCGGCGACGCGCGTTCGTACACTATTGCGTGCAAAATGTCTGCCAGGTGATTACACGCAGATAAGTCCTCTCTTCTTACTGATTCGGGCGCGAAATCTAAATGTTCGATGGTACGCGCCGACTCCAACGTGTATTCTTCCTTGCCATATTTTCCTCGTATCTTCGGGCAGACAATTTTGCTATTTTCCTGACGTGTTTCGCTGCTTATTCCTTGTAGCCACATCGTCTTCGTAGGGCCGTAAAGACCGATGACGTCCGCGACCGATGCGTCTATGAGGGTCACCGTGCTGCCTTCGTCCAAAAGAGCGTATGTCTCGATACTTGATAGTGGGCCCGTTAATACGACAGGAACAATCTTCAAGTAGGCCCGTCGACTATTATCGAGACCCGCTGCGACCGTTGTTGACGTGACGGCTTCATGCTTCTCTTGTTGTTATTGTGGCGCGATGGTATGTGACTCTCGTTGATCCATATGCAGCAACTTGTTGTGTGGCATTCTGCATCCATGTTGACCACACGGTGGGGCTCGGCAGGACATTCTCTTGTGGCGACTCTTCAAACACCGGAAACAAATACTATTCTTCTTAGCGGTTTCCCATCGTTCTTGAATGCTTGACCAGATAAATTGTTCACAGTCGGGAAGCTTATGTTGCCTCTTGCACATTGGACACTGATATTGATAATCCGCTCCTTCTTTCTTCAGTGTGAAGGTACGCTCCCTGCTCTTGAACCCTCTTCGTTCTTGAAAGCTTCTGTCTTCTTTGATCACTTCCGGCAAGGCGTATGAGCTGCACTTGTCGGCCTCTTCATTTAAAAATGTGGATATTTTCTTAATGTCCGGAATTTCTTCTTTCTTCCCGGCCGCGTAATCGTACCACTTGTTCTTCAAAATCGGCGTTAATTTATCCACGACGATCCGTGCCATTTCGGAATTGTAGAGATAGTGCGGCTTCTTCAATGCTTCAATAGTTCCGACGGCGTTGGCCACACTTCCCGCAAAAATACACAAGTCCCTTGGATTATCGCTTAACTTGTGTAATGCCTTCATTTTTTCCATCTCGACGTGTATGAGTGCTTCTGGTCTTCCAAATCTTCGTTCCAGAGCCTCCATGATGACTTTTGGGTCGGGCTGGCTGAGTAGTAGACACCCGACGGCTTCTCTTGCAATTCCCCGTAGACTCTTCCTTATACGGGCGATGTTTTCTACAGACGTGAAGTAGCGAAACGAACTGTCGTATGCCGCTCGGAACCCCAACCATTCTTGACAATTTCCATTGAAGTAAGGCAGCTCTTGCATGTACTTCGGCGCCTCCCGAGTGCTCCTTGTGGCGTTTATCAACGCAGCGGCCAGATCCGCGACGCCCACGACCGGGTTGTGAGGTTGACAGGTCGTTCCACCAGTTCCATGTTCATCCTGGCCCCGTCTGGTTCCCTCCCGCAAGTCGTCCGTATCCAACGGGTGACGCGATCCTTTGGCGGCTTCCATTTTCCCATCTTCTTTCTTCTTTCCCTCGGGCAGCGGCTGTTGTGTGGGTTCGTTCTCCCTTAGCGGCGTGCGGTCGATCCAACCTTGTATCCGCACGGACTCTAAATCATCTTCTTGTTCGTCGCTCGATCCATCTCCTTCTTCTTCTTCGATCTGGAGCCGTTGAAGACGTAGCTCCTGAATTTCCTCTTCCGCCTGGGCTTTTTTCAGCCTTAACTCGGCCAGCCTCTCCTTGGCCTCCAACTCCGCGAGGAGTCTCTTGCGGGAGGCCGTAGATCGGACAGACCGAGTGCCACCAGGCCGCAGCGTTCTCGACGTTACGGATCCCTTCCTCCGAGCGCTTGATCCATGATGTTCCGAATCTGTCGTAGTCTCCTTTGATCCGGACGATCCAGCGAGCGGTGAGGGACGAGCGGCGTTCTTCAAAAATTCGTCCAAAACAGGCGGTGGGCGCGTAACATCTTCCTCCATGTGAACTCGGGCACGTGGGACTCTCTCCGTGGGCTCAGATGTCCCTGCGACTGCCCTTTCCTCCCCTTCTCCAACTTGACTGCGTGTGACGACCATTCTTCTTCAGTTCCTTCGATAATCCCGCGCTGACAATCCGGCGACGCAAGGACCAATGTTTAGGACCCTTCGATCCGTCCTGAAACGCGTCGAGGGGGTTCAGCAGCTCCAGTGGACTGTAGTAGGGTGAAGGTGACGGGATCGCGAAGAAAACACGTAGTAATTGAAGCCAAACGATGAGGAGAGGGAGGCCAGCCACCAGAGATTCTCTTCGTGTTGTTCTGAGAGAGCCGCGTGTCGAACTAAAAACATGGCCGCTGATTGGCCGGCAATATATGTAAAATTTATGGCGCCAGAGCCCCCCCCCCCCCCCTCCTCTACTCTTTATTTCCATTTTTCCTTAGTCTATTTACATGTTTTATTGTTCCTTTGTACATAATTCGCTTATCATTGAGTTAGATTACCCATCTGCACCCGTTCGTTCGAGGTAGGTCGCCCCGTGTTCAATATATGACCATTTTTCCTACTTCGTATGTGGGCTGACCCCGCCCCGCCGGCCCGACCCCGCGGAGCCGTTATAACGGTCTCCTGCCGCCGGTACTAACGGTCGGCCGTTTTGGCGGTTGCTAACCGTTATGCAGATGAGTATCTACTTATGGTACTTATGTCTAATGCCTTAATCTAACTTATTCTAATTAAAAGACGGGGAGAATATCGTTTTATTTACAAGTTCTGTGACTTAATCCTAGTTCGTCGTGAACACATACCTAATTTGTTCACTTGCTCCTCAGAAGGTTGAAAATCAGCGCTCCATAGATAGACATACAACTGCAAGGCTAATGCTGAAATACATCTGACATTAATAACTTGTATTTTGTAAGACATTTCTTTATTTGATAGACATTTCATGAAATTAAATGAAATTATTTATTTTCATTATTCTAAATATAATATTATATTCTATTTTGTTATAATTTCACTGAACCATCGAAGTAAATAACTTGATTATCTTTACATATCTAAGAAAATCTTTTGGATTGGTCGCCATTTAGTGGCATTTTCTAGCTTGAGCTCCTCCGTGCTTTCAGAAATGCCTTCTTTAAGCCGTTGGTCCCGGTTGTTATCGATAGATAGCAGTCGTGAGGCTGTGTCAGATGCCTTAGGGCAGCCTGAAAAATTCTGACAGTTTTAGCCACTAACACATCTCGAATCATGTTCCTGTTTGTCTGGTTTCCCTATAAAAAAGAAGGTTACGGAGGTCAGAAGGTAGTCGCTCCATTGTAATAACCAGTTCCGCCAAATCTAGGACCATGACTTACAGCGTACCCTAGGCTCCGAAGCGTAACTAGGAATACACGCTAGTATGATGATGATGTAAGAAAAACCGCTAAGTATATGTTCATTAGAACACAAACATAAGAGCATTGCTAAAAGCAATTTCTCTCTCGCCATACAATACGCTCAATCAAATAAAAATCAAAATAGTTTATTTTTTCGATTGTTTTCATAAAATCTGTATCCAGTAAGCGAAGAATAACTGTACTATAAATTGCCAAATACTATTGTGCTAGCACTGAAATCGAAATCTTACAGAACCAATTTTATTGGTTGACTTGGCCGTCGCACCGCCGAGCACAGTGGTCATTAATAAGCGAAGTCGCGAGCTAACGACGGCCGCTGCCCAATTGTTTTTCTTTGTATTTCCACCCCATTTCCTACCTTTTATCCAATTATATGGGAGAAATATTATGTTTGTTTATTTGCAGTTAAGTAACAAGCTACTTGCATGACTTGGCTTATAACATTTTATCATTTATTTTTATTTTTTCTTCGTCCAAGCGTGTTTTTCTAGTTGCAACAGCTTACGCTTTGGATCCCAAGGTGCGCTGTAAGTCACGATCTTAGATTTGGCAGCACTGGTTATTACAATGGAGCGACTGCCGCCTGACTGAAATCAGACCAACAGAAACATGACCAAGTGTGTCAGTTAAAGGCCAACACTGTCAGACTTTTTAAGGCTGCCAAAAGGCATCTGATACAGCCGACTGTCGTCTATTGATAACAACCGGTACCAACGGTGTAACTTGCCTTCCGAAGCAGGAAGGAGCTGGATATAGAAAATGCCACTAAATGGCGAACAGTCCAGTACGGGTCGCGTCTCGTCGTCACTTGACACGCGCATTCGGTACGGATACGCGGCGCGCCGCGTTCGGCTATCAAGCTAGGAGTGCTATTTTTGATAAGTGTGACTCACGCTAAATCGGTGAGACGAATTATTTTCATTCGTTCGAAAGTTCGATATCGAAGGATTAGTGTTCGAAATCGACCGATTTTTAATTGACATATATGTCATACATTTCAAAAATAGGACACCAGGTAGTAGTCACCAGCCTAAAGTGATGAAAAACAATATTTTCACACTTCTTTTATACTCCGTAAAGCCATTTTTTCTCACGCAAACGACCATCATATAACGCAAAGCGGTAAATCTCCTGCATTTACTTGCTACACAATTTCACACATAACATGCTTTTTCGTGCCTCTACCACGAGATATTACGCAGACGCTAACGACTGCGTCATCAATTTTGTACTACCACAGATTACAGAATATATAATTATTTCCCGCAGCTGCGCCTGCATCAAAAAGTAGTATCACTCCTTTCTTCGCTAATTTTAAAAACCCTTTTCAAATTCTACATTAACATTGTTTAAATTCTTTGCTAAATTTATTTGTTTATTTCAGAGTCTTTATTCGTTAATTTCAGATGCTGCCATCTAATATAGGATAACCGAATCACTTAATATTTTGTTTAACTGCTTTCCGTAGATAGATGTCGCTAGTAACCGTTTCTTTTCGTAGTACCTAACATTTCAACAGATAGCGCTAATTTAAAACACACAATGCTCTCTTATTTAGTTTGCTAGCGTTACGGTAGATGGCGTTACTAATACGATTAATAAAAGTCCGATATTTTTTTTAACCCGACTGCGCCAAAAGGATTTATGTTTTTCGAGAGTATGTTCGTATGTATGTATAATTGTTTGGCACGCTCTGCAACCTGAACGGCTCAATAGATTTTAGCTTGAGAGGTGTCGTTAGATTCGTATTTACTGTGAGAGTGACACTGGGTTCATCAAAATAGAAAAAAACAAAATTGCGTATTTTTTCTCTAAATAACACCGAAACGTAAGTCTGTTTTTTTTTATAAATTAGCGTTATATTTTTTATTTTAATTATGTCTGACCTGGTTGTGGATTCAGTCGTCTCTTAACATACTCCATTAGCTTCTCGCGAATGCCGCGATTCTTGGACTTTTCCTTTTCTTCTGCATTCTGAAACATAAAAAAATAAATAATGAATAAGTATTTATTTAATCCATATTAATATTATGCGAAACCATACTTCCACACTTAATAGTATCACAGATAACAGAATATAGTATCAATGCGAAAGTCTATCTGTCTGTCTGTTACGCTTTCACGGCCAAACCACTGAACAACCAAACCCTGGGTCTTCAACTATATTTATGCCAAATTTCATTAAAATCCGTTGAGCGGTTTGGCAGTGAAAGCTTAACAGACATATAGACAGACATACTTTCGCACTTATAATATTAGTAGCTGTTTCCCGCAGCTCTCTCGGCATCAAAAAATAGCCTATATTTAACCATAGGTCTTTTAATATATTCATACCAAATTTCATCAAAATACGTTACGTATTTCAACAGAGTGACTCTGTTTTAGCGTACCTTTCGAAGCGGAGGACCACAGACAAAGTCAATAGTGTTATCTTGAAATATCGCCCACAATCGGCGGAGAATCGGTAAACTTACATAGAAAAAAATACATACATACGAACGTAGCACCACCTTTTTTGTAGTCGGTTAAAAAAAGGTATGATCATCATTACATATTTTACAATTAAACCAACAAGAGTATTCCTAAAGTAAAAATGTGCTTGATGCACATATTTAACTAACCTAAAATATTTTGTTAAATTATGAATAAAGTAGCCTATGTTTGACCCCGGGTCTTCAAGTATAGTATATTCATACCCAACATCACAATACGTTTAGCGGTTTGGCTGTGAAAGCGTAACTGAGACTACAGACAGACGACAGAAAGACAGACAGACAATCTTTCGCACTAATAATTGGAAGTATGGACTTAGATTATTGTTACAGATAAGTTAAACCAGCTGGCGGGCGCTTCTGGTTATCTGACTGATAAATAAATTTGTAGAATTGCTCGGAGACGACGTGAATATGTAATGATAAGGCTGGTGCCACACAGAATGTTACCCATTTTAAATAGGCTATTTATTCTACTCAATATTTTTTATAATCTTATACATAAAAATCAATTGCTGTTCGTTAGTCTCGCTAAAACTCGAGAACGGCTGGACCGATTTGACTATTATTGGTTTTGAATTATTTGTGGAAGTCCAGGGAAGGTTGAAAAGGTTAATATATTCGGAGGCGGTACGAAGTTTGCCGGGTCAGCTAGTACAATCATAAACCTTAATTAAAATACAAAGAATTTTTTAAATCCTTTCATTATAAGCCTTTGACATCCTGCGGAAGTGGACACTGTCAAGAAACAAGAAAAGGACGCACTTATGGTGCAGCGACGTCACTGCCACTTGATTTCGCGCGTACAAAAGAGATAGCGAGACGTCTCCGCCACGCTCCCACTTTTCTCCATTAGAAAATTTTGAATGCATAAAACTGCTTTAATTAATTACCAATTTTGTTTTGTATTTTTGGAATCGGTTACTTAGTGTATGTTTTATACTAGTACAATCATAAATTTGAGTACCTTAATTAAAATACAAAGAATTTTTTAAATCCTGTGAAATCCTGTGAAAGGGGAACTGTCAGGAAACAAGAAAAGGACGCACTTAATGGTGGAGCGACGTCACTGCCACTTAATTTCGTGCGTACAAAAGAGATAGCAAAACGTCTCCGCAACGCTCCCATATTTCTTCATTAGAAAACTTTGAATGCTTATAACTGCTTCAATTAATTACCAACTAGCTATTTCCCGCAGCTCTGCCTGCGTCAAAAAGTAGCCTATGTTTGACCCCGGGTCTTCAACTATATTCATACCAAATTTCATCAAAATCCGTTCAGCGGTTTTTAGTGTATGTATTGTTCCGTATAAAAATTTTGTCAAAATGTGAACACAGTCAAGTGCAGCTAGCTCTATTTTTGAAATGTATGATATCGTTCGAATGAAATATCGCTCGAATGAAATCGTTCTATATCGAATGATTTTGAACAAAAATTATTCGACTCACCGATGTTGCGTAAGTCACACTATGGTCACACTTTTCAAAAATAAGCTAGAACAGTTCTTTTTCTCTATGAATACACGGTTAACAAATTAGTCCATGGACATAGTATTATGAATTAGTCAGAAAAAGTGATAAAAAATGCGTATTCCTTCGCATAATTATGTAATTTATTATCGAAAAAGTAATTTTGAAAACACATAACAGAACACATATGTCTTAAATAAATCAAGGCATTTAAAGCGAAATTGGATCAATCAATCAAACAGAGTCGGGTGTAGCTTCACTGATCCTTTATGCGAAATACTTATATTATTTTTCTCTTTCCATCCGTTGGTATTCCAATATATTTTATTAAATTAAACTATTTTAATACTGTTATTATTGCGTTTATTAATTACTAGCTGTTTCTCGCAGCTCCGCCTGCGCGAAACTTTTTGCCTACTTGTATAAAAAAAAAACCTGTAATGTCCTAACCAAACTGGAAACAACCAAACACTGAACCACGGATGCAGTTAAATAAAACTGGAATCCCGAAGCAACAACTCAGTTAAAACAATTCGTTAAACACTAATGGCGACGCGTAAAAATGTTAACGAACAGTTTAAATGAGGCTTGAGAGTTTTGTAGGCTTTAGCGTGGAGCTTATATGCTTTATGAGCTTTTTAGTAATAGATTACTTTTGCGATAAAGCCGCCTATTGTAAAACGACAATCGAGGGGCTCGTTGGATGAGCGCGCCCCTCATCCGCGACCACTATTGGATTTGTCGCCATTTTAGTGGCATTTTCTATCTTAAGCTCCCCGGGCTTCGGAAGGCACATTAAGCCGTTGGTCCCAGTTGTTATCGATAGATAGCAGTCGTGAGGCTGTGTCAGATGCCTTAGGGCAGCCTGAAAAAATCTAAAAGTGTTGGCCACTAACACACCTCAGGTCATGTTCCTGTTGGTCTGGTTTCTCTGTAAAAAGGGTTACTCAGGTCAGACGACAGTGCTCCATTGTAATAATCAGTTCCGCCAAATCTAGGAGCATGACTTACAGCGTACCCTAGGCTCCGAAGCGTAAGCTGACGTCGCAACTAGGAATACACGCTAGGATGATGATGATGTAAAAAGACAATTGAATTTCTTCCTTGTAACTGGTTATCAAGCAAGGAACAAATTTCATGTTCGTATCTGATTATCAAAGATTCGTTACGAACGTGGACTAAAGGTGTACATCATGTCTCAAACATATTATAATATTAAAACGTACGAATACGTACGTATTGTCAGTATGGCCGTGTCGGCATATGACTAACTTAACTACCTATAATTTAATATTGACGGTTAAAGAAGAGGGGTATGGAGCTTCGTTGTTAATAACACGAGCCACCCACCTTCACCATTATCCCTACTGTGATGCCCCTTCTTTTGCAGTGGGTATAAATCGAACGCACAATGATTTAAAGCTCACAGGAGCTAAAATTGTAGGTCCGGTAAAAAAAAAAAAAATAAAAATTAAATCGTCAGTCTTGGCCAGTCATGGCTCTGACTCGGTGAGGTTCACTTCGATGCACCTATCCTTGTTTAACTCTGACTCTCGGCTCTTAATGAGTTGTCTAAATGGAAGAGATCCAGGTAGACTCTTGGTTGGGGAAGTCGTGTGCGTCTGCTTTAACTATGATTTACAATACCGTCCCACTATCGGGACGAACAGGCCCTCTGTCCAATTAAATCAGTAGTTCCCAAACTTATTTTTCTCGTGGACCACTTTCAAAATTTTACTGGTTTCGGTGGACCCCCTGCTGCTACATTTCTACCACATTCTTAAAGTCGCCAAAAAATAAAAATTGTGTCACTTCTGAGTTCTGTCCCTATATTTCGATATGTAAAATAAAAACGAAAAATGGTACATTTTATATCACTTTATTTATTAAAAGAATAGAATTACAAGAAAAAAATATTAAGGTAATATAGGTTCAGGTCATAATTTTAATTAATGGGAAGGATGTATCTGATGGAGTGTCAGCAAACGATCAATGTTTGGCTTTATTTTTGTGAGCAATAACCGCAAATCCCCCCGCTCTGTGATGTTTAATTTGCTCCTTTTTTTTGTTAAGAGGTTTGTAACGGCACTAAAACTCCTTTCGACAAGATATGACGAGGGAAAAGCTATTAAAAATTTCCTTGCGATTTCCCACAGTCCAGGATATTTTTCGGGTATTTCTGCTTGCAGCCAAAATGTTGGGTAGCCTTTTCTAAATTTCACCTTCAGCTCCTCATTAGTGCTTAGCTCGAGCAGCTCCTCTTGTAATACAACATTGGCCACTTCCGTTTCATCAAATGGATTTATTATCCATGGTGGTATATCCATCGTCAGTATATCTTCAAACCTGGTTTTGAAGTCATCATGCAGGGCACTTAAATGTTGACTGTAGGTATGGATATCCTCATCAATACATTCTACCTGCGACAAG
Organism: Euzophera pinguis; assembly: GCA_947363495.1. Lineage (NCBI taxonomy): Eukaryota > Metazoa > Arthropoda > Insecta > Lepidoptera > Pyralidae > Euzophera > Euzophera pinguis. Next base: position 7,365,485 of record OX376182.1, read on the forward strand.
TTTGGAAATTGAGAGAATTCGCGCCGACTAATGTTTTGCTTCATAAATTTCAATTTCCCAAGAAAAGCCGAAATTATCCCCTTTGTTTTTATTAAATTCAGGCTGTCCCCTTGTAACTGCAAGTTAATATCATTAAATTTTTTAAACAAATCTGTCAAATACGCAATGTCTGCTTTGAATTTGATCAAGTTTTCTTTTAAATCTGGATCTCTACTTTCTAAGAACTCTAATATGGAATCGAAAACAGAGTAAAATCTCGTTAAGCATGCACCTTTCGACAACCAGCGTACTTCAGTATGTAAGAGCAGTCGTTGGAAGTCTTCATCATTTTCGTCGCACAATTGAGCAAATAAACGTGTATTCAATGCATTGCTTCTGATTTTGTTGACAGCTTTTATTACAAAATGAAGAGATTGGTTCAACCTGTCACTTAAATGTTTTGCCACAAGATGTTGTCGGTGGATTACGCAATGAATAGCTGTAAGTCCTGGTATAATTCTTTTGAGATGACTTATAAACCCACGATATCGCCCGACCATTGCAGGAGCTCCGTCTGTTGCCACTGAAATAATGTTTGTAAATGGGATCGATTTTTCCGTAAAAAAATTACTCAGGACATTAAATATTGATTCGCCTTTAGTGTCAGTCTCCAAAGTTCTGGCAAATAGCAATTCTTCGTGAATTTCTTCCTCAACAATAAATCGGACATATGCCAATAGTAATGCTTCATTACTGGGTAACGTTGACTCGTCCAGTTGTATAGAAAAATGAGTTTTTTGCAGATGATTGCACAAAAAGCTTTCGATATCAGAGCTCATTTCATCAATGCGTCTTTGTACAGTATTGTTACTTAATGGAATTCTTTTTAGTACGTCAAATGGAGATTTGTGCAAAACAGTTTTTAAAACCTCTTCAACAGCGGGTAAAATTAATTGTTCTCCGATAGTGTGCGGTTTTCCAGATTTTGCTATAAATAATGAGATATTGTAAGATGCCCGCAAGCCATCATCGTTACTTTGAGATGTTGAAGCGAACATACTGTGCATGGTGGGTCTCTTTCCATATTTTTCTTTCAATGTTTGAAAATATTTTAAATCTTTACCTATTTTATCAGTATGACACCTTTTTAGATGATCTTCGAGCTTTGATGGTTTCATAGAGTCATTGCTCAAAACTTTGTTGCATAATAGGCACATGGGCAATTGTTTGTCTGCCTCTGATGGAACAAAACCATATTTCAAATAATCGACACTATATTGTCGACATTTTTTCTTTGCTGTAGCCATGTTTCGTGTCAGTTACCTTACCTGTAAAAAAAATGTTTTAGTAACCAAGTTTTTTTCTGAATATAGGTATCACACCGCAGCCTTTGTCAGCACGCGGAAATAGAATTACGGCTTGTAAAGGGACCAACTAATAAACCGCTGAGACAAATACAAACGTTTTCACAAAACGGTATCAATTTTAAAGTACATAATTTACCACTAATTTTTAATAGTATAAATAAAAATTAGTGTACTCAGTATCGAATACTGATCATATTTGTGTAGGAAAAAATAAACGTCGAAATCCCAAAATTGTCCATAAAAACGATAACTAACATTTTATTAAATCAATGAGTTCACGCGCTCCGTGTATTTGCGTATTTTTTGTCTGCGGCTTCATTGTTAAAACGTGACAAACAGGCATCGAAGTTCAAGCCCCGCCCTTTTCCCGTCGCCCGCGCACCGCTCGCTCTTTCCGAAAAGGAATAGTTTTGATAAAATAGTTACTTCAAAATCAATTTAACATGATTATGAAATTACTGTTTTATAAAATTAGTAGTTATTTGCAAGAAAAATTACAAAATTAATTGCTCTGCAATATTGCTTATTCGGCCTTTTTAGAGAGGCAGTGCTTCTCTCGTGAAAAAACAATTGAATAAAACGTGCTGTGTTTGTCTTCAAATCGAAAGAGGACAATTAAAATATCTGTAAGTTACTAAGTTACCTATCTATACAGGCCGTTGTGATCAACCGACTAGTACACGTAAACAAAATACTTAAGTACTATAACAAAAAAAGGTAGGTTACTTACTTTTCTCCGGCACTAGCAAACACAGATATAAATTTTCTCACAACTTTTTTCCAAATTCCGCCTTGTTTTCGAAATTCCGGAAACAAATGAATGCGTTTGGTTGCCTTTGGCATCAAGTATTTATAGTGTTGATCAAGTTCATGTCTGAACAAGCATTAAGCATTGTCGGGCGGATAGCGCTTTGCAAGTCTGTACACGAAATTGTACGTAATATCGAATACACAAGTTTGGACAAGTAACAGTCGCTTGCCTTATTAAAATATTATCTGCTTAGATAGGTACTTAAAACAATGTAGGTAGGCCCTTATAAATACTATGCTTACATTTTTGCTCTTTACTATCAAAAGCAGATAAATTTTCGTGGACCCCCATTAACATCTTATGGACCCCCATTTTTTGTTCACGCCTACGTAGACCCCCAGCAAGTCTCCCGTGGACCCCTGGGGGTCCACCTGGACCACTTTGGGAATCACTGAATTAAATGATTGTTATCCTAATCATATTTCATTAACACCATCATGTCCTGTCACTTAATGACAGCCTACCCCATACGTTCGAAACACATAACCCTCCTTCTGTCGCAATCGGATAATAAAAACACTGCACCACACCATAGAAAATTACATACGAAAATAAGAAAGATGGTAGTCCCAAAACTGAATTGTCGTAGCAAACAGCGTAGGTACATTCCCATACAAGAAACATTGTTTGTTTCCAGTTTGGTTAGAAGTTGATGAGAGAGAAGATGCTGAATCACCAGGGAGTCAATTGGCTAGTCAACTAAAAAATAAATTGTGTATTTTATATAATTTTTTGATAGAATAGACTATTTCGGAGATACAATTTAAACGAAAAATTCTTAAAATTATATTTATTTTGTTATTTAATTTTAAAGATTTTATAGTGATGACGTCACGCAGCTATAATGGCCATCTTGAACTGCAAGAAAGCAAAAATTACTAAGGTATTAAAAAATATGTATGTCAGTGTCAAATGTCAAAGTCAAGATGGACCGCGAGCCGCGAGTTGGTTTCTTGTTTGTTTATTGTTTACAATCGCCAAATATCTAGGTATCTACCCCATTTCTCGTATCTATTGCATATTGGCCTTTAATGGACTTTACTGCCGTCCCTTCATCCGTTGACATCGGATTTCTTCATTAAAATGTATGAATGAATGTAATGAAGACGTAGTTAGGTTATTTATGGGTTATGTATATTTGACCAGAGATGACATTTGACATGGGTGACAAGTACGTGAAGCGCCTAATTAGCGCTACCAAACAAAAAATATTTATTCACTACCCTGTGCTACCAACCTAAAAAATTAAATGTGAATAGCCGGAAGTTATCCGGCTACGTCATACGTTAACTTTGTTAAAAAATGAAAGTCTTTGTAATAAAGTCATTGGGTTTTCTGCGATTTTCTTTAAAAATACTTGCTTATCTAAAGATCTGATTCATGTAATCTGTTCCTTAAGCCTATTCCTCGAAATGATTTACGAATTAGTCATTTTCATGAAAAAGTTTACTCGCCAATTCCGCTAATAAACTTTAAAAGACCATGCAACTGATATTTAATTACGACTCAATTACGATGCATTTTGATATGCTCAATATTGGTATTCTGCTAACACATTTTTAAATCTCAATTTATTTGCAACTAAAACGTATTTGAATGATAATAGTAGAAAACATGTAAATAAAATAAATAACAGAGTAACGATTATTGAAAGAATTGATGATAAAAAAAAATTCCAGTTGCAGTTCAATGGCATGCCAATGGAATATGATTGGTCTTAAAACTAGTAACAGAATACCAGATAGGTACGTCAAAAGTTGTCATAGCGATCCAATTACGATTAAATTGTGCACTATGTAAAATAAGAGAATTTACGCCCTGCGGGCTTACCATAAACTTTAACAAAATCATGATGCTTTTCGCCCATTCGTACCATGAACTTTTAAAACAAGATTGTTGTATTCCTGCATAGTGTTGTGAAAGAACGAATGATTTGTCTATTCCCTGGCGATTGTGAGAGCGAGACTCCGCTATATAATTCGTATAGCTGCATCACTTTTACGCAGTGTTCCGATTGACTCTCGTTCCGAAATATTAAATTTTAAATTTAATATATAAAATTATGTATTTTTAAAGTTGACTATGTGTTCAAAATATATAAAATACATTTATATTATTAAATTTCAATTACAACAAATATAAAATGAAATTTGGGTTATGATTACAAACGAAGCTGTGCACGCAAGTGAGATTCGGAACATTTTTTTACGTTTTATAAAGACTTCTGACGACTTTTGGTGGGAAGCTGTAAAGAGCAGTATCGGCGCTATATTTTATTTTCCAAAATTTGTGTTTTTTTGAGTGTTTGTGCATAATAATGGTAGATTATTATTCGCAATGTGTTCAAGAACAAGCGTGAGTGTTGGGAAGTGATACAGTGTTCGATTTATGTGATTTCCTCGCTTGTTGTCAAAAGCTCCTGGAAATCGCTAGGTGCAGTTTTTCTACCACTTCACTTAGCCTGACTCTTCTGACTCGACTTGATTATTTATAACTTGACTTGACTCAACTACTGACTTGACTTTATACTTGTTTGATTATACAACTATAAAAAAAATATTTTACTTGTTACTGGCTAAATACGAAAGTAAGAGCCAAAATGAAAGAAAAAAAAAAAAAGAAACAAAAGGTCTCGCACAGAGTTTGTTTATATAAAAATATTTATAATAATAACTTTGGCTAATTCCAAGTAAGTTAAATGCGGGGTCCCGATTCACAGGTTTTTCTCGAGAGAGAACTTTGAATGGGGACAGCGTTCTCGTACTCTTCTCCTTCCTTTGTTGAACGAGGGTGCAGCAGTAACAGAGGAGCCGGCATTGTCGCTAGCCTAGCCTAACATGTCTTGTGGAAAAAATAGTAAAATGTCTATTATTATTTTTTTTACATTAAGTTACTAAAATAATTAAGATGTTTTTATTTTTAGGTTTCTGTCTAATGGCTTGCTCTAAACAACACGGTGACATTGAGTCTCTTAAAAAATCTTTGGAGCAAGCTATGGCAAAATTTCCCATGGCAACAGTGCGTGAATCCATAGATTCGTGGCCAGACAGATTAAAGGCCTATAGAAGCCAAAGGTGGCCACTTTGAATAGAATATTGTTTTTATTTTTTGCTGAGACTAATAAATATGTACATATAAGTTTTAGTAATATTACATTACTTCATAAAAACTGCATTTTTATTTGTAACAGAACTTATGGCCGGACTAGGTATACTTAAACAACATCACGTAACTAACACAAAACACATCTAACACATAATAATGAAAGATTCAACACACACAGTCGCACACTAATGGTTTTTTGCACAAAGTTAGAATTTACCTTGTTATTTGTAACACAAGATCATTGAAAGAATCACACTCAACATGAAAAAAGTTTTTGTTTCCATCACATCCGACCAACTTTTTCAAGATCGCTAAATTTGACGTAAAAACAACATTGCTAACTGTCAAATACTGCTCATGGTACGAAATTGAATGAACAATTTACTGTGACGTCATCAAAACTGCTAGGAAATGCAAGCTTAATAAAGTAATAAAAAAGTAATATTGTTTTTTACGTGTCATGGTACGAATTTCGAGAGTAATATTAAAATAATACTGCTATTAGACATTATGGTAAGCCCCCAGATTGTGTGATAATAATGATGATTCCGTGCTTCGGAAGGCACGTTAGGCCGTTAGTCCTGACTGCCATGTGGTACTCTTTAAAAAATGCCTCATCGGCTAACGCTAAGGTATACAGGGTCGATTGATCATGTAACCCACTTAATATTAACAAATGAATTTAGATAAAACCACAGTCTAGATAAATCTTAGTCATTTATTTCCCTTCTAGAGCTTTATGGTCTCATTAAAATACATTCGGGCCATAGCTTATTAAGCTCCATATATATTCGCCTCAGATTATACAGTGTATCTAACAAAATGTTTTTACTTCGCTATCCTGTGACACGTGTGAATGTATGCAGTAATTATTATCCGCATTGCCACAGAATCCACACTAACATTTTAAGTGCCAAAGTCTGTATGTCTGTTACGCTTTCACGGCCAAACCGCTAATCGGATTTTGATAACATTTGGTATGAATATTGAAGATCCGGGGTCAAACATAGGCTACTTTTTGGCGCGAACGGAAACAGCTTATTAATAAAAGTTACTTTTATTAATAAGCTGTTTCCGTTAGTACAGAACGGACACTCACAACCTAAACAAATACCATTCAGACGCAGATTTAGGGTAAAAATTGAGAGCAAAACAATGTAAGAATGTCGCTTCAGCTGCCCGGCCGCTGCGACGACTATGACGCGGATACTGTAAATAAACAACCCTACGAGTAACACACACACACACACATTGATGCGTATGCGTACCCTAGGCTCCGAGGCGTAAGGGGACGCAACTAAAAGAACACGCTTGGATGAAGGAGCCCAAAGAAACTTACTATTGGCAGGCTCGGGTTTTTGAATCGATAACGTAGTGAGTTGCTAGTTATCATTAACACAAAAAAAATCAAATAAATCAAGGAATGCGTGTGTCAAGTTTCGTAAGGATCCGTTTAGAAATGCGACCTCTAGCCCGGAACATACATTTTTCCGTACAAAAGCAAAATTGGCCAGTCACGAAATGGAGATTTCGCTTACACCTCAGGCTTCAGAATAAGTTTCTCCATATGGTTGACTGGTAGAGAATGCTTTTAGCATTAAGTCCGCTTACTGTATAAGTATGTTTACTTGTGGTACAATAACTTTATAACCTATACTTCAATACATAAATACATACCTACTTACATTTACATACAATATTATAAAGCTGAAGAGTTTGCTTGTTTAAACACACAGGTCCGATTTGGATAGCCAATTTATCAAGGAAAGCTATAAGCTAGGACGAAGTCGAGACGGGTTGCTAGTAAATAAATACCTTAGACTCTCGAGCTCATACGGCAATATTCAAAGCAATGACACATTCTCGGGTCCTGATGGACGAATTATTTACTGTCTTAACTGAGAGTTTCAACACGTGTACAGTCACGCACGAACATTAACACATACAATTGTATTCAATTTTAGACCTTGTTTCAATGACTTAAGAACCAATGTGTTTTACCAAGAGTGCTATTTTTGAAAAGTGTAACATAAATGTCGAAAAAATCTTTCAAGAGACCAAAAAAAAAAATACTCTTGGGTCTGCTGGAAGAAATTTCTTTAGAAATAAGCAGCACCCTTGTACTGTATTTTCCTCTTATGTATAATCCTTTGCAATTTTTATTGTGTACATGAATAAAGTAAATAAATAAATAAAAATTATTCGACCGAATTTGCATGAGTCACACATTGCAAAAGTCGCACTCCTGGAGTGCTATTTTACAACAGTGTCTGTCTTATGTTATTATGTAATAAGCTAACCTAACAACATTTTATAGTGACCATTTCATTATTAAAGATCTCCTATGTATTAAATAAAATAGATTGACTTGGCAACCGCACTAAAAAATCTTATTTAATTCTAGCTTTTTCCCGCAGCTCCACCTACGTCAAAAAGTAGCCTATGTTTGACCCCGGGTCTTTAACTATATTCATATTAAATTTCAACAAAATCCGTTCAGCGGTTTGGCCGTGAAAGAGTAACAGACAGACAGACTTTCGCATTTATAGTATTAGTATGGATAGTATGGATTAACTTGTGAAAAACGGCAACGGGCAACGCTTCTTATCCATATAGGTAGTACAGGTATCCAAACCCGTAAAACATTTCGAAAAAAAAAATAAACTACTCACTTTTTAAGGATTTGTCGAGGAGACTAAAGGATGCAACGCTTGACCAAAATGCTGGCTTGTATTTTGGACAAAAAATTAGCATTGCAATCCAGCGAGGGAACGCGGCCAGCATTTTGGGCACGTTGCCCCAAACTGTAGATAATTTTTAGTTTTAACTTTCTTTTTATTTTAATTTAGTACGTGACTATAGATATTATGTTTGTATTTTATATTAAAATATTTTAACTACTTACTATCAATAGTAACAAATCAATACTATAGAGAGATAAAATACTATCGATTGTATTATGTGTCAAAACTATCGATATTATTGAACCATATACGATTAAAGTGATGATTGACATAATAGTTTGATAGTATCGTCAGGATTTCGATAATATTGTCTGGGATCACTTTCTTACCTTAATCGACCTCAGAAATAAACTTATGAAACTCAGAAATAAGAGTAGGTCAATAGAATCGAGATCAATCGCTGGTCATTTGTAAATAAAAAAAGTACTTAGAAATGCCTTGTGCAGGCCAGTTAAGCCTCTCGAGTCTTAACTTAGTATGAGACTTAACTTTGGTACACTAATTTGGCTAATCTTGTTTCTGTGATTAGCACGTGTCTAGAAATGACATGTGGGCGTTACCTGTGTGCGACAGTTAAGCCTCGTCATATTAAGTTAAAACTCAAGAGCTGGCCAAATCAATGGCTATTCTACTCAACTACATCTTATTTCTATGGTAATTATAGTAAAATGTCAACTATCGATATTACAAATCAAATGAAATGTATTTGCAAATGTGGTTGCGTGTAGTCAAAACTGATGAACTGAAAAATTTGATGGCTAGTAAACTTTTTCATGAAAATGTCTAATTCGTAAACCATTTCGAGGAATAGGCTTAAGGAACAGATTACATTAATCAAATCTTTAGATAAGCAAGTATTTTTATAGAAAATCGCAGAAAACCCAATGTCTTTCATTTTTTAGCAAAGTTAACGTATGACGTAGCCGGATAACTTCCGGCTATTCCCATTTAATTTTTTAGGTTGGTAGCACAGGGTATTTAATAATTTTTTTTTTTTTTGGTAGCGCTAATTAGGCGCTTCACGTACTTGTCACCTATGTCAAATGTCATCTCTGTTCAAATAAACATAACCCATAAATAACTTAACTACATCTTCATTACATTCATTCATACATTTTAATGAAGAAATCCGATGTCAACGGATGAAGGGACGGCAGTAAAGTCCAATAAACAGGCCAATATGCAATAGATACGAGAAATGGGGTAGTTAGAATATTTGGCGATTGTAAACAAACAAAAAACCAGCTCGCGGTCTATCTTGACTTTGACATTTGACACTGACATACATATTTTTGAATACCTTAGTAATTTTTGCTTTCTTGCAGTTCGAGATGGCCATTATAGCTGCGTGACGTCATCACAATAAAATCTTTAAAACTAAATAACAAAATAAATATAATTTCAAGAATTTTTTCGTTTAAATTGTATCTCCGAAATAGTCTATTCTATCAATAAATTATATAAAATACAAAATTTATTTTTTAGTTGACTAGCCAATTGTTTGTTTTTATTTAATTGACTCGTATGAAGTGTATTGTAAAAATTCAGACACGATAGAATGTGAACAATTAATGATGATGTCATTGACAATACTATTGAAATATTTGTTCTTTAATCAATATCCAAAATCGATAGACTAAAGAAAATCGATAAACGATATTTTATTGGACTGTAGATTAGATATTATCGACAATGGACAAAACTAGCTGCAACACTAGTTGGCTTTGGCATATTGGCTTGTGGTTGTCACGTGGCGTGGTAATGAATAATATTTTCATTCATTTCATTTATCTTTTGACGGCTATCCTAACAAGCTGTAGTTAAGTTCTTTATCAAAATATCTTTGAATCTCAGTTATATATACGTAGTTTAAATCTTTGAATAATATCTTGTAGAAACGTTTGTGAGAAACCAAGGTCTGCAGCTCGGCTACGATTCCTGAGGAGGACTTTGTAAGCGGAGTCAACACTGCGAAAAGTTGATAGAGAAGAGGTATAATGTACCCCTAAGTTCTTAAATTTTATGCCTTTAATCCTGCCAAGTTTTACTTTCATGAAAAATTTCATCAAAATTGGCTTCATTGCATATGGTGTGACTAAACTAGGCAGATACAATTTATCATTTTAATGATAGCTTTCGCATTCATCCCTTGCCTTTTGACCCTTTATTACCTTACCTGTTTTCATGCTGTCATAATATTGTCCAAACGGGTCTCTACGAATCGCATAAGATCGATTTGTCAAATCTATTGTTCTGCAACCGCAGGCGTCAATGCGATCTGCGGTCGCTTCAATTTTCAACGCGGACGCATATTGATTGCGTCTGCAAGCGCACGGGGCTGTGCAATGCATGAAAAAAAATAATTATTGATCGACATAATTTTCGGAGTGTTAGCTTGATTCTTTGTTTATTTTTTGTGTATTCTGCTCCACGGCAATCCATGCGCCTTTATATTTGGTTTGATTTTAATTCTATTCTTTATTGTAAACTTCTTTCTTTGCATTGCCATGAGAGGGCTGACTGGCTTTTGGTCACATTATGCCATTGTCTGGAAAAACTCATAATCCTAGGCAAAATGAAAGGAAAATGTGCCAGAGAAATACCTCTAGCTAGATGGAAATCCTCTAGGTTTTCCTCTTGTCAGAGAGCTGCTGGAAGTAGTTTAAATTTATTTTTATGTATTTATTTGTCTACTTATCAGCAAATCACAAATTATGTGATCCATAGTACTGCCCCAGTATATAGAAACCCTGCCAGTATTCAGAACGTCCATAGTTCTGAGCTGCGGAAGCCTTTAAGCAATTGAATTCGCAGTTTCATAGATTGAATTGCTACCCTGCTTTTGATTCTGTAATATGGGAGTGTTTACAAAAATGATTTAACCGTCATGTTTATTGAATTCCTACAGGATCTGAGTAAAGGAAGTGTTTCATAAGTGGTATCGAATACAGAAACAAAAATAATACCCAAATCCAGATTATTCATAGCTCTGAATAGCAGAATGGTTTAAGACAGTTTTCTGTAAATTCATGTTAGTAAACCCTCCCATATTTCAAAACTACCGGGGTTCTGAATCCTGGAAGGGCTTCCACATATGCAGTACTGGCCACACTGCAGATAGCGCATTTTGGAAATAAACATGTAAATTTTCATCACATTGCATTTGGATCTGGACCTGGATCAAATCTCTATGTCTAGGTTTTTGACCGACATAGGGACTTTTTTTTGAGTGACATTCCATTAGGAAAACAGCGAAGTGAGCATTCTTTACCACATGAGATAGGGTCTGGTCAGGTCTCTGTCACACTGAGAATACAAACTTTTGTGCTGCAGTCTGCGGTCTGCGTTTGAAATTGGATTTTTGCTGGTGTGACTACGGAAAATTAAAATTAAGTTAGTCACACTGGTGTGGTAAATTGGTGTGTCTATGGAGCGGTTGTGTAAATTTCATAGAGATAGGCTTATGGTCTGTCAGCCTTCTTAGTATTACGCCTCAATGCATTGTTTTTTTTTTTTATTGAATCTTGCAATCAGCCCTTTTGGCTATGAGCTGATGTGTTCAATGATATGCACGGGTAGAGTTATTCCTCTTTAGGAATAATCATTACAGCCGAGGTAGCCTAGACATGGCTCCCCTGTTCCAGGAGCCAAGACGCTTCAGGCGGTGGAAGCAGGGTATGTTGTGCTGTGAGGCTAGCTGATTAGGATGTTTTTACCTGACTGCGCCAGAAGGATTATATTTTTCGAGAGTATGTATTTAGTATTGATGTATAATTGTTTGCCACGCTCTGCAGCCTGAATGGTTCAGCGGATTTTAGCTTGAGAGGTTAGGTTAGCAAGAGCGACACTGGGTATATAAAAATTTAAAAAAAAACTAAATGACTGATTTTTTTTAGGCTTTTTCATGTATTTTCTGTGTAGAAATGCAGTCAAATTTCGTAGTTTTTTTAATGACCGCTATCTTGTTCCAGTCTATGTTTGTATTTCTAGCGACAAGATTTTGTTCCTTCACTGTTGTCACCTTCAAATTCTCATGGATTGAGTTTGCAGATGCCTTGTTCTCTCCATAACATTTGGTATTATTGGTATACTATAATATTTATTTATTCATGCCTTTATTGCTGTTACTAAATAATACAATTAAGTACAATAAACACATACCCCATTATTCATAAAAATAAACAATGTTAAATAAGACCAAATTAACTAATTTATGTTTCGTCTCGTTCTCTCACGTCAAAAATAGATAAGGCAGAAAGGGACTAAACATGAATTAGTTAATTTGGTCTTATTAAACATTTGTTTATTTTTATCATCATCATTTCGTGTAGGTACAATCGACCATGTACACGCTGGTGTCAGAGTTGTGCGGAACCCCGCCTCTCGGCCTCTGACTCGGTTCCTTTAACGACCATCTAATGGCAGCCGGGACTTACGGCTTAACGTGCCTTCTGAAGCACGGAATCATCTTTATTATTAGACAATCCGGTGATTCAAAGCCTGCAAAGTCCTAATCAAACTGGAAACAACTAAACAAAGTATGCTTCCCGTGGGAATCGAACCCACGACCACCGGGCCGAAGGCGAACGCATTATTAACCACTGGACCACGGAGGCAGTTTTTATTTTTATGAATAAGGGTGATATACTTTTACATAATATCTAACGTGACATCATAGGATTAGTAATGAGCCTGTCCTGTGCACATAGACCTCTTTGTGCTGTTTCCATTCCATCCTATTTCTATCTTTCCTTGTCCAAGTCACCCCTTCAATCATCTTGGCATCACCCATAATATTTGGTTCAACAATATTTGATTTGTTTATTTATTTAAACTTTATTGTACATAATACAGTTGTATAGCGCAATAGGCGAACTTAATGCTAAAAGCATTATTTAACAGTCAACATTATTTCGTCCCTTTTGATCTGCCATCGGCTTTCAGCCATAATCAGATATTTTCCAAACGAGAAATTAACACAATTTTTCTTTTGTTACAGATGTTAAAAGACTGATATCGCCAAAAATCAACACTATGTCTTCGTTACTCGAGTTACCAATTGAGATTTTGGCAATTATCGTTCAAAAACTTGACACTAAGTCTTTGTATAATTTACACGATACATGCAGTTACTTCAGAGGCGTTATAGGAATGCCGGGAGTGGTCAAGGAATGCCAGTTTTCGATGAACACGTTAGCAGCTGCCAAGAGCTTGCATTCAGAATTCTTCCGAGCCATCGCATCCCATCTAAGGATCTTAAATTTATCAGGCGTTGAAGATCTCACCAAGTCCGCACTAGTACCCATATTAAGAAGACTAAAGAATTTATTAGAACTAGACGTTAGTTATACTAAAATTATGATGCCTGATTCTTTAGATATTTTGAAAGTTTGTGGCAAAATCGGGAGCTTATCGATCAATTTTGCATTTTTTAAGAAATATAAACTTACCAAAGATGTAATAGCGGAGTACCAAATAGCTTATGCAGGTCTAAAGAAAGTCCACTTTGTAGGCTCGATTACCGATTTATTGTATTTCAATACGGCTGTGCGTTTAGTTGACAAGTCTAATTTAAATAGTTTAAAGCTAACAATAAGTAAAAAGGATTATGTTAACAGCTATCAGGAGGAACATGGTTGGAAAAGTGAGGTAGTAAATAAATTGTCGTTAATAAATGTTTTCATATGGGAGATTGTAAGCGAATCTTTATTCGATTTGCCTATTTTCAAGTTGTTAGATTTGTCAAAATTTGAAATTTTAGTTTGCAACAAACACATGAAAACCTTAGTGCATGCAACGACAACACTGAATAGGTTCATTAGTGAATGTTTTCAAATTAACGTACTCAGTTTGTCAAATTTGTCATCAATAATTGTCGGGGAGACTGGTGTCTTCATGTGGCACAAGGATAATACAAAGTTTGACGATAAGTTCTATAATAATATAATGATGATCCTGCAGGAGTATCTAGAGTTTACTATTGATCCGTCTAATTTGGCACCCGTACCGAGCCGATTTAACTGGTATTTCATTGAACAATCATGTCCACCTGTGAGAAGAAATAACGATGAACCATCCCAATTTGTCTCGTTCAAAAAAAGGCGTTTGTCACAACCTACGTTGACTTTGAACTATGATAACGCATTCATTGACAGAGGAGACGGTACCATTCAATTAGAAATAAAATTCGTAGAGCCTCTTTATAGACCTGTTACCATAAAGAACGGGTTGACATTAAAAAAATTAAAGAAATTGTCTTTATGGGGAAATGTTCATTATACAGAAGAATTTTTTAATAATTTATTTGAAGAGTGTAATTATCTTTCAACATTACAGATAATTAAATTTAAAGGTTCATTTTGTGTGCAAACTTTACTATCGAACTTGCCTAAATGTAAATCTTTAAAAAATTTCTTTCTTCATACGGGCAGTATACATTACATTGCTCTTTTTAATTATCTCAGTCAGATTCCAGCTTTAGAGAATGTTCGATTAGTTAATAACAGTTCATCCACAAATAGTCTACCTGAACCGAACGATTTATTCATAAATTGTAAGAATCTATACAGTCTATGCATTCAATGTGACATATCGGAAAGGAAGGAAATCTTACAGATGTATAAGAAAGTAAGATCGAAATTGGGAAGGAATGGTTTATATATCGAAATATCCTCTTATATAATGGAAGGACGGCACGGTCAGTACAACCCTTATTTTAATGTTTTTAACATTTACAAATTTAAACCAACTGGCGTTGGTGTACCTATTTACCTGTATTTTTAAATGTTTAAGATTAAGGATAAATGTGAATAAATATTTGATGTTCATTTAACATGTCTTTTGGTTCACTATCCATTTGCATAAAAAAATTAACCATAAAATATGTTGGCATATGGTAATTTAAATTAATGATATTTACGCATAATTTTTTTAACTACAACAAATCTTAATCATAAATAAAATCAGCATAATCATATTTAAGCATGAAATTACAAGCATAGGCATAATACCTTTTTTTTTGTTATCGGAGGGGAAATGCATTTACGCACAAAGTGTGGGACTCGCCGGGCTGCTAGTCAGCCCGGAATACCCACTAAAACCCCTCCGGCGTTTCCGCACCAGCCGTTGAGGGCGCCATGGGTTCGCTTTCGCATTCTACCACGACGCCCTCCGGCTTTGCCTTACGGCACTATTGGATTTGGGCTAGGCGGGCGTAACGCGCCCGCCTTCGGCCCCTCCCTCTGCCTCGTCTGATGCTGGGAGCGTCGGCTCTCGCCTCACGCTCCCGTTCAGCTGCCTCCTTCTGCGAGATAACAGTTTCGCAGAAGGAGGCCATTGCTTCCCAGTACCTCTCGCCACACAGCATCTGTGCAATGACACTGTGTAGCGAGAGGTCTAGGTGTCCGAAGACCACGCCTAGCCTCACCCTTTCCGGCGACCACATCTGGCAGTCTGCCAGAGTGTGTTGAGCGGTATCGTCCGGCTCCCCACACTCGTGGCAGACCGGGCTCATCTCCCGTCCTATTTTATGCAGGTAATGACCGAAGCATCCATGCCCGGTCATTACCTGCGTCATCCTATACGTCAGCAGACCGTGTCTGCGGTCAGTCCATTCTCGGAGCGATGGGAGGAGCGCCCCTATGGTACGAGTACCGTAAGGGGAGTTCTCTAGCTCAACTCTCCATCGCTCTCTCAGCCTATCCACGGCCCGCTGACGTACTGCCCTCATTTCTGCGGGAGCGGGCTCTCCGCCACTGGCTCTAACCCTAGCCCGCTCCCAGTATGCCTCCGCCTGTACTTCCGCGTCTAACTCCCACGGCGGGGTGCCGGCCAATGCGCATGCTGCCGCCCAAGAGACCGTAACATAGGCCCTTGCAATTCGGTTGGCCACAATTCTTTGTGGCCTCCGAAGCAGGGCCCTGTTGGCTCTGGAGAGCCTGTCCGCCCAAATGGGCGCCCCGTAGAGTGCCATGCTGCGCACTACGCCAGCATAGAGGCGACGGCACGGGGCGCCTGGCCCTCCAACGTTGGGCAGCAGCCGGCCCATGGCCGATGCTGCGCCGACTATTCGGGGAGCTAACTGTTTAAAGTGCTCCCCGAAGTCCCAGCGCGAGTCCAAGATGAGGCCCAGATACTTGATGTTCGGCCTCATCTGGACTCTTTCCCCGCCAATGGGAATTGACGCGCCAGCCTGCGGGCACCATCTTCTGCCTCTGCCGAAGGCGATGACCTCGCTCTTATTTAGGGCCACCCTGAGTCCCAGCAGTCTGATCCTAGTCACGATCAGTTCTACTGAGACTGCCGCTCTCCTCAGGGCCCCCTCTAACTCCTGACCCCGGACAGCAATCAACGTGTCATCTGCATAGCAGATGACAGTCATCCGGGGGAGTAGGGGCCCGCGGATGGCCCAGTCATAGCCGATGTTCCACAGCAGGGGCCCTAAAACTGACCCCTGGGGAACACCGCAGGTCATCGCCTTCTCTATCCTCCTTCCTCCTCTTTCTTCGTAGAGCACTACCCTTTCAGTGAGGTAGTGCTCCACGATACGTCTCAGATAGAGAGGCACTCCGTGAAATCGGAGTGCCTCTCCAATCACTTCGTAAGGGAGGGAGCCGAAGGCGTTGGCTATGTCCAACGACACAGCTACGGCCCCCTCCCCATTCTCTTTGGCCTCCTCCGTGAATGTCCTAAGGGCCCCCAGGGCGTCAATGGTGGACCTCCCGGCTCTGAAGCCGTATTGGTGGTCCGACACATTGGGCCCTGTGTCCTCCAAATGCCGGATGATCCGGGAAGCAATGATGCGCTCAAACATCTTCCCGGTCTCATCCAGCATTAATAGGGGCCTCCATCCCGAGGGGGAGTCCTCGGGGCGACTCTCCTTCCTTAGAAGGCAGAGCCTTCCCTCTTTCCACGGCTTCGGGAACCGCCCTGTCGACAAGCAATCGTCAAACAGGTCCCTAAGACGGCTCCCGAGGTGTTTTAGTGCCACCGGTAGGACGAGACCGGGGACGCCATCCGGGCCAGGGGCCTTTTTACAGGCTTGGAGGCGTTCTATTCCCCGGTCGAATTCAGCGTCCGTGACCAGAGGCACGACAGCCGTGGTTGACTCCCGCTCGGGGCCTGACATCCGCGGAGGCTCAAAATTAGTGGCCGCCGGAAATAATCCTTCCACTATCCTGCTGAGGAGGTCCGGCTCAATGGAGGCTGTGGGGGGGGCATGTTGCATTTTGTTACGTACAATTCTGTACGGCCTCCCCCACGGGTCCCTGTCCAGCGTGGCCAGTAAGGCCACGTGGGCCTCTTCCTTGGCCCTGGCAATGGCTGCCGACAAGGCACCCTTTGCCTCCCGGAGGGCGTGATAGTAGGCAGATTCCTCTGCCCCTCCGGGATTGTTGCTTCGCCGCCGTCTGTATCGGGTGAAGTCCCGACGGGCCCTATTGCTGGTGTGTCGGAGCGCAGCTATTTCGTCCGACCACCAGTAGACCCGTTTTTTGGCAGACGGCGGGCCAGACCTCCTCATGGATGCGTCGCTCACCTCGGTGAGCGACGCGCGGAATTCCGCAGCCCTTTGGTCCACGCCAAGGGAACGGCTTGGCGTGGGTGCTCTCCAATTAATAACCATGGCAGCCTCTTCAGCCAGGTCCCTGTCGAGGCTTGCCAGGTTCCATCTCGGGAATTTATTCCTGCGTCCCCCCGGGGGGAGCTGGGACTGGGGCGTTCTGGAGACCGTCATCCTGATGTAAAGGTGATCAGAGAGGGTCTCCACG
Organism: Euzophera pinguis; assembly: GCA_947363495.1. NCBI lineage: Eukaryota > Metazoa > Arthropoda > Insecta > Lepidoptera > Pyralidae > Euzophera > Euzophera pinguis. The sequence goes on from OX376182.1 coordinate 7,383,258, forward strand.
TCCCCCAGGACACGCCATCCCGCTACACGTGCGGCGATGGCGGGGGTCGCAATTGTGATATCGACAATGGACCCCCCATTATGCCGCACACACGTGTCAGCGTTGCCCTGGTTTAGGACTACTAGCCCCAGTGCCACCACCCACTCCAAAAGGGCCTCCCCCTTGGAGTCGGTGCCGGGACAACCCCACGCCGTGGATTTGGCGTTTAGGTCTCCCAGCACCATAACGGGAGCTGGTGCCGCTCTCCGGACTACTCGGCTCACTCTCTCGAGGAAGTCCTCGAAGGCACGCCGCGGCCTGTTGGGGGAGAAGTATACTCCTACGAGTACAATATCTCCCCATTTAACCGCAACGTACCCCGGTCCGCTTTCAATCCTCGAGAGAGGAGGATAGCCGATCCGAGGGACCGTAATGGCCACCAGCCCCCCGCTGTCGCCTATCCAGTTGGGGAGAGGGGGGACGCAGTATGGCTCCGCGATGACGGCAAGTGCAACGCCCCACTCCGCAACGTGCTGGACTATTAGGTCCTGGGCACGGGCGGAGTGGTTGGCGTTGCACTGCAGCACCTCGAGATGGTGTGAGGGCCCGTCCATTAATGTTCCATGGCGGGGCCCTCTATGGTTGCCGGCCTGCTGGTAGGCAGTTTCCCCCTGATGCGCGGGGGGTTGCAAGATTTACCCCCCATAATGTGCTTGGCCGGCAGTTTGGCCAAGTGGCACACAGCGCACCAGGGTTCCGACACGTCACAGTCTGAGGCGGAGTGGCCCGGCTTGCTGCACCTGTGGCAGTATTCCGTACGGTCCACCGGGGAGGGGCAGAGGGCTCTGGTGTGGCCCATGCCCATACACCTAAAGCACCGCATTGGCAGTGCTTTTAGCCCCCTCACTAGGGCAGAGGACCAGCCTACTGACAGGCGGCCCGCAGCTATAAGCGCGTTGGCCGCCAGTACAGGGCAAGTAATTATTACTGCCCCTGTCTGGTCCGGTGCCATTCGCATGGCCCCTATTTTTACCTGCCCCGGCGGACATTTACCGGCTTTAACCACCGCTTCTCGCAGCCTCTCCGGCGTCACACCCTCGTTGAGGCCAGAAACTTTTATTTGGGCCGTCTTGAACGGCCGGGTAACCTCCACATCATTGCCGACCATTTCCCTAAGCTTAGCCGCAAGGGTGTCAGCAACAGCCCCACTATCGGCTCCAGGGACCTCGATTATTCGAGCCCCCGTCGCCGTGCACCGCACGCCCACGTGCTCGATCCCCACCGTGGATAAGTCCAGCTTGGTGGTAACTGTGGTCATGACCGACTTGTAGTCAGTCATAGCGCCCGACTTGAGTGTTATCACCACCGCACTGGACCTGGGTGGGACAAACTTCACAGTTTTTGGGGCCTGAGCACCCGGGGCCTGGACCTGTGCCGTCTCTGGCTGCATGGGGGGGGACTTCTTCCCCTTTCCTTTACCCTTTTTTACGACAGTAGACCACTGTCCATCGGCTCCATCTACGGGCGTTTGCTGCAACTGCTGGGGTCCCTTAGCCGGCTGTTGCTGCGACTGCGGTTTGGCTTTGGGAGCCTTAGGGGCTCGCTGCATTGGCCCCGCCCTAGCTGGGGGCATGAGGGTGGAACCCGATGTTGTCCCCGATGGTCCAGCCTTAGGCTCATCTTCCGCACGCGAGGCCGGTTGCTGGCTCGCAGCCTCGGCTTCTTTCCTCTTGTCCGCCGCTAATGGTGGACGCACTATAGGCGCTGGTGCGATTAGGCCCCTCTTTTCTGCCTCCTTTAAGCGGTCGTTCACCATGCCCCCCAAAGATAAGAAAATTTCCCTGGAGAAGGACTCCTTAAAATCTAATAGGAGCTCCTTTACCTCCTCCAGGGAAGATCCTACCACAGCATGATTTGGAGCAGTGGCCCCCTCTCGCTCCGAGAACGCAGTGCGAAGGGCTTTCGTCTCCTTTCTCAGGAGGTCCAGCTCCTCACGCATCCGCTTGTTATCCGCTCTGAGGATGCGGATGACCTCTGCTTCATCTGACTGAGCCTGGATTTTTTCTGCCGCATTGAGGATGTCGTGGCATGCCGACTTCATTTCACGCCATGTAGTTCCTTTGAGGTTGCCGGATTTATGCGCCTCATCCATCACTTTTTTGGCGGCTACGCGGAAAACCTCAAGGTGCTCCTCGACAGCTGAGGTTGGCCCAGACCTGGGCTCCTCACCCCTCCGATACCCGTCAGCAGCTCGACCAGCCTTCTCGAAATCGGCGTAGTCCGCCGACAACTCCCTCATACGGGCTTTCGCCTCACTGACACCGTAGGTGCGGCGTGCAGCAGACCGACCTCGCGCGGAAGAGGAGAGCTTGATCCCCCTTTCACCCTCACCTACTGGGTCCTCAGCCTTCCTTTTATGGGGCACATTTGCCCCAGTCTCAGTACCGCACAAAATTACCTCGGGGAGGCTATCCTCCTCAATATCGGAGTGATCCGTGCCACTTTCCGATACTAAGCGGCTGGTACCGACCTCCCTCTCCTCCAGACATTGGTCTGACTCTTCTCCTGGGGTGGGGGGCCTGCTCTTTGAAGAGCCAGACCTCCCTCCCTCCCAATCAGGTTGGCCCTAAGAAGGGCCTTTTTTAATAAATCGCCCGGAGGCGTCTCTCAGCAGTTGCGACATGGTAATAGTATGCGCCGACTATACAAAGCTTATTAGCCGTCGGCCTGCCACTCCGTTACGGTGGTCAGGACGCGACGTTGCCCAGGGGACGCGACGTGGACGCTAGCTTCGTATGGGGTGTCCCCCATAGGCATAATACCTAACCTAACCTACTTTTCTGGTAGCAAGTCTTTTCTAACTTTCCTTTGTTTAACTATACACTATGCCTAAAAATATTGTGCAAATTATAACTATGTATAAATATATTAGACCTAAATATAATTATGCAACAGTACATATACTGCTAAAAATCAATTATGCCCAAGTAATATTATGCCAAAAAAAGTATGCCAAATTCGTTGTGCCAAAACATTTTAGGAATAAAATACAATATGTAAACGAAATGGATCCCGTTTTTTAAACCATGTACACAAAAAGGTCATTCGTGACACCATAGGTCATAAATTTGTGTTTTTAGGGTTCCATACCTTAGGGATACCGCGAGACCCTATTACTAAGACTGCTCATTGACACCATAAGTGCTATTTTTGAAATTTGACTCACTTAAAATGGGCGAGTTGAATAATTTTTATTTATTTATTTACTTTATTCATGTACACAATAAAAACGCAAAAGAGTATACATAAGAGGAAAAGAAAGTACCTTGTACTTTCTTTATATTAGCTGCTTATTTCTAAAGAAATTCTTTCCAGCAGACCCAAGAGAGGAAATGAGAAGAAAAGGGTAATTAGCGTGTACAAAAAAGAAAGGAAAAGTAAATATACCTAATTACCTAGGTAAAATTTCTATACCCGGAGATGTCACGAGCGCGTTGCCGACCCTGATTTCATATTTGTTACCTTGGTTCGAAGCCGATTTTAAAAATTGTTTTCATATTTTTTAGCGTACACTTTTAGTTTTTCTCCTAAAATGTTTTAATGCGATCGGTTCAGTAGTTGTAAGATCCATATTTACTAATATAAGTGCAAAAGTGTTACGCTTTCACGCCAAACCGCTGAACTGATTTTGATGAAATTTGGTATGAATATAGTTAAAGTTACGGGGTCAAACATATGCTACTTTTTGACACATGCGGAGCTGCCTGGAAACAGCTAGGTAAGTGCAAAAGTCTGTCTGTTACGCTTTAACGGTCAAACCTCTCAACGGATTTTGATGAAAGGTATGAATTTAAGTAGTTGAAGACTCGGAGACAGTTTTCCCTAGTGTCTATAACATGGTAGCCTTAAAAATGGACGTGAAAAATTTCCTTTAGGGTCGGCATCGCACTCGCGACATCTCCGGTGTTGCAGGCTTTCATAGGCTACGGTAACCACTTACCATCAGGTGGGCCGTTCGCCTGTTTGCTTAATTGTATAAACAGAAAGAAAGACAGGCTCCTTTTTGACGCAGGCGGAGCTGAGGGCGTTTTTACGGTCAAAACTGAACGGATTTTAATGAAATTTGGTATGAATATAGTTAAAAGTCCCGGAGTCAAATATAAAAAAAAAACAGCTAGTAAATATATAAATATAAATGGAGGTTCTCACCTGCTCCTTAGCCTGTAATTTGCTCTTCCTCCGTCCTTTCTCCTGCCCTGCTACCACTCCGTACATCACTGCACTTTTTGTCTGTCACCACTTAAAAATTCAACTATTTCACGGCTTTTATCGCGTTTATTACATATCTAATTATTTACACCGAACGTTTCAAACACATTGGAGCGTTCATGTTCGCAGGTAGAAGTTAACATTTGTCTGTGATGTGTATAAAATACACTACCGCCTAGAATTTTATTGATAACTATCCTGAATCACGCAGAGCCATACTTTCATATCCATACTTCCATACTAATATTATACAAGCGAAAGTTGTCAATTCGAATAATTTTCGAAAAAAGGTCATTCCATTTATAGTCACATTTACAATAGGGCCCCAGAGGCCCTATTTTTGAAACGATCCATACTAATATTATAAATGCGAAAGTCTTTCTGTCTGTCTGTCTGTTACGCTTTCACGGCCAAACCGCTGAACGGATTTTGATGAAATTTGGTATGAATATAGTTGAAGACCCGGGGTCAAACATAGGCTACTTTTTGACGCAGGCGGAGCTGCGGGAAACAGCTAGTTACATATATGTAGAATGATAATAGTGCGATTTCGAACAAAAATCCTTCGTTAACGAGCGAAAATCAATCGAAACCGAAAAAAAATATTCGTAATTCCTATTTTTGAAAGTGTGACTCGCGCAAAATCGGTGAGAAGAATATTTTTTTTTCGATATCGAATGATTTTCGTGTGACCTTTAGGTCATACATTTTAACAATAGGGCTCATTACTGCGCGTGTAATTTTCAAAATTACTTATTTTGGTTATGCACCATAATTTTCATAATGCGCTATAAATGTACCACTAATTGTGAACATAAATTATAATTAACACATGTTTGAACAAATTGTTACGTGTACTTTAAAACCTTATTCAAATTTCAACTGGAATGCTATTTTAGAGATCTATGACCTAGTGAAAATTGGTGATATGAATTATTTTCGTTTCGTTCGTTCGACTTATAAGTCCAATGAAATTGAAACATAAGGATTATTCGAAATCGAACTTTTAAAAAGTCATACTTTAAAAAAACAGGGTTCCAGTTACCACGCGTTTGAAGTGGCAGAGTCTTAGATTCATAAATAATTACTAGGTAATTTCTTAGATTAATCTCGCGCGCTCGCGTCGTGACGACCAATTATTTCATTCCGAACGCAGTCGTTTCTCTTTTGAGGTTAAATATAATGTAGCAGAATTGATGACTTCTAAACTAATACCACGTCTTTGAAGTCGCGGGCACTAATTAGTCTATAACGGTTTCCCTACCGCAGTAGCTGCGTGTCACGCGCACACTGCCGCCAGGATTCCGTTTGGCGCCATTGCAGCATCGCACGGACATGTTGTGGAACTCACGGAAGTATATTCGTGGCCGTTATTTTGACAATTATTGCGACACGTGTAGCGAAATTCGAACAATTTAAAGCTCTATTCAAACTGACAAGGATCGCGCACGACTTGCGGGACGCCCAGAGAAATAAGATTCGGTAGAAGTGCCGTAGCTTGTGCCGAGACGTTAACTGGTCTGCTTTTGGCACTTCTCTACTATGAGCGTCCATTACACTTATGCACCACTACCTCTAGGTTACATAAATACTTTTTTCAACACATTTGCTCATAAGGTGTCTTTTATTTTATTGTAATTAGGCCATTAATGGGGTCAAAAATAATTATTTTAATCGCACTTGTAAAGTAATAGTTTCCATGGTTACGGTACATTTTTTTAAAATGTACGCCAAGAGGATTGTAAGTCTCCACCCAATTTATTGTTTTTGCAAAAATATAAACTATTTTAGCTTCCAAATGATAAATCCACTAAATTTCATATTTATATTAATTTTACTGAACATTAGCCGTATGTACGTGGACTACAAATATTAATTTGTGTAGATAAAAAAATTAAGAAGGGCTTTAAAGGATGTATCCAGGGCCGTAAAACCCATTGCTAAAAAAATTACTATCAGAGTCTGCTCTATCTGTATTAATTGGGCTTAAAATCTATTTGTTTTTGTATTTAATTTACCATTTTTATCAAATGTCTATTTAATTTAGGGAAGAAAACCTAAATTTGACTCCGCCAGAAATAATAACCTAGGCGAAAATCGAATAATGTTGATAACTGACTAAGTAGGCTGACTATAACTACTTAAATCTTCAAAGGAAGAAATAAGGACGAAGCGTGGACGAAGTTTTCAGAATCAAGAACTACATATACATATTTGGAGATACCTAGCAATGCGTTAACAAACACACAAGCTCAATTTTACTCTAATAGTGTATCTAATCCTAAAAAGTGTTCAAAGCATGGAGTAATTATATAGGGGAGATGCCGTTTGAAATGGCGCAGTGACGTACTCATTGGCGCCTCGCCGACACTGCAGTGGGCGGAGCTTGTCGTTGCTCGTGCTCTATGATTGGAGCCGCGGCCGAAACCAAGCACCCCGCACGTCTGCCTTCCGCCCCGTGTAGCCTCACAAACGCTTTCTTACAAAACGCTTATTAAGGCATCTCCTCTTTATAATTACTCCATGGTTCAAAGTGTACAAACAAGTTAATGTGAAGATTTTGATATCGCTTATTAATATGTGTGTTTTTCCTCGCAAATGTGTTGAAAATCGTCGTATGACAACTCGTGAGCGAAATTGGTCAAATACTCTGCTTCTATAGGCATTCGCCTTCGGCTCGCAAATAATAACAGACTTCGTACCCTTGTATCATAAGTTCTTTGTGGCACTCGTTGAGAATTTGATTCTATTAAAACAGATATCTCGCGATTTCAGCGTTCCTATCCGCTATATCTTCACGTATGTAACCAAAAGTTGTAAACGACTTGACAATACCGTGTTCACCTTATTACACCTCGGAATAAAGTACAATTTGGAACAATAACTTCCAAGTGTTTACGTTTTCAGGGCATCATCTGTATTCCAGCCTAGGGACCGAGATAAAAAGCGACACCAGTGTGTTTTGTATAATTAAACAGCGCCGCGTGTGTATTGTGTTTTTACTTTTTATTAGACACTAGCTGTTTCCGCAGCTCCGCCTGCGTTAAAAAGTAGCCTATGTTTGACCCCGGATCTTCAACTATATTAATACCAAATTTCAACAAAATCCGTTAAGCGGCTTGGCAGTGAAAGCGTGACAGACAGACTAAATGCGAAAGTCTGTCTGCCTGTCTGTCTGTTACGCTTTCACGGCCAAACCGCTTAACGGATTTTGTTGAAATTTGGTATTAATATAGTTGAAGATCCGGGGTCAAACATAGGCTACTTTTTGACGCAGGCGGAGCTGCGGGAAAAAGCTATTATTATTATATGTCTAATGAAAATAATTCGACTTACCGATTTGGTGCGAGTCATGCTTTTTAAAATAGCTCTCTAGGAGCCCTATTCTTGAAATGTATTACTCAAAATGTTAAATGATAATCGTTTGATATCGAACAAAAATCATTCGACTCGGCGAATTCGCGCGAATCATACTTTCGGAAATAGCATACCAGTTTACAAGTTTTAACCGCCCCATAGCGTCCCCAAAGAGCTTATCCGTATACGCCTTGCGTACGGTGGTCGTCTCGTAAGTACTCTCAACCGTCATGACATCCGTTCTATTTTATTAAATCTTAATTGTTACTTTCCTAGACAATTATAACAAGACACTTGATAAATAAATATATTTAAGAAAATTAAAAAAAAAGAAGACTTAAATAATTTACAAGCACTTATCAAACTATATTGCGTGCTTCGCCACCAAACAAACAATAAAGCTAATGGTGGCGGGCATATTGGGAGTTGGGACTAACAGTGGGTGCCGCGCCGACCGGGTAAAGTTTGCATGAACTGGTTAAGTTGGAAGCACGTAAAATAGTTTTGTAAGTACTTGTAACTTTGACTTCCGCAAAGTAACGCCTGAATCAAAAATATAATGAATTTTAAAAAATTAATCCATGTCTTGGGGAATGTCATACTGCGAAAGCAATTATTTTAAAAGTACTTAGGTACTAAGTAAAATTACAGGATCATACCGACCGAACGCGGCGTGACCGCGGCTGTTGTAACACGGTTGAAGCGTCGGAAGATTAATGTTTAAAATATAACGATTTTCATTCGATATATTCTCATATATTCAAAAAATAGGGCGTCGAAATGCTATTTTTGAAAAGTGTGACTCACGCATAATCGGCGAGTCGAATAATTTTTGTTCGATATCGAATTACTTTCATGCGACATATGTATATGTCATACATTTCAAAAATAGGGCTCCTGTATCCAAATAACGTAACGTTTCATACCGCAACGCGAGCGTACCCGGGATACTCGGCTAGTGATGCGAGTTGCGCATTGCTGTAAACGTTAATTTAAATATTTCGCACATCCTTTCCGTTTTACAAAATACATGGACTAAGAATTTGAAGCCCTAGATTGATTATTAAACAAGATAACGGTTATTTAAAAAATCTAATAAAACCAAACAACTTGGAAATAGGCTACTTGACTGTGTTCACATTTTGACAAAATTTTTATACGGAACAATACATACACTAAAAAGAAACCGATTCCGAAAACAACAACATCGCTATGGCTCAGACAAGACAGAGATGGTTGTAGTAGACAGAGGAGGCTTATACATCTAAGCTTTTAAGTTATGGAAAGCTGATGATGACGATGACCGCAATGTACCATGGCGTTTCACAACTTTCACGTTACCAATGGACTCATAGTAGATCCTTGAGACACCATAGTGTCGCCACGGCTCGCGAGTTTGCGTTGTTCGCATCGAAGATGTATTTTGTAAGGTTCGCATTGCTCAAAGGCAAAGCTAATAGCCGAGATTCATCCAAACTGGGAGCCCCATAATTGCGCTTTTGCCGAAAAGGCTGAGTGGCTTAAAGCCCTCACCTCAAACTACCCGCTGTAATTATTAAAGCTCTCGATAGCTAATAATACGTTGAATATTGATGTTTTATGTTTTTAATTTCCACATAAAATTCAACTGTTTTTAAACAACAACTTAATGCTGAATGCTAATAAGACCCAATGCATAAAATTTTCTTTACCAAATGTGAGACAGACGCAAGTGGACGTAATGTTAAATGGAGGAAAGTTAGTTCTTGCAGATGACACCACCTTTCTAGGAATCAAAATTGATTCAAAATTGCAATGGGGTTCACACGTTTTAGCTCTTTTTTAAAAAAACTTAGCTCTGCGGCATATGCTGTCAGAAAAATTAGACAAATAACAGATGTGGCAACTGCTAAGCTAGTCTACTTTAGTTACTTTCATAGCTTAATGTCTTATGGATTACTGCTTTGGGGAAGGGCAAGTGACATACAGACAATATTTATCTTACAAAAGCGAGCAGTTCGTGCCATATATGGTTTAGCCCCAAGGGAATCTCTTAGGGTGTTGTATAAAGAAATAAATATCTTAACAGTAGGTTCTCAGTATATATTTGAAGTTATCATGTATACGAGGAAAAATATTACTACTTTTAGAAAGAACTCGGATATAACTGATAGAGCCTTGCGCAATAAAGATAAATTATTTTTACCTTCTTATAGACTGTGTAGTGTTAAAGACTCTTTTGTGGGGAACTGTATACGTTTCTACAATAAGCTTCCTGAATCGATCACTAGTTTGCGTGATGGACAATTTAAAGCCCATGTTAAAGATCTACTTTGTAAAAAGGCTTATTATAGTACTGGCGATTTTCTTAATGACAGGAATGTTAAACTTAAGCTTGGTGCAGAGTCCTCAACAAATTGACATATCATTATATGTTCTGACATTTCTTTTGACCTTTTTTTAATTATTATTTAATTTTTTATTCAATTTTTATTTGATTTAAATAATCTGAAATTACCATTGTGCAAAATGTTGACAAACATGTGAATTCGTTCATTTAACTAGGTAGGTAATTAAGGAAAGTTTTTTCTTATTTGTAAATTGACGTTTTGAAGAAAATGCTGCAGTGGAGTTTGTGGCGCCGCTTCTTCTCCACTTGCGCTTTGGAAGTGGTGGTAAACTTAATATAAGTAAATTGACATCAATAAGTGATATTTATATCCTATATTGAAAATAAACAATTACATTTCATTTCATTTTACAGTTTTGGACTGGACCACAAAGTCAGTACGTAACGTTGTCAGTTTATTAGCGTCAAAAGAGCTGGACCAGAGTTTTATTGTCATATCTCTTGAACGAAATAGGTAGCAATTTTTTTTAACATAATTACCTAGCAAATAGTAGCAATTCAGTAATAAAATATCAGTGTGAAGTTTTAATATTCCAAGTCTCGTCCCGCTACTTTGACGCTAATGTCAGTTTGACTAATCCATGCTTATCAGTTAGAAGTCTATGTTTGCCACAATTTTGTACATCTGCGTACAGCAATGCAACACAAGCATGTTATTTTTCCACACTTAAAAAATTATTCGTTTTATTATTTTGCCGCCTACGAATATTTATTTTATTTTTATTAACATCTGTTTTTTTTACATCATACCAGCATTTTTGCACCTTTGTTCTTACTAGTTCCTTTCGTAGTTCCTTTGAAGAAACTACTGAGACTTTTAATAATAATCACCAATTATTTATTCTTTTGTAAACATGTTGAATTCAAGATGGTACATTGAAAATATTCGGCACACGTTTAGCCTACTAGGCATACGAAAGTGAAGTCAGTGGTGTCACACATCATCTAAATAAAATCATGCGAAACAATACGAAACAAGTAAATAAATGCGAGTTCATCTTGCAAAAATTACATCAGCTGTCCTTTAAAGTCGCAATCAACATTTTGTCAGAAAAGAATTATTAATTGACCAAGTATGCCGAAGACCGACCTTCTTCGTCCAAGCGTGCTTTCCTAGTTGCGTCGTCAGCTCACGCTTCGGAGCCTAGGGTACGCTATAAGTCATGTCCTAGATTTGGCGGCACTGGAACCCTATTTTTGTAATGTATGACATACTAGCTGTTTCCCGCAGCTCCGCCTGCGTCAAAAGTAGCCTATGTTTGACCCCGGGTCTTCAACTATATTCAAACCAAATTTCATCGAAATCCGTTCAGCGGTATGGCCGTGAAAGCGTTACAGACAGACAGACAGACAGACTTTCGTATTTATAATATTAGTATGGATATGTCGAATGAAAGAAAATCGTTCGATATCAAAAAGAAAACCTTCGTATCGAACAAAAATTATACGACTGGCCGATTTTGCGTGAATCACACTTTGGGATATAAACTTATTTACCTGTGGTAGGACTGGTGTGTTTGTGTTTTGTGCATCATTTTTTTAAACTGCAACTAAGCAAAGATTCATGGGTCCTGTGTAATAATAGGCTATTCTACTCAACATTATTTTTTATTTCATATCACAGAGTCCAGAAACAAGAATTTCGGAATCTGTTACTTTTTAGTGTATGTATTGCTCCGTGAACCTAACTGTCGAAGAAACTAGCCTACACAAGCTATATAGGGATATACTAATAGGTAGGGGTTCAAAAATTTACCCGTGCGTGTAAGTAATTGTTGAGCAGATGATACTGGCTGCTAGATATTTATGATCTGTCACATTAAGTAGTAATCAAAGGAACTAACGGTTTATTTTATTGTTCTATGCAAGTACAAAAAAAAATTTGAAAGAAGTTCTAAAATTCTAACTCTACCATTTCATAGAGCTTAGTTTAAATTGCAACTAGCAACACCGTCGCAATTGTCAAAATCAAAACCGAAAAAAATGTCATCTGCACTGATGCTGTTGCTGTCAATGTCAAGTCATTTGTCATTCAGTCCAGTCAGTCAAACAAAACAATCTCCAGATGTAAACTTTTTCTGTTTTTTACGAATTATATTATTTAAATGGAATATTATTATTAAAAATGGCATTTCCTAAAATAGAAGGTTATGTTGTGACCGAAAGGCTTGGGTCAGGAAGTTATTCAACCGTGTACAAAGCGAACGCTAAGGTAGGATTGGTCGCGACCTTATTTTACCTTTGTCGAGTGTTTTTAAGTGTTTGCACTTAGATTACTGGATTTAAATAGCAATTTAAGAGCAGCTCTTGTCATATCATTGCACTATAAATATGTTTAAAGTACAAAGGTATTTGCGTTATCCAAAGATATCTTTTTAATTCTAATTTCTTTGTATTCGTGTAAGAAATAAAATTCAATAACTTAGACAAATTGAATTCATCAATGACTTCCGTATAAATAAAAAATAAAGCCTTTTTTTACAGACAGATTAGAATATGTACAGATACATATAATTTATTTTTGTTTATCGACTATCCTGCCAGTGTGCCTTCCATTGGCTCCAACTGCTTCCATTCTTGTCTGTCACAGGCGACTCTTGTCTATGTCGCACCAGCCATGGCTTTTATATCGTCAACCCATCTTCTGAAAAGCCCCTATTTCTTTTGTTGTGACTTGTAAACCAATTCCTCATTAAGTTTGACCACTTTTCCTAATAGTGTGTCCTGTTCACTTCCATTTTAACGATTTGATTGATTTAGAAACATTTTTCCTTTTTGTGTGTTTTTTTATGGTTGTAGTTCTTATTCTATCTGATAGCTTCTTACCCATCATATTCTTTCCATAGAGTTCTGGCAAGTTTCTAGTTTTCGAACATGTGCTTTTGTGAGCGCCCAGGTTTGGCAGCCATAAGTGACTACAGGTAGTATACAGGTGTCAAAGAGTTTACGCTTGATGCTCATACTAGTTTCTTTATTTTTCATAACTTCCTTAAGGCTCCAATATTGTTTCCAGGCCTTCCCAATATGTCTATCAATTTCTTTTGTAGTTAGGTAGGAAGGCGAAATAATTTGGCCAAGGTAGACATATTCGTTAACATAGTCAATTAATTTATTAGGTCAATAATATTATGATCCTTAGCTGTGTGTTGGTCATAACTTTTGTCTTTTGAGTATTCATGACTAGCCCTACTTTCTGACTTTCTCTATCCAGGTCATTCAACATCGCCTCCAATCCTTCACTTGTTGTTCAGAGAATTATCAAATTGTCGCCAAATCTCAAGTATGACAACTTTTCACCATTTATGGTCAGCCCACATTCTTCTCAATCCAGATGCCGGAAGACTTCCTCCAGAACTGCTGTAAAGGGTTTGGCGATACGGGATCGCCCTGGCGCACTCCTCTTTCTAATTTGATGTCTTTGCCTTCCATTTCTAAATTAATTCTTGCTTTACTGTTATCATATTTAGTTTTTATTGTTCTGATATATTTATTTTCAACTCCTTGATTCTTAAGTGCTTGTCAGATACTTTCGTGCTCTATTGTGTCAAAGGCCTTGCTGTAATCAACGAAACAGCAGTAGAAGGTTATGTTATATTCTTTTCCCTTCTCGAATAATTGTTTAATAACATGCATGTGGTCTAGAGTAGCGTATCCACTTCTGAAACCGGCTTGCTCTTTTGGTTGATTTTCCTCTAATGTCTTCGTAATTCTGTCAAGCATTATCTTAGCAAATATTTTATATATATTTGAGGACAAACGTATTGATCTAAAATTATCTATATTCATTAAATTAAACTATTTTAATACGTTTTTATCGCGTTTATTATTATCCTCAAGTCCTTGCAAAGGAAAACAGATTCATTCCAAGGATGTTACGTGAAGCTATTGAAATTAAAAAATATCCTAATTTCAATAGAGAGGATGGATGGCAGGTACCGCCAGCTTGGGACCCAGTCATTAACTCAATAAAATCGCAAACTCGGAAGCAGACTGCAAGACCCTTAGATACTGTGAGCCAATACTGCGTGAATCGGAATAGTTCCCAATAAAAATTTCAGGCGGTAGTTTGTAATCTTATGACATCAAAGATAAATGGTAACTTAGTCTGCCTGCGACCATGAACGCTGTAAAGTGTTTGAAACGTCAGGTGTAAATAAATAAGTAATAAACGCGATAAAACCGTATTAAAATAGTTTAATTTAATTAATAACAATCGTGAAAGCATAAGAAATCATTATCTATATTGTTTTTGGCTCCTTTTTTGTGTAAAAGTTTTATAATTGTTGTAGGGGCTATGGGTAACCCCTACATACATTTGATGATAATGATTGCTATGCTTATGGGAAGTGTAATAGAAACCACTAAGTCCGATAACCGATATATTGTCCAAAACACACAATACAATAGGTTCACAAAACACTGATGATAACTATTAATTGCTAGTGATAAAAGGATGATGATTTGATGATAATCTGATAGATTGATATTAATTGATAATTGCTGCTAAGAGGACACGCGTGGCACGATGCTAGCCAAGTGTACGTGTACTGATTAGGTCATAAGTAATGTGCTCATATAGCGTAAATTGCTGAGTTGACGATTTGTACGGTAACACCGTACATGCTCCCGGCCGCAGCTGAGAGATGCTGGATGATAGATGAGATGATGTTATTGGATGTTTATGTTTACATGGTGAAGTAACAATGATCGTTAATTAGTTGCTAATGTCCCTACTTGAATTCGGTCTTTCTAACAATAGGCGTCGTACACACAATTTACGCTATATGCGCACATTACTTATGACCTAATCAGTACACGTACACTTGGCTAGCATCGTGCCACGCGTGTCCTCTTAGCAGCAATTATCAATTAATATCAATCTATCAGATTATCATCAAATCATCATCCTTTTATCACTAGCAATTAATAGTTATCATCAGTGTTTTGTGAACCTATTGTATTGTGTGTTTTGGACAATATATCGGTTATCGGACTTAGTGGTTTCTATTACACTTCCCATAAGCATAGCAATCATTATCATCAAATGTATGTAGGGGTTACCCATAGCCCCTTCATATTGGTCCTTCGAGCCGGATGTTGACTTCCGTATATTGAAGTATATATTGCAATTGTTAGCAGCCCGTCCTGACTTCGCCCAGACCTGTAATCGTCGTTGATAAATAGGCTCCAATCCAACACTGAAATCATATTTCCAATCGGACCAGTAAAACAAACTCTTCAGCTTTGTAATAATTGTACATATTTGTTTCTGTATTAAGGTATTTTGTATTGTATTGTTAATGTATTAAACAAAACACACACAACGCATAAAATTATTTTAATATGAATTTAGAAGTTTGACAACCTCAGTGGCATAAAGGTTAATACGCCTACTATGGAGGTTCTGGTTTGATCCAGACAGGGCAAGTTGGAAATTATTATTTTTTTAATTTAGAGTTAGTACCCCAAAACACAAGTCTCATCAAAACTGCATATAGTTGATCGTGTCCCAGTTTATTTCAGAACATCCTAATCTCAATAGGGAGGATGGATCAATCATCAACGTCATTAATTTAATAAAGTCACAAACTCAACAGAAGTCACTTGGATACTGTGAGTCAATACTACACCACCCTAGAGGAGAGACACCACTGTGGCAACCTTATAGAGACCTATAAGATACTCACGGGCGCTTCAGCTCACAATCAGCCTGACCTTCAGTCGGGTTGGCGAGCGCAGTTTCAGCGGCTTATATAGTATATATGCGATAAAAACCATATTAAAATAGTTTAATTTTAACAAGTCTCAAACTTCGGGATAATTCAAGCTTTGTGATTCATCTCTATATATCTATTTATTCCAGGTGGGCGCTCGCAAGACGGTAGCCATAAAATGTATAGACAAGTCTCGCATCAAGCACTCCGGCTCGGCCGTAGACAACCTGGTTACCGAGATACGGCTGCTGAAGACGCTGACGCACCCACACATTGTGCACATGCAGGAATTCACTTGGGATGATAGGTGAAGATAAAGATCATCATCATCATTTCGTTTAGGTTACATTGTCTATCGACCATGTACACCCTGGTGACAGGGTTACTTAATGGCAGTCGGGACCAACAGCTTAACGTGCCTTCCGAAGCCCGCAAAGTCCTAACCAAACTGGAAACAACTAAACAAAGTATATTTCTCGTGGGAAACAAACCCACCACGAAATGCAGTACAACCTGGTGACAGACAGACGGACAACTGAGTCTTAAAGGTTGGAGCTGAAGAGAAAGAGGCTGAGCCTTTGGGTACAGAACCCCTAAAAGTCACGTATAACTACTTACCAGTCATATGTATAAAGAATTGGTCGCTTTTAGACTAATTTTATATTTTTGAAATTAGTATAATGTGTAATAAATAAATAAAATAAAATGTACAGAAAATATGGATTGCGTTGGAGTGAAAGTTTTAAAAAATGTGACTCACGCTAAATCGCCTAATCGAATAATTTTTGTTCGATATCGAACGATTTTCATTCGACATATGAGTCACACTTTTCAAAAATAGCCCTCTTGGTTTGCTTGTGCCAGGAATATCTACATAATAATGGAGTACTGTTGCGGAGGTGATCTATCGAAGTACATACAGCGGTACGGACGGGTTCAGGAGAAACAGGTTAGTAGAACAAGCTCTTATTCAAACAAGATAACGATAGTTTAAAAATTAATGACATACATACTTACATAAACACATGGAGTAATTACAAAGAGGAGATGCCGTAATAAGCGTTTTGTAAGAAAGCGTTTGTTCAGCTACACGGGGCGGAAGGCAGACGTGCGACAAGCTTGGTTTCGGCCGTGGCTCCAACCATGGAGCACGAGCAATGACACCACTGCAGTGTCGGCGAGGCGCCAATGATCACTTCACGGAGCCATTTCAAATGGCATCTCCTTTTTGTAATTACTCCATGCATAAACACATAACCCTCTTTGGCTTCGCCGCATTAAAAAAGGTCCAATTCAATTCACAGTAGATCCAATTCGCGATTGGAATTAATTATTCTATGTCTCAATGGAAAAAGACAATAATGTAAACAGTGACAATACACACTTACATTCGATTAGCAATGCTTATCACATTCACATTTCAATGAACCCACAACTCATTTTCACAAAAACACCATTGACAAACCTGTATCAATGTCAGACGGCCATATTTGTTTACATTATTGTCTTTTTCTATTGAGACAGACTTTATTCGGAACAAATTGTGTGTGACAATATAAATGAATATTATCTCCTTGTTTTTCAGGTTTTATATTTTCTACAGCAGTTAGCCTCGGCCTTGAAGTTTCTTAGAGAAAAAGGTTAATAATATAATGACTTCTTTGTTGACTTTAAAGCCGGATTTGTGTGTTACTCGTATTGTTTGGTGCGATTTTAAATTAAAAAAATACTTATCCATATAAATGAAAAAGCCTGTCTGTTACGTTTTCACGGCCAAACCGCTAAACGGATTTTGATGAAATTTGGTATGAATATAGTTCAAACATAGGCTACTTTTTGACGCAGGCAGAGCTGCGGGAAAAAGCTAGTTTTTTTTATAAATTATATTTCGTTATATTATCGATTACAAATCGTCCGATATTTGGCCAATAGTTCAAGCATAAAGTCAAAATATTAATCTCGAAATATTTGACGACTCAAGGCACTTTTATAAAATCAGTCACGCAGCCAATTTATGCAAGGGCTTTTTACCCGACTGCGCCAGAAGGAGGGTTGTGTTTCTCGAGAGTATATGTATGTTGAATTGTTTGGCACGCCCTGCGGCCTGAACGGCTCGATGGATTTTAGCTTGAGAGGTGTCGTTAGATTCGTATTTACTGTGAGAGTGACAATGGGTACGTCAAAATAATAAAAAAATATCGAATTTTTCGGGTGTTTTCATTTCCAAAGTACACAGAAAAATTGGTTTTTAGTTTTTTAATTTACCGTTATTTTGTTTTCGTACAGGCGTGGTACATATGGACTTGAAACCGCACAATCTGCTGTTACACAAATCGAGCGGGAAGTACATACTGAAAGTGGCGGACTTCGGGTAAGTCCGCATTTGATTTATATGGTTACACATGCGAAGTACCATTATTTAAAACAAATGAAATTTTTGTCTTAAAAAATAAGTTAAGAATTTCGATTAAGTGCATTATTCGCAATTCTTAACTTATTATATATATATTTAAATACAATTTTTTGCATTTTCAATTAATGCAATGTTTATTTATTTCTTTCTTTATTTAAACTTTATTGTACACTAGCGGCCCGGTACGTGCTTCGCTACGTATAAAGTGATAAATGGCGAACCGCTCGACCGATTTTGTGCAAACTTCACATAAACCATCTACTAAATAGTCCGAACAAAGCCCGTTCTTAAGTTATAAAATTACAACGAAAAGTGGCATTGATTTATATATATATATATATGTATATATATACTTAATACAGTTGTATAGCACAATAGGTGAACTTAATGCTAAAATCATGTTTCTACGTTTTTTTAAAACTATGTTCTATATTATATGAATAAATAAACATAATTATTGTTAGAAAATGTATTAAAGTAGGTACATATATTCAGAGAAATACTGTAACTCCAGGGTGTGCATGCTTAATTAACCTTTATAATTCTGTGACCACGTAGCGTTTGTTCCATGGAGTAATTACAAAGAGGAGATGCCGTAATAAACGTTTTGTAAGAAAGCGTTTGTTCAGCTCTACTTGGCGGAAGGTGCTTGGTTTCGGCCGTGGCTCCAACCATGGAGCACGAGAGATGACACCACTGCAGTGTCATCACATCACGGAGCCATTTCAAATCTCCTCTTTGTAATAGGCTACTTGACCGTATTCATACTTTGTTAATATTGTTATACTAAACAAAATATACACTAAAAAGTAACCGATTCTGAAAACAACAACAAAATTGGTTGTTAATTAAGGCAGTAATTCGATTTTAAAGTTTTCTCTAGAAGGAAAGTAGGAGTGTGGTGGGGGGGGGGGGCGTCTTGCTATCCCTTTTGTACGCACGAAACCGAGCGGCAGTGACGTCACATCTCACACAGTGCATCCTTTTCTTGTTTTTTGACAGTTTCCCCTTCCACCGAATTTCAAAGGCTTACTAACTTATTTATCTTTGAACGGATTACAAAAAATTCTTTCATAATTCTGTTTCTGGAAATATTGATATGAAAGACAAAATAAAAATGAGTAGAATACCCAATTGGTCGACGGTTTGTTCGTAACTTTCCCAGTTTCGCGCAACACATCTCGCAGGAGATATCTCGCTCGGTGCGCGGCTCCCCGCTGTACATGGCGCCGGAAATGTTTTCTGGCGAATACGACGCCAGGGTCGACCTGTGGAGCGTTGGTAAGATATTTTGACTTTTTAGGGTTCCGTGACGAAATGATAAAACGGGACCTACTGAGACTTCGCTGTCCGTCTGTCACCAGGCTGTATCTCGTGAACCGTGATAGTTGGACAGTTGACATTTTTCACGGATGATGTATTTCTGTCGCCGCTGTAATGACAAAATGCTGTTTTACGGGTTTCATTATTTCCAAACGGCAAAGAAAGGCAGTCGGCTTTTTAGTTTTTTAAATGACTTTTATCTTGTTGATAAATGAATTCATATAAATGGTGCAGTACAGTGTCTTTTCTTTTTATAATCATGTTAACTTGTTGTAGGTGTGATAATGTATGAGTGTCTGTTTGGCCGCGCGCCGTACAGCTCCGGAACTTTCAAGGAACTGATGAACAAGATCGAGAAGAAAGCTCCTATCCAGGTATAGTAAAAAATAAAAAAGGACTAAATATATATGTGTATATACATATAATACATACATAAATATTTAGTCACTAATACATCGTGAAATTTGAGTCGTTTTGGACCCATCGACCAGTGACTCGATTCATGCAACCGAACAACTTTCCCCAAGTTACATAGGTCGAAATATAAAGTTAATTTTTGGACCTCTCATACAAAATGTCTCATCACGTGACCTAACTTACTATGGGAAGTCCAAATTTGTTTTTCATGTATGAGCTATCCTTGGGGAAATTGGTTCGGTTGCAAGAATGGAGTCACTGGACGATGGGTCCAAAACGACTTAAATTTCGCCATGTATATAGGGTTGACTTTTTAATATTTGGAACATTCCGCTTATATATCAGCACGTCACGCCCCCGCTTCATACAACAGTGGCGAGCGCGATACCTATTAGAACCGCTATGATTCTGTTGCGTACGTACTGTACGTCAAGCTCGTAAGGTTGGTTGTTTACTGTATCTGCGTCAGTCGTCGCAGCGGCGGTGTATCTCATGAAAGTGATTAAAAGACAAACTCGATTGAATCTTATTACGAATTAATCCTATCACAAGTGAACTAATGTTATTTCTTGTAAATTTGTACGCCAATCTGGCAGAAACAGAGTACATACTTATTTATTAAGAGTGTTATGGGTATGGCACCCAAGATATATAATAAGCTACCAAATACGATAAAAATGCAATGTCTTATGAAATTCAAAGAGCGATTATTTTCATTTTTAGTTGACAAAAGTTACTATTCTGTAAATGACTTCCTGCATGATAATTCTAATAATTTGACATTTTAATAAAGGTATATTTGTAAGCTGTGTCTATCAGCAAAATCATAGTGATTCTGAATTACTACTCTAACACTAACACCTTTATGTACTACCTATGTTTTCACAAATAAATGATTTGATTGATTTGATTGATTGATTGATATTCATTGCAGCATCTACTTATTTGACCTGTTTTCACAAATAAAGATGATTTCATTTGATATTAGACAGTTGAAATTTTAACAGATGTATTTCTGTTGCTGCTATAAAAACATATACGAAAAAACATAATGTACATCGAACAACGAACGTGAATATTCTCTGTGTTTTTTTTATAGATAATGGTACGGAACCCTTCGTACGCGAGTCCGACTCGCACTTGACCAATTATTTTCCTGGTCAGGCTATTAGAGGTCGTCAATCTATGAATTTATTTCGGCACAGATTCCCAAGACGTCGTCGATATCGCCCGGCTGTCAGGATCTCCTTACTCGACTTTTACAACACGACCCGGACAGGAGGATATCTTACGAGGAGTTCTTCAACCATGAATATCTGGACTTGGAACATATGCCCAGCAGAGATAACTATGAAAAGGTCAGTCATATCACTGGTTATTTGTTTTGTTAACTAGCTGTTTCCCGCAGCTCTACCTGCGGTATATAGCCTATGTTACTCAGGGTGAATGTAGCTTTCCAATGGTGAAAGAATTTTTGAAATCGGCACAGTAGTTTTTGAGTTTATTCATTACAAACATACACACAAAAATACAAATCTTTCCTCTTTATAATATTAGTGTAGACGTAGACTAGCTGTTTCCCGCAGCTCCGCCTGCGTCAAAAAGTAGCCTATGTTTAACCCCGGGTCTTCAACTATATTCATACCAAATTTCATCAAGATCCGTTCAGCGGTTTGGCCGTGAAATCGTAACAGACAGATAGACTTTCGCATTCACATAGTTGAAGACCCGGGGTCAAACATGGCTACTTTTTGACGCAGGCGGAGCTGCGGGAAACAGCTAGTAATTTATAAACGTGATAAAATCCGTATTAAAATAGTTTATTTTGCAAGGCATTCAACTAGACGCGATGGAGCGACTATCCCTAGCCTTCGAAGCCTACAGAGACGCATTACTATATTTAGTGCCAACTATCATAATATCAATTTTTATACAATTCATTGGTACTTTTACCCGACTGCACCAGAAGGTGGGTTATGTCTTTCTAGAGTATGTTATGTAGTAATACAACATACTTTGTATATTTAATAGTTTAGCACGCTCTGCGGCCTGAACGGCTCGTTGGAATTTCGCTTGAGAGGTGTCGTTAGATTCGTATTTACTGTGAGAGTGACACTGGGTATATCAGAATAAAAAAAGGGTGGACTTTTTTTTTCCATTTCCAAAGTATGAAATTACACAGAAAGGGTTTTTAGATGTTTATCAGAATCATTTATTTGCTAGAATACTACATCATACATGTGTAAAAAGGTACAATTTTTTTCCGTCCAGTGTATTCCGTCTGCTAGCAGACGTGCAAAATTATTTATTATCTATTAATAAACGGTTGTAATTAATTTATTTGATTATTATTATGAAATTGTTTACATAAATAAATTATTAAATAAATCGAGTAGGTGGGTATATACCAAAAAATAATAATAAAATATATAATAAAAGTGAACATTGACCATTGCAATGTATTCTTTTACAGAATATAAGGAATGTTTTTGTAACCATTTCGTCAACTCTGATTTAAAATCTTCATCATTTAGTGATTGATTCATTTGGCAGTAGATTATACAAAAATAAACACATGTTATATATGTTTCTTTTGTAAATATTCTTATGACACGTGGTTGATATTTATATTCTATGTGTGAGTGAGTAAATATACAGACATCTCTAATATATTTGGTCATCAGTCATTTCTCTTTACCATTTCGTGGATTAAAAAAGTATTTCATACAAGAATATGCGTTGTTCTCAGGCGGTAGCGTTAATAAAGCAAGCGATCCAACTAGACGCGATGGGGCGACTATCCCTAGCCTTCGAAGCCTACAGAGACGCGTTGCTGTATCTAGTGCCGGCTGTCGGAACTGAAACTGATATTTTGAGAAGGCAAGCACTCACTGCTAAGCTTGCCAGGTGAGATTAATAGGCTAGTTTCCTAAAAAAGTATATATAATTAGTCCGTCAGTTAGATAATCAAAAAATATTGGAGACGTATTTTTTCTTTTGAAAATTAAACAATGAATGGTAAAGATATGGCGCGTTAAAGATCCGTGTGACGTCACAGTGTGCTTTTTCGCAATATGTGACGTCACGAGCCGCCACTCCTAAACTTTGATGCGTTATATCTTTATAATTTATAGCTCAATTGACAAAAGAAAAAATACGTCACTAATATATTTTGATTCCCGAAATGACGGACTAATTTTAATGATAGTCTTTTGAACCTGGAAACTAGCCTATTCTTTATTTTTAATATAGTTTCAAACTTTTTTCCAGCAGGCTTATGTATGCAGGATACTGTGTATTTTTTGTTTTTCCTTTTGAATGCTAAATTGTGTTGTTTTAGTTAATTACCTCTCTAGCGAAACAATATGAGCAGTGCCAGTCGATAACAATCGGGAACAACGAATAAACATGCCTTCCGGAGCTCATAGGAGTTCAAGATTGAAAATGCTTTTAAATGGCGACCAACCCAATACGGGTCGCGTCTCGCCGTTGCTTGACAAAAGTGTATTCGATACTCCTTGTATTTGAGTACACCAAAAATATCGATCAGTCCGATTTGGTGTTTCATGACTATACCTCTTAATGAGGTCACACCCGGCCACTTTTTTTTATTTTTTTCTGCGTCGTAGTCGTCGCAGCGGCCGGGCGGTCGAAGCGTCATCTTTGCATTGTTTTGCTCTCGATTTTTCCCCTAAATCAGCGCAGAGCCGCGCAGATTTCAAAAATCGATCTGTTTCGGGTGGGAGGGTGTGAGTGTCCGTTCTGTACTATTCATTATTCTATGATGATGTATTAAATCTTCCAACAGGTATATGGAACGTGCCGAAGAAATCAAGCAGTTTTTAAAACACGGCGACTCTGCCCCGCCCGCAGAATCAGAAAACGTGCCCAACGCGGCCGAACAAGGTCAGTATTATACAAAAAACTTAAAATTTGAGTGAGAGATATACTTTCTTTGAGTAATTTTTTTTTTAAACGCTTTAATATTTTCGGTTATTTTTATCCTTTCGAGTGTGTAATGTGTTTCAATGTCTTAATGATGAAAGAAAGAAAAAAAATTGCAATCATCACAATCAGATAAAATAATAATATAATTCTAATTTCCAAAATGACATTATTTAATCATTAGGAGAGGCCTATGTCCAGCAGTGGACTGACTGCGGCTGAAATGATAATGATGAATTTTAATTTCTTTTAATAATATTTTGCGAAATAAATAATTTTTATTTTGTTTGCAGTTATCCCGCCGTCTGGTACATGTAACCAACACAACGTTGAGATGTGTGAGTGTATCACGCACACATCCAACGACGGTAATGAAGAAAGCGTCGGTGTAGAAGAACAAGTGAGTATTATTTATTTATTTATTTATAAATCTTTATTGTACCACAAGTTTACAATTGGCGGACTTAATGCTAAAAGCATTCTCTCCCAGTCAACCATTAGGAAAAACAGAAAAGTTATGTGCGGCGCGAATTATTTTAGAATACAATGAGAGAAAGAAAAAAAAACACTTAACTGCTAAATAAACATACATAGATTTGCATACAGTATTCATAACTATACATAAACATACATAAAAGAAGAGATGAAAACGGAAAAAGATGACGATTTAGGGTGATATTATGCTAGTGAGCTGAATTTTGACTTTTCTTTTGAAAGCGAATTTAGTAATGGTCTCTTTGATGTCATCGGGTAGAGCATTCCAGAGCCGTGTGGCTTGTAAGGTAAATGAATTAGACATAAAACTGGATCGAAATAGGGGAGTACAAAGGGTAAGTTTTTTGGAAGATCTAAGTTGCCTATCGTGACCGTCAGATACTTGAACTTACACCTTAGATACTCCGGGGACTGAGGCTCCTTGAGAATTGAAAAAAGAGAAGTAAGCAACCGAAGTTGACGACGTTGGCGGATCGGAAGCCATTTCAGTTCGGATCGATAAGAAGAGATGTGGTCATATTTACGTAGACAGAAAATAAAACGAATACAGTTATTTATGAGACGATCCAGTTTCCGATGGCTTGAAGTATGGCATACGGGTACGCGAGCCCGACTTACCCGAGCTGCTACTCACTCAACCCAAATCCATCCGGGTCAGTAGCATCCTAATACCTTTTTCCTATCCCCAAACCCAACAAAATCCTATCCTTCCCCTGCTTTAAATACTTTCGATGGGCAGCAGCGTCGAAAGTACCATAAGCCGCAAAAAACTGCGCTCGCCAACCCGCCTGCCAAGCGTGGCGAGTATGGCATCAACCTCCAAATGACGGACAATATAATGATAAGGCCCCCAGTGCCCGGCAGCCCCGCTGTTCCTGGCTCCGGTAGCGGTCACGGTAGCGGCGGGGCGGGGGGTGCGAAGAATCCCCGGAGTCGACCCGGCTACCACCCCCGACGACACTTGGCCCTGGTAACACACAATATCCGGACGATGAGGTTGGACGACAAGGTGGAGGAAGTGGAAGAGGAGATGAGTAGGTTACGATGGGACATAGTGGGTTTGTCTGAAGTCCGAAGAGAGGGCGAGGGCACGACAACCCTAAAGTCTGGTAACCTACTCTATCACCGGGAGGGAGACTTAAGGAAGTCCCAGCATGGTGTCGGGTTCCTCGTTCACAGGTCCCTCATAAACAACGTCGAAACCATCGAGAGTGTTTCCGGTAGGGTAATATACCTGATACTCAGAGTATCAAAGAGATACTCCTTGAAGGTTATACAGGTATATATGCCGACTGGAAAATACTCAGATGAAGAGGTGGAAGCGGTGTATGAGGACATTAGTAGGGCCATACACGCTTCCAAAACCTACTTTACGGTGGTTATGGGGGATTTTAACGCAAGACTCGGCGGTCGAGGCGGTGGAGAGCTCAGGGTGGGACGGTTTGGATATGGGCAGCGAAACGAGCGAGGCCATATGCTGGCTGGCTTTTTGGAGAAAGAGGGACTCTTCGCGATGAACTCTTTCTTCAAGAAGCCACCGCAAAGAAAGTGGACCTGGCTAGGGCCCACTAAGAAGAGCCAAGCTCCAATAAAACAGGAGATAGACTTCATGTGGACGAGGAGAGAGATATTCAACGATGTCTCTGTGATCAGCAAGATTAAAATCGGTAGCGATCACCGGATTGTAAGGGGCATCTTGAACATCGATCTCAGACGAGAGAGAACTCGCTTGATGGAGTCTATACTCCGACCTTCGCAAGCCTATATCCAAAGCCAAGAGTCTTTCCAGCTAGAGCTCTCAAATCGCTTTGCATGCCTTGAGGATTGCGTTTCCGTGGACGAGATTAATAACGGATTTGTAGAAGTTGTCCAGGCGGTGGGAAAGAAGATCTTCAAATCCCGCCCCAAAAATAAACCACAAAAACTCTCACCTCAGACCCTGGATCTGATGGCTAAGCGACGGTCCATGATGCTGCAGACCTCCGAAGACGCCGACGTCTATCGGCAGCTCAATAGACAAATCCGGAAATCTTTGCGGAACGATACTCGCTCCTTCAATACAGAACGTATTAAGGAGACGATAGAGCAAAACAAAGGCTCCAAAGTGTTCGCAAAGGTGGAGTCTATTGGGCAGAGCCGACTGACCAAGCTGAAGACGGAGGACGGCAACGTGGTATCGACGAGAGCCGAGGTGCTGAGGGAGATCGAGAGGTTTTACGGACAACTCTACACTTCAGTAGCCAAACCCGTTGAAAGCTTGGCCAAAGACCCAAGAGCCAAGCTTACCCGACACTATACGGAAGATATCCCGGACATCAGCCTGTACGAGATTAGGATTGCCCTTAAACAGCTCAAGAACAACAAGGCGCCGGGCGAAGACGGAATCACAGCAGAGCTTCTGAAAGCGGGCGGAACGCCGGTACTGAAAATCCTTCAGAAGCTCTTTAATTCCGTTTTGCTCGAGGGCGTGACGCCAGAGGCGTGGAACAGGGGCGTGGTGGTTTTGTTCTTCAAAAAAGGTGACAATACCCTATTGAAGAACTATAGACCCATCACGCTCCTAAGCCACATCTATAAGCTGTTTTCGAGGGTAATCACGAATCGTCTCGCGAACAGGCTCGATGCCTTCCAGCCTCCCGAACAAGCCGGTTTCCGAAAAGGGTTTAGTACCATAGACCACATCCATACGCTTCGGCAGGTTATACAGAAGGCCAAAGAGTATAACCGGCCACTATGCCTAGCGTTTGTGGACTATGAGAAGGCCTTCGATTCGATCGAAACGTGGGCGGTGCTTCAGTCTCTCCAGCGGTGCCGCATAGACTATCGGTACATCGAAGTGTTGAAGTGTTTATACTGCAACGCCACCATGTCAGTCCGAGTACAGGAGCAGAGCACGAGGGCTATTCCATTGCAGAGAGGTGTAAGACAGGGAGACGTCATTTCTCCGAAACTGTTTACCGCTGCTCTGGAAGATGCCTTCAAACTCCTGGAATGGGAAGGACTTGGCATCAACATCAATGGCGAGTATATCACTCACCTTCGTTTTGCCGACGATATCGTGGTTATGGCGGAATCGCTGGAGGACTTAAGTACCATGCTCAGCGACCTCAACGTGGTCTCCCAACAGGTGGGCCTTAAAATGAACATGGACAAAACCAAGGCAATGTGTAATGTCCATGTTACGCCATCACCGGTTTCAGTCGGGAACCACACCCTTGAAGTTGTAGACCAGTATGTCTACCTGGGTCAGATGATCCAGGCTGGCAACTCCAGCTTCGAGGACGAGGTCTTTCGTCGAATCCGACTCGGATGGGCGGCGTTCGGGAAGCTACGTAGCGTCTTCTCGTCTAAAATACCTCAGTCCCTTAAAACGAAGGTATTCGACCAGTGTGTGTTACCAGTGATGACATACGGGTCCGAAACGTGGTCTTTGACTATGGGCCTCATAAGAAAGCTCAAGGTCGCCCAGAGAGCTATGGAGAGGGCGATGCTCGGTGTTTCCCTACGAGATCGAATCAGAAACGAAGAGATCCGTAGGAGAACAAAAGTCACCGACATAGCCCAGCGGATTAGTTCTTTGAAGTGGCAGTGGGCGGGGCACATAGCGCGGAGAACCGATGGCCGATGGGGCAGAAAGGTCCTCGAATGGCGACCACGTACCGGTAAGCGCAGCGTTGGACATCCGCCGACCAGATGGTCAGATGACCTGAAAAGGGTCGCAGGCAGACGCTGGATGCAGACTGCTGCCAACCGATCATTTTGGAAATCATTGGGAGAGGCCTATGTCCAGCAGTGGACTGACTGCGGCTGAAATGATGATGATGATGATGATGATATACACTGTGAAATTTTAGTCGTTTTGGACCCATCGTCCAGTGACTCCATTCATGCAACCAAACAAATTACCCCAAGGAACATAGCTCGAAACATGAAAAACAAATTTGGACTTCCCATAGTAAGTTAGGTCACGTGATGAGACATTTTGTATGGGAGGTCCAAAAATTTACTCCATATTTCGACCCATGTATCTTGGGGAAAGTTGTTCAGTTGCATGAATGGAGTCACTGGACGATGGGTCGAAAACGACTTAAATTTCACGGTATATATATAAATCTGATAATATATATATATATTTAATAGCTAAATTAGCTTTACGTATTAGATCGACGCTCGCTCGCTCATATTATGGTCACTGCATTACATTACATCTTGCACATCCTTGAGAACAATAAATCAAGTATTTATTTCATGCATTTCACATTTTTGGTTTGTAATGTAAGGTTATCTGAAAATTTTGTATTTAGAGGTTGTCTGAAGCTCATTGTACAACCTACAATTTATGCAAATAAATATTTGATTGATTGATTGATTGGTATTTGAATTTAATTAAATTTAATAATTATTAAATGTGACATATTAATGTTTTTGTATTTCTAATTCTGGCATTGTAAGGTGTAATCGGTTCGGGTATTTTAATTTTTAAGGTATTTTGATTTCGGGTATTTTGGGCTCGTACATTTTAAGTAAAGGCGTTACGTTTTTTGGCATTCTAATATGCACCCGTTATTAATGACTAGCAGTCTGCCTCGACTTCGTAGCCTATGGACTTCCTCGATAAATAGGCTATCCAACACTGAAATAATATTTCAAATCGGACCAGTTGTTCCTGAGATTAGCGCGTTCAAACAAACAAACTCCTCAGCTTTATAATATTAACTAGCTGTGCCCGCGACTTCGTCCGCGTGGAATAGTTATTTTGGGAATCATGGGCGAGGGCTCATCGTGCGGCGCGTGTGAATTTTGTTTCAGAGTTATTTTAAAATTGTATTATCTTATAAGATGTTTATTGAAATTAAGTGATGTCAAAGACAATTTTGTTCACAGTTAAATAATCTTAATCAATAACATATTTATTTGGATAAAGAATAATATTATTATGTTGATACAACTCTGACAAATAATTTGTAATAATGCATTAATTTCGACCAAATTTGATTATCATAAAAACGGTTATTGTGAGTTAATCTTAAAAGATAGACATATACTGTCGCGGACATTTTTTTAGATAATTTAAAGAGGAATAATTCTTTCATACATATTTTCTGGGTATCTCGAACGGTTTTCGCAGCGCACGCAACGGAAGCCCTCAAAGGTGAATAATTTTCCCCGGTTTGTCCACATTTTCGACTGTTTCTTCGCTCCTATTAGTCGCAACGTGATGTAATATAGCCTAAAGCCTTCCTCGATAAATGATCTATCCAACACAAAAATAATTTTTCAATTCGAACCAGTAGTTCCTGAGATTAGCGCGTTCAAACAAACAAACAAACTCTTCAGCTTTATAATATTAGTATAGATTAGCTGACCCGGCACTTACTTACGTTACTTCCTACCCGGTACTTCGTTCCGCCTAACAGTCGATTCTTTAAGTTTTTAGTTTGTTTTTATGTGGTGACATGCGCGCGGTACTGTACAGTACTTGGACATTGCAAAATTACTATATTTTTCTAAAATAAAAGAATTTTTCTAAAATAAACGTAGCGTAAGTTACTCCTTACTACATCAGCTACCTGCCAGTAAAAGCCCCGTCAAAATTTGTCCAGCCATTTTAAAGGTTAGCCGGAACAAACAGACAGACAGACAAACAAAAATTGTAAAAAAATGTTATTTTGGTGCATGTATCGTATATATATTCATATGCATGTAGTAAAAAACGGTTATTTCAATATTACAAACAGACACACCAATTTTATTTATATGTATAGATAAGTATATCATTATAAAAGTATAGATTGATTGATTGTTTTCCTCAGGCGGTAAAAGTTCCGACATCGTCCCCCTTAGCAAAGCGTACTTCAACGCGTTCGACCGCGACTCAAACCCGCTTTGCTTTCCGGAGACTGTTCAGTCGGCAGGGCACCGTGCCGTATTTGAGCGACGAGGATTCTAGCATCGTGAGTAAATATGCTTAAATAATAATATTCATCATCCATACTAATATTATAAATGCGAAAGTCTGTCTGTCTGTCTGTTACGCTTTCACGGCCAAACCGCTGAACGGATTTTGATGAGATTTGTTATGAATATAGTTTAAAGACCCGGGGTCAAACGTAGGCAATTTTTTGACGCAGGCTGAGCTGCGGGAAACGGCTAGTATGAAATAATTTTTTGAAGTTTTGAGTTAAATAGCCTAAATTATCTTAATGATTATAAAATCATAAACTTCACTTTCTTTCCTAATTGCGTCGTCAGCTTGCGCTTGCGCAGTCCAGGCAGGGTACGTGGTCCATTTATGGTTAGTAAAAATTTAGAAAATATTAAATACTAGCTGTTTCCCGCAGCTCCGCCTGCGTCAAAAAGTAGCCTACGTTTGACCCCGGGTCTTTAAACTATATTCATACCAAATCTCATCAAAATCCGTTCAGCGGTTTGGCCGTGAAAGCGTAACAGACAGAGTTTCGCATTAATAATTTTAGTTTTAGTTTAGTATGGATTATTGTTAATAAAATCATGGCACCAGATTTAACAGTACTGGTTATTACTTTGGAGCGACTGCCGTCTGACCTGCATAACCCTTTTTAATATGGAAACCAGACCAATGGGATAATGATGATCTTTATCAAGCACTAAATGGCAGTCAGGACCAACGGCTTAACGTGCCTTCGGAAGCACGGAATCATCATGATTATTAGACAGCCAGGTGATTCAAGCCAGCAAAGTCCTAACCAAACTGGAAACAACTTAAACAAACTATGCTTCCCGTGGGAATCGAACCCGCGACCTTCAAGGTCGAAGGCGAACGCCCTAACCACTGAACTACGGAGGCAGTTCCCCTTAATATTTTTTTGTTTTTTTAAACAACTAAATAGGCAAACAGGTGTACGGCCTACCTGATGGTAAGTGGTTACCGTAGCCCATGGACGCCTGCAAAACCGGAGATGTCACGAGCGCGTTGCCGACCCTGAAGGAATTGTTTCACGCCCTTTTTGTTTTTGAATAACCTAATAATTAACTTTTTTTTTCATAGACACAGGAGTCAACAGACAAGAGGTTGCCGAACGATGCCAACGATGGATGCAGGATCACGTGAACACGAAAATAACGTGAAGAAATTGTCAACATTTTAGCTTATTAGCTTTATGATTATTTCGGCTTATACATATAATACTATCTGTTTCCAGCAGCTCCGCCCGCGTCAAAAAGTAGCCTATGTTTGAACCCGGGTCTTCAACTATATTCATACCAAATTTCATCAAAATCCGTTTAGCGGTTTGGCCGTGAAAGCGTAACAGACAGACAGACAGATTTTCGCATTTATAATATTAGTTTTAGGCTAAAACTCAAAGTCAAAGTTTGATTTTGAGGATTTGTCAGTTTTGAATCTTTTGACATTTTATAATTTTACCTGTGTAGACATTGTGCAATACAATACAATACAATACAAATACTCTTTATTGCACCAAAATAAAAAAAATCCAAAAACAGTTTATGTACATAAAAATTGAAGTACAAAGGCGGACTTATCGCTAGAGCGATCTCTTCCAGTAAAACCTTAGGGTGGATGGAAAAAACGTTATTATTAATTTTATTTTTGTTTATGTCATTCAATTAATTCTTGTGACAATTTAAATTTGACATTCAATTTTGTTTGTTTGTTTGTAATAACTTTATTGCACAGAAAGATACATCACAGTAAATAAAAAACTAAAAATAAATGCAAATGTATTTTGCTTTCTTTTAAAAATATTAATTTAATTTAATTGTACCTAATTAGTCAAATGTTACTTTTAACACTCATCCGCTTAGAGACAGTCTGGGTACATGTATTTACAAAAATTGTCTTAACTCCATCTATTCATTTAATGAACATGGAAGCGAGAAATAAAATAAATAAATAAAAGTGGAAAATGTAAGAAATGCACGACTGAATAAAAAATGGGTTAGAAATTTGTCTACCTAGTCATTTCTTATGGTTTTCATAGATAATTGTACGGAACCCCTCGTGAGCGAGCCCGACTTGCGCATGACCGGTTATTTACAGTGAGAAGCTAGCTATGCACCGCGGTTTCGGCCATGGTGTGTTATAATGTTCAAAAAATATATGCGTAAAGAAATTTTTAAATTTGACTATGAAGTTACCAAATACAAGCAAAAGTAGTTTTTTTATATTAGTACTGACAGGCCGTCCCGACTTCGCTGAGGCCAATAGCCTTCCTCGATCCAACACTGAAATAATTTTTCAAATCGGACCAGTAGTTCCTGATATTAGCGCGTTCAAACAAACTCTTCAGATTTATCTATACTATGTTATATTTAATCAATCAATCATTTGTTTCATTCTGGATCATATGTTGTAAAAGTTGGAAAGAGTAAATGTATAAGATCGATATGTCCTACCGCTTTTACCGCGGGTTTACAATGATAAAAGTTACATTTCATTACATTTTTTTTTTGTAATGGGTTTTACGGTCATGGATACAAGTCCTTTATAGCCCTTTTTAATTTCTCTATCTTTTTCAGTCCTACAGTCTGGTTTCGTCAAGTTCTAGTCAAGTCAAAAGTCTAGTCGGTAGTCAAGTTTAGTCAGAAGAATCAGGCTAAGTGAAGTGGTAGAAAAACTGCACTTAGTGATTACTAGGAGCAAACAATGTTTTCATGTTGTTGCTTACAACCAGCATGAAAATCACAAAAATCAAACACTGTATCTTTTCCCAACACTCACGCTTGTTATCGAACACTTTGCGAATAATAATCCACCATTATTATACACAAATACTCAAAAACACACAAATATTGGAAAATAAAATACAGCGCCGATACTGCTCTTCACAGCTTCCCGCCAAAAGTCCCATTTCATTACATGCATTCATTACAAAATATAATTAATCAGAAATTATTTCAAATGGACGCATCCACAAACTTAAGCTACGATTGGGCTTGATAATAAATCAGACTTTCCAAATCATCATTAAAGTAGTCTTTTATGCTACTCGTATAATAGCATTTATCAACAAGCAAATTATGAAGCGCTATCTTGAATAGCTTATATAGCTTGAATAGTTAATATTAAAAAGCTGAAGAGTTTGTTTGAACGCCCTAATCTCAAAAACTAGTGGTCCGATTTGAAAAATCATTTCAATGTTGGATAGCCTATTTATCCCCTAAGCAATTAGCCCCTAGTCTAAGCCCCTATTTAGCCGATAAGTATATATTTAAACCAAAAAGTACAGGGTTGATTGACCTCGGACACATGCGCCTTATAAAATACTGAAATATGTTCTGCCCCTATTTCTCTTATTGATATCGTGAAAGAACGACACAGGAATCCTATTTTCGAAATGTATTACGAAAAATAGTTAAGTCGCATGAATTTCGTCCGATATCGAATGATTATCATTCGTCATATGAGTCATACATTTCTAGAAAACATTTTAATTACATTACGATCGTTAAAATATTTGTAATTTTTCATGAATAATCGCTGCACTCTAAGCAAATTATTAACTCAATTAAAAAATTTCCTATAGGCAGACACCATCTTACTACAAAAAGTTAGACGTCTGTTCAACACGTGTCTAAAAAAAATGATATCGTAAAATTACGTTTGTCTATAATATATAACCTAAAGTACTCCTACATCCATATTCTTAAACATAACCATAAGGACGACCTTCACTCAAACTCATTGGAGTCCTAAGGCGCCTTAAGGAAGACATTCTTAATTTTGGTTGCTTGAGCAATCTCTAATGGGGAAAAACACAGGTTATAATAACAATCCGAACAACAAAAATTGAAAAATACAAAAAAATAGAGTAAAAAGTAAACAAATTGCTATTAAACAAATTGTTAACTAGGCAAAAAGTGGCAAAAACTGATTTATAACCACTTTTGAGGCCGCCTCAAGGTATCTCTCGCCCAACCTTATATTTGACAGAAAGATACTCACCTCCAATGAGGAATCTCCATAAGTCAAGGAAGCTAGTGTCGACTAATCACACCAATGAGTTGGAGTAAGGTTGAGTCGAGTTTGAGGAAACGTTTAAGAATATAGGGTTACACTACTGTTTAACAAAGCCATACTATTAATAATTCAGTGACAAAGCTCAAAATCATGTCTGTTTATTTATTAAATGGTAGCAGTTTTTTTAAACACATGTTGAACAGTTGTCTAACTTTTTTGTAATAAGACGGACAATGTCTGTACGGTTTCACCGCACATATCAAATCGCCCGATCATCATTATTACACGAATGCATAATTTTGTAAATAGCATCAATCAGTTCACGATTCACCTTCGCACATCATCGCCGCGTATCGCGTTCGTGTACTCACTAGCATCTAAGTATTTTTGAATACATTTGTTTTTACCTCAGCAGCATCTATTATTTATCTCTATCAGCATCAGCTACTCAGGTGTTAACGTACAATGTTTTAAGGCGGAGTAAACTCTCAATTTCCATTTCGAGCCAGTCTCCATTTTGAGGCCGGCCAATTTGGTTCTCTACAAGTGCTGTGAAATAGTCAAAAAGGGAATTTCATTGCAGCGTTTTATGAATAAACCTCGTATTTGGAGGCAGTTCGCGAAGTCTACTGTTCACAGAACTACTATGACTGATATTTATCTCACAAATGGTGATTTTTTTATTTGGGTCTAAAGAATTTGCTTTGTCATTAACGACTTTGAGTGTGGTTGTAAGGTTTATAAGCTAACTTGTATGTAAATATGGCTATGTTATTATAAACAGGGACTATTTGTTGCATAATGTTTTAATTTTTAGTTTTAATAAAATGTTTTAGTTGACTTCTTGTTTTATTTTTGGTTTATCCAAATTGATTGATTTTCTCATCGTTTTAAAGCATGAATTCGTAATAACCAATGACGTCTAATCTAGTACCATGACTTACAGCGTACCCTAAACTCCTAAGGGTAAACTGAGGGCGCAACTAGGAAAACTGAAGTTGTGAGGCATGAGTGGTAGCGAAAGGCTTAAAAATAGATAAATACATCATCCTCTCAGCGTTTTCCTGATAGTTTTCAAAGCCATCAATAGCTTCATTGGTTCAAGTTTCCTATTGTTGTACCAATAGGTACTTATTACTTTGACCGCTTCGGCCAATGGAAGTAATAAGTACCTGCTGGAAAAATCTTTATATTCTTGAAAATCCTTATTACTGGCATTACACCATAACTTTTAAAGTAACCTTCTATGCGTCAGAATTACTCGATGGCAGTCAAGATTAACGTGTCAGACATAAGAAACAGAAAATATAAAGTTGAGTACTGATTATAATTTTTTAAGTTTATATCGGTAATTTTATACAAAAATACACATGCCAGAATGCGGGAGTAAGGATATTTATTACGTGGAGTAAGTATATCACTAAAACACCTGCAGAATTGTTTTTGTAGTTACTAGTCTGTAGAAACATAAGGATCCATTGAAAAAAAAAACGCGTTTGGAATTTGTTTGTATGGAGCCCTAATTGCGTAACTCTTGCGAGTTTGTCTTCAACTTGTGCCCTATTTATTTATGGGTTTACATAAAGTGGGTATTGTAGACATTTGTTATCTCTGCGAAGTAGTATAAAAATGTATGTACTCATTCGTATTGATCTGGTAAATCTATCAAGCTATTAATAATCAATTAATGCAAATATTAGCTAGATTTTTGATTAAGTAGATTTACATCTAAATTATATTCATGAAGAGATCGTGTAAATCGTATACAAAAAAAAAAATATTAAAATAGAGCGCGTAATCTATTATCTATAAATGAGCGGATTAACAAGTGTTGCCAGTGCCATAACAGAGAAAAACTACTAGAACTGTTATATGTAACAGGATCATCCTGTCATCATCGTTTGTTATTGTTATAGATATATTCATCAATAAAAAGAGAAAGAAGAATGACCGAAACTACTAATGTAAGTCCAATATTTAAATTTATACTCAAAATATTCATACAATTTATTACATCTTAACCAAAGATTTTGTATCAAGTGCTTGAAATATTCAGAATTATTAATCGTGAATAATTAATTATATTCAGAACTATTATTAAAAAAACTTAAAATAAATATTAGATATAATATATACTTGCTTCTAGTAGTTTGAAATTGCTAAGTTCTTCTGTTTAACCTTGCATCATTAATCGTCCCATCACATTCACAATATGTTACTTGATTTTCCGATAAATGTATTTGAATTTCTGATTATAATTATACTCGTTATAAAAAAAGGATCTTTTGGAAAAAAATTTTCAACGTGCGTGATGTGATGCAAGGTAAGTTCATATGTTTGTAAATGTATCCTATAAAATAATTTATTTGTAAATCATAGTTTTATATGTAAGTTTTCTTCCTATCACGTGTTTTATTTAATTTCAGCAAATCGGCAAATCGGTGTCGCTTTCGGTAATCCTCTCTCAGCGTCCATTACGTAACGTCAGTTCTAGAAATTTCTCTGGCAAACGGACAATCACCATTTTAGCGGCCATCGTGGTGGGTGGGACGTTGCTGTCGGTGGCAGGAATCATTATTGCGTTTGTGGTACACGAGAAATTTTAACGTAAATGTTTAGTTAGATACTTGTGTTTTATTTTTATTTTGCTGATGCTGACTTTTTTAACTTGGGGTGTTGGTGGTTGGCAAATCACCAGCAATACCAAATAGCTTCTATTATATATGATAGGTGGGCAAAGTCTACCCTTCACCGGCTTCATCACTTAATTTCGCTTGAACATACGCAAACAATATGAGTATGGAAATCCTTTTGCATAACGAGGTTCATAGCAAGCAATAAACTCTGCTTTTGTTTGCAAATGGCAAAAGGAAAATTTCTCATCAGTTTTTCCCTGACCCTGAAGGGAAACTCCGCAAGTCGCGTTGAATATCTTCGTCTAATCTATTTTACTTTGTACTTACTAGTGTAGAACTGTCTATTGCTCTGTACACAGACTTAACTGTCAATTATTTATTACAGACCGTTTTCAACACACTACTACTACATCAGTGGAGAGATGGAAGAGCCGAAACCACGCCAAGAGGAGTACCGATCGGGACCACCAGCATTCCGCATCAGAGGGCCACTTTACGGGGAAAATGGATGTCTCGGCAAAAACTTTAATCGTATCTTACTCACTTTTACGGTCATAGTCTTAATTTTATTGTTAACAATGATCGTTTATACCACATATCTGCTTGTGACAAAATGTTTGTAAGGATTTACTAAATGTTTATGTTTGAGGATTACCGTTTTATTTTACTTACAATAAATCCCTTGATCGTTTGTCCGGTAGTAGGCAGG
This sequence comes from Euzophera pinguis, assembly GCA_947363495.1. NCBI lineage: Eukaryota > Metazoa > Arthropoda > Insecta > Lepidoptera > Pyralidae > Euzophera > Euzophera pinguis. Next base: position 7,420,865 of record OX376182.1, read on the forward strand.
TACATATGAATGCTATTAAAGGGTTGAATTTAATAACTCTAATGCTGACTGCTTTCAAAAAAAATACGTGAAAAGATTATTTGTTTCGGCTTCCCTTACGTAAATCAATCATTAATCAAGATCTATATGGGAGGTTGAATATTTATTTTATTAGGCTAAAAAACCCCGTCGAACTCGTCGTGGAACCAATTAATAATGTATTTGGTTGGCTCAAGTCACAACAAAGTTATGCTAAAAGATTGGTTGAGTTTCACGTACACCAAACACTTTAATGTTTAAATCACTCTGTAAATAATGATTACTTAAGCCACATTGTAAACGCAGTAGGTTTGCAACGAATATTCGGTTACTATTCGGTATTCGACTGCTTTTATTATATTCGGCCGAACACCGAATATCTACATATTATTCGGCCAAATACCGAATACTTAAGAGATATATTTTGTTATAGGGGGTAAAATAAAAAATAAAAATCGATTCATTACGTATATATTCATATTTTAATTTCTCTTATAATCATTTAAGTAGTCATTGGTACATAAAACAGGTACATATTCATCTTCTGTATTAGAAAAGTTAAGAATGTTTCTATGCATTTGAATTATTTTCATAATTAAAATTTAGAAGGGGAAGGTTATGGTGCAGAAAGACTAATTTTTCTGCATTTTTAGGAAGCAGTTTACTTCTTTTTTCTCGTAGACCATCCCAGCTTCAGAGAAAAGGCTCTCTGAATAAACACTACTTCCTGGCAAACAATCACGTCTATACAAGTTTTGGCGCTAAAATCCGGCCGAATACTTTTGCCTAATATTCGGCGATTCGGTCAGGGGGCTCGCCGAATATTCGGTATTCGATATACTCCCGAATATACTATTCGTTGCAAGCCTAAAACGCGGTCAAGTTTTTTACTGTATTAATAATTCACTTTTACACAAAACACAACCTTCTCCATGCAGTCTCCAAAACGGCTGCCATCTGGTGGTCGTTAAAGGAACCACGTCAGATGCTGAAAGGTGGTTTCATAACCAGGAGCTATTTTTGAAAAGTGTGACTCACGCTAAATCGGCGAGTCGAATGATTTTTGTTTGATATCGAATTATTTTCATTCGATCATTCGATATATGAGTTTAAAAATATTGCTCCAGGATATACAGGGTCATTCAATTGAACCTGTACATCCGAGAGCAATATTTTTAATGGTTAACCATGTAACCCACTTGATATGAATGCGTCTCCAATAAGTCAATTAATTTTAAGAAAGGCCATTAGATGATGACGCCAATAATTTATTACAGAAATCTTGATATTGGGTGCAGTGGTGGGGATGGCATGGAGAAACATAAGAACCCACACGATTCCCCCACCCAAAGTGACAACATCGTCAGACGGGCACTTTATTGTGAAGATGGCTGCTTAGGAAGAAATTACAATTGCTTGTGGTGGACGTTCACAATTATGAGTATATTGTTCATTTTCTTATTTATTTATGTAATAGTGACGCGTTTAATTATTAAAAAATAAATGGGACATTTGGATATTTTTTTAATAAATGTGTACAAGAGTTAAATTTAGTTTTTTTGTTATTTCTCTTTATCTTCGTCCTAAGCAGCCGATCTAGTCTAGTCTAGACACAGGTCTAGTTCTATTGCGATTTAGTAACATCGCCCTGACAAGTTTTCATGATAGTGTCCTTCGCAGTCTTGTGGTATCGCGGTAGCATTCATCGATATTCTTTCGATCGTGATTAAGTAATTTACCCCTGTCCTAGGTTATGTCTCCGCTGTCTCCACTAAGTGCAATATTTAAGTATTTGTAATAAATTATCTTAGTATTAAGTGAAGGAGTAAAGTCAACTAAGATGTAAAATTTTCCAAGTAGTCATATCTACAGCGTTACTAGTTGGTTGAACATAAAACATGGGCTCAAAGCTCAAGCTGAATGATTTGCATATTCTCGTACAGAGATTATCCGACTTACATTCTTCATCGAATCAATTCCGTCACAGAGTTGTAGGTTAGATTCCGTGAAAAATTTTACAATTCATAATTTTTTAGTTACAATTTTTATTACAGATAACTTGATAATTGGAGACAGCATGGAGAATGATAATATTTCGTCATCGTCAAAGCATCTTCGGAAACCTCAGCCAACGCCAAGTCTGTTTCAAAGCGTGCTCCGGTTGAGGTCGGAGCCCGAGCCTGAGCACAGCTTCATCGGAAGACACGTCACGGCGTTCACAATAGCGTTCACCGTTGCTATCGCTTTCGTAATCATACTATTAGTTGTTGTTATTGCTTTGCTGGTTAAGGCTTCTAAAAAGAAGTAAAATTAAATGAATATAGTGTGTTGTAAGGTCGAGTTACTTTGTGTCGTCATTTTAAAAACTGCATCTTTTGAGTGTCGTGTGCACGAAATATGCTAAAGGACGTGGAATGTTTGTTTATATAACAAGCAGTGTTAATAAAATCCATAAGATGGGTCGTGGTGGGGCGCTTATTTGATCGCGATTATTCCCGCTGCCCACTTGCTTGTTCGTTCGGGTGGGACAGAGTCACAACTTTTTGACAGTTCTTGGGGCTGGTCAGTGAAAAATCATTATTAAATGAAAGGGTTACGAAAGTATGATGTCAATCGCTCTATTGTAAGTGCATCTGAAGCGTAAGCTGAAGACCCAACTAGGAAAACAAGCTTGAACGAAGAAGTGTACTGCTATTTTTGAAATGTATGCCTCACGCAAAGTCGGTGAGTCGGATTTCGTTAGACATCGAATAATTTTCATTCGTCATAATTGGTGAGTCGAACTATTTTCATTAAATATGAGTCATAAATTTCAAAAATGGCACTCCTTTACTCAAATGTAGCTGAAATGTTATCTCACAGAGATGAATTAGGTTACTTTTAGCATACATAAAAAGCCCGTCATCGCGAGAAAACTAAAAATATAAACAATATTTTTGTTTTGCATTTCTCCAAGCAATTTCCACAACCAAGCCCTCAAATCAATCTGTAATCTGTCTGTAATAATACCTTCTTAACGTCGTATTAGCACCTCGTAACAGCAAACAAAAAACTATTTTATTTGTATTAGAATTAAAGACAGTCAAAAAACTAACCTGTCACTGGTAAAATTAAAGTAGTAGGTACTTAAAGCTTAACCTTTTATGTATCATTACATTTTTATTGAATTTGTTACAGACAGATTGTTATGTAATACAGTTGTGGAGTTAATGGATACAGCTAGCCATCATGCAGATGGCTCGTTACGCGTCCGAGGCAGCGAAGGCTGGCTGGGAAGACACTTCAACTGCATTGCGATAACCTTGTTTGTCATTACAGCAATATTATTGTTTATGCTCATTCTGTTTTTGATTGTAATGAAATTGTTTTATTATATATGATTTAAAAACGCTTGTCTTTAAATTTATCGCGCAGTCACACTTCGTTTATGGGAGGAAAAATATACAGGCTCGGCCTAGGTTTAGGCACTAGCGTACTTGGAGCCCTAATTTTGAAAGTTTGACTCACGCAATACTGATGGATCGAATGACTTTCATTTGATTTCGAATGATTTTCAGTCGACATAGTCGTACTGTGGGTGAACTTATAAACTTTTAAAATCAATAAGTAGCTTTTTATGTAAATCAAATCATTTATTTGCATAAAAAAGTGTAAGTTTACCATGCATAGGTGGAGAATAATTGCAAAATAAATGATTCTGATTCTGATTCTTAATTTAAGTAGCAATCCTATTTAGCCATCTACCATATTTATGTCCAAGTAAATAAACGTAAGTGATTATCTGTGATTTCGATTGGAACTCGAACCATTCATCTCTATACGATGGCAATACCTTACCGGCGATTCAGTAGTGCTATTTCCGAAAATCATTCGATATTTAAATAAATTTTAAAGCCCTTAATCCGTTGTGTTATCGAAAGTTGACCTTGCCTTTCAATAGTCGACTATCGATAGTCGGGCAAAAACAATATTATGGATATTATCAATACTATAGATAGTATCGCTAGTAGCAATAGTCAGATAAAATACTATCGATAGTTTATTCAATAGTCAGAAAAAATACTATCGATTGTATTGTTTTTTTATTTTTATCAATAATAATGTATGCAAATCAGCTATCGATAGTTTACCTTATTTTCGAGGTCAACTATCAATAGTCCGGCAATGTTAAAGAAAATGATCTAAAATATCGTTAGCTGTTTTGTATTTTTTAATATTGTTAACTATATTATCGACAGTATTGATTCTGGCTGTTGAATGCACTATCGATAATATAAATATTATCGATAAGCCAATCGATAATAAGTTTCTGTGCGACTATGGATAGTCAACTATTGAGCGCAGAGGCAGCACTACCTTTCAGTAAGTTTGTAACAATTGGAAACGATCATGTAACGAATCTCTCATAATTTGGATATCACTAAAATGATTTGCGACGATTACCCATAGTGGTGGCCGCGGGTACTGATAAACTGGTGGTACTTAACATATACCCATTTGAGTTTTGAATATCTAATTCTCATTCATTGAAGCAAATTATAAATGGGTTTTATTTACCTGCCACTAATTAACATTTATTGTGAAATAAATTGTCTGTATGATGGATGCCGCCTTACTTCTGGTTGTTGAATCTTATGTTTTCGAATAGATTGTATCTTCGTTAAAATATTCGTTCTTCATCTGAAACTTATTTAATTTAGTTTTAATTCCCATTAAAAAAAATTAAGAAACTAATTCGATATTGCGGGAATAGTACTCTATTTAAAATAGCATCGATACTCTTTTCGTTTCCGTGCTTCTATTCTCATGCCATTTCCATTTCTATGCTGGATCAGTGTCGCGCGGCTCCCCTCCCGCCCTATGCTTCACCTTCGTAAAAAAATTATAAATGGCGGACGCATTTTGGACGCATTGTTGTGCATGTGAATTTCGTCGTGAATCTTAAAAATTGTGGAATAAATAAAGTGTTTTAAATCTTAATTTTAAGTAACTGACCATTTAAAGTGTATTTATAAGTTATTATTTTAAAGAGAATGGTGAATTGTTGATTATTGTGTTTTAACGTGATTGTGGCATAATGACGCAGTTTTTGCCACCTAATCTCTTGGCATTGTTTGCCGCTCGGGAGCCGATCCCGTACCTGCCGCCAGCAGCGAAGCTCCCTCATGAGAAGAAGCAGAAAGGATACGATGGCGTCGGCGTTTTTCTCAACATTTTTGAGGTTAGTTATATGGATGAATTCACAAAAAAAAATTCTGTGTAACCTATTTAACTAGGTACATAATAGCTTCGGATACTGGTCTTAAAAACGTTCTCACGTGTTTTTCATCAGTCAGATTTCGTAATACGCATTTAGAAGACACCAATTTTGTCGGAAGTTATTCTATACTTTCTCCTACCTTTTGTTTTACACTAGGTACTAGTGTTGATTGATTGACAAAGAAATCTCATGAAATATATACTCACACCCTTGTGTGATAAAAGTATCCTGGTGTTATTCCTGGGCATACCCACTATATAAAGTCACATGCGTACTTCTGTGGTAGATAATAAATAGAGATTTTTATATTTAGTATTTTTGTATCTTGTCTTGCATTCATAATGCGTCGGTTACATGGTCAAATAGACCCTTTGCATCTTGGTGTCATAGTTTTTCAGCACCTGACATAGTTCCTTTATCAGCTCTGAAATGGCAGATGCGAGCATTGGCTTAGAACAGAATAATCAATATTATCAGACAGTCAGGTGATTAAAGCCTGCAATGTCCTAATTCTAACCAAACTGGAAACAACAGAACAAAGTATGCTTCCCGTTTTGGCACATTTGAAATAAAATTGGATACACAAAAAAGCTCAATGTTTAGTACCTGACGAGTTCACTGAAAGAAACCTAATGAACCGTGTACTCATTCGTGATTGTTAATTACAACGTAATGAAACTAAACCAGTTTTGAAGAAACTGATGGCTGGTGATGAAAAGTGGATTACGTACGACAAGAATGCCCAAAAAAGGTTGTGGTCAAACTCCGGTCAGGCTTCACAGACTGTGGCAAAACCCAGGTTAACTTGCAACAAAGTGATGCTGTGTGTTGTGGGATTGGAAGAACGTTATTCATTATGAGCTGTTACAACCAGGCAGGACCATCGAGTCTGAACTCTACTGCGAACAACTGATGAGATTAAAGCAAGAAGTTGATTAGCCATTCAGCAAAAATTAAGAGAGTTTGGCTGGGAGGTGTTAATGCATCCACCGTACAGTCCTGACCTTGCACCTTCAGATTTCCACCTGTTTCGGTCTCTACAGAATTCTTTAGGCAGTGTCAGGTTAACATCATGAGAGGACTGCCAAAACCACTTGTCGCCGTATTTTGATCAGAAGCCTCAAATTTCTATAGCAATGGGATCATGTCCCTACCTACAAGATGGCAAAAAGTAATCCAACAAAATGGCACCTACAAACTTTAGTCAAATGTAAATAAACTATATGAAAAAATGTTTAGAATTTTCTTAAAAAATGCAATGAAAGTTTTTCCCAAACCTATTATATTTCTAGTTTTTACAGTAATAACATGATACAGTATTTTTTACAATTAGTATTTTTAGTACTAGATTATCCACTGATATAGGCCTCTAAGTCTTTCGATAATAATCTGTCCTTCCATGTGTATTTTGGTCCATGTTCCTTTGCAACTTTTTTGACGTCATCTTCCCATCTACAAATTGGTGTACCCCTTTTGCATTTTACTCCGGGGTACCAGTAAGTTTTTGGGACCATTTGTTGGGACCTTTGACCATGTGACTTGTCCATCTCCACCTAAATTGTTAGTATTATTCATAGTTAATTATATTCTGTGCTTAAAGTCTGCCCAATTGCTTTTTGTCTGGATGTGTGTGTGTGTCACACATATTATGTTCAAGGCTAGATTAGATATCACATTTCTGGATGCCTATGAAACTTAACACACATGTTTCTTGATTTATTTAATTGTTTTTGTTGAGATCTTTGCTTGTTTATAAGTTGCTATCTTAACAACATATCTTCACAGCACCCGTCAGAAACGCCGCCGCCGACGCGCGTCGAAACACGCGACGAGCGAATGGAGCGACGGCGGCGCGAGCGAGCGGAACAGACCGCATACAAGCTCGAACAAGAGATCGCTCTGTGGGACCCGGCAGCCAACCCGCGATGCACCATGGATCCGTTCAAGACGCTATTTGTAGCCAGAATTGTGAGTTATGGTTTCACATCTTGTTTGTGCTTATTTTCTTAGTTGCGTCGTCAGCTTACACTTTGGATTTGGCGACACTGGTTTATTACAATGGAGTGACTGCCATCTGACCTCGGTAACCCTTTTTATAGGGAAACCAGGCAAACAGGAACATGACCTAAAGTGTGTTAGTGGCCAACACTGTCAGATTTTTTTCGGGCTGCCTAAAGCATCTGACACAGCCTAACTACTACGTCTACTATCGATAACAACTGGGACCAACGGCTAAATGTGCCTCACATCAACCACATCACCATCGTCCAGCAGTGGGCTCACTTTGGCTTTTTAGCAATCATCATAACCATCACCATAATATTATTATCATCATTTTTGATGATGATAATATTAAAGACTGGAAGGAGGTCCTGGATGGATGTTGCTACCAACAAGGAATAATGGAGAAAGTTGCATCTCTGATGAAAAAAAAATCAATAATCTCATAATATAATAGATGATAGTGGACAAAATATGCTAAACATTTATTGAATTATGCTTGTTACAGAATTATGACACATCAGAATCAAAGCTTCGCAGAGAGTTTGAGGGATATGGACCTATTAAAAAAGTAAGTAATGTGCCACTTATACATATTTTCTCTCATTATTATGATGTATTTTTGCCACTTTAAAAAAAAAAATTGCGAAGGTTGCTATTTTATTGGTCGGGTGTTTTACACGGCTCATTTCTAGCTAGGACCAATAGCTTAACGTTCCAAACTGCAGAATCAACATTATTATCAGACAATCAGGTGATTCAAAACTACAGTGTCCTAACCAAACTGGAAACAAAACAAAATATAGTTCCCGTGGGAATCGAACCCACAACCAAATGCCAAGGCCTATGCCTTAATCACTGCACCACGGAGGCAGGATCAACAACTTTAAGCATAGTCACAGTGTGTGACTGAAGCCTCACAAAAAAAAGAGATTAAAAAAAAACAGCTAATAAGACTGTGCCAAAGGAGGTATGTATGTATGTATAATTGTTTGGCACACTCTGCAGCCTAAATGGCTCAATAGATTTTAGCTTGAGAGGTGTCGTTAGATTAGTATTTACTGTGAGAGTGACACTCGATATATCAAAATAAAATAAAAATATTTATTTTTTATTTAATTCATTTCTGAATAATACAGAGGATTTTTAGTTTTTTAAATTAGCGTTATCTTGTTTTATGTATTTATATAGCGTTGACATTCAATGTAATATTACATTTCATTATATTTTGTAATGAATGCACGTAATGAAATGTAACTTTTGACATATAATTATAAACCCTAGCGGTAGCGGTAGGACATCGATTTTTTTTATTTTTACTCTCCTTGTACAAGATATGATCCACAATGAAATAAATGATTGATTGCAGATATACATGGTACAGAATAAACTGAACGATAAACCTCGCGGCTATGCTTTTATCGAATATGAACATGAGCGTGACATGCACTGTGAGTATATAGCGAATAGTAAGGCGAGGGCGCGGCGAAACGGCGCGTATTCAATTTAATGCAAGCTTATTCAGTTTTAAGGCGCGTGTATTCAATTTGAAACACATTTCAATATTTAATGACGTGAATGTATTCTATTTAACGCAAGCGTACTCAATTTAAATCATGTGTTTTCAATTTAAAGCACTTGTTTGGTTTTACTGAGGATCTGAATACATGCCACTTAATTAATAAAATACACTTTGAATACGAAATATACCTACATAGTGATACGCGCTGCTTCGCACCGTTCCGTATATTTATGTCATCGTCATGATTTTAAAACGAATTGATACTATTTTAAACGAATAATTATAGTGTATTTTATAACTTTCACTTCAGATATCTGAATGAATATTTTATGTATAAGTAAGTGTATTTTATGTACAAATAACATAATTCAATGAGTTTCAAATATAATTTTTTACACGTTAATTAAATTATGTAACAGGCATTAAAATCATATTTTTGTATGATACAGATTATAATTGTACACATTAAAAATAAAAACATTATGACGATGGCAATTCTCGAAGCATTTGTCTTTGAGAATTCTAGGCCTTTTTGGAGGCGAGTTTCTTTTTTTGTTATCTGAATTATTTATGATCAGGAGCCCTATTTTTGAAATGTATGACACATACGTCAAATGGAACAAAAATTATTCCGACTCGTCGATTTTTCGAAAATAGCACTCTAAAATGTAAAAATGCAGTCTTAATAAGCACGTCGCCTCCGAAAAGGCCCAGGGAAGTGAGACCGACCTCACCGTATCAGTTTGCCGTGTGACATGTAATATATGATTAATAAATGATTTTTTTCTATTTACACCACAGACCCAGCCGTATTGACCACATAACGAGTATACCGGCCACTTTAAATAGGTTTGTATGTGGTAAGACTGCCATCATACAACTAAAGTACTAAATTTTGAGGGATTATGTAGTGTCGTTGTGTGTGTCAGGTGCCACGGTAGTCCATGAGTTTGGATTGTGTAAGGCTGACTTGTAATGTACTCGGTCGCGTCTTTAATACGATACGTAATATAAACTAGTAGTTCGGTGAACAGTAGACTTCGCGAACAACCTCCAAATACGAGACTCATTTATAAAACGCTGCTATGAGCTCAAAATCCCCCTGTTTGCCCTAATTTCCCCCCAAACAAAAAATATGTCGACAAAAACGCGCAGCACAGTTTTTAATCATATGTCTTTTGGAACCCACGCATTTATAAAGCTATAAAATGGCATTGGAATTAAATTTGCTAGAAAGACGATGAATTCTAAAGTGAGATTGATGATCTATTGCTAAGTGAATTGCAAAGTCCGGCCCCTATTCCGTGTGTCGTGTGTACAGCGTGCGTGGCGTTGCCGGCGTTGAGCTACGTGCGCGCTATATTCGAGCAAGCCACGCGTGTCAATTCGTGCGCAGCGTGTCCGTGGCTTGCAGTGGACACAATCACATACATTTTCCTGCAAAGCGAAGCTTGACGCACGTGCGTAGCCTCTCCGAGCGCTGCGGCGGGTTCGCGCCTTATTTAAAATGAAAATGTGTGCAGCGGCGATACCAAATGATTAAGGCTCAGCGATAAGTTATCTCGAAGAACAAATCACTGATTTAATAATCACAAAATACACAACGTCCACTCCTGTCTCTTTTTGGTAGATGCCATTGAGATGACGGAATGTTACTTGAATACCTAGTTGCCAGTAAAGGAAATTAGTTTTAATATTTTTCCGCAATATGGCCAAGGCTGTTCTGTTATTTTCCTGGTCGGGCTATATATACACAAAATCAAATTAATGTTTTTGTTTTTACCTCACTACGGCTAAAGAAAGGGTTAAAAAGTTTAGCAATCTTTCGAAAATGGATGTTATTACAGTATATTGTTTAATTTTCCCTACAACCCGGAAACGGTAAATGAAACTTTATATCAAAGCGCCTCATTCATAAAAGTTAATAAACGTTTTTAAAATGAATGAATGAACACTTTATTGCACCATTTACAAACAAAAGTTAAATCGAATAAAACTAAATGCGTACAAAGGCGGAGTCAATATAAGAAACATATTTTTAGTCCTTTTCTCTCTTAGCGACTTTTATGTGAGAGAATATATGTTTGTTTACATACTTGAAATGTGCTCAGCATATATTTCTTTTTATGAATAAGGGGGGTTAAGCACTAGCATAATTAGTCCTTAACATAAATAATTATACAAAATATGACATCGAACTGCCATACACAGTCTTAACAAAAACTTGCGTAGATCATCGTGGTACTGTTGACAACACGTTTTAAACATTGGTAATTCAGAATATCAGTGAAAATAGCAATTGTCCTTTAAATTATTATTTTTGATTTGATTAATAAAAAAAAAAACTGCGCACGGATACGTAAGTAAAAAGCGCACCAGGTAACTACGTCCGTCGGGACACGAATTTCGGAATATTTTTTGCGAAAGTAAGTAATTTGAATATATTATATAATGTGAGTCAACGGTAGGTATAAATTACGGTGGGTATCACTTTATTTAGTTCGTCACTCGGCTTGGTCGGTAGGTACCACTTTGTATATTTTCAGGATTTTTTTTATACTTGAATACAAATTCAGTACTGAACTTCCCGAAAGTTTTAATATATTTCTAATTGTGTCTAACAGTACTGGATTTGCATTTTCAATAGTGATATTGTTAAATACTGTTGTGTCTCTTCTAGTATCTATCTGTCCTTTTCAGTTTTATGTATATTATGAACACACAAAAGTTCATATTTATTTATTTGTTTGTGTAAAGATGCAGTTTGATCGTTGAAATAATATTGACAAGACAAAATTAAACATATTTTTGTCGTAGTTGTAGTTATTTTGGAATAAGATTTTACATCTTAAAACAAAATATTAACAAAATGTTATTTATTTTTACATTTTTAGATTGTAAAATGGTTTGAATGTATCTTTACCGACGATTTACATAAGTTTTTTTATTTATTTTCGAACTAAATTGTCTTATTAATTCATCGATGTCGGTAACGTGAGCGCAATTGTTCTACAAATGTAATGAAGTATTAGGAATATGACAAAATAATCGACAAACTACGCAGACCGGTTTCAGAATAAGTAGGTATAAACAGTTTATCGGACTACATGTGTTCAACTAGAATTTAAAAATGTTGACTAAGAAAATTGCATTTTTTTACGTTAATAGTTCTAGAATCAAAGAAAGTCCTGGAGGCAGATCGCGGAGGGACTATCTTTGAATATGCAAAATCGGTGAGTCGATTGAAAAGTTCCGACTCACCGATTTTACATACTCAAAAATAGCCTTCGCAGCTGTGGTCCAGTTCTGGTCAATACGTTATCGTCATTTGTAATTACCGCAACTGACCTCATGGTTAGACTAAATGAGAAATAAATTATCTAGCATCTGATTGTTTAAAAAAAAATGTCTTTGAGATATCACAATAGATATTGCAAATTAATAAAAAGTCACCTGTTGGTTGACTGAAAAAAAAAACTCATGGCTTTAGTCCGCCATTTTCAAAATTTTTGTAAGTTAAATAAATCAAAATCGAGCGGCTAGTTTTCATATTAATAATACACTGATAGTATAAAATGCTCGATCTAATGATATCTCTTTCTAATGTATTCTACCGTGTAAGCCTGCAAATAAATTCATTTCATTTAATTTCAAAAATATCACTGTATGAAAAAGTGTTTAAATAATAATAGTCCGTGTAAACTTATTGAATATATTAATATCTTTTGTGCGAGACAATATTTGTTGAAGTTTAATGGCTAAAATCAAACATTTTTAACTATTGAATACACCTCGCGTAATACTGAATACATGACGGAAATAATTGAATACGCATTTCTTACAAAATTACAGATGTTGATACAAAAATAACACATTAAATGAGTGAATTATTTAAAAATACATTTAAAAATCATTCCATAGCTGGACTTCATCAATATAAAATTAATTCCGTTTTTAGCTGTAGGCCCGTCTATTAATAATTTTTTTTTTTTGAAGAGAATACTTTAGCGTCTTTTTTAATATCTTTTACTTTAGGAGTAAAAGCATAACTGTCAAGATACACTATAAGCGTATTTTTTTTTTAATAGAAATGGTTTTCTGTAACTTTCGTAAAATTCGATAACAGAATATTGTAAAACAAAATAAATTCAACTATTTTAATACGGTTTTTATTGCGTATTTATTTATTTATAATATTAACTTTACATGAACGCTGCAAAGTGTTTGAAACGTCAGGTGTAAATAAATAATTAGTAAACGCGTTAAAAACCGTATTAAAATAGTTTAATGTAACAATCGCGAAAACACAGCTTCCGTATTCATAAAAATTAAAGAACGTCAATAAGTCCATGTTAACTAAAATATGTTCCGTCTCGTTCTTTCATGTCAAATATAGATAAGAGAGGTACTAAATATATTTCAGTTGATGCTTAACGAATCTTATTTATTTATTTAAAACTTTATTGTGCAAATATAATTGTAAAGCACAATAGGTGGACTTAGTGCTAAAAGCAATAACATAATAACAAATAAAAAAAATAACAGTCAACCTTTGGGTTAAGCAGTCCAGTCTTTGTTAATTTTTATGATAAAGGGAAAGAAATCATTGCAGTTTTTAGCGTAATTTAAAATTAATATCGTTTTTTCATTACCTCTTATTATTAATTCCGTAACAAATCAAATATTGTATTGTTAGTAAAATTTTTGACAATTTTCAAATGATTTTTGTGATAGTAATCAGTGAAAACTTGCATTGGCTGTAAGTTTTCTAAATACTACAAAACAATGGCGGATGTTTGATTTAAAAAAAAATCCATATCGAAAAGTTGTCTCGCACCAAAGCGTTGCTTCCGGAGTGTAACTGTAACGTTGTCACGCAGCCGCGTACAAGCACGCCGACGGCAAGAAGATCGACGGGAAACGTGTGCTCGTCGACGTGGAAAGGGCCAGGACTGTCAAGGGATGGCTGCCGAGAAGATTGGGTATGATCATTTATTTATTTACTAGAGTCTGGCTAACGAAAGCGTGACCTGAGAAAAAGCGGCAAATAAAAAAAAAAATTATATGGTATCCCTGACTATAGTTGGAGAAAAATGCTTTGATACTTGATTATTTTTTATTATTTTTATACTATGACGTTATAACTAAATGTATAATTTAAGAACCAAACCATGTCTTTTGTTCAAAAGCCTTATGCACCAGCAAGTTAAGGTATCTATTTCCATTATATGGTATAGTTGTCTAAATATACTATCTGTATAACCAAAGTCATACTGGAAATCCTTGGGGGAGGCCTAGCAGCATCCATCCCGCAGTGAACTTCTTGTAAAATGATGATAACGATAACCAGAGTTCAGCTTAATATGGAAATTAGTACCTTGTTTTTGTGTTGACTAGTACCTACTATTAAGTTTATATCATATTTCAAAATGTTAAGTTACATTTGATGTATCGGAAACTTGAATGGGTGTGTGTGAATGAAACAAAGGAGAATATGGATTTACAATATATTCAAGTATACATAGGCATTAATCATCTCCATATTCAAAATCAGAGTCCAAAAATTCTACTTCTAACGACTCTTCTGAATCAGTGGAATCATCGTCACCTACACTTATTATAAATTTTTCTAATATTTCTTCTGTAATGTGGATCACATTTTGTTGTATTTATTTTGAACTTTATTACATGATCCACCATCGTTTTCCAGTCTTCTGCTCTGATTCGGCCAAATGAGGTTTTTATAAGTGTTTCAGTTTTTATTGCAGACAAATTTATGTTTTTTTTTTGCCACCATACACTTAGCTGAGCTCCATATTAGCTCGATTGGATTCAGATCGCAATGGTAAGGTGGCAATCTCAGAACCTCATGACCATATTGTTTTAAAATTTCATCAGCTACATCTCGGCTTATTTGGGCTCGGGTTTATTTTTGTTAACTAAGCATATATAAATTCCATTGGAATTAAGCCACTCTTGTATTTCAGCTTTTCTAGTTTGTGTTGTAGGTACTTTATTCTTTTGTAGAGTGTGGTAACTGGCATTATCCATCACAATGACGCTGGGCTTTTTTAAATTTGGAATTAATTTTTCTTGTAGCCATTTTTCAAAATTTTCAGCGTTCATGTCGTGATGATAGTCCGCCAACTTTGATTTTGTACTAAAAACTAACAGTGCATTTGGTACAAAACCGTTTTCAGAGCCAGCATGTACTATTATAAATCTTTTTCCTGAAGATATGTGTTCCAGTGGGCTTGGCTGCGGGGCACCACTTGTCGATGGACCTTGCCATGACATTTTCGGCTTATAATTTTTATGTACATATATTTCATCTAAATAGGTGATTGATTTTCCTTCTGCTCGCTTAGCCGCTATTTCTCGTAAGTGGCGATGTCTCCACGCAGCAATATCATAACGTTCAACTAGAACCATTCTTTCATTTTTATTTTTGTTGAATTCATATCCATTAGCAATCAGTATTTTTCGCAGAGTTTCTCTACATCCACTAAAGTTAATACTTGAACGCAATTCTTCCAACAATGTTCGCAATGTCGGAACCTCCTTCCTCACAACATAAAATTCATTTATTTTATTTCTAATTGCATCAATATCAAAGCTGTCCAAGGCTGACACTGATTTCGCGTGAGGGCGTTTTTTACCTGGAGTGCTCCACAAGCCTTCATTCCCAGACCCCTCTTTTTTTAATTTTTTTTAGTGTTGTGACACCTACATCTGCAAAACAAAGTAAGTACCTAATTATATGATGCATATTGAATAATAAACACAACGCACTTTGTGAAGTAAAACTAAATATAAAAATAACGAAACGATGCAAGTACATACCAGTCAGTGAAGATATTTCTTCAAGAACTTTGTCTGCGTATTTATTAATGTTTTTTTCTCCAAATTTCTTAACGTTTCAACAATGCTCTTAATTGTGCTGAGTCCTTCAATATCTCCAAGATTATCTACAACCATAAGAAAAATATATCACTATATTGTAAACTTATCTATTAATCAGCTATAATATATATATTAATTATAGCAAACATCAAGATTACAAACTCGTACTAACCTAAAAATTCAGAGATAGCATCTAAACATTGCTGTTTTTCTTGGAAAACATCTTTCTCTACTTGTTTTAGTTTAAACTTATTGATCATATGTAACGGTTGTCGCACGTTACTTTTAATCGTTTTACCCATATTTGCAGCAATTATTTTATAAAACAAATGTAACAAACGGAAACTCGCAAACCAATGACAGACGTTGACATAAAGTTGACAGACTAAAATAATGTTGCTATAATATTTTTTTAAGAAAAGACCAGATCACGCTTTCGTTGGCCAGACTCTACCTATTTCCCGCAGCTTCGCTTGCGTCAAAAAGTAGCATGTGATCAACCCCATGTCTTTAGATTCGTATTTACTGTGGGAGTGACACTGGGTATGTCAAAATAAACAATATCGCGGATTTTTTTTTCTAAATTACACAAAAACGAAGTTTAACGGGTTTTTTTCGTTTTTTAAAGTAGTGTCTTATTCATTTTAATTTTGTGATTGGTACAATAATAGTACATTATTGCAAAGGCAGCGAAATAGGTAATTGCAGGTCGAGTATGAGTTTGAAGGCCGAGCCGCAGGCGAGGACTTCAATGATACGAGACAGGCAATTGCCATTTCGGCCGAGGCATATATAGTGCTTTTCTTAAAAAAAATGCAAAAAACGGGTCTTTTACATAATAAATTTAATTTATTTTACAGTTTGTGCTGAAAGGTAAACGCATCTGTGGCTATACAGCCACGAGAACGCAATGTGTACGATAGATAAAAGAGTTCTAAATTTAAACAGCACACCGTTTCATACAACATTGCCGGCGCGCTCTTCGTTCCAAATTCAAAGAACGCGCCGGGAAGTGAATTTGATTTTCAGTCTACGTAAATATGTTACTTCGCGTGTTCTTTATTCAAAAGTAATGACAATATTTCCGCGCATGTTTAAGAAAAGTGTATTTCTATCTATCTGATGATATCTAATAATCTATAAAAAGTAGTCTATGTTGGACCCCGGGTCTTCAACTATATTCATACCAAATTTCATCAAATTGCGTAACAGACAGACAGACAGACTTTCGCATTTATAATATTAGTATGGACTAGGGTGTACTAGGATGTACATAGTCGATGGACAATGTAACCTACACGAAATGATGTAATTTTTTTTTTTAAATTAGGCGGCGGGCTTGGCGGCACGCGGCGCGGCGGCGCGGACGTCAACATCAAGCACAGCGGCCGCGAGGACAACGAGCGAGAGCGGGAGCGGTACCGTCTCGAGCAGCGCGAGCGGGACGAGCGAGCGCGCCACGAGCGAACCGAGCGTGAGTCTCAACCGTAACACTAACCGTTGTTTTGTTGTTGCCCTAACTGGAAACGACTAAACGAAGTACGCTTCCCGTGGGAATCTAATCCACGACCTCCGGGTCGACTGGACCACGGCGGCAGTAATTCTATACTAATACTAATTATAGCCCGACCAGGAAAATAGAAACCCATTGTCGTCGCTAATGATCCTTTAGGTGGCAACATGTTGTGTGTGTCATGTCAACAACAATGCCATTTAATGAAATAGAAATCGATCCTTCGTTTTTATTCGTGTTATAACATGTTTTTATATCACTTTTCTATTATTATTTTCAATTATTTGTTGATAAATAAATCGTAGGAAATAATCACAAAATACACAACGTCCACTCCTGTCTCGTTTTGGCAGATGACGTTGAGATGACGGAATGTTACACGAATGCATAGTTGCCAGTAAAAGAAATTAGTTTAAATATTTTTCCGCAACATTTGCAAGACTGCTACTTTATTGGTCGGGCTATTGTAACGATACCCAGTATAAATTAACTTTAAACTAACGCACTGCATATTTCAAACATAAATACCTTCACAATTCCGACGTTTCAACCGTGTTACAACGGCCGTGGTCACGGAACGACTGGCTCAGCATTTCCACAGCTCCGTACTTCCAGCGGAATCGTCTTCCGCCGACATATTTTGATTTCTCCAACTACCGTCACAAAACACACTAACAGTGTCTTTATTATGTATCTTAACTGTGAACCGATGCGTCCGTAGACCACGGCCGTTGTAACACGGTTGAAACGTTGGAAGTATGTAGGTATTTTACGTGCTTAATCCTGTAATTTAATGTTTTGGATACATTGTATAATTATTCATTTAATTGTTTTTTTTTCAGGCGCCGGCGCTCGTCGTCGGTCGAGATCGCGTTCTCGACGTCGTTCTAATTCTCGATCGAGGAGACGCGAACGAGAACGAGAACGACCGAGAGAAGAAGAGGAAGGGTGAGTCTATACGTGTGTTTTTGTATTCTGTGCCAGAATAACCATGAAAAAGTGTCCACAAAATTGGTCTAACTAATCTCGTTTCTCCATACAACGTGTAAACCCCCATGTAACCCCCTTCGGAAATGAATTGAATAATCCCTTAGTGCACCCTTAGTCCACAAAAGGAACCCACGTGCCAATTTTGGAACCAAACGACCCAGTGGTTTGGGCTGCAGCGCTATATGTCAGTCACTCACACCCATATTCTTAAAACTCCACTCAAACTCGACTCAACCTTACTCCACCTCATTGGTATGATTAGTTGTCACAAGCTTCCTTGACTTAACGAGATTCCTCATTGGAGGTGAGTATCGAACTGTCAAATATAAGGTTGGTCGAGAGGCACCTTGAGGCGGCCTCGAAAGTGGTTATAAATCAGTTTTTTGCCACTTTTTGCCTAGTTATTTTTGTTTAAATACTCTATTCATTTGTATTTTTCAATTTATTGTGCTTAGGATTGTTATTATAACCTGTGTCTGTCCTCATTGGAGTTTGCTCAAGCAACCAATTATGAATGTCATTTTCAAGGAAAGTTCGAGAACTTCCTTAAGGCGCCCTCGAATGAGTTTGAGTGAAGGGCGTCCATAAGGTTATGTTTAAGAATACCTGGGTCAGTCTTCTTTTATATATATATATATATATATATATATATGTGGGATTTTTTTTTTATCATATGTTAAAATTTTAAAATGTAGGAACACAACTTGTAATTGAAATATACAGAACGCAGCGAATGAATGAGAGGATTGAGTGAAAAAAAAAAAAAAAAAAAAGAGAAAAGAGGAGGGCGGAATCTAGGTTAAGACATGAAGACGTGTAAAATTAGTTTTAAATTCAAAATAAGTTGTTTTTTTTTGAAGAAGTGCCCAATAAACATTGTTTTCCGAAGAACATCTTTCATTTGAGAAGAAATCACCACAATTTTTGGGGGCTCGTCCGGGATCAGCGTTTTTAAAGACGAACAAAAGTTAGCAACCGCGTGGCGTGGCCGGCAAGACGGTAACCGGCAACGGCGTGGAGCGACTTTTTTGAAGACTGAAGACGTTACTGTGGTGATTGCAGCGTGGTGTTCACTGCTAACATTGCGCCTACTCATTATTATGGTCGATAAACAAGACAACGCTGGTTCGACGGCGGGAGCATCGACAATGGCGCTGGATTCGTTCGGCGTGTGCAAATTTAATGGCGAAGACAAAACCTACTCGTCTTCAAAGTGGGTCACTGACATTGAAGATAATGCTGAAATATTCGGGTGGAGCCCGCAGCAGAAACTCATAATTGCAAGACGATCTCTAGTCGGTACTGCAGAATTATGGCTAAAGTCCGAAAAGACATTCAGGACATTCGAAGAGCTGAAGGCGGCTTTGCTGAAAGAATTTCCCGATACACTCAATAGTAAAGAGATGCATGAGCTGATGGCAAGCCGTAAAAAGAGGAATGATGAGACAACATACCAATATATGTTAATAATGAGGGAGCTAGGAAAACGAGCCAAATTTCCGGATTATATTTCTATTCAGTACATTATCGACGGCATAACAGACTATGAAATGAACAAAACAATTTTGTACGGCATTACTACGTACAGCGTGCTAAAAGAGAAGCTTGCCTTATACGACGCCATGAAGGCAAAAATGAAGCGAGTTAACAAAAATTGTAGCACAAGCGCTGCTGTGTCATCAGGCAAACAAGCAAGTACCAGTAAGCAGTCATCAACCGGTCGCGTGTGTTACAAGTGTGGCGAAAAAAATCATCTCGCCAACCAGTGTACTAAAGGTGTTAAGTGCTTTAAGTGCAATTTGTTCGGACATTTAAGCAAGGATTGCAGCGTTGGCGGCAAAACCGATGCGACGAAGACATCTTTAGGCGCAAGTACATCAGCTGGACATTCTATGTGCGTGACATCGTCGGCAGAGGGCGCGTCGAGCGACACACCTGAAGTTCGCGACTACAACAATCAGTTCGTTCTTTCCGGTCATGCGAACGTGAACGGTACGATGAACGGAGCGAACGTGGTGAACGGTAACAGCCCTGAACTGTCAACGTCAACACGTGTTTTGAATGTAAACAAGGTAAACTCTTCTGCATTAGTAAATAAATCAAAATCTTTGAAATACGTAAAGATGTGTGGAATTGTTATTGAATCTTTAATTGATACAGGTTGTGACTATAATTTAGTAACGTCTGATCTGTTTTTTGAACTTTCCGAGGTATCATTTATAAAAGAAAATATAACATTAACTGGATTAGGATCGACAAAAGTTTGTACACTCGGTAAGTTTACCACTGTAATACAAATTGACAACAACGCTTATGAGGCTTGTTTTTATATTGTTCCATCAAGTGTTATTCCTTATCGAGTCATATTAGGCCAATCTTTTTTGTGTAATGCTATTGTTTTATTGGATAAAGGTGATATTAAACTCGTGTCCCAAGATGATTACAGTCTGTGCTTGTTGGGCTTACCAACAGCAACTGGGGAATTGGTTTCTAATATTCCGGTAGTTCAAGATATTGTTAACAATTATAAACCATTAAAAATAAAAGAGGCACCGGTAAAATTAAAAATTATTTTGAAAGATGATATTCCCATTGCGCAACGTCCTAGAAAATTAGCCATTAAAGAAGAGGCAGTAGTTAAGCTTCAGGTAGAAGAGTGGTTGCAAAAAGGCATCATTAGACCTAGCTTTTCTGAATATTCCAGTCCATTAGTACTGGTCAAAAAAAAAGATGGTAGCTATAGAGTTTGTGTTGATTACCGAAAAATTAATCAGAAGATGGTTAAGGATGAATTTCCTTTACCCATAATTGATGACCACATTGATAAGTTAAGCGAATCAAAAAATTTTAGTACATTAGACTTAAAAAATGGTTTTTTCCACTTGCCTGTTGATGAAGCCTCAATAAAATACACGGCTTTTGTTACCAGTAGTCCAGAAGGACAGTATGAGTTTCTAAGAGCTCCTTTTGGATTGTCTGTGTGTCCAAAATACTTTAGTAGATTCATTAATATTATTTTCAGAGATTTAATTGTAGCTGGAATAGTTTTAATCTTTATCGATGATATTGTAATTCTTGCAAAGAGTGAAAGAGAAGCCCTAGAACGACTCCAACTGGTTTTAAAAATTGCTTCGGAGAACGGCTTAGAAATAAACTGGAAAAAATGTCAGCTATTGCAGAAGAAGATAGAATATTTAGGACATGTTGTTGAAGATGGAACAGTTAAACCTTCACCGGCCAAGACGGAAGCCATTTTAAATTTCCCAGAACCTAAGTCTACGAAGCAAGTTCATAGTTTTGTCGGTCTGACTTCTTATTTTCGTAAGTACATTGAAAATTATGCGATTTTAGCTAGACCACTCACGGGATTGTTAAAGAAAGATCAGCCATTTTATTTTGGGGAAGATGAAAGAAGATCATTTCAGATTTTGAAAAGTAAACTATGTAGTGAGCCTGTTCTAAAAATATTTCAGGTTGGATTGGACACTGAAGTACACACCGATGCATCAAAATATGGATTTGGTGCGATTCTATTACAAAAAGACAGCCAAGATGAAAAATTACATCCAGTGCATTATATGAGTAAGAAGACTAGTCCGACAGAGCAAAATTATCATAGCTATGAATTGGAGGCGTTAGCAGTTATCGAAGCGGTGAAGAAATTTAGAAAGTATTTATTTGGTATCCATTTTAAAATTCAGACGGACTGTTTAGCTTTTCAAAAAACACTGTACAAGAATGAAGTCTCAGCGAAAGTAGCAAGATGGGTCCTATTTTTACAAGATTTTGACTATGAAATTATTCACCGGCCTGGTAAGAAAATGTCACATGTGGATTCATTGAGTAGGAATCCCCATGTTTACATCATTCAATCAGAATTACATTCACGAATTTGTAAAGCCCAAAAGGAAGATGAAAATTTAGGTGTAATTAGAGAAATACTTCAAGAAAAAGAATATAAAGACTACTACATTCAAAATGATTTGATTTATAAGGGAGTTGAGGAGAAGTTGGTGATACCAGAAGTTATGCACAATGAAATAATAAGAAGAGCTCATGATGTAGGTCATTTTGGAAAAAAGAAAACTGCTGAAATGGTAGAGAAAGATTATTACATACCAGATCTGATGAAGAAGACAGAAAGGATAATTTTGGGATGTGTTCCATGCATATTAGCCAGCAAGAAGGAAGGGAAACAAGAAGGTTTCCTTAACCCAATCGGAAAAGGAGAAACTCCGCTGGAAACGCTCCACTGTGATCACCTCGGCCCGTTGGATACTACAAAGAAATTATACAATTATATTTTGACAATTGTAGATGCTTACACCAAATTTGTTTGGATTTACCCCACTAAGACGTTAACATCAAAAGAAACAGTTGATAAACTAAAAATACATCAAAAAGACTTTGGGAATTCAACAAGGATAATCACAGATAAAGGTACTGCATTTACTGGTAAAGATTTCAAAGAGTATTGCGAAGAGGAAAAAATTTATCATCATACAGTGACAACAGGAATTCCCAGAGGTAATGGACAGGTTGAGCGCATCCATAGAGTTATTATTTCCGTGTTAACTAAAGTGTGCATACAAGAGCCACAAAATTGGTACAAACATGTAAGTCGGGTTCAGCGTGCCATAAATAGTACTTATCACAGATCTATCAATACTTCGCCTTTCAATTTGTTCATTGGAACGAAAATGAAACAAAAAGAAGATTTACAAATTCTGGAGCTAATAGAAGAAGAATGTAGGCAAGATTTTATTGAAAAGAGAGATAATTTGAGACAGGAAGCTAAAGCTCAGATTTTGAAGATTCAAGATGAGAATATGAAGACCTATAATAAAAGAAGAAAAGGAGAACATAATTACAAAGAGGGAGATATTGTCGCCATTCGTAGGACTCAGTTTGGCAATGCCATGAAATTAAAGCCGAAGTATTTAGGTCCATATATGGTGACAAAGAAAGTAGGTAAAGGTAGGTATCATGTTGAAAAGGTAAATCTCAACACTGAAGGACCCGTTAAGACTTCAACGGGTGCAGACTGTATGAAATTGTGGCCATGAGTTTACTTTGTTATTTAATAACATTTTTTTTTTTTTTTTTGTGTATACTTACCATTTTTATCTAATAATAATTCAACATAGTTGAACAGTAAGGAGCAGTATAGTACTAAGGTTTGTTAAGTACATAATTATTTTGTTTTAGTGTTAAGATCTAGCTGAGTGTTAGCATTAGTGACACAATTGTTGTTATAACGAGAATAAAACTCCATATTTGTTTTACTAGCACATGTTTATTTTGTAAGTAAGGGTTTGCACAAGTAAGTACTTAGTTTCTAACAGTGTTTATTGTCAGTTTAATTTCTTTTTCTAGTTAAAAGGAAATGTAGGCTGTCTTGTTGGCTAGTATACAAATTGTTAATATTATTATTCATCTGACATTATTTGCACAATTTTTGTTTATTGTAGCATATTTGGCCTGAAGTCTACCTAATTTATCGTTGTCTATTGTAGTTCAGTTTTAATTGTTTTTCAGTTAGTCTGGGGTCAGACTAAAGGTCAGAATGGCCGATCTGTGGGATTTTTTTTTTATCATATGTTAAAATTTTAAAATGTAGGAACACAACTTGTAATTGAAATATACAGAACGCAGCGAATGAATGAGAGGATTGAGTGAAAAAAAAAAAAAAAAAAAAGAGAAAAGAGGAGGGCGGAATCTAGGTTAAGACATGAAGACGTGTAAAATTAGTTTTAAATTCAAAATAAGTTGTTTTTTTTTGAAGAAGTGCCCAATAAACATTGTTTTCCGAAGAACATCTTTCATTTGAGAAGAAATCACCACATATATATATATATATATTTATATATAAACCGTTCCCCAAGATACATGGGTTGAAACGAAATATGGAGTAAATTTTTGGACTTCCCATAGTATGTTAGGTCACGTGATGAGACATTTTGTATGGGAGGTCCAAAAAATTGACTCCATATTTTGACCCATGTATCTTGGGGAATGTTGTTCAGTTGCATGAATGGAGTCATTGGACGATGGGTCCAAAACGACTCAAATTTCACGGTGTATATATATATATACATATGTATATTTTGTGTCCCACTATTTTAAAAAATACAGTAATTACACGACTGTAAATCCAAATATTAAGTGTCAAAAATCAGTCAGTTTACCCTATAGTGGAACAGTATAGGCATAGATTTCAGAATATCTATACTAATATTATAAATGCGAAAGTTTGTCTGTCTATTACGCTTTCACCGCTGAACGGATTTTGATGAAATTTGGCATGAATATAGCTGAAGACCCGGGGTCAAAGATAGGCTACTTTTTGACGCAGGCGGAGATGCGGGAAACGGCTAGTGTTTTATAATTGTATTTTCTTGGTGCAATAAAATGTTCATTATTATTATTATTATGTATCTCCACTTGGGTTTCACGGGTTGCCCCGGTCCTTTGAGAGGCTTGCGCGGGGATATTGATTCATTATTTTAATATTATGTTGTCTCTTTACTTTCGTTTTCACTGGCCGTAGCCACCGGGCTATGGTCTCAAAGCCCTTGTGAGACTTTACTTTCGTTTTCACTGGCCGTATTTTCACTGGCCGTAGCCACCGGGCTACGGTCTCAAAGCCCTTGTGAGACGTTTACTATAAATGGTGTGGGGGTGGGGCACAGTCATGGTTTTGAGCGAATCAAATGTACTCGAGGCCAATTCCCAGCAGGCGCAAGTCTATGAAAAGCATTATTATTATCTTTTCATAAATTTTTCTGAACAAATAATATAACATGAGCTAAACACGTGTATTTATTACGTGGAACAGAACTCGCCGCCGTCGCCGCTCGCGCTCTCGCTCCGAGCGACGCCGCGACGGCGCGAGCGACCGGCGGCGCGACCGATCCGACCGCGATCGCAAGCGGCGACGCGACAAAGATCGCAAGGAACCAAAAGTCAAGCCTGAGGATATCAAGATTAAGCAGGAACCGGCCGATGGTGAGTGTTACATTCTCCCCCTCAAATCTTTGATATATACTCCCCCTTTAGAATAGCCACAATAAAAACGCGAAGGATTATACATAAGAGGAAAAGAAAGTACAAGGGGGCTGCTTATTTCTAAAGAAATTTCTTATATATAATTAATATTCAGTTGTCATCGTAGTAGAGTCTCATAACTAGTACTACCACACCCGGGCACCCGATACAACTACTACTACAATTCGCGTACGCACACGCGTCAATGAGTGTGTCACTAATAGTGTTGGTTATTTACCGTATCCGCGTCATAGTGATCGCAGCGGCCGGGCGGTCGAAGCGTCGTCCTTGCGTTATTTTGCGCTCGATTTTTACCCTAAATCTGCGGAGGTTTGGTATTTGTTTCGGTTGGAAGGGTGTGGTGTCCTGTGTGTACGTGGTTGGTTGGTTAGAAGAAATTGCAATAGTGACAAAGCCCTATATAGGCTGCGTAAGCTGACGACGCAACTAGGAATACACTATGATGATGAATATCTATACTAATATTATAAATGCGAAAGTCTGTCTGTCTGTCTGTTACGCTTTCACGGCCAAACCTATGAACGGATTTTGATGAAATTTGGTACGAATATAGTTGAAGATCCGGAGTCAAATATAGGCTACTTTTTCACGCAGGCGGAGCTGCGGGAAACAGCTAGTGTCTTATAATAGATATAAAACTAAAAAACCTCTGACGCCAGGGTGTGCAAGGTCGATTGACCATATAGCCCGCAACGAACAAACGGACTTTGATAATAATTTATTTTGTCACAACAGATTATCCTGAATTCTCACTGCCCGCCATGGATATGCAAATCAAACAAGAACCGGAAGACGACAATAAATACAACCCGGAGGACGCCAACGGAGACGATTACAACTACTAGGGGAAACACTAATAGTAGTAGTGGTAGTACCTTTAAATGCTAGTAGTAGGGGGGACCTGTAAATGTTAGTAATAGGAGACAAATCGCTATCTGTAATAGATATAACCTTTTTAACGGTGGTTGCTGTCTTCTAGCGGTAGGAGTCCGGTTTCGGGGGGCAATCGCGCAGATTTAAATTCATGTGAGAATATTACCAAAACGCGACCATGGAGTGATCACTAAGAGGAGATGCCGTAATATAATAAGCGTTTTGTAAGAAAGTGTTTGTTCAGCTACTCGTTGCTCCATGAACGCGACCGGTAGAGCTATTTTTGAGTATGCAAATCCGGGATGTCGATTCGATTCATTAATTATTTACATAACCCCCCCCCCCCCCCCCCCCCCCCCCCAATATAACAATTATTTTTTCAATGGGACAAATGATAAGTATAAATTAATTTAAGTGTAAACTTTTCATTGATTCGATTGATCTTTATTTATAGAAATATCCTTTTTAGCCTTGAAATAAGTAACACAAATATGGCATGAGCACTTTTAGTAAGTCCTCGTCACGAGAAGCTATAAATTTTGTAAATAAACTAATTGGTGGGTGGATACCTAGCGACACTATTATAAGTTTAACAAACACAATAGGAAGGAAACCGCTGAACTAATTTTGATGAAATTTAGTATGATTAATGTTGAAGACCCAGGGTCAAACATAGGCTACTTTTAACAGCTAGTATTAATAGATAAGCCTTTGAAATCCTGAAACTCCTGATAATCCTGGAAACTGTCAAAAAACAAGAAAAGGACGCACTTAATGGTGCAGTGACGTCACTGCCACTTGATTTCGTGCGTACAAAAGAGATAGCAAGACATTCCCACCACGCTCACAGTTTTCTTCATTAGATAACTTTAAATGCTAATTACTGCTTCAATTAATTACTAATTTTGTAGTTGTTTTCGGTATCGGTTACTTTTTAGTGTATGTATTGTTCCGTATAAAAATATTGTCGAAATTTGAACACAGTCAAGTTGCCGGGTAATATGAAACGAACGAGCAATTCCAATTAGCTGGGTTATATTTTGACGTAATACAGGGACGAGTCCGACTCAGTGAAAAAAAATTAGGTCCGCCATTTTGATTTGGCGATGGTTTATCTTTTCACTTTTAAAACAAAATAAATAAGAGAAAAATAATAGAACTAATGAATTAAGAAATGCCTGCGGGTCGTTGCGGCGGTCATCAAAATCATCTAAAACTATTCTTAAATTCTCTCTATTAAAATATGTCAAAAAAAATACTATTTTTCTTTCATTCAAATGTTGCGAACCTCTGAACATTTACATAATTTACAGCTTCTCGTGACGGGGAATTTAGTCCCCCCCCCCCCCCCCACTATTTACTACCACTACTACACTAGTAGGGGGAGATCGCTACTAGTATTTACTACAACTAGTATTAGGAAATATGTAAGGTTTTATTCGGTAAATAAACCGGTTAATAAAATGCTACTGACAAATTCATGGTTTTTTTACCCACCCTTGGAAAATGTAGATTTTATTGACAACATCGTCATAAATTATTATGTATCTCTCGTTTCGGGTTAGCCCGGTCTTTTGAGAGACTTACTAGAGGATACTATCTATATCCATACTAATATTATAAATGCGAAAGTCTGTGTTTCTGTCTGTCGGTCTGTTTGGTATGAATATAGTTGAAGGCCCGAAGTCAAACATAGGCTACTTTTTGCCGCAGGCGGAGCTGCGGCTTTATTGCACAACAAGGATACATTGTTATACAAGCAATTACAAGAAAAATAACCTTGCGCAAAGGCGGCCTTACCGCAATAGGAATTTCTTCCAGGCAACCTTTCGGAAAATTGAAAAAGAATATTAAACATAGTATAAAACAAAGTCGCTTTCTTGTCCGTGTGTCCCTATGTATAGTTGCAAAACTTCTGAAAAATTCGGAATAATTCCGGAATACTTCTGGGAAAGTTTCTTTACATCAGAATTATTCAAAATAAATTTAATCAAGTTTTTTATTTATTTTGTTGAAAAATCATATTTTGTATCTCACGTCGATCGCCGCCGAGTCGTGCGTGCAGGCGGTGCGGGGTGCGGTAAGAAGGGAGATGCTCCCCGGAGAAGTTTTCCCCCGCGCAAGAAAGATTCGTACCCCGCAATTGAATGTTTCCGAATATTTCGCCAGAATAATTCAATAGTAATAAACGTGTTTGCTTGTGCTATGGCGAGTTAATTATTGTTCAGTAGCATTTAAGTAAGTAAAATATAAATGTTTATTTTATTATACTTAAATGGGATTGATTATATGTTGATATTTTTATAAATAGATACGTTAGCCTGCGATTAACAGGATTTTTATTCTTTTGTTTTAGGTAGGTACCTACTTATTTCGAAATCGAATGCTATAAATTTCAGTTGTGCAATAAAAAAAACCAGGCCTAGCATATTTGTTTTTTTGAAAAAAGGTTGCCTATGTTTTTGGTTAGTTTGTATGAAGCTCTGTGTAGCGTGCGTGCAGGCGGTGCGGGGTGCGGTAAGAAGGGAGATGCTCCCCGGAGAAGTTTTCCCCCGCGCAAGAAAGATTCGTACCCCGCAATTGAATGTTTCCGAATATTTCGCCAGAATAATTCAATGGGAATAAACGTGTTTGTTTATGCTATGGTGAGTTAATTAATGTTCAGTAGCATATAAGTAAGTAAAATATAAATGTTTATGTTATTATACTTAAATGGGATTGATTATATGTTGATATTTTTATAAATAGATACGTTAGCCTGCGATTAACAGGATTTTTATTCTTTTGTTTTAGGTAGGTACCAACCTATTTCGAAATCGAATGCTATTTTTATAAATATTAGTTGTGCAATAAAAAAAAAACATGCCTAGCATATTTGTTTTTTGAACAAAAGGTTTTCTATGTTTTTGGTTAGTTTGTATGTAGCTCTGTACGCATCGTGAGTATTCGCGATTATTCGCGTAGTTAATAATTCCCAACTTCCAAGCGCGAAATAGGTAGTTAGGTCGATATTCCTCGTTATATTTGACTGTTGAAATATTCCCAAAGTTTCGGAATAATTCGGAATACTTCCGAAGTATTCGACGGGAATGATTCGGAATTTTTCCCGCCAGCATCTATATCCCTATGTATGCTTAAATCTTTAAAACTACGCATCGGATTTTGATGGGGTTTGTTTTAATAGATAGGGTGGTTTCAAGAGGAAGGTTTATATGTATAATACATGCATAATACAGTAGAGAATACTGATAATTTTAGAGATTTCTAATGTGATGTTGTAAATTGACACATTTTTTGCTCTTACATTGCAAATGCTGGTTATACCCTATGAGATAGATCAAAATAATCTACTACAGTATTGTGCATCTTAAAAAGATCTACAAAAAAGTCCGCGGTACCATATGTCTAACTATTTTAGTTAGGTCACAACAACTACTTTTCATGTTAAATTTGCAATAGTAACGCCGGTACAAACTAGATCATATTATTAGTTTCTCGGTATTGAACCTTATCCAAATAAATCATTCCATATTCAAGGATGGTTAATACCTGTAAATTACTGTTTGAATGAATGAAATCGGACATTCCATTCCAAAGATATTACGGATTTTGTCTTGTGTTACAATTCCTTCGCGTGGCGAAACGGTACGAAGTATACGCTTTCTTTTATTGCCGCTTTTTCTCCACTTGCGCTTAGGAAATGGAAACTTAATTTATGTAAATTGACGTCATTATGTGATATTTATATCCTACTAGCTGTTTCCCGCAGCTCCGCCTGCGGCTAAAAGTAGCCTATGTTTGACCCCGGGTCTTCAACTATATTCATACCAAATTTCATCAAAATCCGTTCAGCGGTTTGGCCGTGAAAGCGTAACAGACAGACAGACTTTTGCATTTATAGTATTAGTATGGATATGGATATTGAAATTATACGATTTCATTTCATTTAAAAATAGGCCTGTTGAAACGAACTCACTCTCGGCTATTTTCGATGTTGTTACGAAATTTATTTCTATCATTTGATTTTATCAAAATGAAGTACCTACAAAGTGAAAAACTAATTAAGAATGTTTCCTCCCTTACGTCTGTTAACTTTTTGGTTTTTGCCATTAAGCAAAAACTCTAAGGGTCAGACAGATAGACGAGTTGAAGAGGATTACATAAATAGGATCCCTTGATACCCTTGAACACGTCTCTTCATAGCGGTTTCTCAGTTCTCTGGATCTTCAGCTACACACCTGTAAACCCCGAGGTTGGCTAAAACTTTATTTATTTACTTTTTCTATGCACACAATACCTTTATTTAATTTTATGTGCATACATTTACGTTATTAGTATACGAACCAAATTTTTATTGCTACTTGATCAAAGATAGTTCTCCTAGTTTTGTCTGGCAGAGAATGCAGTAAGGCATTAAGTCAATTTCTAGGTTTCTGTATAAATATATTGTTTTATAAAATTTTATACATCATCATAACATTTATTTCATCTCGGCCGCCTTTTACGACATTTATGGGAATGGTAAGAAGAAGTGATCAATTCTGAAGCCAAAAACCAAACTTCTAGTTCACCTTTTGACCATAAAATTCCAGAAAATTTTGAAACATCCGCCACTCCATAATATACGTCGGAGCGGAGCTGAACTATAATTTCATTTCGCCACGGTTTATTTGACGCAATTTGAAGTGGCAACTAACTTCATATGGTGTCGCTTCGTATCCAGAATCTCATTAGCTCTGCGTGAATAACGTCTAATTTCGAAGATTCGTCGTCATTACGTCTCTCTAGTTGCATCCCGAGCTCCGAGGTTTTGTCTTTTGCCCTTTAGATATCACTTTTTAGTGTACCTTGGGTTTTAAGATTTAAAGCTAATCGGACAACCGGTAGCGATTTTTTACCCAAACAAGCTAATTTTGATCTGACAATAAACAAATAGGTATTTGTTAAAAAAAAAAATCTAAATTTTCTCTAACAATCTGTGAAATATTACTGCACTTATTTGCCAATCCCTATTGAAAGTTATAATCAGCATTATTTCTTACACATAAAATTATACTTGGGTACATCAATAAGTATGGGAAATCAAATCAAATCAAATTGTTGAAAACTAACTACAACTTAAAAATACTCAACTTCCAAGACAACGTAACGATGAGAATTTCACACGAACAACAAGATTCGGAAGGAATTTTAGGGTACCGCATACTGAGAGGAAAAACCAATGAGATATGATTCTCCACTTCTCCCTATTCTGCGCTACATCTTGCCAGTCGGTTCTTTACCATTACATCTCTCCAGCAGTTTTGGACTGGTATTTTTTCAGTTACTCTTACAGCGTAGTCTCTTTAATACTCGATCCTTTCATCCTCTCCACTATAGTAGACGAAAACATGGCTGCAATGGTTTTTCTTCGTACCCGAATTTATATTTACCAGTCATATATATTGGATTTTATTGAATAGGATGACGGCTTAATGTAGTCTTGGCCGCAGTGGGGGGATGCTGTAACTGGAGATGTCCACCTCACTACTGAATCCGTACGTTCAGAGCAAGGGGAGGCTCGGGAAGGGATGAGAGCCTCCAATGGTCTCAAGTGGTGAATGGCGCCACCAGTGGTACTGGGGGCTGGTACAGAGGTTACTCTGGTGTACTGTCACACCACCTCCGGAGTGTACTGGAGAACCCACTGCCGATCCTGCAGGCTCACAGGACCAATTAGATAGACGGCTTAGGTTGTCTTGGCCACAGTGGGGTACGATGAGGAGAGAAAATAACAACTCCAATCGCAAATGAACACTAAACTTTATAACAAAAAATATTACTACACATATATACAAAATTAAGAGACTGTACACATTTATTGTTTGGTACTGGTGTGCCGTCGGTGTAAATGCCGATGCAGCATGCAATTCGCTCGCATCTGAAGTAGGTTGCAGTGATGTAGATTTTATGCCGATGCAGCTTGTACTTTAACCGCATCTTAAGTGTGTCGCAGATGTCATGGTTTTCTGTTCACGTGTGAACACTTTTAATTTTCTATTTAGCTTGGAGCTAATTAGTTACTGACCCCTTTTTAGTTGTGACCCGGGCTTAAATACAAAGAAATAAATACTTAGACATACACATACATACATAATATTATGTAGTGTTGTGTAAATTCTTTGATAGTTGAAAATGTAATCTAAGTTTATCTAAGGTATCGATAGTATCGATATTGATACTTACGATAATATATTTCTGTAAGTACAATATTTTTTCTAAATTTAATAAATTTAACTACCTGCTCCGTTGTTGCCCCATTTGGGAATTCCCCCATGGTTAGAAAAATCGATATTCTTTTGAAAATAAAAATTGAACAAATTTTAAACATTCCTTTCAGTGAGCAGGCCTGGACTCAAGCTTCTCTACCGATAAGGCTTGGAGGCTTGGGTACTCGCAAAATTAATAGTATTTCTCTGCCGGCATTTCTGTCCTCAATCCACAGTACGTCAGATCTCGTGAGTAATATTTTAAAAGCTTCTACAGCTGTAAACTGCGACATCGCGTGCTTGACTGAGGCCACGAATGCTTGGCTTGCTGGACCGAGCCCCAATTTACCCCCAACGGCTAAAAAACAGAGGGCCTGGGACATTATTTCTTCCCAAACCGTGTTAAAATCATTATTAGACTCGACTTCAGGTAAAGATAAGGCCAAAATTTTAGCTGTGTCCAGATCTGAATCTGGCCACTGGCTACATGCGTATCCGTCTCCTACACTAAGGACGTTTATTGACCCGCTAACATTCCGCATAGCTGTAAGTCTCCGGCTCGGAGCGGAAGTGTGCGTGGATCACAGCTGCGCTGCTTGTGGAGCCCCTGTGGACCATCGACTCCATCGGTCACCATGGACTCGCTTGTTCGTCGGGCGCTGGTCGCCAAACCCGCCATCCAGCCATCTATGACATCCAACGAAGGGGCTCGTTAGTGCCAAAGTACCCGCAGTTCTGGAGCCTCAAATTTTGCGGGACGATGGCAAGCGCCCTGACGGGATGTCATTGATACCTTGGAGTTGGAGGATAGGTCGAGCCCTTGTCTGGGACGTCACGTGCTCCGATACTATGGCAGCTACGTACCTCCCAGCCACCAGCAAACAGGCCGGTGCGGCGGCGGACGCCCGCGAACGGTTTAAGGCCAATAAATATAGTTGTCTCGGCATTCAGTACGAGTTCACAGCCTTTGGTGTCGAGACACTAGGCCCGTGGGGCGCCGCGCCGGTGCGCGGGGTCTTCACAGGGAGATCAGTAGACGCCTAAAAGAGGCAACAGGTGACCCTCGCGCGGGCAGCTTTCTCGCTCAGCGAATAGCCATAGCTATTCAACGCGGGAATGTTGCCTGCTTGATGGGAACTCTGCCCAGGGGACCCAATTTAGATTACATTTCGTTTTTTGTATTTATTATTTTTAGATAGGATAGTTAGTTTTAATTTTTATGTTTACTTGTAATATACTCGTACCAATAAATGTTTACAGTGTGTACAATAAATAAAAAAATATTACCATATTTTTTCTGTATGAGTTGAATGACGATGATTTGTCTAATGCCCGCAGTACACTCCCGCCGCCGAGTTCCGGTATATCTGTATAGTACCGGTACCTTAAATGCTTGGTATTTCAATTGATAATTCATTAATCAACTATTTTTAATAAATTTTCAAAAATCAATACTACAGATTAGATTACATCGATAATATCGATACATAATCGAAACATTATCGCTACATAATCGATACGTAATGG
This sequence comes from Euzophera pinguis, assembly GCA_947363495.1. Classification (NCBI taxonomy): domain Eukaryota; kingdom Metazoa; phylum Arthropoda; class Insecta; order Lepidoptera; family Pyralidae; genus Euzophera; species Euzophera pinguis. The sequence continues at coordinate 7,454,788 of OX376182.1, forward strand.
ATACATAATCGATACCCTAGAATATAAAAAAAAACGAAATCGATTTATCTTTTATCCGGCAACACTATCCGACGGGACGGGGTACTAGCTACCCAAAGGCCATATTTAGAATATTGGTGGGCGTAAATGTGGAAAATGGAATCAAAATAGTGATAGGTTGCTAGTCGCATCGACTACTACGGCATAAACCTGCAAGTGAAGTATAAAAAAATGTCTTCAATACAATAATACTGTCAATTTTGTTTCGATTATTACTCCTGAGAGCAGCCGTATGGAGTGTCAGGAAAGTTTTGAGCTTGTCTGCACTGCATAATGCCGTTCTCCTGGTACAGGACTGTCTTGTAGTTCCTACATAGGGCGCACTGTAAGTTTCCGGAACTGGCCACTTACTTATACAATATTTAAAAATTTATTGCAACATTTGAAAATAGAACTCTTTGGCTGTAGAATGCAGTTTGTTTCATCTGACTGTCTTTTGTTTTTACCTTGTGGCGCCATTTAAAAAATTGTGTGTCTGCATCAACATGGATTTAACTCGAGAAAATTTTCGTAGTATGATTTTCTACGATTTTAAGTGTAATTTGACAGCTCAACAGAGCATCGCTCGGCTTGAAACAGCTTTTGGCAATGAAGCACCATGCAAGACAACTGTTTATAGCTGGTTTGCAGAATTCAAGCGTGGTCGTATCAATCTCAGTGACGAATCTCGCGATGGTCGGCCGTCCACCGCTGTGACCAACAAAAACATCAATGCTGTGCGCCGTATGATTGAAACAGACAGGCATGTGACCTACCATGAAATTCGCGCATCCTTAGAAATAGGCATGAGTCAAATACAATTAATCCTACACAAACATTTGGGTGTGAGAAAGCTGTGCTCGCGGTGGATCCCACACAACTTGACCGAGGCTCAAAAAACGGACCTCGTCACTTGGTGCAGTGCCATGCTTACCAGATTCAACGAAGGTGCGTCAAATTTGGTGTGGGACATAGTAACAGGTGACGAAACATGGATTTATTGCTACGATCCCAAAACAAAGCAGCAATCGAGCGTATGGGTCTTTCAAGATGAGCCGAAACCAACCAAAGTGGCGCGCGTGAAAAGTGCATCTAAGCGGATGATTGCTTCTTTTTTTAATAAAACTGGACACGTGGCTAGGTACTGTTGCTTTAGAGAATCGTCGTACAGTGAATAGTGACTGGTACACGACCATTTGCTTGCCGGAAGTTATTGACGAACTCCGTAAAAATAACCGTAAACGCCGTATCATCCTGCACCACGACAATGCTAGTTCTCACACGGCCAGACAGACAAACGACTTTTTGAAGGCGAAAAATGTAGAACTCATGAGTCATCCTGCATACAGTCCCGACCTGGCACCTTGTGACTTTTTTCTGTTCCTAAAAATTAAGAACCAATTACGCGGTCAACGATTTTCATCACCAGAAGAGGCTGTCAAGGAGTATGAAATACACGTTTCAGAGGTCACCACAGAGGAGTGGCACAAAAGTTTTCAAAACTGGTTTCATCGAATGAAAAAGTGCATAGACGCCAAGGGAGATTATTTTGAAAAACAATAAATTAATTTTGTACCTTTAATAGTATTTTTTCATATTCATTCCGGAAACTTATAGTGCGCCCCACGTATCTGTTACCGAAAACATACAACAAACACGTTTATAAATCGGTCTCGTTTAAATTTTTTTTAGCTTTCAAATAAAGCTCTGAAATCCCATAAAGAGCAGTTGGATCGCTTTTTGACGCCAGTACACACGACTGCAAAAAGTATCTATGACTCCAAGTGTATCTACTGAGCGGGGTCTGATTCCTCTGCAGTCGTCTATACATAATTTGTATGAGATGATTTTACATTACACAGCATATAAAAGGTACTTACGGTCCACAATTTCACAACACAAAGCCACCATTAATGAGAAAAATTGCAAGAACACGGAACATCTTCCCGAGACACCACTTTGCATCCACGCTACAGGACAAATAGTGCTTTAATTAGAGTCATTGTTTTGATGTCTATATTTATATATTTTAGTCATTCATAATGTCAATTCATTAATATTGCGAACTTAGCAAATAATAGGCATTATTAGTATGCTAAAAGCGATTGGCTATGTTATGTTAACTACACCTACATAGATTGTTTAGAATCTGAACAAAACTAAACTTTAGATCAGTAGTTCCCAAACTTATTTTTCTCGTGGACCACTTTCAAAATTTTACTGGTTTCGGTGGACCCCCTGCTGCTACATTTCTACCACATTCTTAAAGTCGCCAAAAAATAAAAATTGTGTCACTTCTGAGTTCTGTCCCTATATTTCGATATGTAAAATAAAAACGAAAAATGGTACATTTTATATCACTTTATTTATTAAAAGAATAGAATTACAAGAAAAAAATATTAAGGTAATATAGGTTCAGGTCATAATTTTAATTAATGGGAAGGATGTATCTGATGGAGTGTCAGCAAACGATCAATGTTTGGCTTTATTTTTGTGAGCAATAACCGCAAATCCCCCCGCTCTGTGATGTTTAATTTGCTCCTTTTTTTTGTTAAGAGGTTTGTAACGGCACTAAAACTCCTTTCGACAAGATATGACGAGGGAAAAGCTATTAAAAATTTCCTTGCGATTTCCCACAGTCCAGGATATTTTTCGGGTATTTCTGCTTGCAGCCAAAATGTTGGGTAGCCTTTTCTAAATTTCACCTTCAGCTCCTCATTAGTGCTTAGCTCGAGCAGCTCCTCTTGTAATACAACATTGGCCACTTCCGTTTCATCAAATGGATTTATTATCCATGGTGGTATATCCATCGTCAGTATATCTTCAAACCTAGTTTTGAAGTCATCATGCAGGGCACTTAAATGTTGACTGTAGGTATGGATATCCTCATCAATACATTCTACCTGCGACAAGTTTGGAAATTGAGAGAATTCGCGCCGACTAATGTTTTGCTTCATAAATTTCAATTTCCCAAGAAAAGCCGAAATTATCCCCTTTGTTTTTATTAAATTCAGGCTGTCCCCTTGTAACTGCAAGTTAATATCATTAAATTTTTTAAACAAATCTGTCAAATACGCAATGTCTGCTTTGAATTTGATCAAGTTTTCTTTTAAATCTGGATCTCTACTTTCTAAGAACTCTAATATGGAATCGAAAACAGAGTAAAATCTCGTTAAGCATGCACCTTTCGACAACCAGCGTACTTCAGTATGTAAGAGCAGTCGTTGGAAGTCTTCATCATTTTCGTCGCACAATTGAGCAAATAAACGTGTATTCAATGCATTGCTTCTGATTTTGTTGACAGCTTTTATTACAAAATGAAGAGATTGGTTCAACCTGTCACTTAAATGTTTTGCCACAAGATGTTGTCGGTGGATTACGCAATGAATAGCTGTAAGTCCTGGTATAATTCTTTTGAGATGACTTATAAACCCACGATATCGCCCGACCATTGCAGGAGCTCCGTCTGTTGCCACTGAAATAATGTTTGTAAATGGGATCGATTTTTCCGTAAAAAAATTACTCAGGACATTAAATATTGATTCGCCTTTAGTGTCAGTCTCCAAAGTTCTGGCAAATAGCAATTCTTCGTGAATTTCTTCCTCAACAATAAATCGGACATATGCCAATAGTAATGCTTCATTACTGGGTAACGTTGACTCGTCCAGTTGTATAGAAAAATGAGTTTTTTGCAGATGATTGCACAAAAAGCTTTCGATATCAGAGCTCATTTCATCAATGCGTCTTTGTACAGTATTGTTACTTAATGGAATTCTTTTTAGTACGTCAAATGGAGATTTGTGCAAAACAGTTTTTAAAACCTCTTCAACAGCGGGTAAAATTAATTGTTCTCCGATAGTGTGCGGTTTTCCAGATTTTGCTATAAGTAATGAGATATTGTAAGATGCCCGCAAGCCATCATCGTTACTTTGAGATGTTGAAGCGAACATACTGTGCATGGTGGGTCTCTTTCCATATTTTTCTTTCAATGTTTGAAAATATTTTAAATCTTTACCTATTTTATCAGTATGACACCTTTTTAGATGATCTTCGAGCTTTGATGGTTTCATAGAGTTATTGCTCTAACTTTGTTGCATAATAGGCACATGGGCAATTGTTTGTCTGCCTCTGATGGAACAAAACCATATTTCAAATAATCGACACTATATTGTCGACATTTTTTCTTTGCTGTAGCCATGTTTCGTGTCAGTTACCTTACCTGTAAAAAAAATGTTTTAGTAACCAAGTTTTTTTCTGAATATAGGTATCACACCGCAGCCTTTGTCAGCACGCGGAAATAGAATTACGGCTTGTAAAGGGACCAACTAATAAACCGCTGAGACAAATACAAACGTTTTCACAAAACGGTATCAATTTTAAAGTACATAATTTACCACTAATTTTTAATAGTATAAATAAAAATTAGTGTACTCAGTATCGAATACTGATCATATTTGTGTAGGAAAAAATAAACGTCGAAATCCCAAAATTGTCCATAAAAACGATAACTAACATTTTATTAAATCAATGAGTTCACGCGCTCCGTGTATTTGCGTATTTTTTGTCTGCGGCTTCATTGTTAAAACGTGACAAACAGGCATCGAAGTTCAAGCCCCGCCCTTTTCCCGTCGCCCGCGCACCGCTCGCTCTTTCCGAAAAGGAATAGTTTTGATAAAATAGTTACTTCAAAATCAATTTAACATGATTATGAAATTACTGTTTTATAAAATTAGTAGTTATTTGCAAGAAAAATTACAAAATTAATTGCTCTGCAATATTGCTTATTCGGCCTTTTTAGAGAGGCAGTGCTTCTCTCGTGAAAAAACAATTGAATAAAACGTGCTGTGTTTGTCTTCAAATCGAAAGAGGACAATTAAAATATCTGTAAGTTACTAAGTTACCTATCTATACAGGCCGTTGTGATCAACCGACTAGTACACGTAAACAAAATACTTAAGTACTATAACAAAAAAAGGTAGGTTACTTACTTTTCTCCGGCACTAGCAAACACAGATATAAATTTTCTCACAACTTTTTTCCAAATTCCGCCTTGTTTTCGAAATTCCGGAAACAAATGAATGCGTTTGGTTGCCTTTGGCATCAAGTATTTATAGTGTTGATCAAGTTCATGTCTGAACAAGCATTAAGCATTGTCGGGCGGATAGCGCTTTGCAAGTCTGTACACGAAATTGTACGTAATATCGAATACACAAGTTTGAACAAGTAACAGTCGCTTGCCTTATTAAAATATTATCTGCTTAGATAGGTACTTAAAACAATGTAGGTAGGCCCTTATAAAAACTATGCTTACATTTTTGCTCTTTACTATCAAAAACAGATAAATTTTCGTGGACCCCCATTAACATCTTATGGACCCCCATTTTTTGTTCACGCCTACGTAGACCCCCAGCAAGTCTCCCGTGGACCCCTGGGGGTCCACCTGGACCACTTTGGGAATCACTGCTTTAGATGGCACTATAAATTTACAGTTTACTAAAATCTGCTATAATATGGAATGAAAATTATTTGAAAACGAACGATTAACATTTTACTCAGCGTTTTTTAGTGAATTACTATAGGTATATATAATATTCACTAGTCTATATTATAGAACTGTGCCAAGTGGCATTATCTAAGACCGTTCGTATCAGCAGTTCTAACACCCGTATTCTTAAACCTTCACTCAAACTCGACTCAACCTTACTTCACCTCATTGGTATGATTAGTTGTCACAAGCTTCCTTGACTTGAGATGATTCCTCATTGGAGGTGAGTATCGAACTGTCAAATATAAGGTTGGTCGAGAGGACGAGAGGTACCTTGAGGCGTTCTTGAAATGAAATTAAGTAGATAAATACGGGTTTTTGCCACTTTTGGCCTAGGTATTTACTTACTTCATTTTATTTTTACTCTATTCTTTTGTAATTTTGAATTTTTGTGTTAAAAATTGTTATTATAACCTCATTGGGGTTTACTCAAGCAACCAACTAAGAATGTCGTTTTCAAGGGAAGTTCGAGGACTTCCTTAAGGCGCCCTCGAATGAGTTTGAGTGAAGGACGTTCTTATGGTTAGGTATGTTTAAGAATACGGGGGTAACACTCAGCCAACTTACAGCCAATCAGTACATCCAATGCCACAGAATAGACAATAGTACTAACGTATCAGCGTGTAAAATATTTTTTTTAATGGGTAATAATGTGCTCAGATGCAAATTCACTCTTTCGTTCGCCACTCCCGTGTACCAACGAACTGGAAAACCGATACGTTTAATAGCTAGAGCATGATCGGCTCCCTTTGAGTTATTTCCGAACAAGGCATCGGCCTCGCAATGCCGCTAATGTTGTGGTTGTGGCCGGTGCAGTGTTGATGTGGTGTACAGAGACAGACAGGCTCTCGTTGCGCAGTTGGCAGCACGTTGGCAGCAAGATTACCTTTGGAGCACACATCCAAAGAGTTCGCAACAGAGCTGCATTCTATCTAGGCAGACTCTCTCTCATGATCAGCAACGTAAAATTGTCGCTTAGAAATAAGCTGACACTTTACAAGCTAGCCATCCGCCCTGTCATGACATACGCGAGCGTGATCTTCTCACATGCAGCTCCATCTCTCCTGAACAAGTTCCAACTCATCCAGAATAGGTTCGCACGCAGAGCCACGGGATCGCCCCCGGGCCTGCGTACACGCGACCTACACAGGGACCTTGAGCTTCCATCCATTTCGAGATATCTCAAAGAAACGTCTCAACGTTACTTTGAGAAATGTCCAACCCATCCGAACCCGTTAGTTGTGCGGGCTGCCCACTACAGCCCGGCGAAAGATGTCCCTCTGCGGCACAGACGCCCGAGGAATGTTCTTTTCGACTCAGACGATCCCATTACGGTGGCGAACCTTCCCTTCGAAAACCCCTCGACTCAACGGAGTCCAGTGTTTTCCATAGGAACATATAACCGCACCCGCCGGCGAGTGCGACGTAGTAGGAACAGTAGACAGTTTACCTGGTACCGGAATGTACCAGGGCGATTCACGCCACCGATAGGTTCTCAGTAGGCCCTTCAGGCACAATAGTGTCGGCCCTTATGGCATTGAGCGTTTGCTACCGCTCACGAGTTTGCATCGCTCGCTTGATCAAAGGCAAAGCCCATGGCCGAGGTTCGTCCCAACTGGGAGCCCCTTGTGCATTTGCCGAAAAGGCCGAGTGGTTAATAGCCCTCGCCTCAAACTGTCCCGCTGTAAATTTAAAAGCTCACAGGAGCTAAAAAGCCGTGGTTGGCAGTGGAAGGCGTGCGCGGCGTGTAGTTCGCGGGCGTGGCCACACAGCGGACACGGCACGCAGCAGGGCTCCGCCCCGTGCCGCCACGCCGCCGCGATCAGAAATGTCGCGCCGCAATCTGCCAGGCGGGCTAAAACTCCATTCAAACTTACGCGAAACTCGCGCGGAACGCCTACAGAAATAAAATTCGGTAGAAGTGCAATAGCGTGTGCCAAAGTAAACTGGCGAATCCTTTTTCTGTAGGCGAGATTCGCGTCAGTTTGAATAGAGCTCTCCCTTCACCAGCTTTGGCCCCCCGCCACCGCTGCGCTGCTGTGCTTAGTGTGCCCGGGCGCGCGCGCGCGCGTGTCAAGTGTTTTAGTTATAGCGTTGTTTACAACTCGAGTGTTATTTTTGTTCACAGACCTTGACGACGAAACTGTTTGGATAACGATATAATAAGTGGTTCTTTTGTAGTAACGGGTGGAAGGAAATATTTTTTTTTGTCCCCGTAATTTTGTACTATAATGTTTTTTTAAATAAAAGTTGTACCATATATATGCCTTATTTTTTTATAATCTATCTACATCTATCTAGTTCTGTAATTAAAATAAAGAATACTATCATGCTACAGTAAACTTTTGAATGAAAAATAAATTACAATTTCGAAATGCGCGGATTTTCATACGAAAAAAAAGATATATTTTGCATCAAGACTTTGTTTTACAAATTTCGTTAAAAGCAATGAATACCTACACATATTTTATTGAAGCCTAGCTATCTTAGAATAGATAACAAGCATTAAAAACTGACAAACAATGGACCTCCGTCGTTTTTTATGGTCGACTCGACCGATCTTTACCCAAGGTAAGTATAAAAACAACTACACGAATCCAAAAAAAAAATCAGTATTGCTTGGAAAGGAACGTACTGTCGAACAAAAATAAAAACCAAAGTACTCCCGTACAAACCGTTTGTGACGCATACTTTCGCGCGACCGACCGCCGCCGGCAAGGACGCGCTACTCCTACCGCGCGTTCTTTTTTTGAAATCATGAAAGATCGATTGAATTACCGTGGTTTCTGGTTATTTTTTATTGCTTGTTATTAAATTAGTAATATAAATAGCCAAAATTTTCCAACCGTCCTACAGTCACACCAATTTATCACACCAGTTCTACGGAATAATGAAAAGAAAGCAGCGCAAATAAAAGACCCAAATTGGGTCAAGAGTGTGATGGTGTTACTATGGATCCATAGTCACACTAGTGTGACAACGGATAATTAAAATTAACCTTGGTCACACTAGTGTGGTAAATTGGTATGACTATGGAGCCGTTGGGACCATTTTGGATAATAGATGGATTTAGAATTGGATTGAATTTGAACTTTATCGTACAGGAAGCACGTGAAAGTTACATTTTGTTGCCTTTCTTTTACTTTTTAAGGAAGTAATAATTAATCCGCCTTTTTGCCTCACTGTTTTTGTTTATGTTTTTCTTTTTTTGGTGCTATAAAGAGTTTTTTTATTGTAATTTAATTAGATATATTTCGAAAGTAACTTTTTGTTAATATATTGTGTTTTATTGTTCAATAAAAAGTATTTATGTATCGTTAACACTTAAAGCATTGCGTTGTTTAAAATTTTAACCCATGTTGTTTGTGTGTGATGTTTTTTTTTTAAATTTTAAAAGAATTAAAATTTGTGCTCTACTGTGCCCATATGTTGCGAACTCATTAGTGATTAACAATTATTTTGAAATGTAATATTGTCTCTTCACTTTACATTGTTTTGCTGTCATATATATTTTACCCAATAACCATCGTAATTCTATTATTTTTACTATCACACGCATACAGTACAATCCACCACAGGTTTTTCTTTCAAAATCGGTTCCCAAATGACGGGAGTTAGGAAAAACCATTCACCCGAATTTAGTCCGTTTTACACAAAGACATAGACATACCATCACGCCTTTTTCCCCGTAGGGGTAGGCAGAGACTACTAGCCCGCTTTTCGCCCCCGCGACGTAATGAGTTGCGAACCGCATTGCCGCCATTTAGATTTTTGTTATTTCCCAAAATCATAGCATTCCCACGAGTGTAGGGGTACACAAACTGTCGCACCCAGCAAAGCCCCCTGTGCACCTAGAAAATCTGCTCATACCTGTAAGGGCATGGGGAAACAGTATCGAGGCGACGGCCTCTTGACTGTAGTCTCTCACGCCAGCCGTAGATACGGCCAGGTCCTGGGAGCGGGCACTGCCTCTGGAACGTTGGTTTGCTTACTTACACGCGCGGCTCGCAAGCTGCTCAAGCCGTGTGAGATACGGCGAGCTAGCACTGCAAGCTGGACTGTGCTTAAGCAAACCTATGTGTCGGGATCAGTGGAGGTCATGTAGAGGTCTCTGGCATATTGTTTACGATCGGGAGGTCGTGCGTGGTACGGGGCCAGCTCCTGTATGTGAGGCAGGGCCGACCCGTCTACACGCTCAAATAGCCTCCTCGTTAGATGCCTAATGAAGGCGTCCAGGCTCTCAAGCTTCAACCCTTTCTGGATCGTAGAGTTCCTCACATAGCGAGGAGCTTTCACTATAACTCGAAGTGATATCGACTGTTGTGCTTCCAGCTGATTTCTGCGCGACTGGTTAGTCAGCGCGTACCAAGCCGGGGCGGCGTACGTAAGGCGAGGCCGTATGTATGTCTTATACACACCGAGTTTCACCTTTAAGGGGAGCTGAGAATCGAGCACTGGACGCAGTAGGGCTCGGGCAGCACGTGTAGAGTTAATGACGGAGGTCACGTGATCCTTCATCGTAAGGCGTCTATCAATTTGGACTCCTAGGTATTTCACCGAGGTAGTCCAAGCGATGTCCTGACCTAATAGACGAAGGGGCGGCGGTAGAGCAGTGTTGCTAACCACTATGGCTTGCGTCTTAGCTACATTAACGGCTAGCCTCCAACGGGACAACCAGTCTGGGAGGGCATCTAGAGTTTTTTGGATGATCTTGACTGCCTGTAAGGCGCTCATAGAGGATGTATAGTACGCGGCGTCATCGGCATATAAGGCCAACTGCGAGCCACTCTCTAGAGGGATGTCATCTGTGTATCTGGCGTAACAAATGGGCGAGAGACAGGAGCCTTGCGGCACGCCCGCCTCTATCCTTCGTTCGCTAGAGGTAGCGCCTTCGACTGAGACTCGGAATCGTCTGTCTGTAAGAAAGCTAGCCACGGTCTTAACGATTCGTCTAGGAGTCGTAGAGGTGGATAGCTTAAAAATCAGACCAGGATGCCAGACGCGGTCGAACGCTCCCTCCATATCGAGAAACACACCTACAGTTTTTTCCCCTTTGTTGGAGGCTGCCGTCATGTGGTGAAGTACCCGTGTGAGTTGGAGCGTCGTGGAATGTTCGGCTCGAAAGCCATATTGCTCGTCTCTAGGTGTCAAGTGGGGCGTAAGGCGGAGAAGCAGAAGTTTCTCAAACACCTTAGAAATGGTAGCAAGAAGCGTAATGGGACGATAGCTCCCTGGAAGCAGTATGTTCTTATTAGGTTTGGGAAGCATAATGACTTTACCTACTTTCCAAATGGAAGGGTAATGGCCAATACGAAGGATGCCGTTGTAGAGTCGCGTCAGTACCGCGATTGCTCGCGGTGTTAAGTGACGGAGGGCTTCATTAGGTATTCCATCGGAACCTGGGGCTTTGCGTAGCTTCGTTTTCCTAATCATTGAGGCCACTTGGCCCGGAGAGAAGACTATAGGGTCTTCATCTGGGGGAATGGGACGACTAAGATACTCATCCAGGAGCTTCTCGACTTCATCGGCGTGCTGTGAGTCGGTAGAGGGATTCGGTCTGAATCGCTTCTCTAGATCGTCTGCGAAGATCTCGGCTCTATCTTCCGCTCTGTAACGGGGGGTCCCGTCAGGGGCGGAGAGGGGGCGTATGGGCTGTGGCTTGTTAGAAACTTGCCTACAGAGTTTGTGGATGGACGTCCAGTCATCACTCGCCCTCTCTATAGTCCGCAGCCATGTCTGAGAGGCCTCCGATTCCAAGGCCTCCGCAATTTTTGCAGACATAGAGTTTAGTTGAGTTTTGATGGACGGGCATCGGGACTGTTGCCAGCGTTTTCGCAGAGTTCTCTTTTTGGCTATCATCTCTAGAATATAAGACGGGATAGGGACTCTCTTTGGGGTACACACGGGTTCTACGGTAGCATGTTTAATCGCATCCTGCAATGTTTCACAGATGTGCGAGGCAAGAAGTTCTACGTCCGCGGCGCTGTTAACGGGGCGGGAGGTGAGGTGCTGCTCTACAAACGTGCTGTACGAGGCCCAGTCAATCCTGGTTTTGGGCGGCGGGGCCGGTTTGGCGATGAGGGAATCATCCACTGTAACGAGTACTGGGTGGTGGTCGGACTCTAAGTTATCGTCGAGCACTTCGGTAGTAATCGTGTTGGCTGGAAAGCCCCTAATGAGCGTAAGGTCGATTACGTCTGGCATTTGGGAGGCGGCACCGGGATAGTGCGTCGGTACCTCTGCACCTCTTACCTCGTAACCATACCTTTCAGCGTCATCTAGAAGGCGGCGGCCGTCTGGGCAAATACGCGTGGAGTTCCAAGCGGTGTGCTTGCAGTTGAAGTCGCCCGCTACGATAGTCGGTAGCGACGAGTCCAGTAGGAGATGGACGTCGGACACTATCAACCTATCGTGCGGTGGCTTATAAAGTGCAAACACACGAATCGGAGAGTTATCAATACAAATCTCAACGCCTAGCGCGTAGATCGACTGAAGCTGCAAGTGAGGTATCGGCTGATGTACAATTTTTCTCTTTACTAGTACCGCGAGGCCTCTGTAGGCTCGCCCGGCGTCCGAGACTGCATCCTGCCGATAGACATGAAAATTCGGGAACTTCAGTTGGTCTGTAGCTCGCAGATGCGTTTCTGAGATCAGTATGATATCGGCGTTTTGCTCGATTACCATACACTTCAGAAGGCGGCGTTTTACCTTACCGGTAAGTCCATTGGCGTTCCAGTGGATAATACGTAGGGCCGTATCAATCACTGTTAGGCGCGAGTGACGCTATTCCTCTGAGGATGACCGGGACGATATCCTGCCCTGCGCTATACGCGTTCAGGATTTCAGTCAGGAGTTTGACGACGCGCTGGACGTCCGTCCTCTCCGACCGACTCTCGTCTTTGGCCTTCACCGGGTGTTGCGGCTCGGCGGCCTTCCTGGGTTCGGGCTGCGGCTTGCCTCCTACTGCGTCTAGGCGCTGTGCGGCGGGCTGCGCCCCCCTGTGCCAGGTGAAGGCTAGCCTTTATCTGGGGGCGCCTCACCCCGGGGGCGGCGGGGGGCGGGGCATTTGGCACGCTTTAGGCTCGCCCCTAGCCACGCATCTCTCGGCACGGCTTACCTTAGATTGTCGGAAAGAGAAAGGAAGGGGTAATTAAATAGATAAAGGAAATAAATATATATATATATACAAGGGAAATGGGTAGGGATCAGGGTAAGGGATGCTACAGACTCGGAAGACATAGGTAAGGATTGAGTCCGTAACAGCTCGGGAAGCCGGGGTCGCATACCCGATGTCATACCAAAGTAGTACTGGATGACACCCGGACTTACTTACTACTATATGATTTTTTTAAGATTTTCGAAGCACAGATATCAAAGGATTGGTATCGATTGGCCTTACAAATAATTTTATGATTAAGCCAGCAACTTGAAAAAGATTAAAGAAATTTTAAAAATCGGTTTACAAACGGCGGAGAGAAACGGTAACAAACATAAAAACAACATTCAGCCGAATTCCAATTACACCTTTAAATCAGTTGAGTTGGTTTTTTTCTTGTAATTGCTTTTATTTGACAATGTATCCTTGTCTTGCAATAAAGAGTTTTGTGTTGTATTGTAAACCCATGACATTACAGTTTGTACACACCATTACAAACCCTCAATCAAGCTTACTGCATGTACTGTTTAGCTTGATTGAAGGATTTAATTTTGTATTATTTTGAATAGTAAACCCATGGCATAAATATGCTTGGCTTGTCAAAGTCGGAGCGGAGGCGTCCGAGGCGAGACACGGCGAGAATCACAGAATTTAGAAGAAGGTTCACCAAAACACCACCTCGTAAGGAACGGGCCGTGTCGAAAGTGAAAGAAGAAAAGCGACTCCACCAAACATGTTAATTTCTCAAAATGCTCATAAGTGTTTTAAAAACGATAGTAAGTATTAAAATTCCAATTTATCAATTGAGTAAACCCATGACATTACAGACATTGTAAACCCTTCGATCAAGCTAACAGCATGAAATATTTAGCAATTTAGCTTGATTGAAGATTTGCTCTTCGTATTATTGTAAACAACATGATTATCCCAACTAGGACAAAGCGACAAGGAGCCCTATGTGTATGACATATATGTCGAATGAAAATTGTAAGATATCGAACGAAAACCGACCTCGTAGGCAAAGAGAAAAAAAGAATATATTTTTAAGAAACCAAATAGAATTAAACCAATTCAGGGTGATAAAAGTTTTATGCGGTAAATCAATGTAAAAATCCCACAATCTTTTAGAACCTTCACCGTTTTCAACAACAAAAAAAAAACAACATTGGTTGAAATTTTATATCAAAATCGGACCAATGGCTTTAGAGTTGTTGACAATTATTTACTTTATTTATGCCAACATCTCTAAAACTAGGTACTGAACCACTTTTGATGCCAAACAAACTTGAAAATTGAGTCAACTCACTTAGAAAGTGAGTAGGAAATGTGTATAATATAGATACTAGTTAATTTGATCGACGCCGGATGTTTGTACGTCATTTTCATTTATATTTGTTGCGTAAAATTTTTGTTTTGGTGCAAAAAGAGTATTTGTATTGTAGGACTATCGACTCGAGAGTTATCTTGGTACATCCAAACAAATTATATTTTTCATCTTGAATTGTAGACCATAATTTGCTGCGTTCAACTCGGACGGTTCAACGGAGCAATTACAAAGTAAATTTTCAATTTCAAACAAAAAATGTTTATTTTTTGTAACTGCTCCGTGGTTCACTCATTCGACTCCTATTTTAATGAGATCTTGTAACTTCAGCTGTCATTGTTAAGCCTAGTCTTTAATTTTTGCTTTTGTTTATGTAATCAATAACAATTACAACTTTGAAATTCAACATAAAAAAAAAGTGCTATTTTTAAAAAGTGCGACTTTCGCGAAATCGGTGAGTCGAATAATTTTTGTTCGATATCGAACGATTTTCATGCGACATTTAAGTATGTGATACATTTCAAAATGGGTCTCCAAGCCCAGAATAAAATAAATCTTATTCTGGGCTTGGAGACACATTTTAGGTAGACCTAGAGGAAATAATAGCCAAGTTGTATTGCGGTTCACAACCCTCAGGTATGAAGAAAACGATTTTGAAGAACATGAACGTCTCTGAGAGAAGGAAATAACATAGAAGAAGGATGGTCGGTTCATTCATTTATATCGAGTGAGTTACATGTGACCCTGTGCGCCCTGTCAGAGCTTTTCAGGACCGCCATTTGGCCTCTGACGTGGTTCGTTTAACGAACACCTAATGGACCGGCCGGGACCGATGGCTTAACGTGCCTTCCAAAGCACGGAATCATCATTTTTATCAGACAATCAGGAGTGCCATTTTTGTTAGTGTGAATCACGCAAAATTGGCGAGGCGAATAATTATTGTTCGTTGACGAATGGTTTTAGTTCGATAACGAAGGATTTTTGTGCGACATACCTATGTGTCATACATTTCAAAAATAGTTCTCCAGGTAATATAAGTCTTCAATGTCCTAACCAAACTGGAACAACTAAACAAAGTATGCTTCACGTGGGAATAGAACCCACGGCCTTCGGGTTGAACCACGGAGGTAATTAAATTTAAGCGGGCGGTCAGTGCTCACGAAGTTTCACAAAGTTCTAATAGCAGGTCAGAAATGAGTGAGCAAGCGAGATGTGGAGATATCGCTATCTCGCTTACTCACTCATTTCTGTCGTGTTTTATGAGATGGTGGTAAATCCTCAGAATGGAACCTGTAATCCGTGGCCGAGATGTCTCCTGCTGCGTTCTCATCACAGATATAAAAGAAGTGCCATAACGTTTTCTAAAGTTAAGCCTCGCCATACTTTAAGTTTAGATTCGGGAGGCTTAACTGGCCCGCATAAGGCACTTCCAGGCACTTCTACGCATTCTAATTTCTGTGATTCTCACAAACGAAACCATTATGATGTCGAGGTTTTGTGATGTCTTGTTGCAGCTCATCCATGCTCGGAGCACGTAACAACTGCTTTCGACTCAAAATATTCAGAGATTATCCCGTAAGTGGAGCGTATTATAACTAAAGAATACAGCGAAATGAATCTTACAAATCCGACATTTATCACCAGATTATAAGCAATCGAGCAAATACACTCTTCACAGCTTAAATAATTGAGTAGCTTGAGCCATTTCACAAAAATATTACGAGCGAGTTTAGGTATCCTTTCATTTGTCTCACTCGCACGCGCAACAAAGGAGGTTCTTGTCCGGCTGATAAGCCGAGCGCGCCGTGATTTATGGTTTGTTATTGTTAGGCTCGTTGACGGCTCGGGTTTAAGTTTATATTATTAATGCGTACCTTGTTAGCTTCTCTGTTAATGATATCAAAAAAGAAAAAAAAAAATATCTGCCGAATGAGAACCTCCTTGGCTGTCCACGTTCTGTTCGTTCATTCCCAAACAAACTGTGCCATCTAACAGCTAATAGCAGAACTAGCTGCGGTTAGTATTTCTTTGTTACGGTTTGTTGACGTAACTGGAGAGCCAAAATGACAGTCGTGGCGCCATCTAGTATCTAATAGCAGACACCTCACAAGGCAGTGTGACCGTATTCAGTATTTTGTAACTTTTTTATTGAATTTTCCGAGCACCAGAGTATTTCTCTTGGTGTAGGTTCTGTAATGCCCGAAGTCAGTATTTTCCAGTACACTCTGGAAAGAAATAACAGCACCGCAGCATTTTAATATACGATAAAAATATCTACAAATCTATAAAAACATCTATAAATCTAAAAAAAAGATAATATAGATAAATCTTCTACCTATCACCTAAGATTAGCCAACAGAGATCGGCTAGACTTAAGTAAAAACTATTTATTGCACCAAAGAAAATACATAACAAAATATAATAATGTTTGAGACAAGATGTACAATAGGCGGCCTTATCTCAAAAGCAATCTATTCCAGGCTACCTAAGGGTAGAGAAATACATTATAAAGAGAAATGGTGACGGACGGCTAAACTTAATTCGAGCTGAAGATGACAGTCTACACTTAAGTTTAGCTCTACACTCCTTCGTCATAAGACATCACAAATGTTAATAGGCTAGTTTCCTAAAAAAAAATATAATATGCCCGTCAGTTAAATAGTCAAAAAATTGGTTGTCTGTAAAGTCGGTTTACGGACGGTAATTTGACGTGACAACGTCAAACATTACAGTAGTATAATACACATGATCATGCCTCTCTCTCGTTCGTGCCGCGCTCTCGCTTGCGGAACGCGACAACGAGCGTAACGGGACAATGACGTCATCTTTTTCGTGCATGCAGCCCGTAGTATCGAGTTATTAGAAGTTGTCACCTCAAAAACATTGCAGACGTATTTTTCCTTTTGAAAATTAAACAAAGAATCGTAAAGATATGGCGTGTTAAAAGTCCGTGTGACGTCACAGTGTGCTACACTTTTTCGCAATATGTGACTTCATGAGCCCCCACTCCTAAACTTTATAATTTATCGCTAATATAATTTGTTTCCCTTAATGACGGACTAATTTTAATGTTAGTCTTTTGATCCTGGAAACTAGCCTATTTAGTCTACCTGCGACTTTAAACGTCGCAATGTGTTTAAAACGTAGGGTGAAAATTAAAATAAAAGAAATCAAGACAGACCCCCTTTTTTATACCATTTAGTAGGCAAAAAAGCGTACTGCCCACTTAATTGAAAGCAGTTACTGTAGAAGCCTATGGACGCCTGTAACACAGGAGTGTCACCCCTTGCCTGACTTGGGTCCCAAATTTTTACATGTTTGGTTTTGGTTTTTAGCGTGCCTCCATGTACTTTAATTATACTTAAATTTTATTGTTGCTTAATAGTTTCATTAGGTTTTACGTTGAATAGGTATATAAGTTTTTATTACTTTTTATGGTTTTATTGTTAATTACTCGTAAATATTTTATATATGTTGCAATACTAAAACTGTTGTTAATTTTAGATAATTTAATTTAATAATTTGTATATTTTCAATTTTCATGTCAACGAACAAGCGGACAAGTTTTGTAGATTTTTATACATAGATAGCGAATGCGATGCGCCCATGCATGCCAGCCGCTGCGATCGGCTCGGACTCGGACGATGCGCGCGCAGCCCACGCCACGGCGATCCGCGCGTCTCGCCGCCGGCTCGCCAGAGTCGCCAGCACAGAGTACTTTTTAATAATATGAACGCGGCCGTAAACTCCATACTAAAAAACGGGTAATTGTAATAATTAGTATCTCACTTACGCCTATAGATGGTACCCACAGTGTACTAAAAAGTTCATTTTATCCATCCTAGATGTCATTAAGTTCAGACTTACACCCGTATTCCCAAACCTTCACTCAAACTCGACTCAACTTTACTCCACATCATTGGTATGATTAGTTGTCCCTCCTGCCATGGCTTACATGGAAGTCTTTAAACAGACTCCGGACTCTCGTAGGCCGAAGCAAGGAAAATATGTTCAGGCGGGGCTACTGCTCGGAGGTGGCCTGCCGGTGCGGTATCTCTCCCCAAACCATGACGCATCTCCTGTCCTGTCCTGCGTGCCCGACCACCTGCACGCTCAGGGACCTCTACGAAGCCACCGACAATGCCTTGTCGGTGGCGGAGTTTTGGTCCTCTGAAGTTTGATAACAGCCAGAGTCGACTCGCAAAGAAGAAGAAGAAGTTGTCACAAGCATCCTTGACTTGAGATGATTTCTCATTGGAGGTGAGTATTGAACTGTCAATATAAGGTTGGTCGAGGAGTACCTTGAGGCGTCCTTGAAATGAAATAAAGTAGATAAAAAACGGGTTTTTGCCACTTTTGGCCTAGTTAATTACTTATTTAATTTTATTATTTACTTTATTATTTTGTAATTTTCAATTTTTGTTTTTAAAATTGATAATATAACCTCATTGGAGTTTGCTCAAGCAACCAACTAAGAATGTCGTTTTCAAGGAAAGTTCGAGGCTTTCCTTAAGGCGCCCTCGAATGACACCCGTATTCTTAAACCTTCACTCAAACTCGACTCAACCTTACTCCACCTCATTGGTATGATTAGTTGTCACAAGCTTCCTTGACTTGAGATGATTTCTTAATGGAGGTGAGTATAGAACTATCAATTATAAGGTTGGTCGAAAGGTACCTTGAGGCGTCTTTGAAATGAATTAAAGTAGATAAAAAACGGGTTTTTGCCACTTTTGGCCTAGGTATTTACTTAGTTCATTTTATTTTTTACTCTATTCTTTTGTAATTTTCAATTTTTGTGTTTAAAATTGTTATTATAACCTCATTGGGATTTGCTCAAGCAACCAATTAAGAATGTCGTTTTCAAGGAAAGTTCGAGGACTTCCATAAGGCGCCCTCGAATGAGTTTGAGTGAAGGACGTTGTTAAGCGCAGCGGAGACCAATTATTAATCTATGACGGGGGTTATTAGCAAGTTTTAGAGATACCCGTGTCAAAAAATTGGTAGGTTTCATCAATTATCGAAAATGTTTGAGCCAATATAATAAATACAATTAATTATTTTGGAAGCATGTAAAAATATAAAATAAGAGACTTTCTACGTTACTTTGCACACGAAATGGTGAAAACGCATTTTTGAAAATTATTTTAAATTTTTTATAATAAAATTATTTATAAAAGACCGACAAATAAAGAACCACAAGGTCCTTTATTTGGCGGTACTGTTTATTACAACGAAGCAACTGGCCTCTGACCTGCGCAAGCCTTTTGACAGGGAAACCAGATCAACGAGAACATTACCCGAGGTGCATTAGTGGCCAAGACTGACAGATTTATCAGGCTGCATATAATACAGCATCATGACTGCCATCAATATGTAACAACAAATATGAACTAATGGCTTTACATGCCTTCAAGCACCGAGTAGCTGGAGATAAAAATTGCACTAATGACCAATACAATACTGGTCGTCGTCGCTTTATCCTTGTCACCAATATAACAGCTGTTTCCTAATAAATACAACAATTTAATGATGCATATCAGACTTCCATTAACTCATCGTGTCGTATCAAATATCTCAAGTTGTCTCTTCTGTTTTTGATAGATCTTAAAATACATAAATGAAAGTAGCGTCGTGTTAGCTTCTATTTTATACATACATCACGCTTTCGTGAGCAGGTTGATATGTTATTAAAATTAAATTTATTATATCGTAATATGATAAAATGCTGTGATTGATTTTATTTTAAATGTTGATGTAGTAAATTTGAATCCCAATGTCATGCTCTGAATTGTAATTCTTATATAGATATGAATGTGACTGACAAGCATGCAGATAAAACTGTGAGTCCGTAAGTTTGTTACTTATAATAAATAAACAAACAAATATACTCATCATTAACATTTTATCATTTCAGCCTGTGGCGTAGAAGCTAGAGCTGCACTGTCAGAGTTACAAATTCACACTTCTAATGTGCCAATACAACTGCCATCAACATCTGCAGGTATATTTTTTTATTTTAACTTCATCTTTGTAAAATTTTAACAAAACGTTTATTTTGTTCTATACACCTACATGTTATTAAAATTATGAATTTTAAAATAAAAATAGGCGGAATGAGATAACATGATCCAAGTAAAATAAGGCCTACCTAGCTGGGTATATCAATTGAGGGACTGCCGTGTCGTTTTCCATCCCTTCTGGAATGCTGTTAGTGGACAACACTGATGTTTCAGACTGCTTAAAGCCTAAAGCCGATACAGCCTAACAATTGCCATCTATCGATAACAATCGGGATCCACGGCATAACGTGCTTTCCATAGAAAATGCAACTAATGGCGACCAATCCTTTACGGATCGCGTGATATGTTTTTAAATTCATCTAATGATATATTTTTTTTATTCCAGACTCGTGTTTACATGTACATCTAAAAAATTTTCATTCCACATTATCTTCAGAAAAAAATAACACTGGGAAAGAGAATACAAGTAAGTGTTATTTTCCCAATATAATTGTACATTCACGTAATTTACTGATGATTTATTGTCTATATGTGCTGCCGGAAAGGATATTAAAACGTTTTAATCGTGATGTCGCATTGCTTTCCTTCCATGAGGTACCTATGACGTAAAATAAGATTTTACATAAACACTTCACTTTATTTTATTATTCTTTTAGCAGCATTGGGCTAAAACTTTGTTTTGAACTAATATTTCAGAGCCAGCTGTAGAATCCACAACTAAAATAGTTAAACCTGGAACTAATAAACAAGTATTGGAAGCTACAACTACCACACAAACTTCAAATACCAAGACTCGACAAATAAAAGGCAAGTTATATCAATTAATAGTTTTACATTTGATACGTACTGCTTCCTATTTTTTTTCTCTACTAAAAAGTAAGTTAATTTCTCTTGTTATATAAAGAATTTCCTTAAAAGTATGAAAAGTCGATTAGAGTATTCCTGGAATATAAGTTTGACATTAGATGTGTAAGATCTGATAGATTTTATTAATATTTTTATAAGAATCTGTAAAGAATCTTAACGTTGTTTGTGCCATTTTTGGGGCAACACTGATAAATTAAAAAAGGAGGACTTGACAGTTGGCAGATGTCAATAATGAGCCGGTTGGATTGATTCGAAAAATTTAAAAAGGAAAAATAATAAAAGTTGGAAAGTGAATAAGTTATGAGAAAAAGATGAGTAAACAGAAATACAAGTTTACAAGAGATTATTAGCAGTTTTATTCGACTATCCTCACAAGTCGGAAGTGGAAAGAACACGTACGTATCGCCATTTTATATCTTGTTTAGTTTTGTTAATTTTGGCAAGATTTGTAGGTTATGCATAAAAACTAGGATAACAAATAATCAGTTTATGCACTACATTAACTAGTAATGCTTGATATTCTATATTTTGACTTCAAATATTCAAGAGTTACCTACCTATCAGTTAACAGAACACCCCCCCTTTCATGAAAGTAATGGGATATTTTATTAATACTTTGCTTTGCTTATTGTCGAGGAACAATGCCAGAAGAGTCAACATGACATTGAGCTGCAGAAGGAAAGAGGCTCGGAGCTGATGTGGCACTCAAATACAAGATGGGACCTCAGCAGCGAGGTGTCACTGGAAGTTTCTGAGCTGTGTGGTTGCTGAGAACCTGCCGGCTGCGACTGCAAGCAGCCTGAGCTGTATAGTTGCTGAGAAGATGCCGTTGGATCTGCCTTGCGGCCGGGAGCCTCTGCTATGTGGCCAAGTGGATCAGCATTGCGGCCGGGAGCCTCTGCTATGTGGCCAAGTGGATCAGCATTGCGGCCGGGAGCCTCTGCGATGTGGCCGAATGGATATGTGCAGCCGGGAGCCGATCTGTGCGGCCGGGGGCCTCTACGATGTGGCCGATTGGACCAGTTTCCGTGCTGCTCCAGGAAGCCAACTATGGGTTGGCTTTGAGCGGCTGTGGGAAGGATCAATGGAGCATCAATCACTCATCCGGGTGTTGTTCAAGGTCATGTAGTCAATTGTTTCTTTTTTATATTATTTAGATAAAACATTTGTTTAAAAAAACAATTTGTATAGTTATGGACACATTAATAGCTATAAAAAGATTTCTCGAGTTGACAGATTTAGAATTAAATAGCCATAAAGTTTTCCAGCCAGCTATATTGTATGTACATGTATGTGGAATAATTATTTTGGGAACTAAGTTACAACATAACAAAAGGGGAAGATCAGAGTCGGAATGGTTTTTTTTTGCAAAAATATGTGTACAAAAGGTGTTACAAAATTATTCATCCAGTAGGTATATTCTGTTGGCTAGCTGTACAAATTTAATTACAATAAACTTGTCGGAACAAATATGGTATCCTACACATTCACTGTTACTCGTATATATGCACAATGAGGATCCACATGGTATAATATGTAAGTGTACTATGGCTCATAAAGTACCTATCTTGAATCTGACCGATGTATGACGGTTGGTCGACAGACATATTACAGCATCAATTATTAGTTTGATACTGAACAAATCATTTAGATCATTGTGCTTTCATTTCTCTGTCTTAGTACAACAGAGAATGTGAGTCGGAGGATGACCACTTGGTAGACTTGGCCAAGTAAGTACTGGTCTAAATCAATTATGGATCTTTAAAATGTCTTAGGAATAAGATATATTAACATTTATTAGCATGCTTTAAGGGACTGTTTATAGCAATGTTATTAATGGAATGGTGTTTATATATGAGAAGTTAATTATGTGCTTAGACTGTTTAAATAATAAGTAACTAGTGGTTCATTCCCGACTCAGTTTTGTGTTAAATGGAGTATGTGTTTACATACGATATACACATAGTTTGAGAAGTATGTAGAGAATTTTAATACATATTATGTCACATAGCCGCTGACAAACATATGAACTGGATCTTTTAGTTATCGGGAGACATTTCTTGCATCTTTCGGGTTTACTAACTCAAATCCAGTGGGTTACATGGTCAATCGACTCTATACCAGGTTGGGCTTAGAATCATGAAGACTAATGAAGCTGGTCCTATTGGTTGGTTGTAGTAGTAACATAAAAATACACATTTTATATTCGAAATTTACAGACTAAAAATGGAAACATAGCTTACAAAAATTGTTGTATTATTACCACAAATAAAATCGATTTTACTGTTGTTGTAAATGGAGTTATGGTGTATGTATACATTGCTGGGCCTTTAGTGATGGCAGCTAATAGAAGGAACAGGGGAGTAGGTAAATGAATTGTTGCAATAATGTTAAGTTGAAAAGGCACCAGGAGCTTTATTTTTGAAATATAATATATATAATGAGAATCATTTATCTTGTCGATTTTGTGTGTCATACTTTTCAATGATAGCACTCCAGGTCGAAGCGATGGTCGCGACTTAGAAATAAGACATTACCGCTTCATAGTGTTCATGTTAGAGAGAGCAAAATCTTAACAGATTCATACATAAACTGAAGTAACCAACATTATGCAACTGAATGGTGAGAAGAAAACAAAAGGGGCATTTGCACTTCTATGCCAAACAGCACCAGGTTGCTGGGGTGAAATGTATAGTTTGTTGATAAAAGTTAAGAGTAAAAGGGTACAATTATTACTTGGTTACAGTAAGGTGTATAAATAGTAGAACCAATTGTTACTCAGTAATAACAGTTTATTCGCCGTAGACACTCCTGATTTATTGACTTTTTAAGAATCTGTCATTACATAGACTTGTATCTCATGTTGTGGGTATAGAATACTTAGGTAAATTTGAATAATTACAGACTTGATAATTCCTTAAAATATTGCAACAACAAGTTTAATACAATTTTGCTTAGATTAGGGCTTAGAAGATCTAAAATGTGATTTGTTTATGTACCAAACTTGAAGGTAAAGATTAGTTTTACATTCTTATTTACCTTCATTGTGTTCTGATAAACTCCGCATGGCAAAACTAGAAATATGTTATCCGAATTAATTATTGACACCAGAGTCTAATCATTCAACAGTGAACAATTATAGACAGGTATTCTGGTATTTAATGCAAGACTATTGTAAAGAACAAAGTAGGTATTAAAGAAATTGATTATAAGTTGTGGCCAAATTAAGTATTTTAATAGCTTTTCAAATTGCTAATAATACATTTATTCTTTGTATAATTTGGTTGGGCATAAATCATGGTTAAGATTTGTCACATAAATCATGATGACGTGTATTTGTATGCTACGGGGCAGACATAGCCTCAAGTTGAGTTTAAAATCCTAACAAAATTAATTGGACAAAAGATATGGAAAAGTATGTGGTAACAGATTGATTTCCAGTTCGTTCCCTTAATGATTTTATTTATCATATATTTATGCTCATGATGACAGAGATATTCTGAGACAAGACTGAACATTTAAAGCTACTTAGATTACCTTTTAAACTCAGCTAGTTTTTGAGTAGTTCATATTAATTTGTACAATAATTTTCTTGTTGATAAAGACACTTTTAAAAGTTATTGTTATTTATGGGAGTTAGTGATGATAATAAGAAATATTTGATGATTTAAGGCGGATAGATGAAGTTGAAGTTATTAGTATTACAATAACGATTAAAATAGGGAAATAAATAGTTACAACAAATATGATTAAGTATGTCTTTTAACACTGTCAGACTTTTACCAGGTTAAGTAAAGAAATATATAAGCAGAAGATCAGTGGAATGAAAGCCTCCAGGAAATGAGTTTAAGTTTTATTTATATGTTAGTTAAATAAATAAATCTTTATTCAAAGTTCATAAATAGTAATTCTTCCATTGTAGAGCTAATGTATTGGGTGATTACAATAAATGTTGTTGAGCTAGGATGTAAAACAACTTGTGCTTCATATATTTTATAACTAGTCTAAAATAGGATACAATAAACCATGCCAAGAAGGAAATAATGATATATGGAAAATGTTAAACAAAATAAACAGAAAGGAGTTGAAACTATAGAAAATTCTTCTGTAATAATAATGTTATGTATTTTAAAGAAATTCAATGAAAGTTGTTTATCATAATGATCAGTTTAAGTTGATGCCATGTTAAGCTATAAAAAAAAGTTAATACTACGTTTACGGATATGATGACCCTCATAGGTTAGCTCTGAATGCAGATTTAGGTTTTAGATGTAAATCAGAATTGAATTTGTGATTGACTAGGAACCAATTGAATGAAAATGGGATAAAAGATTAAAGGGGTAGTTACTCTTTAAATATCTATGATAAATCAGAATCTCTTAATTTTGGTTTCGATGGAGCAAATGTATATTATTACTGCAAGTTGTTGTTGTTGTTTCAGGCCAAGCACGGGACATCGTGAGCGAGCGAGTTCGTTGCTTGGTCAAGAGAGTCAAAAGCAAGATAGCGCGGGATTCCGTTAGCGGGCGGACCGTGACCAAGATTCGACCTGTAAGAGAAGGCAGGCTAAAGTTTTTAAGGTAACTTCGTGAGCGAGCGAAGCCGTAATAAGAATTAGTTCAGTAAGAGAATAGAAAGAGTTGATCAGAGGATGCAGGTTTCTTCTTGACGATTAATAGATGTAACTTCCTGGGTTTGTCTCATATTGGCTACAAATGTGGACACGGTATATGTTGATGACTTATATTTTGGATGACTACGCGATTGACATACAAATGCTGTACGATATAACAAACGAAATTAATAGAAAATTGGAATGTGTTTGTGAACAAATTAGTCGATGACCTCAAGTTTTATGGTCCTTGTTAGAGTGTATAGTTAGTTACTGAATGACAATGAAAATGTAAGATTGTGGGAAGTCCACTATAATAGATAGATAGTAGTATATGGCTTGAGTTAGTACTTAAGTTAATAATAAAGATGGCGTTGGTGATAAATATAACGTGTGAGATTTGAGAGAATAAATACCTATAGTAAAAAGCAAATGTGATACAGCAATATTGAAAGATAGAATCAAGTATTTTATTTTTAAAAGTAAAATGGATTGTCTGTTGTTTTAGATTAGAACATTTGATGATGTTAGAAATATGAGTTACAACATTATGTGGGGTGCAAAATGTAGTTTGATTAAGTCACAATCACAACTAGTTAATTTTACAAATTAAGGAAGAAGTTTTGTTAATATAACAAATTGGTGTCGTTTTGTATTGAGGATAGGTGAGACAATGATGGATCTCTATCGAAAAGTGTACAGCTCTAGAATTTATGACCATATGAAGATGATAATGATAATAATTTTCTTTGTCAATTATTAAATCTTGCTTGTTTAAAGAGTGCCTAGAAAATCTTAGTTTTCAAATACAAAATGTTGTCACAATATTTCTATACTGATTTTAGCTTAATGTTTAACTTTGCTGTATTTAACTAGTATTTCTTATAATCCATTGTGACCTGATTGTTTAAAAGATGTTATTATCGTTACTATGTAAATTAAAAGGTAATTTCTGTAAATAAACCAACTAGTTGCATGAGAAAATTATATTAAATGAAACTATGTATAACATGCCATATATTTGAAAGCAATTTAATTGTTGTTTAATGATGAGTAGATTCAATTTGCGACATTTTAATGAAGATTGAGATGTGGAGCGGACATGTTTGAGAATTGTGTAAATGTCTATTTTGGTTATGAAATTATGTAGGTAAATTGAACTAATAGTATTGACAGTAATTCAGATGTTATTGTTATTGAATATCTGGAAAGTATTAATAATGTTATTCTTGAGTTTTAACATCTGTATAAATTTATGTAGTCAAATCAAATCAAATAATTTATTTGTACAAACATATACTGCTGTTTGGAAAAGATCATCAAATGTTAAATGTTTTAGTTTGTTTATGATAAAATTGTCAAAAGGTAAGCAAAAGTTAAATGTTTTAGCCTGTTTTGGGAAAAGTTAAGAAAATGTTTAATGTTGTATTTAGTTAAAGATCACCGCGAAAAGAAAGAAAGCCACCGAGATTTTCTTGCTTGTTCTTTTACTCGAGTAGGCCGGATAGAGTCAGAACAAGCGTAAACTTAGTTTAAGGTCGAACAGATAAAGTGATCTTATGCCGAATGAATCTAACTGGCCAAGTGTAAGATTTACAGTAGTAGCATATGTGAGACACATATGTTGTCAGGACGGTCGAGTGTAAGATCTGATAGATTTTATTAATATTTTTATAAGAATCTGTAAAGAATCTTAACGTTGTTTGTGCCATTTTTGGGGCAACACTGATAAATTAAAAAAAGGAGGACTTGACGGTTGACAGATGTCAATAATGAGGCGGTTGGATTGATTCGAAAAATTAAGAAAGGAAAAATAATAAAAGTTGGAAAGTGAATAAGTTATGAGGAAAAGATGAGTAAACAGAAATACAAGTTTACAAGAGATTATTAGCAGTTTTATTCGACTATCCTCACAGTATATGTCATACATATTAGTCTTACGCACAATCTGATTTTCATTTTATTCGCCTTTAAACAGGGTAAAAAATATGTTTGTTTATCTGCTGCGGTTTAACCCAACGTTAAATAAGATTTCGGACTTCTGCTATTTCTAATAGGTTGTCTAGCCTAGACACATTGATTCCACAATTAACATATCGGTTAATTGTTTTCTTCAATTAATTCTTGTGATGAAGATGTACTTGGTCCAGGTAGAATGCCGGGGTCGTTTATTGTTGCTTGCATCAAATCCGAGTTATTGCTGGGGTCGTTGTGCGATGAAGGAACGGAATCCATGTTCAGGCCGTGGTCGTCAGGTATAGAAAGGTTATCAGAGTCCATATTTATAAACAAGTCGTAGGTATATTCAATCCGATATTTCTATCGGTTATTACAAACGATAAGTAAGCTATAAGACGCAAACAATCACGAGACTACAGAGAACTTTGTATTAAAGGAAATAGAGGTCTATCTCCGCCATATTTTAAGGACATGCAAAAGTGCTGCCACCTGTATTAGAGTTTAGGAACTAGTACATACATACCTATAGATACCACTGCAGCACGTACCTACATTTAAATAGCTATTCTATACTTCATTCCAATTTTGTTTTACTAAATTGAGGTCATTTGTGTTATTCAGTTTAAAAATATTAACATTCCTTTTCATAGACACTAATTTATTTAAAAGCATGTAGATACTTTTAAACTGAACAATACTTATTATTAAATAAAACCACCGTATAATATAAACTTACATTGTATTATTCAGTAGGGTTGTTTCCAGTCTTAAATTTAAAAAAAATAATGTGATATAAAAGAATACATGTCACATTTTCATTTAAATTTTTTTTACAGGAGATTTTTATACTTAACCATTTAAAAAGCGATGAAATAATTTGGAAATAAAACTATTAACAAAATTAATCCCTTAAAAAGAAACTGTATAAAAAGTTACTTTATAAATATTTAATACAGTATATCATTCATTATACTGTTTAATATGGTACTTATTTACTAGTAGATACTATATTTAAATTTATCTATCTCATACTAAAATGTATAGATTAAAAAATAATCTGCTCTTGTATGGACAACTGTATCATAATTAAAAAATGTTTTCCATTAAAATAAAAGTTTAAGCTGGACAAAGGAGGTTGCGATGCAGTTTTACCACATTGCAACCTCCTTGGTCATTTATAATCTGTGGACGCGGCCAAAAAGCGAGCGCAATCAGGATCAGCAAAGGATTCCATTTTCTTTGTTTATATTTATAAAAAAAGTCTGAAAACGTAGCTATGTTGAAGAAAATTTTACAACATTTTTTATTAATAATCTAATTTTATAAGATTAGATAAAGTAGTGTATGAAACTGCACATTATTTGGTCTTACAATACCAGTGTAATGCTATAAAATACTCGCTTACGGCACGTTTTTTTAACTTACAATCGTTTTGTAAGGACCCTTATTATGCAACAGTTTCTAAAGAAATATTACTACTAAATAAATGCAATTATTAATCTTAATCATATGTTAGATGGATTTTTGATAAACGAAGTTAAGCTTTTTATCGTGTTTATTATTGTAAGGATTTTTCCAATAAACATGAAAACAAATATAAGTACAATTAAATCAAAATACTTATTGTAAAACACAGGTGAAAAGATGTATAGGCATAAATTTGTGATCTGCCCAAAAGGGACGTAGAATAATTATATTTTTTTAACATGCAAAAATTATTAAAACTCCCATATGTATACTAATTATTAAAAAACAAAATAATAGATAATACTAATAATAAACAAACCAATTATTTTTTATTTTTCTAATAAACTTTTTAGACAAATTTTTAGCCTATTATTTAAAATTAGATTTATTTTCTTACAGAAATTGTGAATAAAGAACCTGCAGGATAAATTCAGTAAGTACTCTATAATCTTTTCTTTATGTTTGCTGCAATTTATAAAATCAAAGTCCAGATATAATAATAATACGGTTTTAATAATTTCTAAGGTCGGATTTATCTAAATTTTCCTTCATCATTGCGCAAGTTATATCCTGCAGGTTCGATATACAGCTCAACAGAGAGTCGCTGGCAGTAAAGAGCCATTTTTTATTAGCGTATTCCCGATATTTTAAATAATCTCGTTGATTGCCATTTAGCAAATCATTTTTGCATTGGT
This sequence comes from Euzophera pinguis, assembly GCA_947363495.1. Classification (NCBI taxonomy): domain Eukaryota; kingdom Metazoa; phylum Arthropoda; class Insecta; order Lepidoptera; family Pyralidae; genus Euzophera; species Euzophera pinguis. The sequence continues at coordinate 7,484,454 of OX376182.1, forward strand.
CACACCCTTGGAACATTTTCTGCTTGACATTTTTAGTAAAATAGCCACTAACATATTGTAAACCAATTTCACGGGGATAATTTTTATGGTATTTGTATGGTATTAAAACATCTGGAAAATTTACATCAGTATTTGTCTCTTTGCCTTTGCTGCCCTCATCAGTAATTAACGTCTGATGTAGGACATCACAGTTCCCACCAGGGGCGTGGACACCAGCGAGACTGTTAACCAACAAGATTCAAAGCGGTCTGGTGTAGGATTTAAATTACGGCATCCGTGACTCCTGATAGACCCAAAGAAGTTTTCTATATAATCTTGATTCAGATGCCGTAACCAGACCGACGTTATGCCATATTTAGAACTAACAATATTTAATATTGTCTCTTGTCTCTATACCCTCTACTGTCCGCACCCAATTTTTTATTGTTGGGACATATTCGGTTTTATTGAAAAACCGAATATGTCCATTTAAAATTCATATTTTTTAAAACTGATTTAGAATGAATCCACGTTTTTTTATGAACAGAAGTACGTGTCACGGCTTACAGAAGTGGCTTGCCATATTTTATTCGTTTTTCAAAGCTTCCAATGACCGAATCAAATAATTGGTCAAAAAATAGCATAGCATCCGCTGTTTCCTTGGCCTCCATAGGTAGAATTCCTTTATCTGTAAAAAAGCAATATTGTATTGTTATAACATAGTTAACACATAGTTTTGAAGACACAATTGGAAAAGCGTTGAGATATGGCTTTAAGTCCGCCAACATAAATATAAAGGGATCCGGGATTTTATCTACGGTATAAAAGGCGAACGAAAGATTGTACGAGATCTATCCCATATTAGTAAACTAGCTATGCCCGCGACTTCGTCGTAACGTTCGTAACGTTAGATTGCATACCTACTTTCCCTAGTCATTGCAGAGTTTGACACATAATCTTCGATGGAAGGAAGATTTTAAAATATGTATTTTCGTAGTCTGTGACCAGAATAACCATGAAAGTATGTATGTCTTAAAATCGAAATAGGTATCATTTCGACTTTAAGACATACCTAGTTTCCGCATTTTAGGAGTTTATTTTTGAAAAAGTGTTTACTTGTTTGTCATACAAATGTTCAGACCATCCCGTTAAACCCGAATTTTGAAAAATCCCTTCTTGGTGCACCCCTCTAGTCCACAAAAGGTACCCGCGTGCCAATTTTTGGAGTCAAACGACCCAGCGGTTCGGGCTTCAGCGTGATATGTCAGTCACTCGGAGTCTTCTTCTAAATATTAGATATACCGAGATGAAAACGACTTGAATGACATACATTAAGTCGTGATTCGAAGTATGTATTGCTTTTAGATGCAACTGGAAAAGTATTATTACGGTGATGAGAGATGTAAATATAATTAAAAGAAAAAATTACCTGCTAGATATCCCATATTGGAGGCAACAGGCTAAATAGCTGCGTAGCATATTTAACCTTCATTCTTGGTATTTTGCTAGGATCGCAGTGGGAATCAGTCAATATAATCAGGTATAAGACGGATGCCCTTATACCCAGGGTTTTCTTGGTGTAGTTTTTTAATATGCTCCCATTTCGCAATTTGGGTTTTACCATTAATCTTATATTTTAAATGCTTTGATATCAAATTCTTTCTTATACATTTGATTAAATGAGGCGGGCCATAAATAGGAACTACTTCCTGGCCATTTATGAGCATTATATTTTCTCTGGGCTCTATTCCTTTCCTCAATAATTCAGCTTTACTCTCATTGATTAAATTTTTAATACATTGTACATTATTTGTACCCTGATCGCACACAGTTCCTATAACAATGAGGCCAGCATCTTGCAAACTTGTAATTACAGTTTTTAACTGCTTTGCCAGTTCAGGACTTTTTGTGGCAGATTGCGAAAATGTGTATGACACTGGTTGTTTGTAATTTTTGATTAGGCCTCTAACCACTTGCCGTTGGTAACAAAACCACTCACTATGTCTTTTCTTTCATTGTACTGGACACCGGGTTTTAGAGCAATCTCATCAAATAAAACAACACAAATTTTATGTTCTTCCTTCACCTTGTGTTCTATGTTTGCTTTTTTGATTTGTTCAATTTACATTTTTGTTAATTCCAGCATTTATGTTGGCCATATATATTAATTTTAAAAGAGTTTGTCGTGAGGGCAAAGCAAATATTTTTCTAAATTCTTTATTTTATTTTATTCTTTGTTTCATCTGAAACAAATCCACCAAACCAAACCATCTGGTTAGCGCCATAATTTATTCGTCTAAAGTAAAACGGCGTCCTTTAACTCCCTTTTCATGTTCCCTAAATTGTAATAGCGTGAGAATTTTCGCGGTACTAGGCAAGTTATCCATGGTTTTCAAGAACTGAGGATTTGTAGACAAATTTTTCAACATTTTAATCTTTGATGCTTGGCTTCTAAGCTTACTGCGGCTCTTGCTAAGTTTGACTCCAACTTGTGTAAGTTTTTCATATAAAAGTTTTTCAGTTTGTGTTACAGCAATTCAAAACAGCCGATTTACTTTTTCGAAAACCTGTAACGTAAAAAATATTTACAAATAATTTTAAATGTAGCATGATGTGTAAAAATATCTGCACATCGGACAGACAGACATCGGTTTCCCTGTAAACCAGTGATTCCCAAAGTGGTCCAGGTAGACCCCCAGGGGTCCACGGGAGACTTGCTGGGGGTCTACGTAGGCGTGAACAAAAAATGGGGGTCCATAAGATGTTAATGGGGGTCCACGAAAATTTATCTGCTTTTAATAGTAAAGAGCAAAAATGTAAGCATAGTTTTTATAAGGGCCTACCTACATTGTTTTAAGTACCTATCTAAGCAGATAATATTTTAATAAGGCAAGCGACTGTTACTTGTCCAAACTTGTGTATTCGATATTACGTACAATTTCGTGTACAGACTTGCAAAGCGCTATCCGCCCGACAATGCTTAATGCTTGTTCAGACATGAACTTGATCAACACTATAAATACTTGATGCCAAAGGCAACCAAACGCATTCATTTGTTTCCGGAATTTCGAAAACAAGGCGGAATTTGGAAAAAAGTTGTGAGAAAATTTATATCTGTGTTTGCTAGTGCCGGAGAAAAGTAAGTAACCTACCTTTTTTTGTTATAGTACTTAAGTATTTTGTTTACGTGTACTAGTCGGTTGATCACAACGGCCTGTATAGATAGGTAACTTAGTAACTTACAGATATTTTAATTGTCCTCTTTCGATTTGAAGACAAACACAGCACGTTTTATTCAATTGTTTTTTCACGAGAGAAGCACTGCCTCTCTAAAAAGGCCGAATAAGCAATATTGCAGAGCAAATAATTTTGTAATTTTTTTTGCAAATAACTACTAATTTTATAAAACAGTAATTTCATAATCATGTTAAATTGATTTTGAAGTAACTATTTTATCAAAACTATTCCTTTTCGGAAAGAGCGAGCGGTGCGCGGGCGACGGGAAAAGGGCGGGGCTTGAACTTCGATGCCTGTTTGTCACGTTTTAACAATGAAGCTTTTCTTGTCTTTTCCTCTCTTGGGTCTGCTGGAAGAAATTTCTTTAGAAATAAGCAGCTCCCTTGTACTTTCTTTTCCTCTTATGTATAATCCTTTACATTTTTATGGTGTACATGAATAAAGTAAATAATAAATAATAATAATAAAGCCGCAGACAAAAAATACGCAAATACACGGAGCGCGTGAACTCATTGATTTAATAAAATGTTAGTTATCGTTTTTATGGACAATTTTGGGATTTCGACGTTTATTTTTTCCTACACAAATATGATCAGTATTCGATACTGAGTACACTAATTTTTATTTATACTATTAAAAATTAGTGGTAAATTATGTACTTTAAAATTGATACCGTTTTGTGAAAACGTTTGTATTTGTCTCAGCGGTTTATTAGTTGGTCCCTTTACAAGCCGTAATTCTATTTCCGCGTGCTGACAAAGGCTGCGGTGTGATACCTATATTCAGAAAAAAACTTGGTTACTAAAACATTTTTTTTACAGGTAAGGTAACTGACACGAAACATGGCTACAGCAAAGAAAAAATGTCGACAATATAGTGTCGATTATTTGAAATATGGTTTTGTTCCATCAGAGGCAGACAAACAATTGCCCATGTGCCTATTATGCAACAAAGTTTTGAGCAATGACTCTATGAAACCATCAAAGCTCGAAGATCATCTAAAAAGGTGTCATACTGATAAAATAGGTAAAGATTTAAAATATTTTCAAACATTGAAAGAAAAATATGGAAAGAGACCCACCATGCACAGTATGTTCGCTTCAACATCTCAAAGTAACGATGATGGCTTGCGGGCATCTTACAATATCTCATTACTTATAGCAAAATCTGGAAAACCGCACACTATCGGAGAACAATTAATTTTACCCGCTGTTGAAGAGGTTTTAAAAACTGTTTTGCACAAATCTCCATTTGACGTACTAAAAAGAATTCCATTAAGTAACAATACTGTACAAAGACGCATTGATGAAATGAGCTCTGATATCGAAAGCTTTTTGTGCAATCATCTGCAAAAAACTCATTTTTCTATACAACTGGACGAGTCAACGTTACCCAGTAATGAAGCATTACTATTGGCATATGTCCGATTTATTGTTGAGGAAGAAATTCACGAAGAATTGCTATTTGCCAGAACTTTGGAGACTGACACTAAAGGCGAATCAATATTTAATGTCCTGAGTAATTTTTTTACGGAAAAATCGATCCCATTTACAAACATTATTTCAGTGGCAACAGACGGAGCTCCTGCAATGGTCGGGCGATATCGTGGGTTTATAAGTCATCTCAAAAGAATTATACCAGGACTTACAGCTATTCATTGCGTAATCCACCGACAACATCTTGTGGCAAAACATTTAAGTGACAGGTTGAACCAATCTCTTCATTTTGTAATAAAAGCTGTCAACAAAATCAGAAGCAATGCATTGAATACACGTTTATTTGCTCAATTGTGCGACGAAAATGATGAAGACTTCCAACGACTGCTCTTACATACTGAAGTACGCTGGTTGTCGAAAGGTGCATGCTTAACGAGATTTTACTCTGTTTTCGATTCCATATTAGAGTTCTTAGAAAGTAGAGATCCAGATTTAAAAGAAAACTTGATCAAATTCAAAGCAGACATTGCGTATTTGACAGATTTGTTTAAAAAATTTAATGATATTAACTTGCAGTTACAAGGGGACAGCCTGAATTTAATAAAAACAAAGGGGATAATTTCGGCTTTTCTTGGGAAATTGAAATTTATGAAGCAAAACATTAGTCGGCGCGAATTCTCTCAATTTCCAAACTTGTCGCAGGTAGAATGTATTGATGAGGATATCCATACCTACAGTCAACATTTAAGTGCCCTGCATGATGACTTCAAAACCAGGTTTGAAGATATACTGACGATGGATATACCACCATGGATAATAAATCCATTTGATGAAACGGAAGTGGCCAATGTTGTATTACAAGAGGAGCTGCTCGAGCTAAGCACTAATGAGGAGCTGAAGGTGAAATTTAGAAAAGGCTACCCAACATTTTGGCTGCAAGCAGAAATACCCGAAAAATATCCTGGACTGTGGGAAATCGCAAGGAAATTTTTAATAGCTTTTCCCTCGTCATATCTTGTCGAAAGGAGTTTTAGTGCCGTTACAAACCTCTTAACAAAAAAAAGGAGCAAATTAAACATCACAGAGCGGGGGGATTTGCGGTTATTGCTCACAAAAATAAAGCCAAACATTGATCGTTTGCTGACACTCCATCAGATACATCCTTCCCATTAATTAAAATTATGACCTGAACCTATATTACCTTAATATTTTTTTCTTGTAATTCTATTCTTTTAATAAATAAAGTGATATAAAATGTACCATTTTTCGTTTTTATTTTACATATCGAAATATAGGGACAGAACTCAGAAGTGACACAATTTTTATTTTTTGGCGACTTTAAGAATGTGGTAGAAATGTAGCAGCAGGGGGTCCACCGAAACCAGTAAAATTTTGAAAGTGGTCCACGAGAAAAATAAGTTTGGGAACTACTGCTGTAAACAGTGTTACATTACAGAAGTCAGACAGCAATCGCTCCAATGTACCACCAAATAAGTCCGCCTTTGAACCTCACTACTTTGGGATGGATTTGAGAGAGGTGTCGTTAGATTCCATAGATTAAAGAATACTCTAGATAGAGGCATCTAACACTTTTGTATGTGTCGCTTTGTGTCCAAAGCCGAAACTTTTTAAATTTTCATAATTGTTAAATACTAATTCTTGTAAAAAAAACTAAAATGTAAATATAGGTGTTTAAAGTCGAGTGTTATTTACAGACAAGAAGAAAACTATAATACTAGTAATTCAGTTTTCAACAAAAACATACAAAATCATTCGACTCAATGACGAATGAAAAATCATTTGATATTGAATGAAAATCATTCCACTCACTGTTTATGACGAATGAAAATAATTCTGACTCATCGTTTATGATAAACAAAAATCCTTGGGTATCGAAGGAAAATCATTCGACTCAGCGTATTTGCGTGAGTCATTTATTTCGAAAATAAGGCTCCTGGAGCGTTATTTTTAAGTTACAACAAATGATTACTGTATGCGAGTCAGCAGCAGACTGCCCAGAGATATCAGGTACTGTGCTAGTTTGTATTACTAGTTTATGTCTCACTTTTATACTAGAGAACTACTTCTAGATATTTCATTTTCTATGTTATATTCGTATTTACTGTCAGCGTGACACTGGGCACATTCAAAAAACAAACAGGCGGGTTTTTTGGGTTTTTTCATTACCATTATCTTGTTGTTTGTGTTTCTGTAATGTGCTTCTGTTTTGGTGCAATAAAGAGTATTTTAATTATATATTTTTTGGATTATGTGTACTTTCTAATTATGCTTGTAAATACACTTGTAAAAGATCTTACCAGGTTTCCCTTTGATTGCTGTATTTTTCATTACATCAGAGGTTGAAGTGACAGCTCTTGGAGTTATAACAGGATCTGGAAAAAATATTTTTTTTGTGAGTAAATATGTCATTCAATAACTGTAAAGATTTTACTGAAGTTAAAACCGACTTCTTGATCACTGCGTATTTATTTAATCATGTTTTATTGTTTGAGCGAATAAATAAAATTGATCATTCTCTCTTACTCCATTGAAGTGATTAGGAACCAAGACCCAAGATGTAGCAGCAACTGAATGGAATGTATATGTTACGTCTAATATTATTAGTTATGACATAAAAGTTTAAAGAAGTTCTGTAGTATTTTTTTTTTATCTACCATAAGTTGGATTATTTTAGCTTTTTTGTTTCATTTCATGCCTATTTACGTAAATATTAACTAACATAAATAACGTCACTGCAATATCATGGCCTTTAATTGTATGCAGTTAAAAGTTAGTTTATACGGTAAATCTTGACTTAAATCTTATTATTAATGATTTTATAAAACAATTACTTATAATACAAATTTGTAAGTTCCGTGCCTAGGAAGGCACGTCAAGCCGTTGGTCCCGGTTGTTATCGATGGATAGCAGTAGTTAGGCCGTGTCAGATGGGTATCCTGAATTCTGACAGTGTTGGCCACTAACACACTTCGGGTTATGTTGCTGTTGGTCTGGTTTCCCTATAATAAGGGTTACGGAGGTCAGTCGGTAGTCGCTCCATTGTAATAATTAGTTCCGCCAAATCTAGGACCATAACTTATAGCGTACCCTAGGCTCCGAAGCGTAAGCCGACGATGCAACTAGGAATACACGCTAGGATGATGACAAATTTGTAAGCAAATCAGTCAGAAAGTACTTATTTATCTACTTATTTGACCTGATTTCCCAAATAAAGATCATTTGATTTGAAATATAATCTGAAAAAGTTTGGCAATCTATGATAGGCTGCACCTAGTTCTAGCCAGAATGATAAAGGCTAAACCTAATTCTATCTGAAGATACCTGAATTTTTGAGGCTGAACCTAAATTTAACCATTAAAAATTAGCTACACCTAGGTTTAGCCGGCTAAATTTTAATGTAGCCACACTTCAGAGTTACTTTCTGCCCTCACAGTCATTGTAGAGGTCTCTCCTAAAGCTTTATTATGGAACTAATTATTTATTTAAATATTTTTTTACTTACCAGTAATCACCATATCAGAATGGTCTTCTACTGGACTCTGCATTTGTAAATATACAGTGACATCCGTTATGTAGAGTTGTTAGTACAGGATCTGAAACAGAACAAGCGCAAATCAAATATGGGACGAAACACTCAAGACAAATAAAACAGTTAATTGTTTTTTGCTTGAAGAAACTCATTGCCTATTTAGTTAAACTGTTTCTTTTTCCATGACCCAAAGTTGACTTGCAGATGGCGAAGAAATAAGTTAACTTTGCCCCACATGTTTAATTTGTTTTTGATATAAGTACTTACCTGATGTTTTCTTCTGTATGTAGGGAATGAAAATAGTTTGTATGGAATTTGTATTGTACTGATACTTACTATCAGCAGAAATAAAATCAAGCGTTTTAATATTGTCAAAACAAGTTACTAACCAGAAACCTCTATTTCAGAAAGATTCTCTCTAGTTCGTTGACTTTGTGAATGCACAGCTGCGTCCTCAAATTAATTTGCAGTTGTCATTTCGGGATCTGAAATTTAAAAAGTGCATCATTTTAATCCATATCCATACTAATATTATAAATGCTAAAGTCTGTCTGTCTGTTACGCTTTCACGGCCAAACCGATATAGTTGAAGACCCGGGGTCAAACATAGGCTACTTTATGACGCAGGCGGATCTGCGGGAAAAAGCTAGTATCTTATAAGGAATCTAATAGGCCCTAACTAACTTAATAAAGTTAATAAAATTGCATCAAGGGGTTAATTAAAAGGTTTTTTTTTACATACATACATACATACCATCACGCCTTGTTCCAGTAGGGGTAGGCAGAGACTACGGATTGACATTATTTAAGTTTTTTTTTTATTTCAGAAAAAAATATTTGTGATTGTAGAAATATGACTCATTCATTGCAAAAAGCCTATTCTATTAGATTCCTGAACCAATAGTGTTATTTCTCTTAGAACAGCTTTTTGGGTGGTTTGTTTCTAAATCATAGAATACGAAAAGAAAAAAAAGTTGATGTTCTTCATAGATTTTTAGTTAAGATTGATATTCGGAACAAAATGTAATTTACTTAGGTTTTCCTTCATTTCGACATCTTCGTCAAATAATTGAGAATACTGTAGAGGAACATCAGGATCTGAAAGCAGTCATAAACAGTGATTAAAATTGGTCCCTAATGTCAAAATAATATGGAGTTACGATATTATTGTGAGCTTAACATTTTATGTATACAGTTTTCCTAATGTGAAGTTTCCAATGTATATTTACAGTGTGTACATCAAATAAATAAATAAATAAAATGAAATCAAGCAGAGATTTTTCTAATTACCTCTTAAAGTGTCTACTTCATTCATCAATCAAATCAAATCAAATCAAAAAATTCATCAATCAAATCCCAAACCGTCTGGTTTGGCATTTGATTGATGAATTCTTTCTGCACTTCTCAATTTCGACAATGAAAAACCTGTAACAAATATGTATCTTATAACATTCAGATAATTTAACTGAAATATTACTTATATGATGTTTTTTCCAAGTACCTAACAAGAAGGCTTCATCCTTGTGGCACTTTGACAACTGTGCCACATCGTGGAATGTTTGCCTGCTCAACAGTTTTATATTCAGTAATAAATAATATTATCAAATAGCTTTCAAAAAGGTTGTGTAATTATTTCTCAAGAGTCGGCAATGCGCCGTCCATGGGCTATGGTGACCGATTAGTATTAAATAGGCCGCTTGCCTTAGTGCCATTGAACGGAACTTTTTTTACTTGAATTATTTATTTACATACAGAGAATGGGACAGGTGAAACTAAAACACAATGATAAATAAAATCCAGTAAAAAAATACATACCTGGCAAATGTTGCATTGGTACAGCTATTTTACTAAGTCGATTATAGCGACAACAATACTTCTGTTCAAAGTGGATGTGGCACACTCGACGATACTTAAAAATATTTTCATTTTCAATCTGTAGTATGTCTCCTCCAATTGCGTAAACCCAGATAATAAAAATTTTCTTGAATTTAACAGGATTAGGAAACTTATGCAGGATTTCCACAGCACCTAAAACATAATATTTGAACACATTTTAATTAAATTCCTGAGGATTACTCAGGGTCCAGTATAGATTTAACTACTTATTTATTTTATTGCAAATTTACTTTATTACAAAATTGTAATGAGTGATACTGAAGAAGTGAAAATAAAAGAAATTAAAATAAACTAAAAGTGGTAAGCTACTTAATGCAAAAAAAATTGAGTTGTGATATAACTAAAATTACAAATAATAAGTACATGTCTTTCAGCTCAGTTTGAACTTTAACACTTTATAAAGCACTGTTTGTCTTCGTTCAGAGCATTTTGTATGTTTCGTTTCGTAATCTGAAGGTTTTGTTTTTTCGATTATATGGTGACACATTTTTTAGCTTTTAACACACTGTATTCTCTGGCTAGACAATAGACCGACCTGGCTCTTCCCGTGCGTGTAATACCTAATAGGCGACTAAGATAAGACGTTAGGATTTAACTATATCTCTGTCAGACGGATTTTACCAACAAGTGAACCTACGTTTTCGCAAGACTTACGAGAGGCAGGCGGCCGGTCTTTTGTGTACATACCTCATTGAAAAGTAGGACATTGCTTTTTAGGGGATCCTTTGTTTAGAGGCCGGCTTGGGATGCTATAGGTTTAAGCGTAGATTATGATGACTTGATACTACAGATCTGTAAATACAAGTGAATACACATACCTGCTATATTATTTACACATCCCGGTACGCAAAACCTTGAGTTGGACATGGTTCTAACAAAATTGGATTATGAAATAATCAGTCTTATAGAGTCCTGACTGTCTCACTAGATTCCTTCACATAAAAAAGCACGAATTCAACTCAGCCGGAGGAGCAAATGCTCTACTCAACGGTCTTAAATGGAAAAAACACTTTTAAAACAAGTAATTACACGAAAGTTGAAAACGAAGTTACAGTCGTATTCGAACCAAAGAACAATATTACTCCTAGCGGAGGAGTTGACTTGACATAACATTCATTACGTCCCACTTGACATTGACAGATTACACAGTGTTGCCATTACTTAAAAATCCTTATTACCATTTGGAACTTATTCGATCTTATTCATCCGATAATTAACATTTGTGGTATCGGTATCAGTACATATTATAAGTTCCCCGCTGCGTCTGTCTGTCTGTCTGAACGCGATAAACTCAAAAACGACTGAACGGTTATTCATACGGGTTTCACCAATTCAAGAGGAAGGTTTAGTGTGATATTTATTCGTATTTTGTATACATATATCGTTTGAAATATGACGATTATCGACGATGTCGAAAAAAATCAGGTCATACTGGGAGCTATAACCAAAAACGCTAACTGAACTCTTTGAAACATAAAAAAAATGTATGGTGAAATTAGAGACGGAGCGTGGACTAATATAGATGTGGGCTGGGCAAGTCGCATCTGCGAGGTCCCTTTTCTTTAACAAGATGTCTGTGTAGTAGACAAAAAGCGCTTTTGAACGCGAGGAACGTCCTAAAAAAACAACTTCACACGCGAGGCTCTATAGACCGCGAGGCCGTCGGCAAGGGCCCACGTCGCCAACGCCTAGCTACGCCTGTGAGTGTACCGGTGTACTGGGTGAATCGGTCAACTGTACGATTTGTTTGAACGAATTCTTTTGTGAGAACGCAAAATCGAATTATTCAATATCTAATCGATTAACAGAACATAGTATTATTAATTGATATACTAGAATAGTTGAATAATGGCAACTCTGATATTCTAGTACTTCGAGAAAGTACCAGCGGCCGTAAACTCCATACTGAAAAAACGGGTAATTGTATTAATTAGTATCTTACTTACGCCTATAGATGGTACCCATAGTGTACTAAAAAGTTCATTTTATCCATCCTAGATGTCACTAAGTTCAGACTTATTCGCAAGTTTTAGAGATACCTGTGTCAAAAAATTGGTAGGTTTCATCAATTATCGAAAATATTTGAACCCATAATAAATACAATTAATTATTTTGGAAACATGTAAAAATATAAAATAAGAGACTTTCTACGTGTACTTTGCACACAAAATGGTGAAAACGCATTTTTGAAAATTATTTATTGGTATAATTTCTGTAATAAAATGGCAACATTAAAACTTAATCCAGATTTCCGCCATTTTTTTCACTTCTCCATTTTGAATTGTCGACGAAGTTTTTGGAACGTTTGTTTGAAAGTTTATACAGTGTTTTGTTTTGAATTTCCGTAGAGTTAATATCTATATAATATCTAAAGTCGTGAGATGAACTCCTATTTTGATGTACATTTTGTGTGGTTTTTGAGATGAGACTCTTGTGTTGATTTGTATGTCTTTTACAATTTTCATTAAAAACAAAGTGCAGAAACAAAACAATGTCTTCGGTTATGCAATGTTGTGTTCCGGGTTGTAAAGAAAGCGGAGGTGAGTTTGTATCCGTGTCTACTAATCAATGTGAAAGTGTACGTAGGTATCCATTCTTTGTCTCTTGATAGGTACCTAAGAGATTATATGGATACAATATCATATTATCCTGTTGGATGCTACTCAATCTTTGTGAATTGTTCTACATCCATACATCCATACTAATCTATACTTCCATACTAATAATATTATAAATGCGGTCTGTCTGTCTGTTACGCTTTCACGGCCAAACCGCTGAACGGATTTTCAAGAAATTTGTATGAATATTGAAAACAGGTCAAATATAGGCTACTTTTGGACGTGGACGGAGCTGAAGGAAACAACTAGTGTTACATTTTTTTATATAACTACCTAGCTGTTCCTTGCAAAGCATGCTATTGTCCATAAGCTGTGACCTTCCTTTATTGTACAGAATATTTTTTTAAAATTCAATCTATTTTATTTTATTTTATTCTATAATAATGTGTTCTAATTTACAAACTATTCCTTTTTATTATATTACTATGGAATATAAATACTAGCTGTTTAAATAAATCTTAAAAATAATTTGTGTCTTATAAAATTTATTTATTCATGGCTATTCACAAAATGACAGTATACAAAATGTTCTTTCAGGCACGCATAAGGTTCTCCATATATTTCCAAAACCAGATAAAGACATTGATCGGTTCAATATATGGTTGAAGGCAATTGGTGGACCAATTTTGAACCTAGACAAGAACGTCATAAGCAAGTATCGCCGTGTATGTCATGCCCATTTTGAGCAAAAATATCATTGTCGTTATAATAGAATCAGCAATATAGCTGTACCTACCCTGAATATGCCAGGTATGTCTTCATTATTCTTCTTTTACTCTTTCAATTTGCAAGAATCTATTCATATCACATCAGTTTCATATCTTATTTATACACACCATTGCATTTTTTTTACTTATCGGTAATGCAATAACTTACTCATCCTAATGACTTTATCATTTCAGCCAATGACATGGAAGCTGCAGATGCACTGCCCGAGGTACAAATTTCCACATCCAATGTGCCAATGCAAATGCCATCAACATCTACAGGTATTTTATTTTTTAAATTTTATAATTACCTATAATAAAATATTTAATGTTAAAATTCCATCAACATCTACAGGTACCTATTTCATTTTTTTATATTGTAATCTCTAAAAAGATGCTCCATAATCTACGCCAGACATCACAAAAAGTTACAAAACAAAGTGTATAGGATTCCACTGATACTCATTTCATGCAATCACAATAATAAAAAAATTAAATGAGTATACCTCAGGTCAGAAAATCAGCCTACGCGCGGACTTGCAGGGAGGTGAATTCATTTGGAATAGGCAGCCTTTGGGAAACTGAGTACTTGGGTAATTGACAAGTGTGTTATTCCAAAACATACCTTGTTGCATACCTATGGATGCGAAACATGGACCCTTACCTACATTTAATGTAGCACAAAGAGCCATAGCATGCTCGATATTTCTTTAAGAGACAGAATACGCAACGAGGTCAACAATGTTATAAAATAGAAACAATTTTTACATTTAATGTAATATGAATGAATACTCATTCTCTTCTTATATTACGTTTCAGCCTATGACATGGAAGCAACAGCTACACTGCCCGAGATACTAATTTCCACATGCATTGTGCCAGAGCAAATGCCATCAACATCTACAGGTATTTAACTTTTAATTATGTAATAATATTGATTCTATTAAGGCGTGTTCTCTGCGTCCTCAGCCTTCGGAGCCTAGGGTAGACAAGACCGACAAATAAAGGACCACAAGGTCCTTTATTTGGCGGTACTGTTTATTACAACGAAGCAACTGGCCTCTGACCTGCGCAAGCCTTTTGACAGGGAAACCAGATCAACGAGAACATTACCCGAGGTGCATTAGTGGCCAAGACTGACAGATTTATCAGGCTGCATATAATACAGCATCATGACTGCCATCAATATGTAACAACAAATATGAACTAATGGCTTTACATGCCTTCAAGCACCGAGTAGCTGGAGATAAAAATTGCACTAATGACCAATACAATACTGGTCGTCGTCGCTTTATCCTTGTCACCAATATAACAGCTGTTTCCTAATAAATACAACATTTTAATGATGCATATCACACTTCCATTAACTCATCGTGTCGTATCAAATATCTCAAGTTGTCTCTTCTGTTTTTGATAGATCTTAAAATACATAAATGAAAGTAACGTCGTCGTGTTAGCTTCTATTTTATACATACATCACGCTTTCGTGAGCAGGTTGATATGTTATTCAAATTAAATTTATTATATCGTAATATGATAAAATGCTGTGATTGATTTTATTTTAAATGTTGATGTAGTAAATTTGAATCCCAATGTCATGCTCTGAATTGTAATTCTTATATAGATATGAATGTGACTGACAAGCATGCAGATAAAACTGTGAGTCCGTAAGTTTGTTACTTATAATAAATAAACAAACAAATATACTCATCATTAACATTTTATCATTTCAGCCTGTGGCGTAGAAGCTAGAGCTGCACTGTCAGAGTTACAAATTCACACTTCTAATGTGCCAATACAACTGCCATCAACATCTGCAGGTATATTTTTTTATTTTAACTTCATCTTTGTAAAATTTTAACAAAACGTTTATTTTGTTCTATACACCTACATGTTATTAAAATTATGAATTTTAAAATAAAAATAGGTGGAATGAGATAACATGATCCAAATAAAATAAGGCCTACCTAGCTGGGTATATCAATTGAGGGACTGCCGTCTGACCTCCGTGTCGTTTTCCATCCCTTCTGGAATGCTGTTAGTGGACAACACTGATGTTTCAGACTGCTTAAAGCCTAAAGCCGATACCTAACCTAACCTAGCCTAACAATTGCCATCTATCGATAACAATCGGGATCCACGGCATAACGTGCTTTTCAAAGCTCGAGATAGAAAATGCAACTAATGGCGACCAATCCTTTACGGATCGCGTGATATGTTTTTAAATTCATCTAATGATATATTTTTTTTATTCCAGACTCGTGTTTACATGTACATCTTTCCCAATATAATTGTACATTCACGTAATTTACTGATGATTTATTGTCTATATGTGCTGCCGGAAAGGTTAAAACGTTTTAATCGTGATGTCGTATTGCTTTCCTTCCATGAGGTACCTATGACGTAAAATAAGATTTTACATAAACACTTCACTTTATTTTATTATTCTTTTAGCAGCATTGGGCTAAAACTTTGTTTTGAACTAATATTTCAGACCTAGCTGTAGAATCCACAACTAAAATAGTTAAACCTGGAACTAACAAACAAGTATTGGAAGCTACAACTACCACACAAACTTCAAATACCAAGACTCGACAAATAAAAGGCAAGTTATATCAATTAATAGTTTTACATTTGATACGTACTGCTTCCTATTTTTTTTTTTCCAATAAGTAAGTTAATTTCTCTTGTTATATAAAGAATTTCCTTAAAAGTATGAAAAGTCGATTAGAGTATTCCTGGAATATAAGTTTGACATTAGATGTTACATAAGTAAAACATTTTAATCTACACTTATATTATAAAGAGGAAAGATTTGTATTTTTGTGTGTATGATTGTAATGAATAAAAACAAAAACTACTGTGCCGATTTCAAAAATTCTTTCACTATTGGTAAGCTACATTCACCCATTGAGTAACATAGGCTATATACCGCAGGTGGAGCTGCGGGAAACAGCTAGTATCTATATATTTTGTCAAAATATTACATAAAAAGTAATTTGTTTACTAAATAAGAAGTTTTACAAATGTCAGTTTATCTAGATATACAGTTAAAATGATAATTTGTCATGACTTTTTTTTATAAAATATTGGTATTATAGCGCTCACACTGCGCACGAATTAGTCTGTTTCATCTTATGTACTGTTCCGACATGCAAATTTGATCCAAATATGTTGGAATTTTTAAATTTGTTTATAGAAGTGAATATAAGTTTGCGGCAAGAGTTTATTAATTTACTGTACAATTAAAGATGTTTGTTTTTCACCCATTATTTTCATTAAAAATATTATCAAATCGATCTACTCCTATACCTATAATTATTTAGACAATATACTTTATACATTTATTGGTGCTCCCACACTGCTGTTAGAAAATTATTACTGATTAGTAAACATTTGTTAACAAACATTTGACATACATTTTAATTAATGTTTAAGTTGTTAGAAAATGTTTGGAAACATTCGTGTTTCGTGGTCTGGCGCACTTGTATAATTGTAGAAATTGGTTATGTGTTTTGAATAAAGATCCTAAAATAAAATAAATAATAAATTTTCTAATGGCAGTGTAGGAGCACAATAAGAGGATGATATGATGACTCAATATCATTTATGATTTTTTGGCCATCTTCAGAAATTGCATTGTCGACTCCTATATATATGCATAAAACATATATGTAGGTACTTACTAGTGCATTTATCTAGAAATTATGCAAATTGGTCACGGAAGTCAGACTGATATGGCTCCAATGTATTTAGTGCCGTCAATTCAAGGAACGTGACTTTTCGGTATTCTACTCTAGGCTCCGAAGCGTAAAGCTGAATACGCAACTAGGAAACTCGCTCGAACAAAGAAGAATACCAATTTTTGCTTATGATTGAAGTTTTTTTATTGACTTGAATTGTTATTATTAAATTAATTAAGTTAAAATATTGTTTACAGGTAATTCGGCGAAGAACAAAATAAGACGCTTAAGTTTTCAAAAGTCTGAAAAAAAACTTCTGAAAAAACTGACCGCAGCTAGGGTAAAGCTGAGCAAGTGCAGGAACAAGGCAAAAAAACAGCGTCTAGAAATAAATGCAGCTAAGAAAATTGCGTCGAATCCTCTTCTAAATAAAATATTAGAAAATAGTACTTCTATAGCGAAACTGTTGATCCATATGGAAATACGTGAAAATAAAAAAAAAGATAAGGGTCGCAGATTTACTTTAAAAGAAAAAATTGCCACACTGGCCATGTTAAAACAAAGTCCGAAGGCATATAGAAACCTAAGAAAAATTTTTACTCTGCCGGCCCCCCAAACTCTGCATAAATTAGTGCAAAATTGCAATGTGGGCCCAGGTGTAAATAAAAATATTTTTACGCAAATTAAAAATAGGTGCCTTAATATGAAACAAGACGAACGAATTTGTTCGCTATTATTCGACGAAATGGCATTACAAGCCAATGTGGCATATAATGAGCGGAAAGATTTTGCAACTGGGTTTGTGGATAGTGGTGAAGAAAGAGTGGTGGAGTTCGCTGACCATGCTCAGGTATTTATGGTCCGGGGACTAGTAAAAAATTACAAGCACCCTGTTTTTTATTCTTTTTCTGCCAGTGCAACAAAAGGACCTGAATTGGCCAGACAAATAAAAATTGTAATTAGCGAGTTACAGAGGGCTGGTCTCAACATTGTGGTAACAGTATGTGATCAGGGTGCTAATAATAGAAGTGCCATAAATATATTATTAAATGAGACAAGAGGAATGTGGTTGAGGCAGGGAATAGAACCCAAAAACAATATTATTTTAATTAATGAACATGAAATTGTTCCCCTTTATGACCCACCTCACCTACTCAAAGGGCTACGCAACAATTTACTTACAAAAAATTTGACATTTCAAATAGAAAAAGAACTGAAAGTGGCCAAATGGAATCATATGAATTTATTGTACAAAGAGAACCCTGGATATAAAGGCGCCCGACTAATGCCTAATCTTACAGAAAACCACATAAATTCGGGAAAAATAAATAAAATGAAGGTGAAATATGCAGCTCAAGTCTTCAGTCGATCAGTAGCATCGAATATGGGATATCTTGCAGGTAATATATATTTGTGATTAATATTAAGTATACAATCTATTAGAATAATTTAATTTAATGTGGAACAATCCCAAAAACAAGAAATCATCAATGGTTCAGCTTTTTCGCAGATCAGCCTAAACAAACATACAAATACGTAAAAATATTTATTTAATCAAAAGTAGATATTCTTTAAAAGTATTATATATATAACTATATATTATATTATAGTATAGTAACTGTTAAGTTTTATTTGTATGTATTTTTTTTACTTTAATACTAATGTATGAAATATCACAAATATTTAAGCTATATAAAAATCATTACGCTCAAAATTAAAAATATAACTTTTTTTTAGATAAAGGTATTTTACCCAAAGAATGCTGTGACACTGCGGACCTGCTACTTCTCGTAGACAATTTATTTGACTCCGTCAATGGGAGTTACGACAAAAGGAGTATTGCGCGCCAAACCACTTCTTGGTCCTGCTACTCCAAATTCAGTGCATCATGCGACTTGGGTGGAAACTATTAAACTAATAAAATGTATGAAATTTGTTAATGCAGCTGGTAAAGAGGAGTCGGTCCCATCATTAAAAAACTGGGTGTGCACACTCGAGGGAATTCAAATATTAATGAAAATGTTAAATGAAAAATTTAAAATTACTTCTGTGTGGATGCGGCATTTAAATCAGGACCCTCTTGAGAATTTTTTCGGTTCTGTTAGGAGTCACGGATATCGCAATAATAACCCAACCTGTAATCAGTTCCAATCCGCTTTTACAACATTACTGATAAATAATTTAAAAGCTGTTCATACCCGTGGTAAGAACTGTGAAGACGACTTCTGTGAATCCTTACAGGCCCTCATCATCGAAGACAATACAGAGCCATCGTCTACTAGCGAACATTATGACTTTGAAAATCTATTATTATTTAATTTTACACCTATTGATGAGAAAGAAAAAGATCCACGCATAATTGCACCATTACAATACATGAGCGGGTACTTTGCCAAACAATCAAAAAAAAAATGTTTTTAAATCATGCAAAGAGTGCAATTCGCACATTTTGGCAAAGGATGAAATAGAGTACATAAAATATAGAGAATATGCTGGTCGACGATGACTTATTACTCCCAGTAAAGAAATGATTAAGGTGATTTCAGAAATGCAAGATGTGATAAATAAAATCATTAAAGAAAATTTAGAATCAAAGAATTTAAAAATAATTATAAAAACGGCAATTATAACATTAATTGATTTCGATTTTGTTAAATGTTATATACATAAGGATACATTAATTGATTATTTAATTAATATTGTAATCAGATGTTTTGTATTTAATTATTGTAAAAATATTAATCTGATTTTAATTGGGAAAAGAGATGTTGATGATGACGAAGACAAATTTCAAATGAAAGCCAAAAAATATTTTCTAAAGTGTTCGAAAAGGAAAAAGTAATCGCATTAATAGGTAGAAGGGATTGAATGATATGATTGATTTTTTTATATTTTTAGTTAAGTTTTGGTATCACTATTTATTTTTGTGGTTGCATACACATCATACTGCAATTGATCTTTAAATAAGTAACTAATAATTTGTTCTTTTTATTTTAATTAAAGGTTATCACACATGTGCTAACCCTTAAAGTACTTGATTATTATGTGTTGTAATTTCCGTATTTTCAAGCAAGAACTATGTTGTTTCTTAATAAATCTGATGTATTGTATTATTATCTTTCATTTTTTGAGGCTTTGTCACAATGTCTATGTAATCAGAATGATTTATTTTGCGAGACTTGTACAAAAACGTCATAAATATGTAAAATACAAAGTTGTTATAATATTTTGAGATTCCTTTTGTCCTAGACATTGTGAACAATAGAGATTTTCACCTTTAACAAATTACCTGTAATGGAAAACAGAACTACACCTTTTTTAAGTCGGTAAATCCTTTCAATGTGTTATATTACTCACACATACACACAACACAGGTTTACGTCTTAAAAGTTCCAACTTACAAGTCTAGGTAGCGCTAGTTTCTTTGGGACAAATAATGTTTCCCATTTTCGCCGCGAAGTTGGCTCTCTATTTCATAATGTTAAAAAGTACTCTGTGTACACATACCTGCTATATTATTTACACATCCCGGTACGCAAAACCTTGAGTTGGACATGGTTCTAACAAAATTGGATTATGAAATAATCAGTCTTATAGACACAGAGTACTTTATAATATAATGAAATAGAGACCTCTCTCGGCAGCAAAAAGAAGTAATCGCTCAGTGGTGCTGACTACAGTTCATTTCTGGCAACTTTAAGTTGATATATATAATCGTACATAATGTATAGGTCATTATGCATGCAATACTAGGTATATTGTATATTCTGCCTGGGTTTATTATCTTTCACTTTGAGTTATTGGTATTTTTATACAAATTAAACTAAGAATAATAACATAAGATACATACTAATCTGAAATTAAGACAAATAACTCAGAGCGCAGTTAAAATGAAAATATACTTTTGTTAAATAAGAATTATTAAATCTTTATTTAGTTCAAACATAATACAAAGTACAAATCTGACAAATAATAGAAAAACCTACTTAGAAATAAAATTAAATTAAAAATGAGACTAACCGTCGTATTAAGAATAATTTGTTAAGCCCATGTTAGCTAAAATGGTTGCGTTCGTTCTTGTACGCTAAAAATCGATTATGATAGAAAGGGAAACGGAACGATTCTTAATACGTGGAAAATAACAAAACCTAAAACATAAAGGGTGACTGACGTTAGAAAATACTAAGCTTATATAACGTAAGAATAATTATTTAATTCTAGATGTATAATAATAATTTAATTCAATATGTAACAATAATAAATTAATTCTATATGGTCTGGCTAGCATGGTCAGAAATAAAGATATTTTATTTATTTGTTTAAAGATATTTGATAAAGCTAATATAAAACTGAGCTTAAAAATTAAACTTTATATTTAATAACTAAAATAGAACTAAGCTTAAAAATGAAAAATAAACCTAAACTTAAAGGTAAGTATGAAATAGTTAAAATAAAATTGAGCTTAAAAATAAAAACTAAACCTATACTTAAAAATATTCACTTAAAGCTATTTAATAACTAAACTAAAATTAAGCTTAAATTGTTGTTCATTTTTTTCTTTTAAAACATTTGTTATGATATTTTTTGGCTTTCACCTGGAATCCATCATTTTCATCATCAGGGTCTCTCCTTCCAGCTAAAATATTATTAATAATTTTACAGTGATTATACATAAAAAACTTCATTGTGGACTTAATCAAATAATCAATTACTTTATCTTTATGATCTACACAATTCAAAAAATAAAAATCAACATGTATTAATATCACAGTTTTAATTAATTCCCCTATACAATCAATGTGTAATTTTTTTTTTATTAAATCATTTGTTATATCTTGTATTGCTGAAATACATTTTAGGAGAGACTCTGTTGGACTACAAAGCCACTGGCGTCCTGCATACTCTCTGTATCTTATGTATTCTCTGGGTATATTTTGAATCATATCTTTATTACATATTTCACAAGTTTTGAAAACATTTTTTTTTACATTACGACTAAAATACCCAGAGACGTATTCAAGTGGCCCATAAACGCGAGGATCTTTTGCATTAATATCCTGAATTTGGACATCCGGTATGTCCTCGAGTACGGCTGGCACACATTTCTTATCGTCAGCATCTAAGGCGATGAAGGATTCCAAGTTTTTACAAAAATCTTTCTCACAATTTGCTCCTGGGGCATGGGCGCTGGACATATTATTTATTACTATATATATATATATATATATATATATATATATATTACTATATATATATATATATATATATATATATATATATATGACAAATATGTTTAAAAATAAACCTTATTAAAATAATTCAAAATTTCTATTTAAACATGATAAAAATCTGATTTCCTCTCTGAGCCGGTCTGTGTGAACAGACATTTAATGTTACAAGTGGAAAATTCTGCTAAATATCAAGCAGTATGATTATTTAACAAATTGCCGGTCGATTACAAATGTATCACCGAGTTTAAATCTGTCAAAGATACATTAAGGCACTTCTTGATGGAAAAGAGATAAGCATATTGTAATTTCAGACATAATGCATATTGTTTTTTTATTAATAAATGACCTATGACTATAGACTTCGAGAATGCTATGGCTGGTAAGAATCCTTTAACTGTCTGTTGTGTTAACAAAGAGAATAGGGCACTTTGTTCCCAAGTTGCATAAAAATGTCTTTCTCCTTAAATTGAATTAAATATGGTTTTTATCGGTTAGGTTTACACTTTCACGTTTATTACTTATTTATGTAAATGTATGAAAACTATGTCATAGTTACTTCTTACGAAATCTACAGGCCGACCGAGACTCACGGAAAATCTGTGAGTCAAATGATTTTCGTTCGATATCGAATGATATTCATTCGTCATAATCGATAAGTCGACATTCGACATATTAGTCATACATTTCAAAAATAGGTCTGTAGAAAGATATATTCTGAAGTTAAAAGACAATTTCTGCCATGATGTATAAAATTATTACCTGCAAGGTACCCCATATTTGATGCCACTGTGCGGCTAAAAACTTGCGCGGCGTATTTAACTTTCATTTTATGAATTTTATTAGGTACGACATGGTAATCAGTTAATTTCGGAATTAACCTTATCCCTTTATATCCAGGGTTTGCATTATGCAATTCTTGCAAACTATTGTTTTTATTTGGCAGGCAAATTCTGGGCGTTTCGTAGCTGCTTGGGAAAAAGTATATGAATACTTGTTTGTAATTTCGAGTTAGCCCTCTCATCATAAACACTTGGGCATGATCAGCAAATTCTGGCTTTGTATCAATGCCATCAGTTACAAACCCAACCATTTTACTTTGACCTTCTTTGTACGAAATATTTGCTTGGAGCATTTCGTACAAAGAAGCATATTTCATCAAATACGTGGGGCGCACTATAAGTTTCCGGAATGAATATGGAAAAATACTATTAAAGGTACAAAATTAATTTATTGTTTTTCAAAATAATCTCCCTTGGCGTCTATGCACTTTTTCATTCGATGAAACCAGTTTTGAAAACTTTTGTGCCACTCCTCTGTGGTGACCTCTGAAACGTGTTTTTCATACTCCTCGACAGCCTCTTCTGGTGATGAAAATCGTTGACCGCGTAATTGGTTCTTAATTTTTGGGAACAGAAAAAAGTCACAAGGTGCCAGGTCGGGACTGTATGCAGAATGACTCATGAGTTCTACATTTTTCGCCTTCAAAAAGTCGTTTGTCTGTCTGGCCGTGTGAGAACTAGCATTGTCGTGGTGCAGGATGATACGGCGTTTACGGTTATTTTTACGGAGTTCGTCAATAACTTCCGGCAAACAAATGGTCGTGTACCAGTCACTATTCACTGTACGACGATTCTCTAAAGCAACAGTAGCCACGTGTCCAGTTTTATTAAAAAAAGAAGCAATCATCCGCTTAGATGCACTTTTCACGCGCGCCACTTTGGTTGGTTTCGGCTCATCTTGAAAGACCCATACGCTCGATTGCTGCTTTGTTTTGGGATCGTAGCAATAAATCCATGTTTCGTCACCTGTTACTATGTCCCACACCAAATTTGACGCACCTTCGTTGAATCTGGTAAGCATGGCACTGCACCAAGTGACGCGGTCCGTTTTTTGAGCCTCGGTCAAGTTGTGTGGGATCCACCGCGAGCACAGCTTTCTCACACCCAAATGTTTGTGTAGGATTAATTGTATTTGACTCATGCCTATTTCTAAGGATGCGCGAATTTCATGGTAGGTCACATGCCTGTCTGTTTCAATCATACGGCGCACAGCATTGATGTTTTTGTTGGTCACAGCGGTGGACGGCCGACCATCGCGAGATCCGTCACTGAGATTGATACGACCACGCTTGAATTCTGCAAACCAGCTTTAAACAGTTGTCTTGCATGGTGCTTCATTGCCAAAAGCTGTTTCAAGCCGAGCGATGCTCTGTTGAGCTGTCAAATTACACTTAAAATCGTAGAAAATCATACTACGAAAATTTTCCCGAGTTAAATCCATGTTGATGCAGACACACAATTTTTTAAATGGCGCCACAAGGTAAAAACAAAAGACAGTCAGATGAAACAAACTGCATTCTACAACCAAAGAGTTCTATTTTCAAATGTTGCAATAAATTTTTAAATATTGTTTATGTAAGTGGCCAGTTCCGGAAACTTACAGTGCGCCCTATGTAATAAAATGCACAATTTGTCTTCAGTTTTCATTTTTCTGGAAACAATCTTTAACTGTTGGAATGTTTTTTTATTTATTCCAGGAGATACGTTTGCTCTGCTTAACAATTTGGTTAATGTCTGGGGAGCAGGTAAGATAAGAATATTTCTTAAAAAGCGGTAACTTTTAGGACTTTGCTTCCAAATTGATAAGGCTGTAATTTTTTCATTGAAAGTGAAGAGTCGACCTTTGTCCTTTTTCTTAATTTCTCTCATCTGCATCATTATTAATCTCTTTCCAGCATTAGGAAGATTTTCCATGGCATCCAAAAATGCGGGGTTAGAAGTTATTTTCTTTGCTGCTTTCAGGCTTGCACTTTTGATACTTATTCTTTTTCGGCATTTGCTCAATTTGGTCCTCAATGATTTAACCTCTTTATATAATTGACATTCAGCATGTGTTCTTGGGGATGGCATTACCTTGCCAATTCCTAGAAAAAAGAAAAAAAATATCAGAATAGGATTATACTTCTGAATGTTATTGCTGTGTATACATAAAGTTAATTTCTGTACTATCAAGTCCCTGGGGAATGTTTTCAGTGGAGCAACTGCTGTGCCCGCTAGGCTACTATAAGTTTCTTAATTTTAATATTTTTTTTCCCCAAAAACCAAAAGTGACCTCCATTCCCCAGTAAATACTGGGGCCAACTCATAGATTCATACACCTAGTCTCATAGATTAAAGATGGAGAAAAGGAGTTGAATAACACTGGCAATTATCACGTTTATTGTATGGGAGCCCCCTTAAATATTTATTTCATTCTGGTTTTTAGTATTTGTGTAATAAAGTATTCATTCAATCACATCTGCCGCTATAACAACAATATTTTCCCCTTTGGAACCCTAAAAAATAAGCTACTAATAATGAACCTTTTCCTTCTTTAATTTAGAAAGTCAGTTTTGACAATATTCATGCAATGGTAATTTGTTTTGAAACAGATGCATACAGTTAATGTAAAATTAATGTATAGTAATAATGTACCTCGTTTTCTGATTATTTGTTTTCTGATAGGTCTTTCTTGATGTAACTCTACAACACCGGTTGCAGTTGCATGTTCTTCACTAACGCCTTGAATTTTAATGTTCTCCATAGAATTGATTTCTACAACTACATCCATTACATCTTGTGAAGCAGGATCTGGAATTTAGGTTTTGTTATTACACTTAAAATAATTATTTATTATGAACTTATTCAGTCTTTTTTTTTCAGTATTTTGTGAAGCTCGATAGCCATGCGCGATGTGGGTATTAGTAGCGAATGCCGTATCAAGCGACGGCGAGACAGGATTGGTCGCCATTTCATATATTCTATCTCGAGCTCCTCTGTGTTTCTGGAGGCACGTTGAGTCATTGGTCCCTGCTGCTATCTGATTGTTAAGGAAATGACGTCAGAGGCCAATAGGCGGCTCCAAAATTCTCTGACCAGGTTGTACAGAATCGATTGAATCATCATTATTGTCAGTCATGTGATTCAAGCATGCAGTGTCCTAACTAAACTGGCAACAATTAAACAAAGTGTGCTTTTCGTGAGAACAACCCTCGACCTCATAGATGAGTATTTTTTATTTGTGTACAAAAAAATTTTTTTGTTTCTAATCATAACATAAATGGAATATTATAAACATACCAATATTTTCTTTCACTGCATCATCTGCATCATCATAAATATGAAAATCATATTGAAGGGCTGAAATGAAAAAATAGTCATTATTAGTTTGACATGAAAAATATCATAAGAAATAATTACAAGTAGCTCTAGTGAGCGTAAAAATGTTCATAAGTTATAAGATAACACAGGGAATTAATGATATAAAAAATAATTGTCATTATTATAAGACAACTTCAATCTTTTACTTCTTTCAATTTTATTTGTTTGTTTACAAACAGGCAGCTATAACGGCTGATTAGTAATTTATTTTGAAAATGGAGAATGTTTTAAAAAAAAGTGAAACAATAGGACACACCTGCTGATGTTGATGGTAAAGGTTCAGGAGTATTCTGTATAGTTTCTAACGGTCTTCTTCCAACACGTGGGAATCGTGATTGATTCAAAAATCCTGAAACAAAATTATACATATGTACAGTTTTTACCAATATCACTATGCATTAACTCACACACATTTTTTAGCTCAAAAATAGACTATCTAAACCCTTCCAATGTATGTTAGAAAAAACAACTTTGACACAAACACACTACACTATTACTTCCTTGTTTTAAAGATAAAGACAAAGATAATAATAATAATAATGCGTTTATTTCTTTCACTACAAAGTGTTCAAAGATACATAACACAAAAAAGACACAACCTTGTTAGGACTTTTTAGTAAGCAAAGTATGCCTGTATCCGAAAAACCTACTCTTTCTTGACATACATTCATTGCTAAACACTTTTAATAAAAAAATATTCAAACAAATTAATTAAAAAACAAAATAAAAATAAGAATATGTGCATGTTTATGTTTGATATCATTTAACTAGCGCTTCTGTTTCGTTGTAGTTAAGCATTTTCAACCAATTGTCTACTTCTTCTTTAACTTCGCGAAGTCTCAAAGGATATATTTCAAGTATTTCATTAATTTTATTGTAAAGATTCGCTGATTGAGAAGTAAATTGTCTTGCGGCAAATTTCGATTTTGTATTAATACAATAAGCAACTATATCTTTTCTTCTTTTATCTAATTTACTTGTTTCATAAGGCATACAACTCAAACATAGGCTACTTTTGGGTGGAAATACCTAGAAGGAAATGTAAGTGTACTTTGGTCAACTAAGTTTACTTATTTTGTAGGTATTAACTGCTGGACTAACTTATATGTATGCATTTGGAAAATTAAATTAGTCTCCGTCCAAGCATTTTCCTCAATTGCATGTTTAGCTTGCTTTAATACAGTAAAAAGGACAGGACTCTTTAATCTTGGTTATTACGAGTACAAAGAAGCAACTGCCATCGGACTTCTGTAACCATTTTTTTACAGGGAAACAATCACCACATAGCTGTTATCCAACAGCTTTCTAATTGTGAAAAAAGTGTGTATACTTTTAGCCATTTGTTACAAGTATTTTTTAAATATTATGATGCAATAGTTTTAATAAATAATAGAAAGTCCTTTGGGTTAAGATAGAAAGCTTTGAGCAAGTGGGTGTAAAATTTTG
This sequence comes from Euzophera pinguis, assembly GCA_947363495.1. Classification (NCBI taxonomy): domain Eukaryota; kingdom Metazoa; phylum Arthropoda; class Insecta; order Lepidoptera; family Pyralidae; genus Euzophera; species Euzophera pinguis. The sequence goes on from OX376182.1 coordinate 7,512,436, forward strand.
TTGGTAATTTGATAAAATGTTACCTGGTAAATTTAAAGATGGTCGTGCAATATTACTGATTCTATTGCTACGGCAAAAGTACTTTTCTTCAAAATGGGCACGACAAACACGACCTTGTTTGAATATAAATTTGTTATCCAAACTGATAATGTCACCTCCGATAGCAAATACCCACTCATTGAAACGCTCCCTTTCAGTGTCTGGGTTTGGAAAGGGATGAAGTGTCTTATGTGTCCCTAAAAAAAAAAAAAAGATTAACAAATCATCATTAGGTAGAGAAGTGGGCTTGGATTTTATATAGTGCGGCACGAATTTTGATATTTCAAGGACGCCATTAGTTACATTTAATCAATCTGAATTCAACTGTATTATTCATTTTGTGCGGAAACTTACAGTTTTTAAGTTATGATTTTTTTTAAATTTTCGATTCTATTAGAAATTTCACCATTGTTCATAACTATCTGTCATTTCGTTCAGTAATTGTAATGATAATATGAGTATTGCCATAGGAAAAATGAATTTAGACATGTTTGGTAGTATAATTAAAAGGAATGTTATAGTTTTAATGACGTTTCTGAACGTAACTGTCAAATAATGATGACAGGATGACGTTGTAATGAATAAAAACAAAAATAGTCACAAACCCAACTCGGTTCGGTTAGGTTAGGTTAGGCTTGTGTAAACCACACAAGCGGAGCGAGCGAAGCGAGCGGAGCGTTCGAACTGAGTTAGAAAAGCATATTGAAAAAGGAACCACAATCCACACCGATTTCTGGAGGATTATGAAACCACCGCACCGACCCCTTCCCCTTAATATATTTTTTTTTGTAATATATCTATGAAAATATTAGGGTTATAACCTCAAATTTTCATTTGTAAATATCTCAGAAACAATGGATTTCCGCATTATGGGACCACCATAGAGGGTCGCAGGGGGGCTCCCCCCCCCCCCCTTTTTTGTAACCTATCTCTGCCGCACTATATAAAATTTTTACCGAGAAGTGTTATGTGGCTATAGAATATGTTTTATTTAGAAATCTATCACATACAGAGATAAGGCGAACAAACAAAGACTCAGGTACAAGTGTGTGACAGACATCTTAATGTGTCAGCTCTGGAGACTTTATTTTTATAAAGTATGATATACACCAATGCAGTGAGTCAAATTTAAAGTGAGAATCATTCACTCGTTTTGTGAGTCGGAAATTAAATAAATAGGGGTTTTTTTATTATTTATTTTTTACTTTAATTTTAAGCAAAAATTACCAAACAAAAAAGTATGGATGCTTGCTACGTAGTAGACAAATCTACTCTGACAGTAGACTTGTGAAAGACCGTGTGCAGTTTAGACAACGCAACCCAAGCTCTGGTGAAGAACATAAATAGAATTTGGCAGTGTGGGAATGGGTGGTCTCACCACCAGACAAACAACTTCATCATTATATACCTACCTACTAGGAAACTTAATACATAGTTTCCTTTTAAAGATTACAAGTACTTACTTCCGGACTCCAAGCAACCAGGAACACAGCATATTTTGCGTGACATCGACATGTTGTTGGAGATCACAATAAGAATTGAAAAAGAGTCTCTTTCTCATACACTAACACAGGAGTCTTTCTCAAAAATATGCGAAAGCATCAAAAACACACTGTTACTTATCGGAGGAGATTGCACTCGACTCAACGATAAAATAACGAAATGCACTGTTAAATATGAAATAACACCAAAAAATATTCACCATTTAACACACACAAAGTATGAAAACGATGAATGAAAAACGAATTTGAATTTTTTCCGACATGAAAGATGGGAAGGTAATATGGTAATATTGCCATATAAATTCTACTAAAGAATTAGAAATTAACTGATAATAAATAAAAAAAATTGAACTAATACATTTCATTAACTTTTGTATACACAGTTTTATATAATTTATTGTTATTTACATTATTTTTTAATAAACAAGCTAAATACAGATTTTCATTCATTAATTAAAAACTACTAAAATAATAGAACAACTTGTAGCATCCACATTTCTAATACGCTTGAAGAGCCCTCTGGAGATCGTGGCAGTAAAAAAAAAATAAAGTGGATTATAATGGTGCAAATTTAAAAAGACAAGTCCGCATAGTTTTGTCAAACATTTCCAGTCTACTGAATTTGGCAGGATTATATGTCAACAGTTGCACAAACAAATGTATCGAGATTGTTCGACTCGCAATCGTATGACGATTATCGACGATGTCGAAAAAAATCAGGTCATACTGGGAGCTATAACCAAAAACGCTAACTGAACTCTTTGAAACATAAAAAAAATGTATGGTGAAATTAGAGACGGAGCGTGGACTAATATAGATGTGGGCTGGGCAAGTCGCATCTGCGAGGTCCCTTTTCTTTAACAAGATGTCTGTGTAGTAGACAAAAAGCGCTTTTGAACGCGAGGAACGTCCTAAAAAAACAACTTCACACGCGAGGCTCTATAGACCGCGAGGCCGTCGGCAAGGGCCCACGTCGCCAACGCCTAGCTACGCCTGTGGGTGTACCGGTGTACTGGGTGAATCGGTCAACTGTACGATTTGTTTGAACGAATTCTTTTGTGAGAACGCAAAATCGAATTATTCAATATCTAATCGATTAATAGAACATAGTATTATTAATTGATATACTAGAATAGTTGAATAATGGCAACTCTGATATTCTAGTACTTCGAGAAAGTACCTACCTACATTTAAATAGTTTTATTACTTTTTAATTGAGTAAAGAAATTACCAACATATACAGATGTTTGAGTAATGCCTAAAAACTTAGATGAATACGAACGTTTTTCGTAAGATAGAATTTGCTGTGCAGTCAGAGCCTAGGATCGGCAATTCCCTTTCATAACGCTAGGACAATTGGAAGTGGCCTAAAGGTTTTGTTTACCGGTCAGTGTGTCAGTCAGTGCCAAAATTAGCTATTTTCACAGGGTCATATTTCAGGATCTACTGAAGCTATATCTATGAAATTTGGCATACTAGTATATGATTACGTAGGTACAATTTTATATCTGTACTTGCAATAGGCACTACAGGGGGCTACAGGGGGGTCAAAAGTGTGTCGAAACGGTTCGTTGGAACTTGGCGCGCTACCGTGCGCTTAGACATCTTTTCTTGTTCTGTGAGCGAATTCACAATCGTGTCACTAAATCTGTTATGTCAAGATTAGGATTTTAATATGTATAATATTATGTATTGTGGCTATTCTATCGAATTGGTATTTTCTGTTATGATAGAATTAAGTTTTTGATTAAATAAATAAATAAAAAAATTATTTACCTTTATTTTACACCTACATAAAGTTCTCTGCTTGACCCAAAGGTTGACTGATAATGCTTTTAGCATTAAGTCCACCTATTGTGCTTTACAATTGTAATTGTACAATTAAGTTTAAATAAATAACTTCAACTTCATCTATCCACCTTAAACCATCAAATATTTCTTATTATCATCACTAACTCCCATAAATAACAATAACTTTTAAAAGTGTCTTTAACTTCAAGAAAATTATTGTACAAATTAATATGAACAACTCAAAGACTAGCTGAGTTTATAAAGTAATCTTAAGTAGCTTTAAATATTCAGACTGGTCTCACTCAGAATATCTATGTCATCATAAGCATAAATATATATCTATATATATATATAAAAATCAATTGCTGTTCGTTAGTCTCGCTAAAACTCGAGAATATCTGGACCGATTTGGCTATTTTTGGTTTTGAATTATTTGTGGAAGTCCAGGGAAGGTTTAAAAGGTGAATATATTCGGAGGCGGTATGAACTTTGCCGGGCCAGCTAGTGATAAATATAATCATTAAGAGAATGAACTGGAAATCATTCTGTTACCGCATACTTTTTCATATCTTCAGTCCAATTAATTTCACGAGGATTTTAGATTTAACGTGAGGCTATGGCTGCCCCGTAGGATAAAGATACACATCATCATGATTTATGTGATAAACATGATTCATGTCCAACCCAATTAATGTATACAAAGAATAAATGTGTTAAATGCAATTTGAAAAGCATAACTATTAAAATACTTAATTTGGCCTCAACTTATCAATTCTCAACTTATGATCAATTAAATCAATACCTGTCTAAAATTGTTCACTGTTGAATGATTAGACTCTGGTGTCAATAATTAATTCGGATAACATATTTCTAGTTTTGCCATGCTAAGTTTATTAAAACACAATGAAGATATAAATAAGAATGTAAAACTAAGATTTACCTTCAAATTTGGTATATAAACACAAATCACATTTAGATCTTCTAAACCCTAATTGTAAGCAAAATTGTATTAAACTTGTTGTTGTAATATTTTATCAAGATTTACCTAATTATTCTGTACCCACAACAGGAGATACAAGTCTATGTAATGACAGAGTGTCTATGGCGAATAAACTGTTATTACTGAGTAACAATTGGTTCTACTATTTATACACTTTACTGTAACCAAGTAATAATTGTACCCTTTTACTCTTAACTTTTATCTACAAACTATACATTTCACTCCAACAACCTGGTTCTATAGAAGTGCAAATGCCCCTTTTGTTTCCTTCTCAATACACAGTTGCATAATGTTAGTTACTTCAGTTAATAAATGAATCTGTTAAGATTTTGCTCTCTCGGACATGAACACTATGAAGCGGTAATGTCTTATTTCTGAGCGGCGACAAATAGTTTCGACCCGGAGTGCTATCATTGAAAAGTATGACAAACACAAAATCGGCAAGACAAATGTTTCTCATACGTCATGATTCTCATTATATACAGTGGTGGTCATATAATTAGAAACACTTCTTATGTATAAAGAAAGTATAACTTCAACGTACAAATGTTCGTGAAAAATATATACATTCAATAATTAATAATCATGCAATAATATGTATGTATAGGCACTTAAATAAAAAGTCATTAAATGCATAAAAAATAAAACATATCTTACTTTTAATTATAAAATGAGTCTTACACATGTAGGAGTTTACTTACTAAAAATAAAAGTTGTGACGCGTCAACTAGGCAAATAATTGTTAAATTAACAGAAGGAATCGTTAAGCATTTAAATTGTTCTGTTTAGAAAGTTTTTACTGAAATTGATCATTATAAAACACATGGAACTGTTGAAAATGTTCTTAGAAAGGCTTGGCCAAGAAAAACCTCTCCTAGAGAAGATACGCTATTCGTTCGTGTTGCTAAAAAAAGACCCATTTATAGGCTCCAACCAGATTAAAAATGAAGATTTTTCACCTGATGACCCGAGAAACGTCTCGTTAAGACTGATACGCCGAAGATTAGTGGAAGCTAAATTGTTTGAAAGAACCTCTCGAAAGGTTCACACTTCTTACCAAGCAACACCGAGAGAAGCGATTCTTATTCGCTAAAAAATATGTTAATTGGACGATACGAGAGTGAAGAAAAGTGTTATTTTCAGATGAAACAAAAACCCAATCAGTAATAATACTTATGTTTCGAAAATTAAATAATAAAAATATGACTAATACAATAATTAATTTAACAAATATGACGAAATTAAATATACTACTTGCCTATATTAGTGTACAAAATGGCCCCTCTCCCATTGCAGCGCCCGTCAGGGCCCTTAATTGTTCTTAATTCCTATGCAACATCTGTATATATACATTAAGGAAGCAATAAATGATTTGATTTGATAAATATGGTAAATTCCGATGGAAAGCGCTATGTTAGAAGTCCTGTAAACAATGCTTTTAATTATAAATACACAAGGAGTATAGTCAAGCACGGGCAGTAATATTAACAACCTAAAGTTTGGGGGTGTTTTTCCGGATGTGGAATTGGATCCGTTCGGAAGATTGAAGGTACAATGGATCAATAGCAATACAATAATAGCTTAGAGCACACAATGATTCCCTACTCGGGCGATCATTCGCCTGTAACCTGGATCTCTAAGCATGACGATAACCCTAAACACACGGCCAATAGCGTCAAATGTTTCCTTAGCGTACAGCGTATATCCGTTTAAGAGTGGCTCGCAAATAGTCCGCATTTAAACCCGATAGAAAATCTCTGGTATATTGTTAAAAAGAAAGTCTCAAACAAACGTAACACCAGTCAAAACGTACTATATGAAGCATTTGTTGAAGCATGGAATTTAATTCCCCTAGAAAAATGTATGAAATGGATTAAATCAATACCACGTCGTTGCAGAGCTGTTATTGAAAATAAGGGATACACCACTAAATATTAATTACAACTATTGCAGTATGAACCAGGAAGCCAATCTAGCTGGACAAAAAGGGTAGTCTCATTTTCTCCATTCGTCTAGTGATAACGGTAGTGTTGCGGACAGCAGCTTCAAAATAGGAGCGGCCGCCAGCAGCCAATCAGGGCGTCGCATTCAATGAACGCGCCTAGTACACGCAGCAAAGATTGATACCGCTCACCGATTGATACGACCGGATGAGTCACGCAGCGGTATCACTCAATGCGTGTACGGGGGGAGCGACGCGGCCTGTGATTGGCTGCCCACTTTCGCCTACTAGTAGCGTTAAGAATAGTTGTAAGTTAGGATAAATACCTGTAAATATGTAGAATAAATAGTAGTGAAATTGTGAATAGTAGTGAAACAACTTGTACTCGCAGTGAATTGTGAAATAAAGAAGATCTGCAGAAACAAACATTTTTTAATTCAACGACTCGTTACCAAGAACAACGAAAAAACCTCTACAGTCCACAACATCTTTGGTCCTTCGAGTAGCCGGATTATCCAGAACAACATCTCTGGACATTTGAAGCAGCGAAGAAAATGGTAGTCACAAGGAGCCAGTCCGGGGAAGAGGAACAACGGGGACGTGTCTTCGAGGATCCACCCAGATCGCCGAGCGCTACCGAACGAAGCACTCGGGCCGGGCGTCGCATCCCAGAGAGGCAATCCACCGCCATCCAGCCCACGATGACAGCCTTGGAACCCACATCAGAAGAGCAGACCACAAGCTTCGCCCACACTTCACGACGGATTCAACGGTCCCACGCCGGGTCCGTCCGCTCAGGACGCTCTCACATGTCCTCCGCTAGTGCAGCCGTCCGTATCAAGCAAGCTGAACTCGCCGCAGAAGAGAAGCTCGCCGAGCTGAGACGCCGGGAGCTGCGACTGGAAGCCGACCTCATACAGAAGAAGTTGGCGCTTGATATCGAGAACATTCAAGCGGAAGAGAGCGAAGCGGCCAGCATCCACGAGCGAGTCGACCGGTGGCTCAGCCAAAACGAGCCAACCGCCACTGAACAAGTTACCTGCACGAGTTCACTACCGCAGCGAGAATACGCCACTGCAGCCGCCGCCGCCGAGCCCGAGCTTGCGCCCCGCCCGCCGATCGCATCGCGGATGGACACGCCGGCACGAACGCACGCCGACCATGCTCATCCACTACGGGGGGAGCACGTAACGCAGCACGAGCAACCGGAGGAGCGCCGAGCAAGACAGAGGCAAACAAGATGGGATGAAACTCCGAGACAGCAACAGTATGAACGCCCGCGTTCGCCGACGCCTGGCCATAACAGAAGCCTCAGCACGAAAAGAGGAATCGAACAACTCGCCGAAGCTATATCGCAAATGGCAAGAGTTCGTGCGCCGCCGAGACAAGTCACAGAGTTACCTGTGTTCTCCGGAGCGCCCGGTGAATGGTTGCCCTTCAAAGCAGCCATGAGAGACTCTGCCGCCATCTACAAGTTCAGCAACATCGAGAACATGGCGAGACTGCGCAACAGCCTGAGAGGAGAAGCACGCGACGTGGTACGAGCGATGCTGCATACGAGCCAAGATCCGGAACCCATCATGAAGACGTTGGAACAGTGCTTCGGTCGCCCTGAAGTGATAGTCGACCAAGCCCTGGATGAAATCAAGCGACTTCCGCGCCCGGGAACTAGCGCGGCCGAACTAAACAACTTGGCAGTGAAACTCCAGAACACAGTTCATGTGCTAAGTGATCTCGATCAGCGTGGATATCTCTACAATCCCATGCTGACACGAGAAGTCGTCGAGAAACTGAGCCCACACCTACGCTCACGTTGGTGTGACTACGCCGAGGAACACAGCCAGCACGACGACCCGCAGATAGTGACGATGTCAAAGTTCCTGATGAAAGAAGCAGATCGGGCTCTAAAACACGCCTACGCGCCGAGTGCCGCGACGCCATCGCGAAGTATGAAGACGACTGGCAACGCACCCGCAGCGCGGCGACATGAACCGAGTCGCAGAGCCGCGACATACTCAGCAACCGCCGATGTCGAAGAGGATCAGTGTCTTCACTGCGGGGGACCACACACAGTCCCACAGTGTGAGAAATTCCGCACACTGACTACGGAGCAACGATGGCAGTGGATCAAGGAGAAGAGGATATGCTTCAAATGCATAAACAAGATGCATCGACGCCTCAATTGCCGAGCCAAGCCGTGCGGAATCGACAACTGCAGACGCCCCCACCACTCGCTACTGCACGCGGCAGCGCCTGCTAGCACTGCATCCGTGTTCGCGCCCGCGCGCGCGCCCCCACCCGCGCCTGCGCCCGCGCGCATTCCCGCGCCCGCGTCGCGTACCGTTACGCCCGAAAACAGTGAATCTGTGCTCTCAGTGAGAACGAGAACCAATCAGCGGACGGTACTGCTGAAAGTGTGCCCTGTGACAGTGAGTGGCCCAAGAGGTGACATCAAGACCTACGCCTTGCTGGATGAAGGATCGACCACAACATTGATCGACGCAGAGCTCGCGCGAAACATTGACGCGCGCGGGCCTGCCTCACCGCTCCGCATTCACGGAGTCAACACGACACGACGTGAGAACGACAGCCGCCGTGTCAAGATCCACGTGAAAGCCGATGGTCGCGATTGGGAAATTGGAGCACGCACCATCGAGGGACTTAACCTCTCGAGCCAAACAGTCCCTGCACGCTTGTTGGAATGCAAGCATCTTCGAGACCTCCCTGCGAACGAGTTGAGCTATGACGTAGCTAAACCCCTGCTGCTCATTGGCGCCGACAACTGGGAGATGATCGTCACCCGCGAGCTGAGAACCGGCAGAAAACATGAACCTGTCGCTTCGAAGACTCAGCTGGGATGGGTGATTCATGGCACCGCCCCGAGTGTCATCTACAAGGATGAAGCCTCCGTTCTCCACCTGCACGTGCAAGATGAAGATCGATTGCACAAACAAGTCGAAGAGCACTTTAAAGTCGATGCAATAGGCGTGACACTCACAACCAAAGTGTCGCCATCGAACCAACGAGCACTCGACATCTTCGCCAAGACCGTAACGTGCAAGAACGGCCGCTACGAAGTTGGGCTGATATGGAAAGAAGACGAGCCTACCATGCCGCCCAGTTACAACAACGCGCTCAGAAGGCTGCGAAACATCGAGAGCAAGATGGACAGAGACCCAGACTTCGCAAGAGAATACAGTGCCCAGATTGAAAATTTGATAAGAAAGGGGTACGCTGTGGAGTGCGACGGGTCTGAGAAGGAGTGCCAACACAAATGGTACCTCCCACATTTCGCCGTGAACAACCCGAACAAACCCGGAAAAGTACGACTTGTCTTCGACGCAGCAGCAAAGGCATACGGAACGAGCCTGAACGACAAGCTGTTAGAGGGCCCAGACTTGCTACAATCACTACTGGGCATACTGTTCAAGTTTCGAGAAATGCCTGTGGCCATCTCAGCAGACATAGAGGAGATGTTCCTGCGCGTGAAAATAAGAAGACAAGACCAAGCAGCGCAGATGTTCTTGTGGCACGGCTCCGATCGAACGCTCCCGCCACTAGAAATGAAGATGACGTCAATGATCTTTGGCGCAACGTGCTCACCATTTTTGGCACACAGCGTGCGAGATCATAACGCACGTGTCCACGCGCAAAGTCATCCTGCGGCTCTCAAAGCCATAACTGAAAGCCACTATATGGACGACTTCGTTAACAGCTACGAGACAGAAGAAGAGGCCATCGCGACGATCAAAGAAGTAATTGAAGTCCACGGGAAAGCTGGCTTCAAGCTACGCAGCTGGAATTCAAATAAGGAAGGAGCCTTGAACGATGTGCCCTCCGAGCTGCGAGCACAAACGACGACACAGCTGGGACATGAAAACAAGACACTTGGACTTGTGTGGGACCCGAATGCAGACAAGCTCGGCTTCAACACCACGATGCCTCGAGTCCCTGAAGATGTACGAGCACGACGTCGCGCACCGACCAAGAGAGAAGCTCTCAGTGCGGTCATGTCAATTTACGACCCACTGGGACTCCTTAGCTGCTTTACAATAAGTGCCAAAATCTACCTACAAAGATTATGGCGATTGAAAATTGGATGGGATGAGCAGCTTCCGACAGAACACGCCGACGGAATAATGGACTGGCTGGAAAATCTAGAGCAAGTTGCCACGCTCCGTCTGCCACGATGCTACAATGAAGCCCGAAGCGTCGTCAGCAAGCAACTCCACGTGTTCTGCGATGCCAGCCAGGACGAATACGCCTCAGCCGCATATTGGCGTCTCGAAAACAGCGACGGAACAATCAACATCGTCCTCGCCGCCGCCAAAGCCAAGGTGGCCCCGATGAAGAGCCAGAGCATCCCTCGCCTCGAGTTGCAAGCCGCACTGATAGGCACTCGACTAGCCGAAGCAATCAAGCAAGGACACCGCTGGACCGCTGACAAGACCATCTATTGGACGGACTCTCAAACTGTCCTCCACTGGATAAGGAAAGACGCTCAGAAATACACGCCATTCGTCGCGCATCGTCTCGGAGAGATAGCAGAACGCACCGAGACACGACAATGGAGATGGACGCCTACGCACGATAACGTAGCCGACACAGCCACCCGAACAGGTTACGTGCCTGTGAACGCGGAAGACTGGTGGTTCACCGGGCCCTCATTCCTGCGACAAAAAGAAGAATCATGGCTCGAAGAAATCACGATCCACGAAGATGAAGAACAAGAAATGATCAACTTGGTGCAATCAGATGCCGAACGACGACCTCTACCAAAAATAGAGAGGTTTTCAAGCCTGTATCGTCTACTACGAGCGACCGCAATGATGATACTTTTCATTGATAAGTGCCGGCGACGAGATAGAAAGCTGAACGCTTCACACATCAACCGCGCCGAAACACTATGGCTTGCTCAAGCTCAAGAAGACAGGTTCCTGGACGAGTTAACACGCCTGCGCGCTGGCAAACCAATCGCCCGCACAAGCCGACTCGCAAAGCTGGACCCTGAAATTGACGAAGACGGCCTGCTACGAGTACGCGGCCGAATAAACGCCGCCCAATCACCGCAACACACAAAGCGGCCCGTGATTTTGGACGGAAGACATCCGTTAGCCAAATTAATCGTGCTACAAGAACACGTTAACGCCGGCCACGCGGGACGAGAGCGCGTAGTCAACGATTTAAGACAGCGCTACTGGATGCTGCGACTTCGGCCCACCGTACGTACTGTCGAACGTACATGCGCCCTGTGCAAAATAAGAAAAGCGAAGCCCAGCACACTGACGTTCGGAGACCTACCTGCAGCACGACTAGACCCGTACCACCGACCCTTCACCAACTGCGGGGTCGACTACTTTGGCCCCATGACAGTAACAATTGGCCGAAGAAACGAAAAAAGATGGGGTGCTCTCTTCACGTGCCTCACGACGCGAGCCGTCCACATCGAGCTTGTGGGAAGCCTAACAACGGACTCAGCAATTATGGCGCTGAGAAGAATGGCAGCGAGGCGCGGATGGCCTTCAACAATCTACAGCGACAACGCGACGAATTTCAAAGGAGCAGACGTCGAACTACGTGCCGCCTACGCCGAGTGGCAGCCTGCCCTGGAGGAATATGGACTCAAGCATCGAGTCACATGGCGCTACATCGCACCCGGAGCACCGAACCAGGGGGGAGCATGGGAGCGATTGGTACGCTCCGTAAAAGTGGCGTTAGGAGCAGTACTACACGACAAGAAACCAAAGGAAGAAGTACTGCATACGGTGCTGACAGAAGCGGAGCACAGCATCAACGCACGTCCGCTTACCCATGTTCCTGTTGAGCCCGACGACCCAGAGGCGCTCACCCCGAATCACTTTTTGATTGGCACATCAACTGGCCTTCCGACCCCGGGACCGTGCAACCCCAGTGATCGCCGTATGTGGCGTGCTAGCCAAGCTCTCGCCAATGAATTCTGGCGAAGATGGGTGAGAGAGTACCTCCCAACATTGGTAGCACGAGGAAGATCGAAAGGAGAAGAAAAACCACCACTAAAGGAAGGAGATCTCGTCATAGTGGTGGACGCTTCGCTACCTCGAAACACCTGGCCGAGAGGAATCGTCGAACGAGTGTTCCCCGGCCCCGATGGAGAAATACGAAACGCCGAGATAAAAACAAGAGGCGGAACATTCATGCGGCCTACGTCGAAGCTCGCCGTCCTGCCCAGAGAAGAGGCTCCGCCGAGTCTTCGCCGGGGGGAGGATGTTGCGGACAGCAGCTTCAAAATAGGAGCGGCCGCCAGCAGCCAATCAGGGCGTCGCATTCAATGAACGCGCCTAGTACACGCAGCAAAGATTGATACCGCTCACCGATTGATACGACCGGATGAGTCACGCAGCGGTATCACTCAATGCGTGTACGGGGGGAGCGACGCGGCCTGTGATTGGCTGCCCACTTTCGCCTACTAGTAGCGTTAAGAATAGTTGTAAGTTAGGATAAATATCTGTAAATATGTAGAATAAATTGTAGTGAATAAGTGAATTGTAATAGTAGTAAATACGTGTAACAACTTGTACTCGCAGTGAATTGTGTATAGTGAGAAATAAAGAAGATCTGCAGAAACAAACATTTTTTAATTCAACGACTCGTTACCAAGAACAACGAAAAAACCTCTACAGTCCACAACAGGTAGGTCATAAACCAGGGACAACGATTCGGATGTTATTTTTAGCAAATACCCTCTGATAATTTAATCATTTTAAAACGTCTCTGTATATGTGGATTGTTTACAATGAAATCATTCACTTTCTTGCGTGTAATGATTTAATATCTCGAAGTAAATACAAATAAAATTGTGATAAATTTAGTAATGGATCATGAAGTACAAGGTATGTATTACGTATTTGACAGTAAATTTATTCGAAATATCTATGAATTACATAAGATACATGTCGAATAAAAAAAAACTGTTCACATTTTTTATGCTTTTTCTGTATTTCATAGACTAAAATTTACTTGTCCCCTCATGTCCCCAAGCTGATTTTTATACATGAAATAGTCACAGAATTGTACTACAAAAAATAGTAAGTTTTAGGCCTCACACGAGTGCACAACTTTGTTTTATTGCAGAACACGTAGTGGAGATATCGCGAACGGAGTCGCTCTGGGTCGCCCTATTACGGATAAAATGGATGCCATTTTTGAAAAAGTAGAGCAAGATCGGCATGTCAGTAGTTACGACGTAGCTGTAAAACAGTTTTGGCGCATTTGAAAAAAACTGGGTACACAAAAAAGCTCGATATTTGAGTACCTCATGAGCTCACTGAAAGAAACCTAATGATCCGTGTACTCATTTGTGATTCTTTATTACGACGTAATGAAACCGAACCATTTTTGAAGAAGCTGATAACTAGTGATGAAAAGTGGATCACGTACGATAAGAATGTGCGAAAAAGGTCGTAGTCAAAGGCCGGCCAGGCTTCACAGACTGTCGCGAAACCCGGGTTAACTCGCAACAAGGTGATGTTGTGTGTGTGGTGGGATTGGAAGGGCATTATTAATTATGAGCTGTTACCACCAGGCAGGATCATCGATTCTGAACTCTACTGCGAACAACTGATGAGATTAAAGCAAGAAGTTTAAAGAAAGCGGCCGGAATTAATCAACAGAAAGTGTGTGGTTTTTCATCATGATAACCTCACACATCTTTAGCCACTCAGCAAAAATTAAGAGAGTTTGGCTGGGAGGTGTTAATGCATCCGCCGTATAGTCCTGATCTTGCACCTTCAGATTTCCCCCTGTTTCGGTCTCTTCAGAATTCTTTAGGCAGTGTCAGGTTAACATCTCGAGAGGACTGCCAAAACCACTTGTCGCGGTATTTTGATCAGAAGCCTCAAAATTTATATAGCAATGGGATCATGCCCCTACCTACAGGAAGGCAAAAAGTAATCGAACAAAATGGCACTTACATACTTTAGTTAAATGTAAATAAACTATATTAAAAAATGTTTTCCCCAACCTATTAATTAAACCAGTAAATAATAAATGGTTTCGTTTAATTGTTATCGTTTTCTTTATAACTTATAACATAATTCCATTAAACTATTACAAAGCTAATTTGAAAAGTCAAATATTAAACTATACTCAGACGCAATTTTCGCACGTTCAAAATGCTTAACAAAGGGGGTCAATGTATGTTGGTTTATTGTAAATCATAAATTAGGGGTTTGAGGACTTTTGAAAAAAATAAATTAAAACATTATGTACATACAAAGTGATTAGAACCTTTTACAAGCTATAAATAATATTGTCCAGCTAGATTGGCTTCCTGGTTCATAGTTTATTGGTAGGTTGTGGATAGTAGCTATTTCGTAAATAACAATACTAATTACTATACTTAAAAATATTCATTTTTATACTTTTTTTCTTTCTGTTTCTAATTAGTTGACTATTATTGTTCATACCTTAAAACTGATTTAAATGTTTGTCCTTAATGTAACATTGAAACTGCACTTGTGTAGTGGGATTTATATTGTTTTTCTAATCATCATTACATAGTATAAAACAAAGTAGCTTTCCTGTTTGTTTGATAATTGATTTAATTGCCACAAAACTCTGTGAGAAATCTATGAAATTTGTTTTCTTTGGTCTAACCAAAGTTCATAAGATTCAACTTGAAGCCTATCTATAGTTATACTCACACAATTAAGTTCCATATTTACCCTCATTAGTCCGACTTTGTTTCAGAACCTAGGTTAGGTTATGGTTATACAGTGACCATGACATGAGTGAGCGAGCGTCTATTTTGTTTTGAAATTAGCTACAGCTCCCAAAAGAATTACATACATTTAATAATTTGCAATGAAAAATATAAGTTTAACTAAATAAAACCTTTTCAGGTACGCAACCCTAATTACTCCGACTTTGTTTCAGGAGGTAGGTTATATTATGGTTATACAGTGACCATAAAATGAGCGAGCGAGCATCAATCTTGTTTTGAAAGTAGCTACAGAACACAAAAGAATTTCATACGTACACCGTTTAATTTCACACACGATGAACGAATGCCTATGAAATCTTCGTAACGGTAGCAAAACGGCCAAGCATCACGTTTTGACTAAAATGTATGTGAAGTTAGGCCTGGTATAGTAAGGGCGCATAGATCAAGAATCTTGGCTCTACATGAGATCTGACCACTTTTTCATAGATTTTCATAGATTTTGATTAAGGTGTAGTGTAGAGCTTGTAGGTTTAGAGCGTGTAGTCTTTAGAGCTTGGCTTTATACGAGATCTGATAACTTTTTCACAGCTAGGTATGTAGACTCGTCTTGGCAACATTTTTACA
This sequence comes from Euzophera pinguis, assembly GCA_947363495.1. Taxonomy (NCBI): domain Eukaryota; kingdom Metazoa; phylum Arthropoda; class Insecta; order Lepidoptera; family Pyralidae; genus Euzophera; species Euzophera pinguis. Next base: position 7,528,035 of record OX376182.1, read on the forward strand.
TGAAAATGTTTTTGGTGGGATTTCATTTAGTGCAAATGTAGTGCAAGTCTCATACAAAGTTCCACCTCCTATTCTGAAGGGATAGGTTAGGTTAGGTTTAGTTTCTTAATTTTGTTGTTGTCTTTGTAGTAATACATGTTTACTTACAAAATTTCAGCGTTCTAGGACTTCAGGAAGTATTATTTTGATGATCAGTGAGTTCAGTGAGTGAGTCAGTGAGTGAATCAGTGACGAAATCGGGGGTTTTTAGACATTAATAAAATCTAAAGTATAATAGCTACGTCATTCAAACTTTGTATGTTTAATGATTGTACTGGTGTGTCATTATATCTTGAATTTTTTAACTATTTATTTAGCATCATCCAAACCAAAGTTATGAGAGTTTAAAAAAACGACGAAACGTTTCGAGAAAAGGTAGGTAGCGTCCTTGCGCTCCGCTTTGCTTGTCTTGGTGGGAGCACTCCCGTGCCCCCAGATTATATAACCAAATCAAAAGGCGGCAGCATCTGATTGTAATTTGAGAATAGGTATCTCTTTGATCATCCGCCATACTATATACTTTGTATATATTTAGTATTAGTATTAGAGATGGGCCGAGTACTACTGACTCCTCAGGAGGCGGCGGCTGACAACCAGTGCTAGTCATGCTGCCACGTCTAGCGTAATACTGAGCCGCCACCTATTGAGACGTCTGTCATGCATATATTGTACTTTGTTAATCATTTTCTGTAATATGCATTATAAACGTTTCAATAAATTATATTCTATTCTATCTACCGAACATTTACCAAGTAACCTAATACATATTTTTTGTTCGGTTTTGCCTTCATAAAACCGAGTACTCGGCCACGTAAACAAGTAACGGTTCTGTAAAATGTACCGAAAAGACGAAAATGAACCGAATGCGAATGTGAACATTTCAAGACAAGACGACCATGTTGCTTTTTTGGAGCTGCTTCAAAGAACTGGTTTCTACTATTAAAGTTGTTTTTATTACTTATGAACCCTTTGAACGCCATTTTGAACGCAAACATGAGACGTCATTAATACATGTAATATGATGTCATTTAAATCAGATATGCCATTGAAAAGGTTAAAATACTCGGCACCGACACTCGGCAGTTGAACCGAGTTATTCGACCGAGTACGAGTACTGAAAAAGGTGCCGAGTATGCCGAGTACCGAGTAATAACCGAGTACTCGGCCCATCTCTAATTAGTATAAAAGGATATATTAATTTAAAATAAATGGAGTTTACTTTGAGCATCCGTGTGTTTCACTTTTGCGTACCTCGCCCAACATCACATGGCGACCCTGCCAGTCGGCGCTGCACTGCGCCGACGCGGCTAATAAGAAGACACGGGGTCAAACATAGACTACTTTTTGACGCAGGCGGAGCTGCGGGAAACAGCTAGTACTTCCATAATCCATACTTCCATACTCCATACTATTATTATAAATGCAAAAGTCTGTCTGTCTGTCTGTCCGTCTGTCTGTCCCGTGTTACGCTTTCACGGCCAAACCGCTGAACGGATTTTGATGAAATTTGGTATGAATATACCTAGTTAAAGACCCGGGGTCAAACATAGACTACTTTTAAACGCAGGCGGAGCTGCGGTAAACAGCTAGTAATATTATAAATGCGAAAGTCTGTCTGTCTGTGACGCTTTCACGGCCAAACCGCTAACAGGATTTTGATGAAATTTGGTATTAAAATAGTTGAAGACCCGGGATTAAACATAGGCTACTTTTAGACGCAGGCGGAGCTGCGAAAAACGGACTTTTCTAAATCGGTGCACAATATGATCGTTGAGGGAGACTGTCAGACTGCCAATGGTTCAGAAGGCAAATCTATAGTGCGATGAACAGAGAATATCAGAATCAGAATACTATACTATATACCCTAGAGATCGTAATACTACTTACCCTGGAGGGGTGGTGAATGACGGACGAATGGTTATTGATAACAAAAAATAAAAAAAAGTAGTAGTAGAGAACCTCCTTGGCTTTCCACATTCGTACATTTCCAAACAAAACTTGCAAATCTTGCAATTGAATGATTTCTGCGCTATCTAACAGCTAATAGCAGAACTAGCTGCGGTTAGTATTTCTTTGTTTCGGTTTGTTGACGTAACTGGAGTAAGTACCCCAAGTATTGAAAAAATAATATCGTCTATAAAATACTACAAAACATATAAAAATTCAAATAATTGCTTTCGTTTCTTATTCTGTGTAGACCATTTGAGATTAAAATGACAATCGTGGCGCCATCTAGTATCTAATAGCAGAACTATCTGTGGTAGTAGTAGGAACTAAGAACCTACAAAAAAAACCTACAAAATCCGGTCACACTGCGTGCGAGGTACAGTCTGTCCGGGCAAATGGTTTGCAGTACACCCACAAGAGATTTTGGAAGGTATAGGAAAATAATAAATCATTTAATTCCTAAAAATAAAATTAGAATGCGAAGAACCGCCTTATCCTCCCATTGACGAAAAAAAAATGTTTTCGTGTACTCGTTGTTATTACTTTTATTTCATACGGCGAAAAAATAAATAAACAACCGTTCCTCACGACGCATCAAACTATACCATGCCTATGAAACTTAGAACATTGAGAAAATTGTATTTATTTTTAATTAGCACGTCATCTAGCGGCTGATTTTGCAGTTAGCATAGTTCAACATCATCAATGTCACATAATTATTTGAACGGCAACACAGACGAACTCATCGCGTTGCCTAAAAATTGCCAGGTTGTGATATTTTCCCCAAGTTGACCCTTGGCAGGATTCTTTCTTGAATGTTCAAGTTAATTTATTCATTCATATCGAGTGGGCTACGTGGTTAATCGACTCTGTACATCCTGATGTTAGAGTTTTCGGCACCGCCTTTTGACTTCTGCCCGTCGTGAATGAATAAATAAACACGTGCACCATACGTTTATTTATGTGGTCCAGTGGTCTGGAAAATATTGTGATTACATTTATTTTACAAAATATGTATATTTTTCGCACCACTGCTTCGGCGTTTTTGTGATTCGGGTGTCCAATTTTAATTATGGGACTCCAATTATCCTTTTTATAATACGTAACAAGACCACAGCAATTAATAATTTTTCCATTGGTCGGGCACCAGTCAAGTAGCTGGCAACACCATAATCGACGCTAGTGTGCGTCTTTGCACATTGTTTTACACACACTTTCCTATTATGTGGCCGCATTCTGGAAACAGATTTTTCTTCACAGCGCGGTATCTAGTCGTAGCGCCGCGGAGACCAATTATTAATCTATAGTCCGTCAGTTAGATAGTCAAAAACAAAGAATGGTAAAGATCCGTGTGACGTCACAGTGTGCTACACTTTTTCGCTATATGTGACGTCACGAGCCCCCACTCCTAAACTTTGATGCGTTATATCTTTATAATTTATCGCTTAATTGACAAAAAAAAATACATCACTAATATATTATGTTTCCCTAAATGACGGACTAATTTTAATGTTAGTCTTTTGACCCTGGAAACTAGCCTATTTAGTCTACCTGCGACTTTGATCGTCGCATTGTGTTTAAAACGTAGGGTGAAAATTAAAACAAAAGAAATCAACACAGAACCCCTTTTTTATACTATTTGGTAGGCAGAAAAGCGTACCGCTCACTTGATTGGAAGCAGTTACTGTAGGCTATGGACGCCTGTAACACAGGAGTTTCACCCCTTGCCTCACTTGAGTCTCAAATTTTCACATGTTAATGGTTTTGGTTCAATACAATTGTCCAAAGAAGAGCTGTATCATAGATTATTACGTAGGGTACACCACGGGTACACAATTCAAGTTGGGGCGAAAAAACATTATAAGTACCTACCTATGTCACAAAGTAAGTCCTATGTATGTATCGTATGTTACGGCGAAAACTCTCGAGCGGTTATTTCTGTGCTTATTTTGAAGAAATTATTATATATTTTTTTTTATACAATTAAATAGGCAAACAGGCGTACGGCCACCTGATATTAGTTATTCTGAAATTTTATAAAATTCTCCTTTTTGAATGTAATCCACACTAGTGCGAAAGTCTGTCTGTCTGTCTGTTACGCTTTCACGGCCAAACCGCGGAACGGATTTTGATGAAATTTGGTATAAATATAATTAATGACTCGGGGTCAAACTTAAGCTACTTTTTGACTTAGGCAGAGCTGCGGGAAACAGCTAATTAATTATATATTTCGGTGTAAATAAACGTTTGCATATCTTTTTTTATTCTAATTATATTCTTGAACACACTAGCAGTTTATATAGCTGATGCGTGTGGGGCAAAATTATTTTATTCCGAAATGAATTACGATTGGAACGGAATAAATGTAAATTTTTCTTAAAAAGTAAATTAAAAAGATAACACGACTCTCGGTATTTTGATAAAATTTAAGCTGGTCACACTTTTCACACAACATTTTCCGCTTCCTTCCGTTCTTGCCGTTCCGTTCAGTCTCGTTCGTTCATTTTAATTTGATCGTGGTTTGGTCGGGCGAAAAAGCTATGTCTGTAGATTCGTATTAGGCTACTTGACTGTATTCATACTTGGTTAATATTGTTATACTAAACCAAATATACACTAAAAAGTAACCGATTCTGAAAACAACAACAAAATTGGTTGTTAATTTAGGCAGTAATTCGATTTTAAAGTTTTCTCTAAAAGAAAAGTGGGAACGTGGTGGGGACGTCTTGCTATCTCTTTTTTACGCACGAAACCGAGTGGCAGTGACGTCACAGCTCACACAGTGCATCCCTTTCTTGTTTTTTGACAGTTTCCCCTTCCACCGAATTTCAAAGGCGTATAACTTATTTATTTTTAAACGGATTACAAAAATTCTTTCATAATTCTGTTTCTGGAAATAAAAATATTGATATGAAAGAAAAAATAAAAATTAGTAGTAAATAATACCCAATCATTTTTTCAACTTTTAATCTGTTGTGGATTAGTTTTAATCTATTAACGACTCGAGATTGGAATATTCAGCCAGGTAAGTTGTTCAAAAACATTTCTTTTACCTGTGTGTCGGCCATTAAGAAAAAGCAGTGATGCCAGATGGGTTCCCACCAAATTTGGGGGTATTTTCAGCCCTCGGGGGGAAATTCGGGGGCAAATCCTTTGGGGGATTATGCGGGGGGAACTAAAACGGGCTTGGAGGGAATTGGGGATTTTTTTTAAATCAAAATTTTTCTGAACGCGATTAAAAGCGCAATTATTAGTATTACTTAATCGGTAATCTAAACGCACCAACGCATACAGCCACACACACACACAAACACGCGCACGACAGTATTGTCCTGTACAGTACGACGAACAACGATGATAGTCAAATGTTGCCGAAGCGAAGTTGTTTCGCAGTCGTTTCGTTCGTTTGTTCGGGTTGGATTGGACAAACAGGTTTATTTAAACCGCCAACCGCCATCTGCAGCAAAAAATAAATGGCACAGATGAAGCATGTGGAGATACAGATGCAATAATGGAAGCAATTGGCTAGTCAACTAAAAAATAAATTGTGTATTTTATATATTTTATTGATAGAATAGACTATTTAGGAGATACAATTTAAACGAAAAAATTCTTAAAATTATATTTATTTTGTTATTTAATTTTAAATTATAGTGATGACGTCACGCAACTATAATGTCCAATGGCCATCTCGAACTGCAAGACAAATTACTAAGGTATTAAAAAATATGTATGTCAGTGTCAAATGTCAAAGTCAGGATGGACCGAAGGCCGCGAGTTGGTTTCTTGTTTGTTTACAATCTCCAAATATCTTGGTACCTACCCCATTTCTCGTATTTATTGCATATTGGCCTGTTCATTGGACTTTACTGCCGTCTCTCCTTCCGTTGACATCTGATTTTTCAATAATTGGACACCGATTCTTCATTATAATGTATAAATGAATGTAATGAAGATGTAGTTAGGTTATGTATGGGTTATGTTTACTTGAACAGAGATGACATTTGATACTACTACTAAACAAAAAATATTTATTCACTACCCTGTGCTACCAACCTAAAAAATTTAATGTGAATAGCCGGAAGTTATCCGGCTACGTCATACGTTAACTTTGCTAAAAAATGAAAGTTATTGGGTTTTCTGTTTTTTTCTTAAAAAATACATGCTTATCTAAAGATCTGACTAATGTAATCTGTTCCTTAAGCCTATTCCTCGAAATGGTTTACGAATTAGACATTTTCATGAAAAAGTTTACTTGCCATTGCTGAAATTTAAATTAATTGTTTATTTTTGTATTTTTATTTTTAATAAATAAAAATACAAAATTATCGAACAGCGGGGGGTTTTTCTTAAAATATCCAAATTTTGGTGGGATTTTGAAAAAGGTTTGGAGAGAATTTATAATACTCATCTGGCAACACTGAGAAAAAGTTTCGTGTTCGATTATCCCTATGTAGTTTGTGGTTCGATTTTCAAAAGTTCCGACACAAGGTGTTTTCTTTGATGTTTGTGCCGCCTTTGTACTTTTATTCACATGCTAATCAAATAGGTACGTGTTTTTTAGTCATACAAAATTTTGTTTTAGATTTAAATGAGTGTGTGCTTTGTTAATTTTATTAACTTCAAATGGCTGTCAATTAGAAAAATAGTTTTTCCTTTCCAGCGGCCTTAGAAAGCAACTGCATCCTAATATTTTTCACACAAACATACGAAAGCTTTTTGTGGTACTAAAATTTGAGGGCATTACCTGCTTTAAGCACAGAATAAGAACTTTAGGCTGAGATTAACGTGTCAATATTTATATCAGTTGCCAAACTAATTTCCTGGTGAAACTACTCCGAAAACACCTATTTCAGGTTGTCCCACCTTCCTTATTGTGTTAGCAACTGTCAGGGCAGCCCTGATGGCAAGTGATTACCGCAGTTAACGCTATGAGTGGTCGGGGTGTATGTTGAGATGTATAAGTTTTAACTTTGCATGCGATTGTGATGATGTCGCAATAAATACCATTATATTTTAATATTCTAATATCTGACTCATGAAAAAAAAAATCAGACTTCTCTTAATAATCGACTGGCATATTAAAAAGGTGTCTGTTGCTGTAGGTGTCATGAAATGATAGATAGGTAAATTTGTCCTGTACCAATTTGGTGGCCATAGCATAAAAGTTTTTTTATGTAAAAATGAAACAAAAAGCTGAAATTAATTGTTATGAAAAACTAATGATTGAATCATTGTATAATAAACAATAGAGACTAGAGCTTCACAAAACTATAGTGCTATATAGTTATTGTGTTATTCAGAAAGGCATTGTCATTGTAGGCTTACTCTGAAGTTAGCGGTCAAAATGTAAAATATAAAAACATACCGTTCTGTGTCTTCTTGAAAAATAAAATCAAACAAAAGCTTGACCAAGTTGTTCATACTTTATTCTTCATTACTATACTAATTCTAATGAAATGGGTTTTAAACACATGTATAAAATTATAGATAATTATAAGGTCTAAACAAATTAAATTATTGAATTTATAAATCAATGTTTTGGAATTCCGGTAACTATAAAAATATAAATTAATGTGGGTAGTTATGTGGGTTATCTATAATACCATGTGGTCTATTTAAAATATATTTTTTTATTATTATTAGATGAAACCAGACAATGCTGTGAAAATGGATAGTGCAGTGCCCAGTCTAACGTGCAAGTTACCTTCAAACGGTGAGGATTTTTCTTTTATCATTTTGAAATTTCAAAGTTCCAGAAAATTCTTACTTACTAATGGCTCAGCAAGTCAGTGTGGATCTTGGCTTTCAAAACAAGTGACTGCCATAGTGTTGTATTCTGTATGATAGAAACCTAGCCGTGCCACAGGGACACCAGTTTTTTGATTTTTAAGTTTTTAGTTTTAATTTAATTTTAGTTTATATTATATTGATTGTTATTAGATTAATTAAGTAGAATAATATTTATGTAAGCCATAATCCCATTTCTTGAAAGCTCTCTGATTAGCCTGCACTCCATTGTTCTAGCTCATTTGGGGCAAATTCTTACACCTGTGAAAATTCCTCATTCATTCATATTGAGTGTGTTACATAGTCATTCGAACTTGTACACCCTGGTGTGTACTTCTGTAACTACCTTCTTGACGGAATGATGATGTCCGGATCTTTAAAAAGTTTTACAAGTTGAAAAATATGGTGATGTGGTGAACACACAGGGCACAACTTCATTCATTAAATTCATCATCATCATCATTATTCCAGTCAGCTCCTGCCAGTACTGGACATAGGCCTCTCCTGATAACTTCCAAAATGATCTGTTGTAAGCGGCCTGCATCCAGCGTTTGCCTACGACCTTTTTCACGTCATCTGACCATCTGGTTTATGCAATTCATTGAATTATTGCACAACTAATATTTCCATCATTCATTATAAGTGGGTTACATTACATGGTTAATAGACCCTGTACACCCTGGTGTCAGAGTTATGCGAAACCGCCTTTCGGCATCTGACTTGGTTCCTTTAACTGTTTAGTTGCATGATGCCTGATTCGCAAAATGGCACCCTAGTCTCAAAAAGGCTGATTCGCGGAATGGCTGATTCTTAAAAGGTCGAATTCGCAAAATGGCTAATTCTTAAAACGACCAATTTTAAAATCTACACTAGTAGAAGACTTTGGTCCTCTGTGCAATATCTCCTTCAAAGCACATTTTCATAAAGTTTTCCTGGCTGACCTGAATTTCATGTAACCGGTAAAATTCTTGTTTCATTTCCCATATTACAATGACATTATATTTACATCTGTCTTTAGAAATACCCTGGTAGAATCTACCACCTTTCTGAGAGAAGTTTGGACTACTATATTCCCTCTAGTCTCCAGCACAATTGCTTGTAGCAATTTTAACACGTGTCTAAAAAAGAGTATGGCCAAATATTTGTATTTCTAAACAAAATTTTGTTACTCATAAATATAAATTTTACTTAAGTACATTAGGTAAGGTACATCTCAATGACTGCAGCTTACTTTAAATAAAATATGCGATTTTATGATGAGTTAAATTGATGCTGATCTCAATCACCGCCAAAGTGCCAATTATTCTATGGAGGAAATGATTATTATGCCTTCTAAAACAAAACTTGTAAAAAATACCAAGCCCCACAAACTCAGTTCTTCTGCCGCAAAAAGTTGTGAGATCCATGTACACCAAGTCGGTTTATTTATTCAGTCCCAACTGACGGGACCTTATGTCCTATGTTATTACGTAATAAGCTAAACTTACATTTTATAATGGCCCTATCAATATTAAAAATGTATATTACTATATACTTATTAAATATAAATATTTACAATATATTTACATTTTTCATGTAAATTTAAATTGTTTCATATCTGCATGAATTCGTTTTTTGTCAATTACCAACTAATTGTACATACTTAACTCACTATACGCCTTGGGAAACTGTAAGTGTAGTGAGTAGCTGTAAATAAATAAATAAATAAATAAAAGAGATCGACTTGGCAATCGCGTTTAGTCTACATTGGACATCATAGTTTAATTTCGACAGATTCTACATTCATTGGCTTATGCAGAATCTGTCCAATGTAGAACTGTAATACCAGACTATGATGTCCAATGTAGACTAAACGTGCAATCGCACAAAACAATCTTATTTTATAATATTATTATGATATTACTTGTGAGATACATTGTGTATTCATGCGTTCCTAGGACCAACATCTGGCACCATCATCCACAAGAGAAATCAAATGAGTCCAAACGCGATGGAGTTTTGTCGTCTCCTTACGGAGTTCCTATTGCCACCTTCCGGCTCCATCATCAAATGGATTACCATCCTAGAAAAAGGTACACCTCTAAAATCAAATTTTTAAATTAATTCTGACTAAAAATTATTAGTGTCCTTTTTTTCATGGCAATTTCGGGCAGTCTAATTAATACTTTGAGGGGTTTTGGTACAAGTTACCTTTGAACATAGTTATCCTGTTAAGCTATCAAGACCTATGTACTGGGTATACTAAACAAATCTGGTAAAATGATTAATTTAGGGGAGCCCGATAGACAAGCGCAACGCGCGTATTCGCAGTGTGCGTGTCGAGCTCCTCCGTGCTTCGGAAGGCACATTAAGCCTTTGGTACCTGTTGTTATCGATAGATTGCAGTCGTTAGGCTGTATCACTTGACTTCAGGCAGCATGAAACTAACTAACACACCTCGGGTCAGACTCTGACGGCAGTCGCTCCATTGTAATTACCAGTCTCGCCAAATCCAGGACCATGACTTCCAGCGTACCCTAGGCTCTGAATCGTTATCTGAGGACGCAACTAGGAAAAACACGCTTGGATGAAGAAGAAGGTACAATGATTAATTTTCTGCAAATGTAAGTAAGTGTAATTGAAACATACTGTGTTTATACAATGCTTGCTTGATTACTGAAAAGTCAGGCTTCTAGTTTTATCCACGACGAAGTTATAGGGGGTAGAAAATGGCCTGCCTGAATTGCTTCGAGAAAAGGATGGTACGGCCTTTTTGCTCAACTTGGCAGGGGCACTGCCGTGCCCTCATATTTCCAACAAAATTAACTAAATGTGGGTAGTTTCAAATGTAACAGGAGCACAGAACAGTCACAACAACACAATAAAACATACGTTCATCCCAATGGCGTTCCTTTCTCAATGGATCATCCACATTATTGTTCGTCCAAGCGTGTTTTCCAATTGTGTTATCAGCTTACGCTTCAGGGCCTAGTAGGGTACACTTTTCATGATGGTCCTTGGAATTACAACCAGTTATTACTATTCAACCCTGACTTGAGTGTGAAACAAATGAGAAGGGTGTTTGAAATAAATGTTCATTTATTTTAGACTAGCTGTTTCTCGCAGCTCCGTCTGTGTTGAAATGTAGCCTATGTTTGACTCCGGTTCTTCAACTATATTCACACCATATATTGATATTTCATCAAAATCCGTTCAGCGGTTTGGCTGTGAAGCGTAACTGACCCTGTGCATACTGCTGATGTCAGAGTTTTTTCGTGTCTAATAAAGAGGTTGGACACCTAAAAAAATTTACAATGTAAATGTACACATAACTTTAGAATTTTGCATGTACAGTACATGATTGTATAATATTTTTTTAGACATACACGGAGCCGCCCGGCGTGTCGAGCGGATAGCCATTTGGTCCCACCCAGTATAGTTAACTATCATATCGTTTTATGTGAGTATCTAGATTTTTTATTTTTAACTACAGACAGAAAACAGGTGTAATTTTGTCTGTCGCATCATAGGAACGGATGAGCTAATCTTGATCAAAATGGTTTTTACTTTACCAACCCACTTTTAATTTTGTGTTTTAGCTATAGTTTATGGAGGCCGTTTACAATTCTATCCATTTGATGATGATAGAGAGTGCTATTTTTACCCGACTGCCACGGGAGGGTGTCACTGGGTACATCAAAATAAAAAAACGAAATGGCGGATTTTTCGGAGATTTCTCATTTCCAAATTGCTCAGAAACGCAGTTGGGTGGTGTCGGCGAGTCCCAATATTTTTTGTTCGATATCCAAGAATTTTTTATGTTCTAATTTAATTTTATTTCATATATTTTCAGTAGTTCAGGCGTACAGCCCACTCTACGGGAAGTGGTCCCGTAGCCTATGAATGGCTGCACTGCAACATCAGGAGTACTTGGTAAGTGCTTGTAACATCAGGAGTGTTACGCCTAATAAATAACCCCTATCTGTTTTGTCTGTTCTGTACCGACCAGGGTTTATGTAAATTTGTAATTTATACTTATTTGTTACTCCGCCTGCGTCAAAAAGCGGCCTATGTTTGACCCCGGGTCTTCAATTATATTCATACCAAATTTCATCACAATACGTTTAACGGTTTGGTCGTAAAAACGTAACAGACAGACAGACTTTCACATTTATAATATTAGTATGGAATTTTTATCGATACTTTGTGCTGCAGGTTCTGATGCATGTCCAGTCCACCACTTGAGCGGTGCTCCTTTCTATGTAAATGCTTATGGAATTTGACTTGGTAAGTGAAACTCATTTTATTAACATTGCTTATTATTTTATTAGTATAAAATAAATAGAGTAAATTCATATTATAAGCGCGAAAGTCTGTCTGTTAGCTCTCACGGCCAAACCGCTGAACGGATTTTGATGAAACTTGGTATGAATATACTTAAGATCCGATCAAACATTGACGCAGTCCGAGCTGCGGGAAACACCTAGTATTGTATAAAATGTATCGAACCCGAGACCTCCGGAGTGGCAAGCAGGCATATTTCAATAGAACCTTGTCGCATTACAATTGTGACAAACGCCATCTATGGCCAACTTGCTGCAACTATTAAGAGCACAACTCAACTAGTGTCTAGAGCCATCTATGTGATAAAACTAAACACTTAGTTTTTAATTTGCAGTATTTCCACATTAAGGAAACTTAATTTATCTATTTGTCGGAATGTTTTACATCTTTGAGACATGCGTTTTTTTACCTTGAAGGGTGTTGTACACACACACAATAGTGTTGTATATTATGTGGCGCAATATCGCATAAACCTATTTCGATGCGGTTTTTGATTGAAGTTATGGTTCTTTATCTATATTGGTTATGGCGTTCGCCTTGGACCCGGGGGTGGTGTACATGGTCGATAGACAATGTAACCTACACGTTAAATGCGAAAGTCGGTCTGTTACGCTTTAACGGCAAAACTGCTGAACGGATTTTGATGCAGGCGGAGCTGCGGGAAAAAGCTAGTAATTACTACGGCGGTTCTGGTTATTACAATGGAGCAACTGCCGTCTAATCTTCGCGGCCAACATTGTCAGTTTTTTTTCAAGCACCATCTATCGCTCTCTGGTGTGTGGCATGTATGAACCTCTGGGTTCAGTAGCCCTATTTTTGAAATGTATGACATACATGTCGACATCGAACGAAAATTTGACTTTTTTGGGCGCGTGTCACTTATGTTCGCCGAGATTACTCCTCCAATTGCGGGGCGATTTTTACAATTCTGATTTTATACGTTTTTATACTTCCGGATTGGTTTTGGGCGCGCGTCACTTATTTTCTGATGCTAGTCATGTCTACGTCCAGTGGTCACCATATTATGGTGATGAGCAGATGATAGCAGGTTAACGATAAGGAGTAGTAGAATAATTCTTTGTATCTTCATCTGATTACTAAGATTCTTATTCATTTTAAAAGAAACTTCCCCGATGGTCTTGAAGTCATCATATTAGGTCCTTACGATGATGAAATCTAGGGGAAATCGAGGGAATTTTTCATATTTCACTACGATTTGGGTATTAATGTATACTGTCTCCGTCACGGCGTTTGCTATAGATCTTTAGGAGGTCGTGGGTTCGATTCCCAAGCAAAGCATACTTCATACAAGGCGGTTCCTGAAAACTCTGACACCGTGCAGGGTCGATTGGCTATGTAACAAATTCGATATGAATTATATGATACCGAAAAAACTAAAAAGAGTGAAATAAAAGTTTTTGAAAAAAAATCTGAACCAACTTCAAACTCATCTGAAAAGGAAGAAATAATCAATTATCTTTTATCAAACATTTTAAATAATTTGAAGTCGGTGCCAGCCAAGTATACAAAAAATATATATATCAACGCAATCGTGTAGCATGATCACGTCACGTCAGCTGCCGTCAACCCACTTCTAGGCATAAGTCTGTCTGCGTGAACCTTCTCTGCCCAAGTCAGCTATCGGTACCGAAGAGTAATAAATAAATAGTAGAAGTAATATTTAATCTATGGTTTGTCTATATTAGGAAACCCAACCTCATATATGTATCAGTCAAAATGTTTTAATGTTGTATGATGTCTCACTTTATCACTTACGGGCATTTTCTGAAATTTTATTTCATTGCTATTTCAGGCAAGGAGTGGTTTCAGAATTTCGCTTTCTTCGGAACAGTATGTCTGGCAGATGCTCTGTCACAAGGTAAATTATTTTATTCGTCTCTAGATGTTTCCCGCAGCTCCGCCTGCGTCAAAAAGTTCACTATATTCATACCAAATTTCATCAAAATGTGTTCAGCGGTTAGGCCGTGAATGCGTAACTGACAGACTTTTGCATTTATAATATGAATATAGATTTTTCCAACATTTTCCCGGCTGCATCCTGCGTATGTCGCTAACGTACGAGGAGGGAAGGAAATAATAAATAAAGGGATGAGGTACGGAAGAAGAGATTGTGATATAAAATTGCAAAGTTTGTACAATAAAGTTTAAATAAATAAAAGATCTTGCGTATGTGAGTGAGAAAAAACTGTAAAAACATTAGCGCAGCCTATGGACCCATGTAATAATAATATGCACAATTCACTGTTTATTTTACTTTGAGTAACCAAATGAGTAAGTCTTTGACTACTAACGCCATCTATTGTTATTTCGAAACACTACTACAAGGTACAACAATGTGGTGGTCCATGCTCTTGTTAGCTTTTACTATTTTTTATTTGTTTATGGTAGGTATACGTATACAACAGGTTACAATCAAAACAATTCAGTGATGTAAGTAAGTTAACACTTAAAACTAGACTGAAACCTAAAAACGCTTGACAACTAATGTCCCTCCTTCAGTCGTTTGCTCACTGCTGAGCATCTTGATGTGGCATATCTGGGTGTTGAGCTGCTGCTTGATTTGGTCAGTCCATCGTATCGGGCTGCGTCCTCTAGTCCGTAGTGACTACGAGTTTTTCCAGGTTGTTATCTTGTTTTCGGGCTATGCGATCAAAATACAACTGATGTAAACGTAGTTAAATACACAAAAATATTTTAGTATCAAAATTATAAAAACGCTAAACTAAATTTCTGTGAAGCAATAAAATAGTGTAAAAAATATACATTTACTAGATGTTTCTCGCAGCTCTCCGCCTGCGTCAAAAAGTAGCTTGTGTTTGACCCTGGGTCTTAAACTATATACATACCAAATTTCATCACAATCCGATCAGCAGTTTTATACCAATTTTCATTAAAATACATTTAGCACATTTATATATGATAAAAATGAAGCAGCATACTAAATGCAGCATGTTAAATTGTGGAAAACAGCTACGTTAAAATGTGATTAATAATCTAATTATCACATGAAGATTTGACATCCCATCTCTGTTGTAAAGTTAATAAATTTGTATGTTTTTGTTATTCCAGCGTCTACTGCGAGGGTCGTGTTGGCGCAGTTTCGTGTTCCCTACTGGTACGTTTCATTTTTAGCCCCTGATCTCAGGGTTTTGTTTTCTTATTTGGATGTAAATATCATTTTGAGGTCTCGTGGCGCTTAGCAGATGGATTTAATTGAAGGTTTCAGTGCTTCGGGTTCAATAAAGGCGACTATTAAATTTTTTTAAGAATAAATAAGGAAAACTTGGAAACATTTATAAATATAAATATATTTTATCTTATTGAGTATTTATTACTAGCTGTTTCCCGCAGCTCCGCCTATGTCAAAAAGAAACCTATGTTTGGCTACGGGTCTCCAACTATATTTATACCAAATTTCATCAAAGTCTGTTTAGTGGCTTGACCGTTAAAGCGCAATAGACGACTTTCTCAGTTATAATATTAGTATGGATATGTGTCTGTATCATCGTAGCTCCTTAATGAAGGAGACTCTGACATGGTTCCTTTAACGACCACCAGAGTAGCTTAGACCAACAGCCATAACCTTCTAAAGCACTAATTCATCTTTCTGAATTTCAAAGATTTCGAAAAATCTCTGACATTCGGGTGTAGGGTCTAAACTATTTTATTACGGTTTTTACCTGCAACAATGAAGTTTTTGAAATGTTAGGTGTCAATAACTATTATCCATCCATACTATCCATACTAATATTATAAATGCGAAAGTTTTTCTGTCTGTCTGTCTGTTACGCTTTCACGGCCAAACTGCTGAACGGATTTTGATAAAATTTGGTATACATATAGTTGAAGACCCGGGGTCAAACATAGGCTACTTTTTGACGCAGGCTGAGCTGGGGGAAAAACTGGTTATCAAATATATTTGTTTTTTCCACACATAAGTTATAAAGTTTCAAGTTTACCAAAAAACAATGCCTTACTAAAACATTAAATCTAGTCCATACTATTAAATTAAACTATTTTAATACGGTTTTATCGCGTTTATTACTTATTTATTTACACCTGACGTATCAAACACTTTACAGCGTTCATGGTCGAAGGCAGACTAAGTTAACATTTGTCTTTGATGTCATAAGATTACAAAACTACCGCCTGAAATTTTTATTGGGAACTATTCCGATTCACGCAGTATTGGCTCACAGTATCTAAGGGTCTTGCAGTCTGCTTCCGAGTTTGCGATTTTATTAAGTTAATGACTGGGTCCCAAGCTGGCGGTACCTGCCATCCATCCTCTCTATTGAAATTAAGATGTTTTTAATTTCAATAGCTTCACGTAACATCCTTGGAATGAATCTGTTTTCCTTTGCAAGGACTTGAGGATTATCAAAACGCATATAGTGGTTGGGTTTGTCTAGAGCATGTTCACAGACTGCAGACTTGGTTGAGCGTCTATTTTTCATGTCAGCAATATGTTCTTTTATACGAGTATTAATGCTTCTCTTTGTTTGCCTAATGTATGATAAACCACAGTCACAGTCAATTTTATAAACTCCAGCATCTTGCAATGGGATATTGGATTTTACAGGTCTTAAAAATTGGTTTATTTTCTTATGCGGCTTGTAATAGGTCTTGATTGAAGCTCGCCTAAGTATGTTACCAATCTTGTCCGTGACTCCCTTTATGTATGGTAAGATGGCAGGAAAACGATCAACTGTGTGTGGCTTGGGTCGACTTCTGTGACATATGTGTGGGAGGCTGAGATTGTTGCTTCTTAAGACAGACTTGACTCGTTGAAGCTCCTCCTTAAGATGGTGGGTGTCACAGATGCCGTGTGCTCTCTGTAACAAAGATTTGCCTACTAATATTATAAATGCGAAAGTCTGTCTGTCTGTTACGCTTTCACGGCCTTACCGCTGGGCGAATTTGATGAAATAGTAAGGTGTCCGTGATGAGTTTCATTAAAAATATTATCCTAGTTGCAGCGCCAGCTCACTCAATAGAGCTCAGGGTTCACTTTGATCTTGGTTCTAGATTTACCGGTGGCCAATAATGTTTTAATTTTTCCTTTGCGGCATCTGTGACAGCCTAATGATCGACTGATAACAGCCGTGTTCAATCCAAATCTGACTAAGCTTACTGTCGCCAACGTGCGATCATTATGAACATGCATGCCTGCTAGGCTCCTGTCTGATATCGTTTGCATTTCTTGCAAATTACGACGTACTTCACGAGCATAGACCCCTTGCTTGGCAGCCATGTATCCTTATTGAATAAGTAATAATGTTAACAGCCGCTAAATGGCGCAAAACGTACTTTACTCACACCGACAATGTACTGTGAACTAACACTTCGAGACAATACAATGCAAATACTCTATATTGCACCAAACAAAAAAAGTGAGGCGCAAAATCGGACTTATCGGTGTAGGATAAGTGCAGTTTAAATATGAAAATAAACATACATTGTATATAATTAACATTTAAGTACTACAAAACAACTCTTACTCAAACTGAGACAACCAAAGATATATATTTTATCCCTGGAAATTGCATACCTACTATTTATAACTCTAATTTTTCTTAAAAATAAATCTGTTTGAATTCCAGTGTCGCGGCGGAAGGCGTCGGCGGCTGCAGTCGACGACATCACCAGTTTCTGGAGTAAACTTGAATGTTGACTCCAAACAAGGTGTTTTAGTGTAATGTGCATGTTTGTGACATCGTAGTGAGAATAGTGGAGCTCTATTTTTGATATTTATGACGCATAATGTCGAACAAAAATCGATATCGTCGATATTCGAGTTTTTACAAAAATAGCACTCCAGATATGTTATCACGAGATTTTATTGACTCGGAACTTAGCGGCCGCGTTAAGATTTAATATGGAATTTCTTAGTTACCTTACTATCCGCCAGGGGCGCTGTACATGTGTGTTTGTCATACTCAATTGTCAACGCAGTCGCTAGCGTCTGCATCAATAAAATCTCGTGGTTGACGTCTGAATCCGAGAGGAATGGCGTGCAATGCTAGATTCGCTTTTCGGTGACGATAGTTTGAAGAAGTTATTATGAGTGGATTAATTTGAATGCAGTTTTTAGGGTTTCACTAACAATGGGAACGTATTCCAATCTTGATAACAGTTGAGGACCATAATTATTACAGTTTAGAATAATTAAAACCACATAACAGAATAAACAAATCCGTCCATTAAAAGCGCTATTTTTTTTGGTGACTTCTCGGGTACTTTTATAGTCAAAAATAAAACTAATTAGCGCGTGGTAGAATGACTGTACATTAATTCTCTTACTTGGGCAATGGAATTAAATGCAAATAAAGTTATGTTAGCGTGTATTTATCAGTAATCACGACTAGTTTGCTTTGCCAAGTACATAATCCATCATCCATAATGCAAGCATCTTGAAATACATAAAAAATTCAATTTCTTTGTGCTATTATTGCTACTGAAGAGAACATTAGAATCTGTAACGGGATTGAAGTTGTGTTGTACAGTGCCTAACTCGTTAATTTGAAATCATCTGTAGTTGTGGAGTTTATTTTTAATCATGCTCTGGTTTAGTTTTTGTAATGATTTATTTTTATGTATTTCTGACATATTTGTCGAGTTCAGTTTAATGTTTCTTAAGTAGTTTGCTTTCTTACAGTTTGGTTACGGGGGAATTCACCACGGTGAATTTCGTTGCGATGCCACTGGCGACTAAAAAATATATAAACAAATGCATTTGTTATGTATTTCTTTTAGTCACCGATGGCATCGTGGTGGAATTCGCCGTGGCGAATTGCTCCGTGGCCTGTTAAATGTGTATTGTGTGTTTTAAGTAGAGTGGTTGTAGTGTGATGATGTTTGGTCGTATGAGTATTTTTCTTTTTTGTTACTGTTAATCGAGATTTTTCTATTTCAATTTGTTGAGATGAATAGTTAAGTGTTGACGATTGTCGTGATGGCAAATTTGTGTCGTAATTTTTGTAATTAGTGCGAAATTTCGTTAATTATTTTTTACAAGTGTGAGTGTGCTGTGGACGTTTGTTTTTTTCCGTTATATTTTATTATTATTCTTCGCGATGACACGTGAATACTGTTTATTTTTAGCTGTTTTTGGTGTGTTGTAGAATAGATTACGAGATTTCTGTAGGTTCTTCTTTTTCAATTTGTCGAGATGAATAGTTAAGTGTTGACGATTGTCGTGATGGTAAATTTGTGTCGTAATTTTTGTAATTAGTACGAAATTTCGTTAATTATTTTTTACAAGTGTGAGTGTGCTGTAAACGTTTGTTTTTTTCCGTCATATTTTATTATTATTCTTCGCGATGACCCTTGAATACTGTTTATTTTTAGCTGTTTTTGGTATGTTGTAGAACAAATTCCAAGTTTTCTGCGGGTCCAATCAGGCCCGGCTGCGGCGCCCCCGGCGCCGCGGCCGGGCGCCTCGGCTTGTCGGGCTTGTCGGCTGCAGGCGGGCAGCGGCCAGGGAGCCGGGCCTCTCCCCGGCTTGTCATGTATTTCTGTCAAAAATAGTACAAAAAATTATTTTATTGTAACTGTCCTAAATAATAACACGACCTGAGTGATAACAAAATTAACGAGCATTTGAAAACTTAATTTTAAAAACATTTTTTTTTGTATAAAAATTGAATCGGTATTATTTGCAATAAAAAAAACCAAACATTTTAATTAGCTGTAAAATTGTGTCAAAAAACTATCATTTACACTGGGGATGAGATTTTAGAACAAAATTATATCATAACAAAATAGTTCCTAAACAACTGAAATTAATAATGCTATAAATATATCAAGTATCAAATTTTGAAATATAAGTGGCATCAATTGCGGTACAAATATGATTTATATGCATAAAACAACAGATTGCTTTTTTTTAATCAAATAGATTAATGGTGTAACATTTTAATTAGCTGTGGCTTATTTTTTTTTTTATATTGAAATTGTGTTAAAAAGCTATTATTTACACTTTGGATGAGGTTTTAGAACAAAATTATATCACAGTATAATAGTTCCTAAACAACTGAAATTAATAATTCTATAAATATATCAAGTGTCAAATTTTGAAATATAAGTGGCATCAATTGCAGTACAAATATGATTTATATGCATAAAACGACAGATGACATTATTTGCAATAAAAAAGCAAACATTTTTTAATCAAATTTTAATTAGCTGTGGCTTATTTTATTTTTTAATATTGTAATTGTGTCAAAAAACTATTATTTACACTGGAGATGAGGTTTTAGAACAAAATTATATCACAGCAAAATAGTGCCTAAACAACTGAAATTAATAATTCTATAAATATATCAAGTGTCAAATTTTGGAATATATGTGGCATCAATTGCGGTACCAATATGATTTATATGCATAAAACGACAGATGACATTATTTGCAATAAAAAACCAAACATTTTTTAATCAAATTTTAATTAGCTGTGGCTTATTTTATTTTTTAATACTGAAATTGTGTCAAAAAACTATCATTTACACTTTGGATGAGGTTTTAGAACAAAATTATATCACAGCAAAATAGTGCCTAAACAACTGAAATTAATAATTCTATAAATATATCAAGTGTCAAATTTTGGAATATATGTGGCATCAATTGCGGTACCAATATGATTTATATGCATAAAACGACAGATGACATTATTTGCAATAAAAAACCAAACATTTTTTAATCAAATTTTAATTAGCTGTGGCTTATTTTATTTTTTAATACTGAAATTGTGTCAAAAAACTATCATTTACACTTTGGATGAGGTTTTAGAACAAAATTATATCACAGCAAAATAGTGCCTAAACAACTGAAATTAATAATTCTATAAATATATCAAGTGTCAAATTTTGGAATATATGTGGCATCAATTGCGGTACCAATATGATTTATATGCATAAAACGACAGATGACATTATTTGCAATAAAAAAACAAACATTTTTTAATCAAATTTTAATTAGCTGTGGCTTATTTTATTTTTTAATACTGAAATTGTGTCAAAAAACTATCATTTACACTTTGGATGAGGTTTTAGAACAAAATTATATCACAGCAAAATAGTGCCTAAACAACTGAAATTAATAATTCTATAAATATATCAAGTGTCAAATTTTGGAATATATGTGGCATCAATTGCGGTACCAATATGATTTATATGCATAAAACGACAGATGACATTATTTGCAATAAAAAACCAAACATTTTTTAATCAAATTTTAATTAGCTGTGGCTTATTTATTTTTTAATGTTGAAATTATATCAAAAAACTATTATTTACACTGGGGATGAGGTTTTAGAACAAAATTATATCACAGCAAAATAGTGCCTAAACAACTGAAATTAATAATTCTATAAATATATCAAGTGTCAAATTTTGGAATATATGTGGCATCAATTGCGGTACCAATATGATTTATATGCATAAAACGACAGATGACATTATTTGCAATAAAAAACCAAACATTTTTTAATCAAATTTTAATTAGCTGTGGCTTATTTTATTTTTTAATACTGAAATTGTGTCAAAAAGCTATTATTTACACTTTGGATGAGGTTTTAGAACAAAATTATATCACAGCAAAATAGTGCCTAAACAACTGAAATTAATAATTCTATAAATATGTCAAGTGTCAAATTTTGGAATATATGTGGCATCAATTGCGGTACCAATATGATTTATATGCATAAAACGACAGATGACATTATTTGCAATAAAAAAACAAACATTTTTTAATCAAATTTTAATTAGCTGTGGCTTATTTTATTTTTTAATACTGAAATTGTGTCAAAAAACTATCATTTACACTTTGGATGAGGTTTTAGAACAAAATTATATCACAGCAAAATAGTGCCTAAACAACTGAAATTAATAATTCTATAAATATATCAAGTGTCAAATTTTGGAATATATGTGGCATCAATTGCGGTACCAATATGATTTATATGCATAAAACGACAGATGACATTATTTGCAATAAAAAAGCAAACATTTTTTAATCAAATTTTAATTAGCTGTGGCTTATTTTATTTTTTAATACTGAAATTGTGTCATAAATAAATAAATAATAAATTTTGGAATTTATGTGGCATCAATTGCGGTACCAATATGATTTATATGCATAAAACGACAGATGACATTATTTACAATTAAAAAAAAACAAACATTTTTTAATCAAATAGGTTAATGGTGTAACATTTTAATTAGCTTTGGCTTATTTATTTTTTAATGTTGAAATTGTAACAAAAAACTATTATTCAAAGTGTGAAATTATCCTTTTTCAAATACTATTACCATTTTTGATGTGTGTGTTATTTACATTGAAATTGGCCTACTTTAACATACTAAACTCACTGCAAAAAGAAAAAAAAAAAACCGGTTTTGAAATGCTGCACTCTGTATATCGTTTTTGCAAAATGAATTTTTTTTTCGATGAAAAATAGACACTTATTACATTTATTCAGTAATAATTAAATAAAACAAAATCCAGGGTATTAATTGAAGCGCAAAAAGACCCCGGGTCTTCAACTTTATTCATACCAAATTTCATCAAAATTCGTTCAGCGGTTTGGCCGTGAAAGCGTAACTAAAATAGACAGACAGAAAGTGGCGTTTGAAATTTGTAGAAAATAACGTGTTTTTTTTTTTAATTATTTTCATATCAACCTGAAAAAAGAATAAATTAAAAGTAGAATTATATACATACAGTAAGCCTTTGTCTTGAAGTCCGCCTTTTTTTAATAAATAAATACATCCCGAGGTATGCAACTTAACTACCTACATTGAGATCACAAATTCCCCATATTACTAGGAGAACCAAGCTTCCATTTAATAAAATACAAAATTGTAAACCACAATAGGCGGACTTGATGATCTGACAGTGAAACCTTGAGTAAAGCAGAAAATATAGCGACTTCAAACAACTAAATTGACACTAACCTTTAATAACCAGCAACAATAAAATATCAATGAAGTATAATAGATAGGTGTGAAAATTTTGTAACACCTATAAAATTTAATCTGTCTAAACAACTTGTTCTTATTAATTGTCAGTTTTATTATAAAAATCCATTGTTTTTGGCACCTACTTACCTGTAGAGGGATAGATACCACACAACATAATTATGTTAGTACTACCTATTTCACTTCTTCAATCTTCAAACAAAAAAGCATGCACTTTGCTTTGTAACGAGATCAAGGTGGAAAATAAACTTTTTCTTTTTACCATTATGATATATTTTTCTATAACATTCATTTCATTTAGCAGTGTAGTTGAATTGAAAATCCCATTAAAAAAAAAAAAAAACATTTTTCTCTTTGTCAAGTGACAGAAATATTCATAATTTCAAAAGGATATGTACATTAGACTTGTTATTTAAATAGGAACTTCATTTATAGACAGAAAGTAAGTCATAACACATAGTCTGAGCTATTTAACGTGATAAACATATAAATAATTGGATAAAATTTATTTTAAGGTGTCGAGCATTGGAACCAGCCTGGGCCATCAAGCAGGCCCCATGTTCTTCCTCCCGCTCCCTATGCCACAACTAATTACAACATAGAAGGTAATTAAATTTGTTAAGATTTTTTTTGAACCTATTTATCAGCTATCAAGCTCCTAAAATTTAACAAACCAATAAATGAATCTAATCTTAAGGTGTATATATATATATAATATACATTCCAGGAAGGGAAGATACCACGACTACTATCAACAACCTGCAATATCGGGACAGACATTGAGTCATGGATCCCCCCGGCGTTCCCCTCAAAGAGGATCTCCCCGAGGGCTTAGAGGTTCTCCTCGAAGGCCTAGGAGATCTCCTAGGCGTTTGATGAGGCTGCACAGAATTTTATTAACTGTGATCGAGAATGGCAGGAATTTAGAATACAGCAGCATAGAGACACAGTGCGCCTAAGGGCAATGGAGCTGGAAAACCAAAGGGAGTGTTTCGAATTATCTTATAATTATGTTTTATTTTTTAAATATGTTCAATTGACATAAATAAAACTGTGATAATAAGTGTCACCTAATTTTTTGAATTATGTTATAATCTTGTTAAGTCTATATTTAAATAATCTGTGATTGTTACATTTTGTTTAAGACTGCCTATTCATATTTTAAACTGACCAAAAACTTGGTAGTCTTTATTTTAGAACAGTGTTTGTTGTTTGTTGTTGTTGAACGAATGTTATTTATATGTATGTACATAGTAAAGAATTTGCTGTATATTGAAGTGTTTAATTTGATACCAATATTTTTAATGTCAAAAAAACTGAAGAGTTTAGTCTAGTGTCCTACTGGCCAGGAATGAATTTCCTTTTTCATATTAAAATTGATTTTTGGAGGTCATAGGATGGGTGAAAGTAATTTACAAAATAAAAAAGTTATTTTTTGTTCATAAAAACTTTTGTTATAGTAATATCAATCAACAAAGATATGTAGGTAGTAGTAGTAGGCTGGACGTAGTCGTATAGATTCAAGGACTGTGGACTACTCTGAATTCCAATACAACAAAACTTGGACAAGGTCTTCGAATTAATTGCTCCCTTAACTCTCTACATGGTGTCCATCACCTTGGTCTTCATCATGCTGCAGTCCTAAAAATGTTTGAACAATTTATAGGTCCTATCAATCAATTTAAGTGTACTTTAAGTAATATTATCATATTTCCAACTAATCAAGAACCCTGTCTTTATTAAGACAACCAAGCCAACGATTCTTCAACCTTCCAAATGTGTTCTCAATCACAACTCTGGCTGCACAGTGTCTTTCATTGTAGGTGGCTTCTGCTGTGCCTTGAGCGGCGCCTACAATTGGTGTCAGTCTCCTAAAAATTACAAACAGCAGTGTAGTAAATTTACTGAAATTACATTAAAATTTGATTTTCCATATTACAAATTTTTGAACTTGTTACCCCCAAATTTTGCATTGACATTGAGGTTTCGGTACTCATCGTTAAGGGGCATTTATTACCATTTGTACATTAAGTGAATGGTAATGTTTCCTACAGTAGTGTAGTCTAAATATTTTAATGTGAGTTCCATCAATGCATCCAATCACTCCAGGTATGTTATACTTTGTGTAAAATCTGTTGAGAAAGTAATAACATTCTAGCAGCTGGAGAATCAGGAAACTTTATTTGTTTTTGACAATAAATCCGTAAGGCTGCTATGGACCAATAGTGTGTTAAGAAATGGTCGCAAACTGTTGCTACGACAATTTTTTATTTGTTTCGCTAACTCTGGACCTTTCGTGCAATCTGTTATTTTATCTCTTCTTTCATTGTACGAAATGTTAGCCTATCATTTTTTCGTTAATGCCTGGATTCACGTCTGCCTTTTGAATCAATTTTGCAGCAAAATAAACATTTTTCTCAAAATTGGGATAATGTTATTATTTTTCCCGGGTAGCTTGCAGTTTTGTTTTCTTCCCCTTTTGGCGACGTGTCCTGTAATCGAAACACATAGTCGTTAATTAATTGATACAAGTATGCAGTATAGCCAGAATATATGCAATTGATCTGGAGACTACAAATGTTGTCAGAAGCAGACTTGAAAGGCTTAGTAGGACTGTAGTGAGTAGCCTGTAATAGGACAACGTGCAAAACTTGCTATACTAATTATTAATAATATAAATATTGCTATATAATTTGTTTTCAGTCAAATATTACATTGGATGATGCAAATGTTATGCTTGCTGTATACACTCCAGAAAGTTAATGTCACTGAACCGGTGACTGATCCAGAAGTGACTGAGACATCAGCAAATTCTGCTACACTTAACTTCAAAAAGATTGTACTATTTCTAGCTTTTATTATTATTAATAACAATAATTATATCTATTTGTTTTATTTAAATGTTTCTGTTACCCAAAGTTATTGTAAAAGCCAGCCTTCTCAGAATTAATTCGTGTCATTCTTTAGTCAAAGTAGGTATACAGTTATGATATCATGTGGTGCTAGTAAATTATACTAGACTGTCTTTAAAATCCTAAATACTGGTTTTCTTTTGTCGTAGATACTTAATATCTTTCCCCAAGAAATTTATGATGCTCAGATAATGTTTAAAATTTTGGATGAAAATTGTTGTTTTGTTTTCTAGGATAATATATAAAAATAACAAAAGAGTTTTATTGAAATTAGTCAAAATGTTTAGCATAAACCTACAAAATTTCCTAACTATATTTGACAATGAATAACAAAGAATGAAGTCTATCCCGAATAAAATTATTTTGCTGCTAACACAACTTTCAATAGACTTGAATATTACAAAATTGTTTTGTTATAAGCTACTACTACAAATACAGTTGGTTAATATTAATTAAAAAAGTTATGTTAGTAGTATAATTTTTTGTAATATATAGCCCAACAGTTTTTTCAGTGCATGCTGGTGGAAATTTGACCATTTTTTTGTTTAGGTACAAAATAATCTTTATTAATCTAGTAAAAGAGTGCCAAAATTAACATTTTTCCTACCACAATCTGATTTAAAATTTGATATAGGTAAATAAACTGATAAAAAAGTAGTATGATAAAAAACAGAAAATATGTATACCTATCGCTCAATCGTGGACCATGATTAAAGCGTACCCTGGCGTCCTTGCGCTTTGGAGTCCAGGGTAAGTTTTAATCATGCTCCTAGATTTGACAGTACTGGTACTATTAATAATAGGGAAACAAGACCAATAGGATCATGATGTTCTTTATTAACAGACAATCAGGTGATTCAATGTCCTAACCATACTGGAAACAACTAAACAAAGCATGCTTCCCGTGGGAATCGAACCCGCGACCTCTGGGTCAAAGGCAGACGCCTTAACCACTGGACTAGGATGTTTGTTTTCACTTTTTATCCTATCTGCCCTAAGGTTGGCTGGCTGGAAGATATTGCAATAGCGATAAGTATTACTTTTAATTTTAATTTTGTGATTGTTGAAGTTTTAACTTAAGTTGTAACTTATGTTTAACTACTATAAGAACTTAAAAAATAAAAAATAATACCTTTTGATGAAGACGGCACAGGTTCCAATTTGGATGGATGTACAGGAATAAGTGGCATCTCCTCTGCTGGAAATACTAGTTGTAATTCTGAAACATGCATTTAGAATATATTTAACCCAGATAGACCGACCAACCCATACATGGGATTTGTAAAATAAAAAATTCTACTGCCAATATTTTTAGAAACGTTATTAATGTACAAAAAACTTTGTGGATGGTATAGCTTGTCTTCTTTTTTGTCAAGTGAATAAATTTGAATTGTGAATTGTAAAACATGTCTTCAAATAGGTCGGCTTAGGTAAGATGCTAACTAATATTTTTTAAATCTTATATTCAAAATAAAAATTACAAAACATAACCAATCAATATTGCGAACAAAGTTTTAATAATTTTGTTTTCTGCATCTTTTATATCATCATTTATTTCATAATCCCATATATGGGTCGGTCGGCACAAGATGGTACAACCTTAGTAGTAATTCAAATATCATTACATTGCATACCCTTTTAATTAAAACATTTAGTCCACTAAATTACCCTAGCGTCTTATTACTGTTGAAGGTTCTGGAGAAGAGCGAATATTTCCAAAATTTGATTACCTACCAGGTTCTAACTTAAAGGGGCTACATTGTCATACAATAAACTGCAATAAAAATGATATTTTTGTTTATTTTTCGCATGACTCTTATCATGGACTCCCATACTAAAAATATTTTTAAATTACTAAAAGACATTTTTTTTAAATTAATGTCAACAATTTTGCTTTAAAATGTAGATTAAACCTATTTTTATTGATAACAAATGTTATACTAATATTTTATTGATTAATTCAAAATGAAATTTACAGAAAAAGTAAAACGGAGCGCTAGTGCCGACCAACCCATATATGGGATGTCATTTTCCAGCTTTTCCAGAAGAGTTAATTTTTTTTTACTATTTTTCCTAAGGTACTAGGGACATAATAAAACAAATATAAAAAAATTGCATCTTTCTGCAAAGAAAAAAGTTTCAGGCTATGCAAGAATAGTTTTATGTAGGTTTATAAATTTGTACTCATTAATTCCTTGGTGTAGATAGAAAATGTCTCTCTTTTATTTGTTTGACCCAATTTAATTTGCTTAACCCACATAAGCCTGAAACTTTTGGAAATATTACGCTCTCCTCCAGAACCTTCAACAGTAAGGCGCTAAATATTGGATCACATTCATTACAATATACTATGTTTTACAAAAAAGAGTATTGTATTGTATCCCGACAGGTACAACAGGATCTCTTCCACTCAATTGGAACGTTACAGGAATACAATATTTTGTTGACTTTTAGTCTATTATAAATTGTTTATCTACTTACGCTGTAAATTTAGTGTTGGTATGGCAGTGTTGCTTAATCTTTTATTCCGACAATGATTATTTATCTTCTAAATGTGAGTTTCTGAAAATAAATGTGATTTTATTAGATCTAATTATTTTTACAGTTTTTACACGAAAAAACCATGTAGAAGTATTTACCTAGGTTCTGAAACAACACGGCCTAAGAGACTTCAAACATGTGACCAAGTTATTTGCACAAATTGAAGTTAAAATAAAGTTCAACTTTATTAATGTTTGATAATTTATAGGTACCTACTTACTTACTATCTGATGCAGAACATCCAGGAACACAACATTTTAAGCGAGACACGTGGATCAGGATTATACTTTTAATCTCCGAACATGCACAATTACACTAATATCAAGAAATTCCAAGCAAAAAAACTACACAACAAACAAGTTCATAAAATGTACGGCCATTTTCATTTCGCGCTTACAAATTTTCCAAACTCTGGCCAAAATGTTGCCATTAAAATAATTTTAAATTTCCACCTCATGTATGTATGTACTAATACACACAGAAGATTTTTTTTGGACACAACATTATTGGTGTTAAGTCATATAAATAATCAAATTCAAATCTGTTATTACAGTTGAACGCAATGTTCATTTTATTTTAAATAGTATATAATGTCGCACGTTGATAAAAAGAACATTTAAATTAAAGAAAAATACACTTGTGTAGTAGGTTTTTTAAATAATCACGGCGTATTTTGTCTCTCGTACATACTGGCGACGACATAACACATTACGTACGATTTATACATACAGCGCCACCAACTTATCTCTACTTTTCAAGTTGTCGTGCGTTATTGTTTGTTAAAATATATCATTTTAAATCTATAATACCTAATGCCGAAAGCTATAAAAAGTCAATCAAACCGAAAAATTCTCATGGAGCGTAACGAAGTTTCAGCCTGGAGGGCAAAATACTTGCAGGTAATAATAGATAAAAATAATAAGTCACCCAACCCTCGCCCTCTCATTTATTTAGATGAGACTTATATTCATACAGCAGGCAAATGTTATTATTAGAACCTGTTTCTAAAGGGCGAAGTTATATAATTGTTCATGCTGGTGGGGCTACAGGATTTGTAAATAATGCTCTGTTAGTATTTAAGACAAATACAAAGAGTGGAGGGAGACTAACTATCATGATGTGTCTGCGTGAATAAAGCTCCAAATACAAATACATTAAAAAGAGATACGCAGTTATGGCTAACACAAAATAATACATTGAATATGGAGAGGATGTATGTGGCGAATGTAAATATTGCTATTTACAGCTATTTCAGTAAATGAGTGGTCGCAACATTGTAAACATGTTTTTTATGATAAATGTGGAAAGTGATTCTGAAACAGAAAGCGATACACATGGAATACAACCACTTGAACTAGATTATCTTTCTTCAAGTGAGACTTATTAGTTTAAATTTGCACTAATTAGCTACATTTCTTTACTACACTAATGATTTCATATAATCCAGCAATCATTATATGATTGTTATGAGTTATGTAAATTGAGCTACAAGTAGCAAAGAAAATCTCGAGCTACTCCGTGCTTCAATTAGATGACAGTCGCATTCGTCCAATAGCTCACCTCACCAACCCAAACGGTTTAGAATTGGTAGTAAAGAATACAGATGGTACGTCTAATTTTATATTACTTGACCAAAATTTCCCAATCTTTGTACTTTTCAAATTAAAATAGCAACACTGAAACAACAGTGACTTACTTGTGATTGATGATTTTGATTATATTTTGACAATGACAATGACATGTATTTTACTTTGATGTATGTTTTTCTAGTTGCACTGAAAACTATCTTAATCTAGTCTGGAAGGGAATTTTCTATGGAATTTCGTAAAATGGGTCACTTTTACAGAATTGCTTTACTGTCAATCATAGCAGAATCATAAAAAGTTACTCTTCAGCAACATCTACAGTTCATTTCTCCAAATTTCACAAAAAATTGCTCAATTGTGGAGTGAGAATACTTTGTTATTTTGATTTTAGGGTAAAATTCGTCAAGTTTTAAAACTGCTTCGATTCGTCAAGCTAATTTATATCATCTATTGTTGTTTAAATTCGTCAACCAACGTTTAATTAAATTGTTATTATTTCGTGTAAAGATCTCGGTTTGTCCGAATTTTTTTTTTAGAACATATGAGGTAGAAACATGTATTAAAGGTAGGAAAGACGCGTCTAGCTAGACGTTGCCGTCATCGCAGTGCGAATCTAACGACCAAACCAATACCTATTTTAATTGCCATGATATATAAAATTCGTCTAAATGCGAGTGAGTAGGCGTGATAGCGCTTTAAGGGATGCAATGTAGGGCGCACATCTCGCTTACTCATTCGCATTTGTTGGATAGAATTAAGAGATCATGGTAGCCCTTTTTTTGGTGTGTGCTTCCTTTTCTCTCTATAAAAAGTTATGACTTGAGAGGATTAACTGGCCGATACATGGCACTTCTTTTAACTAATCTTATTTCTGTGATCACACAAAAACAAAGCAACCGACTTACCTTTACGAATTAATATCATATCACCATAAAATCATTACTAGTACTAATAATGTATCATGTTTGTGTGCCAGTTAAGCCTCTTGAATCTTAATTTTATATGGCGATGCTAAACGTGGACTTCACGTGTGTGGCACGCAGGTAACGCCCACATTGTACTTCTATAGAGATGTACCTAGGTATCGCCTTCCTTAGTTATTTACACACCGCTGTGCGCTATTTATATAAAATAAAGAGTTGATAGTAAGCCACGACTAAAGAAGAACAAAAAATATGAAGAGCCTAAAAGACTTGTTTCCACGGCCGTAAAACCCATTTTTAGTTGACAGATGACTGCACTTGATTGACATTGACGGATATGTGCTGATATGATAGACTTATCTTTATTGCCACTAATAAAAATAATTATTCAACTAGTCTCTATTTTCTTTATTACGTACTCAAATCCTAATGTACGCACGTCAAATAAACAATAATCTTAACTTCCTGTTTCACAGTACGTCTAACATCATTAATAACAAAGAATTATATAAAAAATAATGGATCAGTTTTGTTTTTGAAAAATTGCTATGGCAATATTAACACGACAAATGATTTACGAAATGAATTCGTTTTGATGAATTGCTCAAAGTGGCGATTTTAGACCTACTGGGGCCTTACTATCAACTCTAATAGAAACGATTGAGTAAACGAGATGGTGCCTTACAATTTGTATTGCGCCATCTCGTTCACTCACTCGTTTCTGCCCTGCTATTTGAAGGTTTGTTATGTTGAGGTTACGTTGGTCTTAAATTCACCTCAACTCTTGTTATAGCGAACAACTTCTACTAATAAAATAAAATGTGTAAACATTTCTTTGAACTCGCACGATTTTGTGTGTGATCTTCTAGATTAAAGCGAATGTAATGTAATGTATCAGCGCTGTATTTTTTGAGTGTTTGCGCTTAAGAATTTTAAGGATTTTGATTAATCGCAATTTCCTTGCTTGTTGCTAAAAGCTCCTGGAAATCGCTAAGTGCAGTTTTTCTACCTTAATTTAAAAAATTTACTTTACTTTCGTATTTAACCATTAAGTAACAAGTAAAAATAATACAATAAAGTCGTACTTAGTTAAGAAAGTCTAAATTCAAGTCAAGTCGAGAGTCAGTGTGGCATTTTGACTCGACGATAATTGGCTAGTAAACTTTTTCATGAAAATGTCTAATTCGTAAACCATTTAGAGGAATAGGCTTAGGGAACAGATTACATTAATCAGATCTTTAGATAAGCAAGTATTTTTTAAGAAAATCGCAGAAAACCCAATGACTTTCATTTTTTAGCAAGGTTGACGTATGACGTAGCCGGATAACTTCCAGCTATTCACATTTATTTTTTTAGGTTGGCAGCACAGCGTAGTGAATAAATATTTTTTGTTTGGTAGCGCTAACTAAGCGCTTCACGTACTTGTCACCCATGTCAAATGTCATCTCTGTTCAAGTAAACATACCTAACCTAATTACATTCATTCATACATTATAATGAAGAAGCAGTGTCCAATTATTGAAAAATCAGATGTAAACGGATGAAGAGACTGCAGTAAAGTCCAATAAACAGGCCAATATGCAATAGATACGGGAAATGGGGTACCTACCTAAATATTTGGCGATTGTAAACAAACAAGAAACCAACTCGCGGCTCGCGGTCCATCTTGACTTTGACATTTGACACTGACATATATATTTTTTAATACGTTAGTAATTTTTGCTTTCTTGCAGTTCGAAATGACCATTATAGCTGCGTGACGTCATCACTATAAAATCTTTAAAATTAAATAACAAAATAAATATAATTTTAAGAATTTTTTC
Source organism: Euzophera pinguis (assembly GCA_947363495.1). Classification (NCBI taxonomy): domain Eukaryota; kingdom Metazoa; phylum Arthropoda; class Insecta; order Lepidoptera; family Pyralidae; genus Euzophera; species Euzophera pinguis. The sequence goes on from OX376182.1 coordinate 7,560,916, forward strand.
GTTTAAATTGTATCTCCGAAATAGTCTATTCTATCAATAAAATATAATATAATATACACAATTTATTTTTTAGTTGACTAGGTTTAATAAAGAAGATTCTCGTACCTAATCTAGGGAGACTATCGCTTGGCAGTTCGATCTCGTTTATTTCATCTATCACTCTTAAATCATCAATTTTAGCACAATAAACAAACAACATCATCACAATGAAGTTATAACATAAAATGAACGCTTCAACGCCTTGATTCACACATCTTTTGATTGAGTCACACAAATAATGATATGGTACTAGGACTTTGGATTATTAAAATCATGGTGTGAGTAAAAGTAATGTGTAAGTGTAAAAATCATCAGTCACATTTGCCGGCAGAAACAAGCAAAACGCTGTGTCATTGAAAATCATGCTGTAGGATAATACTCTTACTATACATACTAACATTATTTAGTTTTATGTATCACATGTCACAGTATGTGACAATTTTACCTCCTTCAAGAGATAGATTACAAAGTTCATTGATATAAGTAAATAAGAATTGCTCGCATCACTTAGCCACTGTTCAATTTCAACCCTTTGCTTTCTATCAGTTAAATAATTACGGAAAAGTTCCAACTTAACCAATAAGTGTGGGACAGAAACCGTATCAAAAGCCTTAGTGATACGGATTTATCAAAGCCACCATAAATGCATCAGGGAATATTTCAGTCTCAAGAGCAAGGTTACAAATATGAGTAATAGGTGTGGCTAGAACTTATTATTGTGTATGTATGAAGAAATTGTTAGCCTCATTAATGCTTTTAGCAGGATCTTGAGGGGAAATTAAACATATAGAGTGATCAACTGACCTATTAATACCACTAACCGACTTAATAGTTTTCCCTTTTCATCTTTTTATACAGATTGTCTCTATTCATCTTTCTTCTGGGAATAATATTCCTAATACTACTCTCACTCATAGCTAAACTATCATTAATCTGTAAAACTTGTCTAAGTTTATATAATTATATATATAAAAGCCTGTAATCGATGATTCAAAAACAAACATAGTGAATTCACAAATGAACTAGTGTTAGTGTTATAACCAGGTGGACGGGACGGTATATTGCAATAATGCAGGTGTCAAAATTGAGTCTAATCATTATTCAACAAGGCAAAATCGCTTCAGTGACTTTAGCCAACATTCGGTCTGTATTTGATCTTTCAATGAGAGTCGTAAAACTATTCAGACCATTATTATAAAATACAAACATACCTAATTGATCACTTTATGTTTTCATGTGTTATTTCCACAAAATGGCTGACCACGCAAAAAACATTTTTTCATAAATTATAAAATTCATTATTTTCTGTGCAACTTTTTCTATTTAATAATAAGCAATAAAAAATAACATCACTCAAGCGATCTTTCATGATTTCAAAAAAAGAACGCGCGAGTGGAGGATCGCGTCCTTGTCTAACGTAGCATCATAACGAGCAGTCCACATTTATAAATAATATTTTTTTTCGACTGTACGTTCCTTTCCAAGCAATACTGAATTTTTTTTTTGGATTCGTGTAGTAGTTTTTATAGTGACCTTGGGTAAAGATCGGTCGAGCCGACCATAAAAAACGACGGAGGTCCATTGTTTAATAAGTACTTATAGGCTTGTTATCTATTCTAAGATAGCTAGGCTTCAATAAAATATGTGTATTCATTGCTTTTAACGAAATTTGTAAAACAAAGTCTTGATGCAAAATATATCATTTTTTCGTACAAAAACCTTACTGAAACTAAAAAAGTTTACTGTAGCAGGATAGTATTCTTTGTTTTAATTACAGAACTAGATAGATACTGTTAGATTATAAAAAAATAAGGCATATATATGGTACAACTTTTATTTAAAAAATCATTATAGTACAAAATTACGGGGACAAAAAAGAAATATTTTCCTTCCACCCGTTATCTACTACAAAAGAACCACTTATGATGAGTTTTGTCGATAAGGTCGATTATCTGTGAACAAACATAAATTTTAAGGTGTTATTGTAACCCTACACTCGAGTTGTAAACGGTAGTGTAGCGGTAGCGGGGGGCCCAAAGCAGGTGAAGGGATATCGCTATCGCTAATATTATCAATATCGCATGACACAGCGTTTGCTACGGATATAACTTGTTTCCCACATATACGATAAAAGAAAGTAAATTCCTCCTCCTGCAGGAGAACGATAGTCTTCGTTATTTGTATAAACTCAAGCAGTGAGGCAAGTCGTAGCCTTGTCTACGCAACACAGCGCATTGGGCGTGGCCTACGGTAGAGATAGGAGACGGAGCTATCGTTATGCTCGTTTCTCACAGGGTGGGGCAGAGGAAGGCCGCTGTGTCGTCGATCGGAATCACATATTATACAACTTGCAACCTTATCACGGCAGTAGTACACTTAGTTTAGTATTATTTGCACCAAATCACAAAAAATGTCTGCACTAAACATGCGACGACACGTTAATACGAATTATCATTAAATTTTAACTTGTTACTTTTTGATGTTTGGTAGATATATACTTAAATAATCATCACAGTACAAAAACGTATGGCACTGAGGTAAGGAACTTATAGGTAATATATAAACACAATCTTCCCGTTCATATGAAAATAACGCTAATTTTCAATTCTGATACAGTCGGTTACAAATGTTTCCCTTACAAAAGTGACAAATCGACTTGAATTTTCGATCTGTTTTTGATTTCTCGAGGTAAAGTTTTGATGACATAAATCAAACGCTATCTCCTATTCTGATCTTCGGGAACACTTTTCTCGCCATTTTATTAGGTTCATCTTTTATAAATTCGTCATGAATCTGTGTCATGTACCTACCTACACACTAAATTCATCGGAAACACGCTGCTTCTGACGTTCATCCAATGTTATGAGATCCAGTTATGTGTATTTCTACAAAGTAAAATGTAAATAATCATCAAAAACCACTCAAATGCAGAAACAGTTTCTGAGCCATTTCATATTTTCCATGAAACAACAATGATTGATTTACGAAGAAAAGCGCCGCCGCGTCGAACGAAACCTGTCGCGACATGAATCACACAGGAGACCCAAACTATGAGATTAAAAGCCATACGAGTACATTAGTGAAAACTTTATATAGCAACACTGGAACGGAAGTACCTACCTACTTTTCAATTAGATAACCTAATTCGCGAAGCGGCGGCGGGTGAAGGCTCGTGGAGCCCGCTAAATAAATTAATTAATTAGGTATGTGTGGAGTGAGAGATTGCTGATCATCACACCTGAACAGTAAAGTTTAGCTTTTACGTACGTACGTCACCCTAGCCTAGAAGAGAGAGAGGATTGCACCTCACAGGTATGTAAATAATAATTATGTACCTACAACATTCACGTGTTTTCGCCCCTTATTCTATTCAATAAGCGAAGCAGATTTATACTAATATAAAATAACATTTACTAATTTAAAAATTGGTTGGTTATATTCTAAACAACAAGATACCTACCTATAACTCGAAACAATGCGACGCCGACGCCATTTTTTCAAAAGTAAAAACGCGGAGTGTTTATTTTTATAAAGGTGAGTGAAAATGTGTGTGAAACTTATAAAATATCATTGGATTATAACAAGTGAGTGTTGTAGATACGATATTTCATAGTTTTACTGTGTTTCCTAAAGGATTTGCTATTCAAAGAGATGAGACAAGTTTTGCTAGTTGGAAAAATAATTTTGTACTAAACTCAACTTTTGTAAAGACAAAAACTGAAAGTAATTTATGTTTAGAATACAAAAAAAAACCTGTCACAATAATATACACAGTACCTACCTATAGTTCGTAACAAAAAAAAGAAACGCTAAACAAGTAGCAGGTACCTACGAGTGTGTGTGTGTGTACAAGGCCGCGACCTCGTCGCGGCCTTCGTCGGTCGCATCGCGTGATTTTCATACAACAAATAGGTTAGGTATATTCCTCTCTCAAAACGACTAACGGGACAACACACGTTGTAATTGTTATTTTGATATAAGTAGTAAACAAAAGTTTCAGTTGTTTCTATCATAATACGCAAACTTATCAGAAAAGTTTAAAGCAACTGGCAGTTAATAAAGTTGATTATTGAAACGCGCAAGTACCTACTTTATATTTAGTGTTAGTTAAAATAATAAATTAACAAAATGTTTTTGTACTTTCTAGAACTTCAGAGGTCAACCGTCAACAGTTAATGAAGACATCACCAACAATATAAAGAAATATATCTAATAGGTACTACCTACATATAAACCGAAGGCATAGGTGTTAACTCAGGATTACAAGGTATGTTTCATTATCATTTTATAATGTATTTCTAATAAATAAATAAATAAATTTCTTTACACCTTTTGAGAGTGTTTAAGGGTTTGAACATGGTTAACTAAACATAAAATTAATTATAAACCGTCTAACCAGACATAACCATAGCGGGGACGTGTATCTGTCTGCTAGCATAATATTAGATACTTAATAGGTAATATTAATAATATATGGTAATATTAATAGGTACCTACCTACCTATACATAATATAGAATTGACTCAGAATAAATTTAAGGCAGAGAAATTAATCTTGGATTTACCTGACCCCTAGTACAAATTAGTACTGTCACTCCGCACAATACAATTATTCTAAGTTATTAATTAATGTAATTACATGCTTATGGTTTATACATATGTCATGGTATGAATAGAATACCATGCATGCATCCATACAATGTAGTGTAGGTACCTGCAGTGTTTCCTTGTTGTGCAAATAAAGAATTTTATGTTATGGAAAATGTCTATGGTACCATAAAGTGTTTTGTTTTTACTTACTTTATTAATGACTAGCAGTACTAAAAGTAGCCTATGTTTGACCTTGGGTCTTCAACTATATTCATACGAAATTTCATCAAAATCCGTTCAGCAGTTTGGCCGTAAAAGCGTAACAGACAGACTTTCGCATTTATAATATTACCCTGTCCATCTTTTTAGCACAATAAACAAACAACATCAGATTTTTGTCAACATAATTAATGATGTTTTAAAGGTTTAGCATATTAACATTGACTCTTAAGGAAGAACGGTAACTAATTTGCTATAAAAATAGATGTGTACCTTGTTATTTTACATAATACATATGTGTCCATTTTTGTTTGGGGTTTATTAATATTTATCAGTACTTAGTTACACCACCTAACTGGCAATTTATTTTCTATCCATCTTCGTTTAATAACAATCTCTTATTTGCAAATCAAACAACTTTAGAATGACGCTGCATAATTTATAAAACTACTAAACCGATTTTGATAAAATTTGATTTTTCATCACTTGATATTTATTACCTACCTACCGCTACGGGAAAAAGGCGTGATGGTATGGCTTTGATATTAATTCAAGTTATGTAAATAGTGTAATAGCTTCATACCCTCTTGAGACGCGTTAGCTCGATTCACACCACTAGCCAGCGGTATCATCACAGGATACCTAAGTATTAAATAAAATAATACTTAGATTTGAATTATATGTTGAATGTTGTCTGTCATATAAGTGGTTATTTATAATCGAAAACAGACATTCATTTTGAATTTTAGTACGGTATTTAGCCAATTCCAAGTAAAAAACAATTAACAAAGAAACCTCTATCGCGGCCAAAGTTAAGACTCGACATCATTGCGGTAATACAACTAGAGGTGGAAAAAAACTGCTTGCAACTTGAAATAAAAGTCTACTGCCATCTCGGGGCGGATTTAGGAATCTTTTTATTAGAAACGAATTCCTGCACTTCGCGCACCTCATGCTATAGTAACCACACTTCTGCGTATGTATATAACTTGGCAAGATTTGAGCGACACGAGCTCATATCGATAATGAGATTAGAATATATATTCTTCTATTTCTTGTAATTTGTAAGATGGATATGGGTAATTGTAATTAATATGACTATGGTCTTCAAAACCACATAATATAAAAGCTATAATGGTTTGTAAAAAAGGTAGTAGCTATAAATTTAGTAAACAAACTAATCTCTCTACTGCAACTCGGTGTAGTTCAGGAGTCCTCTATTTTTGTCACACTTTTCTCGAAAAAATAGGGAACGAACTCCATGAACGAGTCCTGCTCAGTGAATGTTAACATTTTGCCCGTCATTTTGATTTGGTGTGGTGACAATTTAATTATCATCTTTTCACTTTTAAAACTAATGAATGAGAAAAAAAATACGGCTAATCATGAAATACACGTACGTGGTTGCGTTGCGGCGATCAATAGAGACATTTAATTTCTTTTTCTTTATGTAATCGCGTTATACTCATAATTGCGACGAACGTATGGTCACCTCAACAAAGCAAATGGCTGTCAAGGCCGGCGCCGCCGCCGCATCGGGGCGGGGCGGGGCCCCGATCCAGCCATACCTATCTCAGTCCCGTGCCCGCGCGCGAACCGAGCGCTACGATTTTAAAAAGAATCGCGCAAACGAGTGCTTGCCAACAGTGAAATAATTGTGAAAATCGGAGTAGGCAGAAAAAACTTATAAACAAAATAATATTGGTTAGTATTTACGATCGGCCGCTTACAAGTCTCGTTTTAGATCGGATTCCAGAGGCTCCTGCGCGCCCGGCAGGAGGACCGCGGGAGGCTTACAGCCCACAGACCACCGCGCGGAGTACACCCGGGAGCAGCTCCCCACCAAATTCCAGCGTCATCCGACTTGCGGGGACGCACGGGACCTCGGGGACGGAGAGAATCGGAACTGCCGATTCCCAACCGCGCAGCCTTCGCAGTGCCCGAGCTAATATTTTCCTCTGCTCTGCAATAAAAAGAAAAGTAAGATTGATAGGTACCTACTACCTTTATATTATGCTTCTTTAGGCTGCTATGAATGAATGCACTTTGCTTTGTAACGAGATGGTCCCGGGTTCGATTCCCAGCCGGTTCAAGTTTTTTTTTTACCATTATGATATTTATTTATATATTTTTTTCTATTACATTTAGCAGTGTAGTTTAATTGAAATTGTACTATGGAAAGCTAGTGTAAATTGATAATAAAAATAGTATTCAAATAATTCCAGTTCACATTTCGCGAGAAGATTGAACCATCAACGAGGTCTCCACGCACGCGGCCGCAGAACGAGTTTGACAAGTAGGAGGCGAACTTCAGGCGAATACTTCAGCTGTATAAAAGAAAGGTATGTACCTAACAGAGATGTACAAAATGGTTTTAAAAAAGCAAATTTGTATTTCAAATGCTAAATGCAAAATAGGTATTTTCAAAATAAAATACCTTTTGACCAAATCTCAGATATTTTTATTTATTTTAGGTACTATTTATCATGAGAAATAGTAACATGGCACCTTATGCATGAATGACGTACATAACAACTAGCTGTTTCCCGCAGCTCCGCCTGCGTGAAAAAGTAGCCTATGTCTGACCCCAGGTCTTTAACTATATTCATACCAAATTTCATCAAAATCCGGTCGGTTTGGCCGTGAAAGCGTAACAGACAGACTTTCGCATTTATAATATTAATATGGATATATTAATACTCACTTAAAATAATGAAAAAAAAAAAACATACTATAATAACGAAAAGAGAGCCATGGTTCCATTTTGTGAATTGTGGTGTGGCCCATTTATTTTGGTCGATTGTGCATCTAGTTCTTATTTTTATTATTATTACACTTTTCTTTTATTAATAACAACTGGACTGGTAGTGAAAAAAATAAACATCAATTTTTATTTATTACGCTTTTTAACAATACCAGTTGTTCGAATACATCATCACTCATTTTTCTTTTGTGAGGTCTCATAATCACCCCACCGTACGAAAACAGTCTTTCTACTGGTGCTGAAATTGGTAAGTCACTCACTCTGACCAAAGAAGAAAAAAAAGGGCGCGCACAAAATAGGTATTTAGTATTTGCATTTTAAATACAAGTATTTCAAATAAATCGCATCTCTGAACCAGAGATGGTCCCGGGTTCGATTCCCAGCCGGGTCAAGGTGGAAAATAAACTTTTCTTTTATTTTTTTACCATTATGATATTTATTTATATATATATATATATATTTTCTATTACATTTATTTCATTTAGCAGTGTAGTTTAATTGAAATTGTACTGTGGAAAGCTAGTGTAAATGGTTAATAAAAATTGAATTCAAATAATTCCAGTTCACATTTCGCGAGAAGATTGAACCATCAACGAGGTCTCCACGCACGCGGCCGCAGAACGAGTTTGACAAGTAGGAGGACTTCAGGCGAATACTTCAGCTGTGTATAAAAGAAAGGTATGTACCTAACAGAGATGTACAAAATGGTTTCAAAAAAGCAAATTTGTATTTCAAATGCTAAATGCAAAATAGGTATTTTCAAAATAAAATACCTTTTGACCAAATCTCAGATATTTTTATTTATTTTAGGTACTATTTATCATGAGAAATAGTAACATGGCACCTTATGCATGAATGACATACATAACAACTAGCTGTTTCCCGCAGCTCCGCCTGCGTGAAAAAGTAGCCTATGTCTGACCCCAGGTCTTTAACTATATTCATACCAAATTTCATCAAAATCCGGTCGGTTTGGCCGTGAAAGCGTAACAGACAGACTTTCGCATTTATAATATTAATATGGATATATTAATACTCACTTAAAATAATGAAAAAAAAAAAAAAATACTATAATAACGAAAAGAGAGCCATGGTTCCATTTTGTGAATTGTGGTGTGGCCCATTTATTTTGGTCGATTGTGCATCTAGTTCTTATTTTTATTATTATTACACTTTTCTTTTATTAATAACAACTGGACTGGTAGTGAAAAAAATAAACATCAATATTTTATTTATTACGCTTTTTAACAATACCAGTTGTTCGAATACATCATCACTCATTTTTCATTTGTGAGGTCTCATAATCACCCCACCACCGTACGAAAACAGTCTTTCTACTGGTGCTGAAATTGGTAAGTCACTCACTCTGACCAAAGAAGAATAAAAGGGCGCGCACAAAATAGCCTATTTTGTATTTGCATTTTAAATACAAGTATTTCAAATAAATCGCATCTCTGAACCAGAGATGGTCCCGGGTTCGATTCCCAGCCGGGTCAAGGTGGAAAATAAACTTTTCTTTTATTTTTTTACCATTATGATATTTATTTATATATATATATATATATTTTCTATTACATTTATTTCATTTAGCAGTGTAGTTTAATTGAAATTGTACTGTGGAAAGCTAGTGTAAATGGTTAATAAAAATTGAATTCAAACAATTCCAGTTCACATTTCGCGAGAAGATTGAACCATCAACGAGGTCTCCACGCACGCGGCCGCAGAACGAGTTTGACAAGTAGGAGGACTTCAGACGAATACTTCAGCTGTATAAGAAAGGTATGTACCTAACTAGAGATGGTCCCGGGTTCGATTCCCAGCCGGTGGTTCAAGGTGGAAAATAAACTTTTGTTTTTTTTTTTTACCATTATGATATTTATTTATATATTTTTTTTCTATTACATTCATTTCATTCAGCAGTGTAGTTTGAAAATCATATAAAAAAAAATAAAATACAAATCTATATATATAAAAGAACAAGGGGGGTGACTGATACATCAACGCAAAAGTGAAATTTGGATTGAAGTTTTATGTTATTACATAGTGCTCAGATAAGAAAGACCAAACTTCACAAGATTATTGCTTTTGATAACCCTATTAAAGGGGTTCATAGCAGGATTTTTTTAAAAGTTTTAGCAAAATATATTTTTCTAAATTCACCTGCTAGAAGGAAGGGTGAATGTATGGGAAAATGACCATTTTATTTAAAACTTCACATAATTATTTCTTATGATGAATGAGCAATTACCTATTTTAGGATATTTTGCATTAACCACTAAACCAGGGAAAAGATTGTGTATCATTGATTGCGTTTATTTTATAGCAAGGGGGTTCCATTTGTAATCAACGGGTTTTGTAAGCAGCAAGGAGTTTTCACCACCTAAGGGGATGTAATGGGGTCCAAAGTAGGTAAGGGTTTTATTCGAACTTCACAAACTTATTTCTTTTGATGAATGAATAAATATCCATTTCTAAAAGGGAGGACAATGAATTTTAGCAAGTGGGGTTTCTTTTGTAGGTAATCAGAGGGTAGGGTACACTAAGAATTTTTCTTAATTGACCCCCAAGAGGGAAACTGCAGTACCGCGCCAGCACGGAAGCCGAGCGTCACGTTTTTGGAACGCTCCGCAGCAAAAAATAGTGAAAAATAGTAGAAAAGCATTAGTGTGATACATCAAAAGAAGCGCGCTGGCGAGTGCTCCTTTATAGTGCTTCAATAATAAAAATCGGTTCATGCAATAAAAAGTTATTAAAGAAACAATAAAACTTAACTTGTGGTTTTTGCGGTCGGCCGCTTACAAGTTGCGATTTTTATCGAGAACTTTTTGTAACAAAAGTGTGAAAGTGTGTACAGTGTTCATGTGCATCCCCCCCAGAAAATTTGGGATTTTTTGGAGTAAAACTGCCGGAGTTGCAAACAAGTTAGTGTCAACTCGAACCGCAAAGTAAACTTGGTGGCCCTAAGCCATTAACTGGTAAATACTGGCTCATTGCCACTGTAAAGACTCGATTGCCAGGCTCTTGGTCATCAAGTTGACATACACCACCAGCGGAAAACTTGAAACGGGAAAGTGCCAGCGAGCCGGGAAAACAGGCGGACGCGGAAACTTCCAAAAAATTGCCACTCTGGAGGGATTTGCGCTTCCGGGAAGATCGAGAGGACTCCACTCCACAGAGCATAGTGAGGAGACCACCTGGAAGAAGCTACCTACGGAAAATCGGGAAAAAAGGAAATAGTGTCGAAAAGAAAACCGTGAAAACAAAGATAGCCGGTAGTTGTGGCGGAATTTTCGATCGAAATATCTTTAAAGTGTAGCAAAAAATCTTTGTTCTGGAAAAGTGCTAGTGTTAGTGGAGACAATACGCGCTGCAGCAAAAAATCCAGAAAATTCTGGATCAAGACCGACGTAGTGGGAGGACTTTTATTGGCGGCCCAAACCGCAAAGTTAACTTGGCGGCCCTAAGCCATTAACTGGCAAATATTGGCCTAAGTCTATTACAAAGGCTCGATTGCCCAGCTCTTGGCCGTCAAGTTGACATATATCACCAGCGGGAAACTTGGAGCTGTAACGTGCCAGTGAGTGGAGAACGCGGGCGGACGTAGAAAGGTACCAAATTTTACCCTTTCGACGGCCCCCGTGCGCCAAGGAACACCAGGAGGAGTCCAGTTCACAGGTCATCGTGTGGAGTACGTCTGGGAGCAGATCCCCAGAAAATTCCAGCCGTGTCCGACTGGTGAGGAAGGAGCTACAGGCCGGAAACCCTCCCAGCCAATCAGGGGTTTTCAGCTTATCGCGGCTGAACCCTGATAGTTGGGACAACGCCCCTCCGGTGGTCGACGCGCCTCATCAAAGGGAATCCAGAGACACCTCAACGGCGCCTCCACCATCTCTACATCCTCGGCTGCAGCCTTATCAGTGCGAGCGGTAAGGGAATTTTACATAAAATTGAACTTTGGAATTTTTTTCTGGTCTCCCGGAATCCTACAGTGGTAGTTAAACAGTGCAGTGAGTTGGAACAATTATTAGACAGGCTGGTTAAAAAAATTGAACTAGATCCGTACAGTAGTTTTCTTAAAAAACAAACTTTTCCGAATCATTGTTAAATTTCCGGAAATATTGCGGAAATTCAGAAAATTTGAAATTGATTTTCCCCCAGTGGTCTTATGCCCGGGTCATCACTATTAGAGAGTAGAAATAGGTTTAGTGAAGTTGCAAAATCCTAAAATTGTTTAGAAGGTGAAGTAATTGTGGATTTTCGTAAAACTAGCATAGCAGAGCCCACTCGAAACGAAAAATTGTAATTGGTAGCGCCACCTGGGAGTGAGTTACAACACTTCATAGGTGTGGACTTAAAATTTTTTGGTAAAAATTTTGGATATTGATCAAAATTGATGGCCTTTGCGTTGCACAATTGCTTAATCAAAAATTGTATTAGAAGTAGTCAAAAGTTTTAAGGTTCCTTGCTTTAATTAAGTAACTTCTAACCAAAATTTACCTCAGTTTAATTTTGATTCTGGCTTATCTTGGTAAACTTGAATAAGGAATTAGGCAAGAGAACGGGATCGAAGTTGTGAAAAAATTTAAATTTCTCAAAAAATTTTGTTATCAAAAAATTTTTCAAAATTTTCTGAAATTCCATAAAAGTTGGTTGAGTATTGGGGTTCCTAAACCTAAATAAAGTACGTGGACGCAGCGGGGCCACTTAGATTTTTCACAAAAGAAATTTATTCAAATTAGAACTAAGTACCAAAACTGTAACATAGACTAGTGACGGAGGAGGCCCCTTCGAACAAAATTTATATTTTGTATGGAAAAATTTTTTTATTGAAAATTGGCGGGTCTGACGCCGGGAGATTGTCCGGAGCATCGCGACGACCAAAAAAGTCTTCTGGATCGTGGCTCTGCGGCGTCTGGATCCGGAGATATCTGAGAAGTAGCTTATAGCTGAGGGGCGGCAACGTTAAAAACCTTTGAGCGCCCATATCTCCGGCCCTGGTCGTCGTAGAGACTCGGGACTTGGACCGTGGGTCAAAGCGTGCTTGGCTCCGTCTTCCTGTGGGGGTCCCAAAAATATTTAGTAACTTTCTTAGGTAATTTTGGTAACTTTTTAGGTAATTTTAGTAACTTTTGTAAATTTAATTTAATTTTATCATTGTTAATTTCCATTGATATCCGGAAATCACATTTATTCTGGGTTTTTATAATAGCTGCCAAAATAGGAAATTAAGTTAGAAACTTTTCCGGTAAATTGTAATTTTGTAATTTTAAAAAATTGTAAAAAATTTAAGTATTGTAATTTTATTGTAATCCATCCACTGTGTTTTCAAATAATAACTGTCAGGACTGGTAATTATTTTGGTAACTTTGGTTATCTGTAACTCTGAAAATTTGTATTAACTTGGTAGCTTTTAACATAACTATTGTATTTTCCACTAATTTATCCACTAGTCGTAATTGTTCTGCGTCTTTAAGTAGCAAATAAAAATATAATTAACCGTCAACCGCAATACAAACCACGCCAGCAAAACCTTCTGAGATACCCCCAGCAAACCCTCCAGCCAGGGACTGTGAGGACAAAATCGATAAATTGGTACTAATAATTGAACAAAACAGCAGAAATATTCAGGAACTCAAAGAAACAATTTGTCAACAAAATTTTGTGCAGGATAAACCAACTTTTTCGGAAGGAGCAGCGGGACAAGGGCAAAAACAAAGGCCAGTATTGGGTACCCTACATTCAGTGATTATTACTTCTAAAAACAACCAACACACTGGGGAACAAGTACTGGACGAATTCAGGGAAGTTATGGGAACTGGGGAGGAAGGAGTACTAATTGAGAAAGTTAGAAAAGCGAAAAATCAGAAAATTATTGTTGGGTGTAAGACAAAAGAAGAAAGAAACATACTTAAAGTGAAAATACAGGCGACAGATCATCTACAAGTTGAAGAAGTAGCAAATAAAGACCCACAATTAATATTAAAAAATGTTCTGATACAAAATAAAAACAAAAAATTATTTGACAATATTAATAAAAATGACTATAGTATGGAGGTGAGGTTTAGGAAAAGGGCTAGGAATCAGCTCCTCAATCACGTTATATTGAGAGTGTCCCCAATAATATGGAAGAGGATAGTCGAAGCTGGCTCAGTGCACATCGGCGTGCAGAGAATATACGTGGAAGATTTTTCACCAGTAATTCAATGCTCGATGTGCCTGGGCTACGGACATGGAAAGAAATATTGTAGACAGAAGACGGAAAAATGTAGCCACTGTGGTGAAGAACACAAAAGGGAAAAATGCCCTCGACACCTTGCTGGAGAACCCCCATCCTGCGTAAACTGCATAAGGGAAAAGAACAATAGTGTAGACCATAATGCTTTTGATAGAGGATGTCAGGTAAAGCAAAAATGGGACATTCTGGCTAGGGCAAAAGTGGCGTATAATTAAGGATATTGATTGGTACGGACTTGGTGTTGAGTGTAGTGTATAAATAAAAAGTGAATTTAAATTATTGTGTAGTGTGTTAGTGTGTATAGAATAACCCCCATATAATGTAATGTCCATATACATTAAATAGCGTGTAAAATAACTTACCTTCTTAGAAAACAATAAAATAAGCAAACTATGGTAAAGTGTATAAAAATTACATTAAATTGTGGAAGTGAAAAATTAATAGTGTTAAAACTTAGGGCTAGAAAATACTAACTAAATGTAGAATAAAAACACATAAAATTATGTTAAATTTATCGTGTAAACGAGAACTAGGTTCAAAAAGGTCAAGCAAAGTATATATAATTTTAGTGATAACAGATAAAATTGTAGTAAGCAACCAATGTAAAGCAAGTTGACAACAAAGTGACAACAATGGAAAAAATAATTTAATTGCTAGATGACAAGATTTACAATAAGTAGTATAAATGTAAAGAATTATGTAAACAATATATAAAAGGTGTTTAGCGAGGTGATAAGAATTAACAAGTAACAACATGACATACAAATAGTAATGTAAGTAATTTTCTATTACTGTAGAGAATGGCGATAGCTAAAAAATTAATTCTAGTATTGTGTAATCTTGAATGTAAAAAATTGCAAAATTGTATGCAAATATGTAAAGCAAGAAACAAATGTAATTAAAATATTAGAATATCGTAGACAATTTAAACATGTGAACAACGACAAGTAAATGTGGAAATAAAAATCACTGTATACTAAAATATTTCAAAGAATTAACAAATTGTAGACAATAATAAGCAAAATGCAGAAACAAAGGTAATAAGTTGGAAAATTGATTATAGTTAGAAAAGTTTTTATTAACAATCACTAGACATAAAATAATAATAAATGTAAAGCATTATTAAGACTAAATAATAACATTATATAATAGATTAAGTAGAAAATAGAGACCATGTAAACAAGGTTGCCAAGACAAACCGTGGCAGTGTCACTGGTAATAAACTCCTCTCAGTCGTGGTGTAACCACTGGGAGAAATTAAGGAGATTCGTTAGACCGTTGGAGGTCGAAACTTACAACAAAAATAATTTGTTACCTGTTTAAGAATTAAGATTTTAAGAATTCAGCCCTGAACGGGGGGACACGGGTGTTATTTGTATGGTTTATCGGGTTGCTGACTACGAAAATAACAACCATTTTCTAATCCGACGTGCCGGTGTGGTATTTATATATAAAGTGTGTACTATTGTACTGTGGTAAGCTAGTGTAAATGGTTAATAAAAATTGAATTCAAATAATTCCAGTTCACATTTCGCGAGAAGATTGAACCATCAACGAGGTCTCCACGCACGCGGCCGCAGAACGAGTTTGACAAGTAGGAGGACTTCAGGCGAATACTTCAGCTGTGTATAAAAGAAAGGTATGTACCTAACAGAGATGTACAAAATGGTTTCAAAAAAGCAAATTTGTATTTCAAATGCTAAATGCAAAATAGGTATTTTCAAAATAAAATACCTTTTGACCAAATCTCAGATATTTTTATTTATTTTAGGTACTATTTATCATGAGAAATAGTAACATGGCACCTTATGCATGAATGACATACATAACAACTAGCTGTTTCCCGCAGCTCCGCCTGCGTGAAAAAGTAGCCTATGTCTGACCCCAGGTCTTTAACTATATTCATACCAAATTTCATCAAAATCCGGTCGGTTTGGCCGTGAAAGCGTAACAGACAGACTTTCGCATTTATAATATTAATATGGATATATTAATACTCACTTAAAATAATGAAAAAAAAATTAAATACTATAATAACGAAAAGAGAGCCATGGTTCCATTTTGTGAATTGTGTGGCCCATTTATTTTGGTCGATTGTGCATCTAGTTCTTATTTTTATTATTATTACACTTTTCTTTTATTAATAACAACTGGACTGGTAGTGAAAAAAATAAACATCAATATTTTATTTATTACGCTTTTTAACAATACCAGTTGTTCGAATACATCATCACTCATTTTTCATTTGTGAGGTCTCATAATCACCCCACCGTACGAAAACAGTCTTTCTACTGGTGCTGAAATTGGTAAGTCACTCACTCTGACCAAAGAAGAAAAAAAGGGCGCGCACAAAATAGCCTATTTTGTACTTATTTGCATTTTAAATACAAGTATTTCAAATAAATCGCATCTCTGAACCAGAGATGGTCCCGGGTTCGATTCCCAGCCGGGTCAAGGTGGAAAATAAACTTTTCTTTTGTTTTTTTACCATTATGATATTTATTTATATATATTTTTTTTTCTATTACATTTATTTCATGTAAATGGTTAATAAAAATTGAATTCAAATAATTCCAGTTCACATTTCGCGAGAAGATTGAACCATCAACGAGGTCTCCACGCACGCGGCCGCAGAACGAGTTTGACAAGTAGGAGGACTTCAGGCGAATACTTCAGCTGTGTATAAAAGAAAGGTATGTACCTAACTAGAGATGGTCCCGGGTTCGATTCCCAGCCGGTGGTTCAAGGTGGAAAATAAACTTTTGTTTTTTTTTTTACCATTATGATATTTATTTATATATTTTTTTTCTATTACATTCATTTCATTCAGCAGTGTAGTTTGAAAATCATATTAAAAAAAAATACAAATCTATATATATAAATATCTATTGAAGGGGTTCATAGCAGGATTTTTTTAAAAGTTTTAGCAAAATATATTTTTCTAAATTCACCTGTACCCCAAGCACGAATCACTATCGAAAAAACTTTCGTATCGTTAACGTGAGCATTTAGTATGGGCACTTGAACAGCGCCTCTGGTGTGCGTAATTGGAACTAATTTTCGAAGCACGAATATTTACTCATCGTTAACGAATCGACATCGTATCGAATAGGTAACGTAACTCGAAGCAGTTTGTATGAAAATAGCGAGCACGAATGCTTAAAATGACGTTGAGTATCGTAATTGTCGAAGGCTGGCTTGCGAGTTTCTCGAAAGTTTTGTCACTTTAAATTTTGCGGTGAGAAAACATTCGTTGAAGTTTTGGAAAGCTTTAAAATTATTATTTAAGTGGTTATGTGGATGTATTTTGTTAGAAAATGTTTAGATTAGGAAGAAATACCACTCGACGTAGTACTTTGTACTATTATCTTGCTGGGCGATTGGTAGTAGATTAAGGTATTCATAAACACAAAATATTTAAGTATAAACGTTACGTATTTTTTACTATTATTATTACAGTGAAATCTCAAGGAGAGCTCTTTTCAGAAAAAATATGACTTTTAATAATATCCAAAACCTAAGCGATACAGAATTTAAAAATAGATAGATTCCGTTTAAGTAAGGAAGCATTTTTATATTTATGTCGCGAATTAAAAGAAAAATCAAGTCTAAGACCAAGCAAAAGGATCAATCAGCCTGGAACATAAAGTAAGTGTACTTATTATGCTATGTAGATATATACCTTTGCATCAAACATATTTCAATTTACTTTAATATGATAAGTAGATTTATTAATACAAACAAATTATGTATAAAATACTATTATTATTAGATTTAGTCCCATAATATACTTAGATCTCCAGAAAACTACTTTTTTTTCTCTTGTAGGTGCTGTGTGCGTTAGCATTTTATGCAACAGGCTCCTACCAACGAATAGTAGGAATGGCCAAATATTTAGGCCAAACTACTGTAAGCAAATATGTTAGGCAGGTTACTGATGCCCTTGTTTCCCCTTCAATCTTAAATGCCTTTTAAAGTTTCCAGCTACACAGGTGCAGAGACTTATTGTAAAAAATAAGTGGACAATAGTTCTAATCCAAATTGTGGTCACATGAAATTAACTGAATAACCGCAAATATGATAGACTAGCTGTTTCCCGCAGCTCCGCCAACGTTAAAAAGTAGCCTATGTTTGATCCCAGGTTTTCAACTATATTCATACCAAATTTCATCAAAATACGTTCAGCGGTTTGGCAGTGAAAGCGTTACAGACAGACATAGACTTTCGTATTTATAATATATATATATATATGGAAATATGAATAAAGAAAAGACTACCTATTTATAACAATCTTTTATTTACAGATTTTATACAAAATTTGGTATTCCAGGAGTTATAGGATGCATTGATGGATCGCATCGCATTTCCACATATTTACTCCTAAAAGAGAAACCGAGCATTTATTTTACTGCAGGAAGCATTTCTACTCACTCAATGTACAAATGGTGAGATATTGCAATACTTACTTCTACTAATAATGTAACACCCTATCTCTAAAATTACAATATAAATATGTTATATAGTTGCACATTCTTCTATGTTTTTATAATTCCAGGTATGTGTATGACAGTGAATGCAGAATTTTAAACGTAAATGCTAAGTATGGAGGTGTGCCGCCACCCATGATGCTTTTATCCGGGAGAATAGCCATGCCAATCAGTTCATCCAAGACTTATACAGAAATAATGAACAAGTGTGGTTTTTAGAGGTAAACAATTTAATAAAAGCTTTGTTCATTTTTAAATACGTTTTTCTATATTAATAAAAAAAAAAAAAAAACAATTATTTGACTAATATTCATAAACAAGATTTATTATCTACTCTAAAATGTAGTTTATTAAATTTTTTTGCAGGTGATTCCGGATATCCACAGAGGCCTTGGTTAATGACACCAATCACGGATGCTGCTGAAGGTAATCCAGAGGCAAAATATACCAGCATCCATGGAAAGGCCAGAGTTGTAATTGAAAATATTTTTGGGAGACTTAAAAATAGGTGGAGATGTCTTTGTAAGGACCGCACATTACACTACTACACAACCTAGCATTAGATTTTATGGTGCCTGATCCTACATCTACTACTCCTAGAGAAGAAACTTATCACGAACATTATTCTCTAGAGATGACTTGATTCGTGGTAGAGCCCTAAGAAATATGTTCACAATGTAAATAATCAATTTTGATTGTATACATAATAATCATTTTGGCTAATGCCTATAGTAACATTAGATTAAAATAAAAAATTGAAATATAGAATTTTTAAAAGAAATGTGATTAACTATCTGTGCCCCGGCGCTACGCTTGCGTAAGTTTAATTAATAACCTTTCATGAATATAGTTTTAGCAAGATTTATTTATTATAACATGTGCAATTGTTTTTAAAGAAAGATATGACTTGTGTATGCAAGTGATAAGTCTTGATTAACCTTAATAAATAAAACTTTGTCTTACAATACTATTATTTTTTTTCTAAATAATTGACTAACACTTTCAAAGCCTCTTTCATAAATTCTAACCATTGCGCTTGCAACCGCAGCTCAGGTTTTTTCTTTTTTTTTGGTGCTGGTGGAGGTGGAGCGACAGTAGGTTCACTGCTCGTTCCTGGAGTATTCCATGTATCTGGAAAATATTGTTCAGCAATTTATACTTACAATTCTATTCTGCTAGCATTAGTTACCTTTACTTCACTCGCTCTTGTTGCAGATAATAATTTTAAACATATTAAGTTTATCTCAATATAATAAGTTAATGTTTATTTATTATTTATTCATTAAAACTTTATTGTTCCACAAAGTAATTGGCAATCTACAGTCAACCATTGGGAGAAACGTAAAATAGTTTTTCGCAAAAAATTTACGTGTTATAGTTAGTAGGTACCTCTCATTAAGTCTAATAGCATTAAATCCGTCTATTGTGCTCTACAATTCATAATTGTACAATGAAGGTTAAATAAATGAAATTAATAATAGATACATGTAAAATATACCTTCTAGAACTGGAGTGTATGCCAATTTGGCTTCATTATCGATTAGTTGATCGACAGTTTCTATCGGTACTTCAGAACTACCTCGCCACCATCGACCTGTTTTATTTGAAAAAATTAAGAATTAATAGGGCTTATTAGGGCCGAGACTAAACTACTTTGCATACTGTATTTTTATTTCAAAATAATGTTGCAATATTAATTTGGAAAAATTAAATAAAAAAATATTCCCTTTATTATCCAACCAACATCCATCAACCTTAACCAATAAAGCAAAAAAAAAAAAAGCGCACCTGTACGTGTACAAATCCAGCTTCTTGTATGGGCATCCCAGTAGCAGCCTGAAACCCCAATAATATTCATAACCCTGTTTTCCAGGTCCGTTAATGTTAGCTGTAGTGCTGGCCCACCCACCGCCTGTGCCGCCATTAGCAGCCCTAATTATTTTGGCCCACTTTTTCTTCACATTATTTTTCAGATCACTCCAAACCTTTACAAAAAAAGGTAAATGAACACCACCACCACACCAATGAAAAGAGATTGAATGCATGCACTTGTGTGAAGTGAAAGCCTAAATAGTAAATAGATATTAAAAGACTCACTCACCTTTCGCCACTTTTCTTCCGTTCGAGAGTCGCCTGTACCATCACTACTATTAAGGATCTTTGTTAATTCCTTCCATTTTTCCTGCATGTAATATCTGCCACGAGGACCCCCGGTGGGTTTGGACAAGTCTCCATTTCTAATAATTAAACATTAATTATAAAGAACTGTGTATTTCAATATTTATTTGATTAATGTATTCCTATTCCTATTTTAGAGGTACCTACTTATTGACATAAAAGAAGCACTTACAATTTACATTACTATTTATTGCATCAAAAAAGAAAAACTTTATAGAAACACTCTAGCCGTTTGCGTCAAAAAGTAGCCTATGTAGTACTACTATACTAATGCCAAATTTTATCAAAATCCGTTCAGCTGTTTGGCCGTAAAACTAAAAGACAGACAGACTTTCGCATTTATAACATTAAGTATGGACATCTACAAACCACAATGTGGCAACAACTTACCTCAAAGTTTATTTAAATTTTGTCCAACTTGCCATATGGCCAATCTAGTTATTTTTTTACAAAATGTATTCTAAACATCACATTTTAATTAAACACGTTTATAAATCAACAGTATTTTAAACATAGGTACTTACTTTTCCATAAATTCTATGATAATGGTGTATTGTGGGTGGCTGGCTGGTTCTCATTGTGAAAGTTTATAAAATGTTTTTATAATGTAAATACCTACATTAAAACCAAAATTAAAATAAAAAATTTCACAAACACAACACAAGTTCACTCAAAACAAAGTTGGCCTTGAAGTACCTAAAGGATTGCACCGGTGTAGCGGATTGCACGTTTAGAAACTCATCCTCACCAATCACAACAACATCATCATCAACACAACTCATTCTTCACCGGAACATAGATTATAACACAGATTCTTCATATTGCATTATAATATAAAGAGTTTTTAAATTTTAAATGCCTCGAAATTACTAACTATTTAATCAACAAAATACTTGTATAGTTTATGAACGAAATGTTCATTCAATTTTTAGATCTTTCATTCGATTTTGCCCATCCTTATTTACATTAGAATGACGTCACTAACGTTATCGTGTCGAGGTCTCGATATGCCTACGATAGTGCTTTGTGCTTCCACCTTTCGTTGTGTTCCGTTAACGTGTCGACTACTCGATACGTTTACGTTACGAAACTTGCAAATATTCGTGCTCGGGGTACTGCTAGAAGGGTGAATGTATGGGAAAATGACCATTTTATTTAAAACTTCACATAATTATTTCTTATGATGAATGAGCAATTACCTATTTTAGGATATTTTGCATTAACCACTAAACCAGGGAAAAGATTGTGTATCATTGATTGCGTTTATTTTATAGCAAGGGGGTTCCATTTGTAATCAACGGGTTTTGTAAGCAGCAAGGAGTTTTCACCACCTAAGGGGATGTAATGGGGTCCAAAGTAGGTAAGGGTTTTATTCGAACTTCACAAACTTATTTCTTTTGATGAATGAATAAATATCCATTTCTAAAAGGGAGGACAATGAATTTTAGCAAGTGGGGTTTCTTTTGTAGGTAATCAGAGGGTAGGGTACACTAAGATTTTTTCTTAATTGACCCCCAAGAGGGAAACTGCAGTTCAAGGTATGTACAGGATAAGGAGATTCGTTAGACCGTTGGAAGTTTCAATAATTTGTTACCTGTTTAAGAATTAAGATTTTAAGAATTCAGCCCTGAACGGGGGGACACGGGTGTTATTTGTATGGTTTATCGGGTTGCTGACTACGAAAATAACAACCATTTTCTAATCCGACGTGCCGGTGTGGTATTTATATATAAAGTGTGTACTATTGTACTGTGGAAAGCTAGTGTAAATGGTTAATAAAAATTGAATTCAAATAATTCCAGTTCACATTTCGCGAGAAGATTGAACCATCAACGAGGTCTCCTCCACGCACGCGGCCGCAGAACGAGTTTGACAAATACTTCAGCTGTATAAGAAAGGTTAGTCTAGTGTTAACAAATTATTATTTAATTATTACAATAAACTGAATACTATTATTACGCAGTTGAACGCTTCTCATCGCGAGATGGCGTCTCTACTACATATTTATGTCCACATTGTACCTATACATATAATGCCTTTCAGCCCAACACATACCTTTGTAGGAACGATTCGTACATTAGTAAATAAACGAAATTAACAACATTTCATATTTCTATTGAAAACAAACCTACTACGTAATATATTAATTGACGTGTATTTTTTTTAATCAAAATATTAGTCAACTACCTACTCAATTATATTAAAGTAACTTCAAAATCAATAGTTGCAATAGTCGCAATGAAAATTATCACTGACGCATAAGGAGGCATAATATAAACAAACAAAACCGATAAATAACAGAAAAACTATATTAGGATGTAGTCGTCCAATACAACCTAACTTATGTAGTAGTATATAGGTAACAATTATGATCTAATAATCTTAATCTAGTCTTAGTTTTATAGTGTAGGCTGAATATTTGTATTAATGTTTTACCAAACGATACAGAAGGATATGGTTACTAACGTACTATAGAGAAGCTACGTAGAACATTTAAATAAAAAAATATTAAATTATTTTTTATTTTAAGATTTTTATTTAGGCTTGGTTTAAAGTTGGTTTCAAAATTTTCAGTCAGCGACGTCGATGTAAACTAATTCTAATTTATACGATTGAACAATATATAAAAAAAAAATCTACTACCCTAAATAATTTTAAGGGGAAAAAAATTTCTTACTTTATAATACGGGGTCAAACGTGGCTACTTTTTGACGCAGGCGGAGCTGCGGGAAAAAGCTAGTGTTCAATAGATACCCTGGGTTTTGTTTCATTTAATGATTACTGAATAAATGTAATAAGTGCCTATTTTTCATCGAACAAAAAAATTCATTTTGCAAAAACGATAGGGTGCAGCATTTCAAAACCGGTTTTTTTTTTTTATTTGCAGTGAATTTAGTATGTTAAAGTAGGCCAATTTTATTGTAGTAAGTGCATATTTTTCATCAAACAAAAAAAAAACAATGTGTGTAGTGTTAGTGTTACAGTGTTATAGTGTTACAGTGTTATAGTGTTACAGTGTTATAGTGTTACAGTGTTATAGTGTTACAGTGTTATAGTGTTACAGTGTTATAGTGTTACAGTGTTATAGTGTTATAGTGTTATAGTGTTACAGTGTTACAGTGTTATAGTGTTAGTGTCACAGTGTCAGTGTTATAGTGTACGCGTGTTAGTGGTGAAAATTAAAGTATACTTTAGTAAACGTTAAAATATAAGTATAAAAATAGGTTATATATAGTTTTAAAACATGTACAGTGAATAATGATGTATTTAAAAATAAAATAATAAATTTCTTATGTTAAATAAATAAAGAGGTGTTATGTGTTTTTTTCGGCGTTTGTTTTAAAAGAATAGTAGTGACGCGCTAAGTGAGGTCGCAGCGTTCGTGTATCATCGAAGGTGAACGAATGTGGTGGATTCTCAAAGCGCGGAATCGACATCGACGAGTTCGCGTACTTTAATTCGTCCAAAGATAAAAAAAAAAAAAAAACACATCGTCCTCGGACGAATCACCTGGCGCAGGGCTGAGTCTCAACAGATCGCAGCACGACGCTGCTCTACCGAGCACAACACCCCG